>BPLQ01012350.1:96723-844604 GCA_021605075.1 Caerostris darwini | reverse complement strand
TTTTTGTAACCCCTTGTTTTTAACCAGATGCTGAAAATTCAAAGGCAGATTTTTCGGCTACTTTAAATTTTTGATGGTGCTCAGTGATTTGATGCAATGCTTCTCCATTCAATGCAATTAATTAAGTATTTAAACTTGATTCCAGATTTAACACGTATTGAGAGTCTTACCCTTGACTGGTGGTCCGGTGGTCCTCCTCGATCTGGAGGTCACCCCTTCCTTCTAAAAAAAAAAAAAAAGCAAAAAAAAACATTTCTTAAAAAAAAAAAAAAAAGGAAATAATAAAAATTATAAGTTTTTTTGTTTTTTTTTAATTAAATTTTCTTTTGCAAATTTCAGCTAAAAGTTGAAAGTGGGAATTAAATTATAACTGACATCAGAAGTTCTTACTTGGAGGATTCGGCTCCTTTTTGCTGCCAGCCGGGGTGAACGTCTGGGGCAACTGGCAGGGGAGCTGGTGGTGGCGGCGGTGGATGAGGAGCTGAGCTCCACTCCCTCTACAACCTCTGAGCTGTCTTCAGAACCAATTTCTCTGAAACACAGATGAATAAAATCAGCTTAGTCGTCAGCATGTAGATTATAAACAAAATTCTAATACTCCACTACATTTATGATTTATTTTATATTTAGCATTTTAATAAACTATAAGTGCCTGGATGGCCGAGTGTCTCGCGCTCTGGCGCTCGGTGCCACAGGTTTCGGGTTCGAGTCCCGGCAGTGCCATGGATGTTTGTAGTGGTTCGGAATCCCCTTTAAGCCGTAGGTCCCGGTCTCCTATGACTGCAGAGCGTCACGGAGCAGAAGTTAGACTTCTACCTACGGGTGCTCCATCAGAACAGAAGCTGCACCCTTCCTCCCTCCTTCCATGAGGGATACGACAACAACAACAAACTATAAATTTAAGGTAAGTTTTACCGATCGAAGCCATACACAAAAAAGTCTGTTCATTATTTTCTGTTTTCTACTTGCTTTATTTTTCCCCCTTTATTGCAATGCTTTTAACTCAATACATTCCTTTTTTTTCTTTTTTTTTTTTTCGTGCATTGCTGCATGCTATCATATATTCATTGTTGCTGTGAGAACACAGCATTTAAGTCAGAGAATCAAATACAGTGATCTCTCCATTTCTAAACCGATCCATTTGAACGAGATTGAATTCCAAATGTCACAACCAGGGCGGATTTTCCTATAGCCTAAACTAGGCTTCAGCCTATGGCCTCAAGATCAAGAGGGACCGACATTCAAATTGTTAGCAAAATTAGAATTACACTATTCTAAAAACAGTAAACACTAAAACATTGAATAAAAAATAAGGAGAAATTCTACACATATGAATAATAAACAAACATAATAAGTAATTAACTTAAAAATGGGAGGTGAAAGGGCCTCATAAGTGGAATAGCCTAGGGCCTTTTTTCATCTAAATCCGGCCCTGGTCACAATGATTCGTTAATGTGATAACGCGATTTCGGAGATTTTCTCCCGTGTAACTTATTTCGTAATTGTTTGAACTTATCAGCAATTGTAGTTAATATATATATATATATATTTTCTTTCTAATGCAGCTGGCAAACACTTACACAGCTTGGTCGCCGTAAGGCAAGCGCTGCACAGACGTTACTCACTTCGCATTACCCAAGGGGCGCTTGTAACTTGAAGATAAGCCACGGACGCGGAGTAACAATGCCCCCGCAACACTCTACGATCATATTAGACTGGGACCTACGGTTTAAAGTGGATTCCGAACCACTACAAACATCCATGGCACCGCCGGTACTCGAACCCGAAACCTGTGGTACCGAGCGCTAGCCACTCGTCCATTCAGGTCCGTAGTTAATATATAAATGCATGAATAAAAAGGTGCCACATTTAACGTTTAATAATTATATTTAGCGATAGATTTCACACATAAATGTCTTAAAAGTGACTAAAATCATAAGAAAAAAGATACAAGTTAAATTTAGAAATACACTTTAAAATTATTCAGACATCCAAGCAAAAGCAAGGAAATTTGTAATGCAACTAATAAGACACCAGACTTCGTAAAAATTCTTCTTGCTTTTAAAACAACAACTGTAATCATAGAAGAATTCGAAAAGTAACTTTAAACTGTAGAAATAGTGGTAGTTAATTTGAAAATGTGTATTTTTGTTACCAGTAAAAAGCTTCCAATCAATACTTTTCTCTCCCACTAAGAGCCAAATGTATATTTGAGAATGTGAACAGATTCTTATTTTATACTGCTCTTCATTGTTAAATTTAAGCGATTTCTATTTACGCGTTGTTTTTGTAGAAATAATACCCTTTCAACGAGCTATCGGCTGATGTCATTTTTTTTCTCTCACAAATGGTCTTCGTTAAGTCGCGTCCACACAAGCATGCGAAAATTCAGATCGGCGCACACAAAACCAGTTTAGGATTGAAATCATTTGTTGTAATTCAGGGCCGTTACATTCTGAGTCAACTTTACGTCACTTATCAAAGCATTTACGACCTACCAAATGACAGGGTTTTGCTCGTTGAATATAACTGTAAAGCAGCATCAAGGCATGAATGCATGATATTTTTTTTATTATTATTACATATTTGGTACGCCACTATATTTTTTTATTATATATTTTGGAACGCCACTCGCCAACTCACACATTTGGACAGAAAAAGCCGCGCGTGAGAAAACGTTTACTAGCTTTCGAGTGCCGTTTGGCTTCTAATAAGTTTTTGATGGGTACATAATACGACCAAACTTTACAAATTGGCAGTTAAACAATAGGAAATAAGTCGTCAGTAGCAATAATCCTAGTCAAAATTTCGTCGCAATTCCAGTCCAATTTCAACTAATCTATGTAACAAAACGTTAAGTACAATTGTACAAAAATGGAAAATTCGATTATTTGTTTAATTTTTTTTATTGAAAATTTTCTACTGGGGTTCATGCACTAAGGGTTTTCTACAATAGGAATTTTGCAATATGGTTTGAGAATTGAGATACTCAGTTAAAGCAGAACATGGAATAAAGCATTAAGAAAGTTTACCAAAATATTAATATTTTTCACAAAAAAAATATATATATATAAAATATATAATATAATATATTAATACAAAAAATATAATATAAATATTAATATAAAACTTACATAAATACCATAACATACATATATATATATATATATTATGGTACTTATGTAAGTAATTCCAATATAAAGTAGTTATTATATATATAAGCAATAATTTTAATGAGTTATAGATTCAATAAGTCGATAATAAATTAAATCATTAAGTAATAAATCGCCGGAAAAATAATTGATGCATTTCAAAGAATTAATTATCACTCATCGAAGTACTGGGGTAGAGTGTAAATTTTAAAAATACAATTAAAAAGAATAAAAATAATAACTAACTATAATTTATTTATCATAATTTTCGTTAAATAATAAAATCTAACTAAATCTACCACGAGCATTCACTTCGTTAAAATCTATCTGAAACAATAAATTTTGCTCATTTTTTTATCTGATAATGAAGACGGAGTATTTCTTTTGCATGTGGGCGTGAAATCTACTAAAAATTGCTGATTTTAACAGGTTTTCATCAATGGTCCGCAGATTGGAAGCATAGTTAGAATTATTGAAGAAAGCATATCATTAAAAGAGACTTTTATAAACAAACACAATACATAAATAAAAAATTGTTAAAATGTCTTAAAAAGGTATATATTACTTACTCTGAAGCAGAAGTGCAAGAGGTTTCATTATCAGAAGACATGTTATGCATATATATTTACAACTGCAAGAAAAAAAAGCACAAAATTAATAATGCAGAAAAGTCTTCCAAATTATTATTATTTTCAGCCGATACGCAATCACATAATAAAAATAAAGCTACCTAGTATATCATATCTCATGGGTGATGTGTATCTGATCACTAATTGCAATTACTTATTTATTTATTGTATATCTCGTACCAATTAAATTCCGTTTCGTTATGCGTAGTTAGGATTCTACACTAGCAGCATAGCATTCAAAAAATTTTTTAGCAGTATTCGTACTGACGTATTAACAGTATGTCAGCTATCAATCGCTGGTAAATAATATCAGCGCGTATTAAGTAATCTCAACGATTGAACACCCGAACAACAGGACATTTTCCGGCCGAAACAAAATTTGGTTAACACTAGGACATTATTGATAAGGTTTGCCTTGTCGCTCTACGGTATTTTGTGCACATTTCAGGTTAATTAAACCGGGACCTACAGCTTAACGTGGATTCCGAACCATCAACAAACATAAAATGCCACAGCCAGGATTCGAACCTGTAGCTAGTGGTACCAACGACCAGAGCGCCAGCCAATTGGTCATCAGGCCGCATACTGATAGGGATTTTTTTTTATGGTTATTTGTCACTGTACGGTCATTTTATGTACATTTTAGGCTAATTAGACAGAGACCTACAGTTTAATGCGGATTCCGAACCAAAAAACATCCATGCCGCAGCCAAGATTCGAACCTGAAGCCTGTGATACCAACGGCCAGGGCGCTATCCAAATGACTATCAAGCCGCATATGGATAAGATGTATACAGCGTGAGGCCAGGTCACTTATACGCTTCATTCATTCTGATGTCTGGCAAATTATAGGGAAATTAAATACAAGGCAACGTGGCATAAACAATTAGTCTCAGTATAGTTATGAATTTATTTTCGAGCAATCACTTAGCTACAGCATCATAAATATTTAAAAGTTATTGCATTTGGTATTTCCCGATGATATTGGGTTACATTATTAAATTGCTCATGACTTTTAACTTCACAAGAGATGTCATCCCACTATTAAGAAGATTTGGAACTACTCCTCACGTTACTTTAGAATGGCCAAGATTGGGCACGTTAAATCTGTGGGTATTAGTCAAATACAACTATCAATAATTAAAAAATATAATTTTGAGGCCATAATAAATTGGCCCCGTGGTAGCAAAATTTCGAACCATCAACAAAAAATAAATCCAAAAATATTTTTAGAAAATTAAATAAATTTATAAAATATCAATTATCATTTTATTAAGCTTCACATTTGTAAATTCCGAATTTCAATGATTCTTTTTTTAACAGTGTATGTAAACAATGAACAGCATAAATTTAAAATAAAATAACACTTTTTTTATTATTCAATTGTTGTTTTACGCGATTAAGTTTCAAAAACGTAAGTCTAAAAAAAAACAAAAAAAAAAAAAACATTAACTTCAAATGTATATGATCTTGCATAATTCACTAAGTTTTATTTAGTAAAAAAAATTTATTACTATGAAAAAAATGTATTAAATTTTTTTTTCAATAAAAATTAACAAAGCGTTACAAATATTTAAAAAATTTCAGTTTCCTGCATTATGTAAATTTACTTCAAATTTAATTTTATTTTAAATGTATTTTTATTCTGCTCAATTTTTAAAAAAATATAGTGTCTCTAGAGAAGAGTTAAGATGATTTTTTTTATGTATTATTTTCAAAGGTAAAATTGAACTGAAATTTTTTAAGAAAATATAACATATGTAAATTCCGATTTTTAATAATTTTTTTTAACACAGTAAGTAAAGACAACAAACAGCATAAATTTTAAAAATAATAATAACACTTTTGTTAATATTCAGTAGTTATTTTACAATTAAATTTCAAAAACATCAGTCTAAAAAAAAACATTAACTCCAAATAGATGTGATCTTGCATAAGTTTGAAAAAGTTACAAACTTTTGTTTAGCAAATACTATTAATTACCGAGAATAAGTAATTTTTTTTCAATAAAGTTAACACTACTAAAAAAATAAATTAAAAAATTTCAGTTTTCCTGTATTATTATGTAAATTTAATTCAAATCTAATTTTATATTAAATGGGTTTTTTATTTTCTCAATTTAAAAAAAAATAATAAATAGAAATGTCTCTAGAGAGGAGTTAAAATGATTTTTTTTTGTAATTATTTTTTAAATATTATATTTATTATTTTAATATAATTTAATTTTTTTATTATATTTATTTTTATTATTTTCAAGGTTAAAAAATGAACTAAAAACTTTTACGCGAAAAAAAAATTCACGTACGTAAATTCCAATTTTTAATGAATTTTTTTTTTAACAGAGTAAGTAAACAGACAGTAAACAGCATAAATTTAAAAAATAACAACACTTTTGTTAATATTCAAACATATATAGTTATTTTATGCAATTAAGTTTCAAAAACATAAATCTAAAAAAGAAAAATCTTGATATGCAAGATCAAGACTGTTTTTGTTTAGTAAAAATTATTAATTACGGTGAATAAATAATTTTTTTTTCAATGAAAGTTAACAAAGTTTAAAAAAAAATAATTTCAGTTTTCCTGTATTATTATGTAAATTTATTTCAAATTAAATTTTATTTTAAATGTTTTTTTGTTCTAAATTTTAAAAAAATAATAAATAGGAAATATGTCTCTAGAGAAGAGTTGAAATGATTTTTTTTTGTGTAATTATTTTTTAACATTATTTTCTAGGTTAAAGATGAACTGAAAATTTTTAAAGAAATTTTCCTGGTAATCATCATTAGAGCTCATGTGCATAAAAAATTATAGCTGCCCGTGATTAAATTCCTATGAAAAATATGTGCTCTAAAATTCTTTTTATTTTTGTGATGTGTAAAATTCGGCAACTTATATATATATTTATATCTAGATAGATAGGATGATGTCTTTCAAAATCTGACTCATCATGAAAACAGTTTGGCTTAACAGTCGAGATAGTTTAGAAAAACTTGTTTCATAGAGTTTGGGCTTTTTTTGTTTTTTAACGCCTCATTATGAAGTCATTATATTATTTATATCATTTAATTAAGAATTATTTTTTCGAGAACTTCAGATTTTGTTTGGATCAATTAGACATCGCAAAAAAATGGTTAGGAAATTTAGAATCATAGACAACACAGATAAACATTCAAGATGTGATTCAAACCAAGAGCTGCGCCCTTTTTTCTCAAGACTACTGTGCAACTACTCCTCATTAGTGCTGAGCGACACATTTCTAAACAAAGTATACTGGAAAATGTTTAGATTTTCTAGAGATCTTTCTCACGGCACAGCTCGCATATGTTTATGTTAGAAGTTGAAAGCTGAAAAATTCAGCTGCGGTTTTTGCAAAAATGTTGTCACATTTCCCATGTTATAAACTAGCTGTTTTTGCTGAGCAACGAATATCGGTGCAAAACTTATATACAAAATTCATGCAGATGGTTTTCGAACTCTTTGTATTTGATTGTAAAAACAGCTGCCGGTTTAGTAAAAATGCAGTCTTAATACTGCAACCCTTTTAACCTGAGCAATGGATATATCGGTGCAAAATATTTAAGCAAAATTCTTTCAGGTGGGTTTTTAAACTCTACGGCGTAAGCAACTGCAGGGACTGAATAAACATTTATGTTTGTAGTGGTTCGGAATCCACTGAATCATAAAGCAGTTGCAGGGGTTGAATAAGCATTTGGAACAATGGAATAAAGTGGACAGGATCACCTTATAATGTGGGCATTATATTTTAAAAATATATAATTTAAGATTTATTTTTTTGAAGAATTTCAGATTAAAAAAGGGAATAGGATCCAGATTCCATTTAAAAAATAAAAATAAATAATAATGGATAACTGGGGCCTGATAGCCGAGTGGCTAGCGCTCTGTACCACAGATTTCGGGTTCAAGTCCCGGCAGTGCCATGAATGTTTGTAGTGGTTCGGAATCCACTTTAAACTGTAGGTCCCGGTCTAACACGATCGTAGAGCGTTGTGGGAGTATTGTTACTCGCCGTCCGTAACTTATCTTCAAGCTACACGCACCTCCTGCTTATGGCATAAAAGACAACTGTCCAAGTATTTGCCAGCTGCATTAGTAAAAAAAAAATAGGTAACTTTTTAAATTTTATTTCTATATTTTTTTTTTAATATCTAGAAGCCATCCAAAGCGGTTGGAACTGAGGAAATACAATGAGTTTATTAAAGATATCATTTAAGAAAATCATCATTTAATTACAGCACAGTTGGAAAAATAAATTAAAAAATAGTTTTAAAGAATTATTTTGATTGACAGCGTATGAAAATAACGTAAGAAACACTACTACAATAACGGCGATTCTTAAGTACCCAATTCGTGGCTCAGTGGCAATTTGGGTAGATAGCGTGTCGAAGGGTTGAGGCTCGAGTTCGCGGGCGGCATTATTTGTATCTACTGCTTACAGAAAGAAGGTGATTCGATGTAATTCTGAGAATGAGTGTAAAACATCTCATATCGAGAATCAACCTGGCCTGCTGCGAGATTTCCTGGCTTTTTGCCATGCTACACCCAAATGTGGGGCTACTAAAAATCTTTCCGGAAAACACTCATCGGCTGCTCGTAATATACATGAGGTTAGTCGATGTTCTAATCCTCACATTTTTTAGGTTGGTAAATTCTTTTGGTGCTATTTTGCCCCTGGGGATTCCATTTCCGATACCACAGAGTAAGTATAAGATGAAACAATGAAAATTGGCCAGAATATATTTACAACTATAATAAAATTTACTTACAACAATCATAAACAAATAAAAGAAAAGAAAAAAAAATAATTAAAAATTAAAATTTTGCGCGAACGTTTTAAATTATAATTGGGAACGTAAAGAGTCAAATCTTCTGGATTACAGAATTTTCATGATTAATAAGCGTGTCAAAAAATTTAATACAGATGTGTTTCAGAAAATCTTTTAAAGAAGGAATATTAATAGCTTTATAGGTATCCGAATTGCGCATGAACCATTTAGCAGAGGTAATTTAGCAGGTAGTGAGTGATATTTTGTAAAGTTTTAAGCGTTTTTTAATTAAGATTTAACCGCACAGGACCAAACCGGGCTAGCGTACGTGATAATTGGGTGGAGAATAAGATATTCGTAAATCTTACATCTCTAAAGATAATAGAATCAAACGGATAGTTTTTGTAGATAATATTTAAATAAGTTTAATAGTTAATATATTTCTTTTTTTAATAAAATAAACATATTTAGCAGGAAAAGAGCAATTTTATCTATCTATATCCAAATATATATTTGACATTTTTTATAATTTATGTTCTAGAATTATTAATTTAAATGGGGTGAGGGCACTCATCACTAGAGTTATTCGTAAAAAAAACGTTCCAAACATCGTATACGAGCAACGTATTAAGATTCGTACAAGAGAAAGATATTCGTAAATCTTACATCTCTAGAGATAATAGAATCAAACGGATTGCTATTTTGTAGAGAAATATTTAAATTATGGTTAGTTAGTTTTATGGTTAATTATATGGTTATTATGGTTAATTGATTTTTAGTTAATTAAGTCCAATGGTTAATTAGTTTTTTTAATAAAGCAGGAAAATGAACAAGTTTATCTATTTATCTATATCTAAATATACATTTGAGAATTTTTTTTTTATAATTTAAGTAGAAAATTTCATAAATATATGTTCTAGAATAATTAATTTAAAGAATTCGTAAGAAATGACGAGCTCTACAATAAATCGTGTAACAGGGGGGAAAAAAAAGCTATCAAGAATACACACATAAATTAGCAAGAATACGTCATTATTATTTTAAGAAAATAAATATATTAAATTTTTCAGAAGCTTTATGTCTTTTAAATTGCAAATTAATAATTTCAAATTTCTGACGATAATCGCTTATTATTTGAATGTAAGTATATAGCAAAAATATTTGCAAATAATATCCTGAACTTTTTGGCGTCCGATTTATTTGTTATCAGAGATCTTTTTCAGCGCAAGAGGGAAAATACGATGATACAAATATTTTAAATATTCAATTTTTACAAGTATGAATTACTTTGCATTATGAATCGTTTCTTAGTATCAATTTAAAATCATGCAATTTTATTGCAATTCCAACGGTTACGTGAGATTTCCTCATCTGATAATGTCAAACATATATAAAATGTTCAAAATATCAAGATATTTTTTTGAAAAAAAAATTTTTTTTTAATGCAAAATATGTTAACATAGGAACGTTAACAAAATAGGAACATTTCTTAAGTTAAAAAAAAATTAATCATTTTTTTTGTCATAATGAAAGACAATTGGTTTTCACATAAAATTTAATAATTTAATTAAATAAAAGAAAAATAACTTAAAAAATATCAATAATAAAATGAAATGTTCATAAAAAACATGAAATTATATATACAAGTAAAATTACTCTTAATTTTTTTATAATAGAAAATAAAAATCCAATATTTGTTTGAAAAAAAAATGCAAAAAATATTAACGTAGGTACGTTTACAAAATAGGAACGTTTCTTAAGTTAAAAAAAAAAATTAATCATTTCTTTTGCCGAAACTTTTTTTACCATAATGAAAAGAAAATTGGTTTTCACGAAAAATTTAATAATTTAGTTAAATAAAAATATTTCTTTTATTTAACTAAATTATTAAATTTTACGTAACTCCAAAAAGTATTAATAATAAAATGAAATCTTAATAAAATATATGAAATTATAAATACAAGTAAAATTACTCTTAATTTTTTTATAATAGAAGAAAAAAAAACCAATATTTTTTTTGAAAAAAAAATGCAAAAAATATTAACTTAGGAAAGTTTACAAAACGTTAACTAAGGAATAGGAATATTTTAAGGTAAAAAAAAATTAATCATTTTTTTTGCCAAACTTTTTTTGCCATATTGAAAGAAATTTGGTTTTCACATAAAATTTAATAATTTAGTTAAATAAAAGAAATGTAACTTAAAAAGTATCAATAAAATGAAATCTTAATAAAAAACATTAAATTATAAATACAAGTAAAATTACTCTTAATTTTTTTATAATAGAAGAAAAAAAAATCAATATTTTTTTTGAAAAAAATGCAAAAAATATTAACGTAGGAACGTTTACAAAAAACGTTAACAAAATAAGAACGTTTTTTAAGTTAAAAAAAAATTAATAATTTCTTTTGCCGAAACTTTTTGTGCTATAATGAAAAGAAAATTGGTTTTCACATAAAATTTAATAATTTAGTTAAATAAAAAAAACAACGTATAATAAAATACAAGCTTAATAAAAAAAACAAATTATAAAAAATATCAATAATAAAACACAAGCTTAATAAAAAACACTAAATTTATAAATACAAATCATAATTACAAAAATAAGTTATAATTACAAAAATCAATATCTATAATTCGAATAATAAATGCTTTTTTATGCAAGAATATAATACAATAACGTTTTTTTATAAGGCGTAAGTTAAGAGACAAAAGAAAAGTAGTTTTAATTCACGTTTTGATATTAGTAAAAATTTCTATTAAAATTGGAAAAAAATAAAATATAATAAAAAATTACACATAAAGGGGAGGGATGAAATGAGGTTTAAAAAAAAAAACAGAAATGTGCGCGGCAAATTTCAACTTATGTGTGAATATTCGAGAACGGATGAATAAACTCAGGAATATGCCAATGTTTAATAATAATGCAAGAGATATATGAAGCAATTGATTGGAATACTACAAGAATGGCCAAATTCAATAGCCACATGAATGTTGAATAGATCAAGAACTTCGTGAAGAATGAATTGTTCAAGAATCTCTAAAAGGATATACAAAAGTAAGGTAAATGTAATCGTAAATGAAGGATGAAGAATTCCCAATTCTACAAGAAACGCTGTCACATTCGATAGCCAAAATAATACATCATAGTTTGAAAATTCCAGGCATAAATGAAGAATGAAGTATTCCAAATACAATAAGAAGCACTATACAGCTCAATATGCATGGGAAAATGCCAAAAATGATAAATATGAAACTTCAAAGAGAAGGAATTCATCAACGCACTACGAGTACTCATAGCCATTCAAATGTTTAGAATCCCAACACAAAACATGAAAAGTGATTCAAAACCATACTACGAAACGCTTCAAGCAGAAGCCAAATTCTGAAAATTCCTGAAGATTAACGTTATTCATGAATCAATTCAAGAGTTAAGGAGTCCAAATTACCATTTTCCGCCAAAATTTGCAATGGAGTTTTATTTGCTTGACCCTCATTTTCGGATAATGTCACGGACACCTAACCAGGACAACATCATGTTCACACGTGATAAAAAAAAAATTGAAATTGTGATATGTGGTTCTAATTAACATAATTAGAAATACAGAATTACTCGGGCCAGCTCTACATTTAATTTCTATAAACGTTTCTGAAGTTAAAAAAAAAACTTCTTTTGTCAAAACGTTTTTTGGCCACATTGAAAGAAAAATGGTTTTCACGTAAAAATTAATAATTTAATTAAATAAAAGAAGTATAACTTAAAAATTTAAATATTATTGATACATAATAAAATGAAAGCTTAATAAAAAACATGAAAATATAAATACTAATAAAATTACTAATTTTCTTTTATAACAAACAGTTGAAAGAATAAACAAATATCTTTAATCTTAACAATAAATACTTCTTTTTTATGTGAGAATGAACTACAATAACCTCTTTTTATATAACGCAAATTAGAAGACAATAGTAAAGCAAGATTTTAATTCTAGTTTTAATATTAGTTAAGATTCCTATTAAAAATTTTTTTAAACTTAAAATTGTCATTTGCGGTTTTAATTAACATTATTAGAAATACAAAATTAAATTTCTAGTAAAGTTTATAAATAGTAACAAAATCTTTCGTTTTTATGACTTTTTTTCCTGGATAAAAAAACACATAAATACAAGAATATAAAAAGCCTCTACTATACTTTTGTTTTATGCTGAATTTTTATTACTTAAAATCACCAAAATATGGAAAACAAAGATAATAAATACTGCGATTGTTAAACAAAACAAAATTAATCACTGATCAAGAAAGAAACATTTAATAATAGATATAATAGCAAGAACAACATATAATTGTTTTAAATCATAAGCAAATACAAATATATTTTAAATAGATAATTTAAATCAAACTTACCAATTTGAAGAAACAACAGTAATGGAATGAATAAATATAAGTAAGTAGTAATAAAAAAAATGGTTAAATATTCACAAAAGATTAAATATATATATATATATAGAAATGAAAAATTAAGATTAAATAGATAAAATATGAAAATACAATATGAAAAATTAAATGAATAAAACTTTAAATAGAAATAGCAAAATTACAAATTTAAACATCAAAGTAAGAGCGCAATCGAATTGTATCCGATCAATAATGAAGTTCAATCCACGGCGCGTCAGTTTTATACGGAGATGAAAGCAGCACGCTGATTGGTTAACTGTAATGTATACAATACTTATTACGAATCGTAAGTCATCAAACGATCGTCATTTTGTTCTCGTCACGTGTTCACATGTTTTGTCTATGTTTCTTGGGATAGGCAGATGATTTTTTCCCCCTTTTTTTTCACTTCTTTTGTTAAATATTCTGAGGTTCGTAATAAATTAGAACATTACCATTTAGTTAAGAGGTATTAAAAGAGTGATGTAATAATCATGGAAAAAAATAGATAAATAAATATAGCAAAATATTATTATAAAGAGTTGTGATTTTTTTTATATCATATCTATTATTAATTTAGTATTCGTTCCAATTTCGAAAATAAAATAAAAAAATAATAAATAAATAAAACAATTTTAGAAATTTATTAGTTTATTATTATTTGTCAAAATTTCACGATTTCAATTCATTCTAGATATGCTTTCTTGTAGGTCATCCACTTGTGAATGAAAAAAAATGGATTTCATATTTGGAATCGAGGAAAATGCTTTTCGAGGGAAATGCCTTTCTTTTTTTTTTTTCTTGTTGTAAATATTCTGAAGTTCGTGTTAATCGTTCAATAAATTGGAACATTAACACCTAGTTAAGAGGTTATTTTTTTGTATAAAGATGTATTTAATTTGTGGATGCTTAGATTTTGAAAGCGATGGGATGTTTATATGCTCTTTAATTTGATCACTGGTAAGAAACAAAAATTAAAAAAAAAACATTTAAAAAAAAAATTACTTTAGACATGTTTAATTTATTTATATGTAATCAGAATTAATATGAAAAGAAAATAAATAAAAAAATACTGAGTGATATTATATTAATTTAATAAGGGTTTTGAATTAATTAATTGATTTTTCGAAGTAATCAAACGCCAAAGAGGAACGGTTTTTAATTATCGATTTTTTTTTTTACGTTCATATTTAAAAATTATTGTTTATTAATAGAGAGTTTTTGCATACCGTACGTTAGTTACCGTAGGACGTCCGTTAGCTTTTTCTCCCTAGCGCGCATGCTCATAGGAAACTGAGCATGCGCGCTAGGGAGAAAAAGCTAACGGACGTCCTACGGTAACTAACGTACGGTATGCAAAAACTCTCTAATATGTGTTAATCAACGCAAGGTTGCTCATTTTACTGAACTGCAAAACAACAATTTTAAAATGGAATATATTTTTTACAATAAATAATGTAGAAATAAAAAATATTTTATAAATGATGAAAAATATATAAATAAAAAACATATTATAAATACTATGAAACCTGCCTTCACTCTAGCACATTATTGACAAAGTTTCTAATTTTGAAGTCTGCAATAAATAGTAAAACATTGAATAAAATATTTTTGTAAAGTTTATTTATTTATTTTACTAAAGTAAAACTGAATCATGTTTTAATTTTTTATCGAATTTCGAAACTCTTTAAAAGAAATTAACTGTACTAATTTTTAAAAAAATGACTTACATTTTTTTTATTAACTGTAATAGTTTTTAAAAAATGGCCTGAATGGCCGAGTGGTTAGCGCTCGGTACCACAGGTTGCGTGTTCGAGTCCCGGCGGTGCCATGCGTGTTTCTAGTGGTTCGGAATCGACTTTAAACTGTAGGTTCCGGTCTAACAGGATTGCAAAGCGTTGCGGGGATATTGTTACTCCGTGTCCGTAGCTTATCTTCAAGCTTAAAAAAAGTAAGATAATATAAATGTTCAATAACAATTCTTTTTATATAACAATTCTTTTTTTCTAATTATCCAAGCAATCAGGCAGCACTGTTATTTTGTTTATCATCTAATTATTCTCCTCTACAGTGCAGTTGTTTTCTCGCAAATTATAAGGATATTAAAAACATGACATGCAGATTAAACATTTTATTATAATTATTTGTTCTAATGCAGCTGATAAACACTTCGACAGTTGCCTGCGATGCCTTAAGGTCAAGGGCTGCACCGACGTTACTCACTTAGCACTACCCAGGACCAGGAGGCGCGTGTAGCTTGAAAGTAAGCCACGGGCGCGGAGTAACAATGCCCCAGCAACGGTTTATGATTATGTTAGATCAAGACCTACGGTTTGTAGTGGATTCCGAACCACTACAGACATCCATGGCACAGCTGGGAGTCGAACCCGAAACCTGTGGTACAGAGCGCCAGAGAGCTAGCCACTCAGCCATCAGGCTCAATTTAGGCTATTTTATTTTATCAGGCCCCTAGATTAAACATGAAACATAAAATAAAACCCCCTTTTTTTTTCACTATGAAGACTGAAAATTTCGCTTCTTATGTGACTCACTCATTTTGATAAGTAAAATAATGAAAAATTAGGGCAGTATAGATGTTACGTTGTATGATTACTTAGTTAATTTAATTCCCATACCTAAGTATCATTTACTTTTAAACAAATCCTAAAGTTTTAAAATTGATTAATAAAAATTAATTAATCTTGATTAAGATGTGCAAAAAACTTAAGTGATTGTAAAAATTAAGTAAATAATTAAAAGAAATCATTTCTAAAATGAAAGTTAGTTTTTCTGGAAAATTAACGCATCCCTTGAGCAGTCTGATTAGTTGGGAAGAGAGAGAGAATTGAAGTTACAAAGATCTATATTTATTGCTGGCTGGGTGGGGTGGGGGGTTTAATCAGGGTCATTTAGATGAAATAGGCCTGGGATGGACCAACTCCGGCCCGCCGGAAGGTTCTATCCTGCCCACGGATAGGATTTTAATTTGCCCGGTCTGAGGCAAATTAAAAGAAATATATATTTATATATTATATATCCATCTCCTTTTCTACTTTGATTAAATGTTATTTTTTTCTTCTTTTCTTTCAAAGAACTGGTGATGTTTTTAATTTCTCTATTTTTGTTCTACAAAACATAAATCGAAGGAAATAGCAAGCACAGACAGCTTTCAATCTGTAAAGTATTAAAAGCTGAAGGCGGATCTCAAGCAGTTGTTTCTAAATATGCCGAAGTTAGAGTTTTACAAATCATTATCGAAAGTAAGTTTCCCAAATTTAATATCTCACGCCCAGAAAATCAGTGCTGTGTTTGCTTCATCTTATATATGTGAACGAGTGTTTTCAACTATGAACCTTAAAAAGAATTATTTCTGAAGTAACAGATGAGCATTTAGCCTCGTTCCTTAGAATCAGTACATCTCACTTCGAACCTCAATATAAGGAACTTTTAAAAAATGAAACCGCAATTTCATTCGTCTAATTAACATTTTTAAATTTTAATACTTGTATATTGTTCTTAAAATTTCAGAAAAATTTATCTTGGACAGCCAATTTTTTTTTTTCCGATTTTTGGCCCGCGACTGAAAAAGTTTGCCCATCCCTGCCCTAGGCTATTTCACTTATGAGGCCCCTTCACCTCCCATTTTTAAGTTTGTAACTTACATGAGAGATAATAATAAAATACATCATTACTGTGATATATATATATATATATCAATATGTTAAATGAAACATGTTGTGGTGGGTACTAATCTTTATAAAAAAATGTGGCACGGATAATAAATATAAAAAAAAAGTCGAGAACACTTATTCGAACATTTATTATCAGCACCGTATATAGTACTTGTAACAATAACTAATCAAACATAAAACACAATTACAAAGAAACAAAATTCAAATAATAAAAATCTTTGCCCACGAAAATAAAATATGCAATAAAAATTATCATTCAATTATCATTTTCTGTCAAATTAAAGCTTAGTAGCATAAGGCACGTCAATATTTGCCATAGCAATCAGTGAACGTATGAACTATACTTTGGTGCAATCTAGTATACACAAACGTGCAGACCCAATGAGCCGAACGCGTTGATCTTAACCAATACATTTTTTATGTTTGTTTATTAGTCGTATGTGTAGAGTTTCTCCTTATTTTCGATTCAGTGTTTTAGTGTTTTTTAGAATAGTGTAATTCTAATTTTGCTAACGATTTTAATTTCCTAGGCCCTAGGCTGAAGTCCTAGTTAGCCTATAGGAAAATCCGGCCCTGGAAGCCATACTCAAAAAAGTCTGCTCATTATTTTCCTGGTAATTTTCCTTAGTGGTTTTATTTTTCCCCCTTTATTGCAATGCTTTTAACTCAATACATTCCTTTTTTTTTCGTGCATTGTTGCATGTTTTCAGTATTACTGCGCAATTCAGTATAATTCGCATTTAAAGATTAAGTATGGATTATTATGAATTTTAAGTTTTGTTAGTCATACGTGTAGAATTTCTCTTATTTTCGATTCAGTGTTTTAGTGTTTACTGTTTTTAGAATAGTGTAATTCTAATTTTGCTAACGATTTGAATGTAGGCGCCTCTTGATCTTGAAGCCCTATGCTGAAACCTAGTTAGCCTAATAGGAAAATCCGGCCCTGGAAGCCATACTCAAAAAAGTCTGCTCATTATTTTCCTGGTAATTTTCCTTAGTGGTTTTATTTTTCCCCTTTATTGCAATGCTTTTAACTCAATACATTCCTTTTTTTTTTTTTCGTGCATTGTTGCATGTTTTCAGTATTACTGCGCAATTCAGTATAATTCGCATTTAAAGATTAAGTATGGATTATTATGAATTTTAAGTTTTGTTAGTCATACGTGTAGAATTTCTCTTATTTTCGATTCAGTGTTTTAGTGTTTACTGTTTTTAGAATAGTGTAATTCTAATTTTGCTAACGATTTGAATGTAGGCCCCTCTTGATCTTGAAGCCCTACGCTGAAACCTAGTTAGCCTAATAGGAAAATCCGGCCCTGGAAGCCATACTCAAAAAAGTCTGCTCATTATTTTCCTGGTAATTTTCCTTAGTGGTTTTATTTTTCCCCCTTTATTGCAATGCTTTTAACTCAATACATTCCTTTTTTTTTCGTGCATTGTTGCATGTTTTCAGTATTACTGCGCAATTCAGTATAATTCGCATTTAAAGATTAAGTATGGATTATTATGAATTTTAAGTTTTGTTAGTCATACGTGTAGAATTTCTCTTATTTTCGATTCAGTGTTTTAGTGTTTACTGTTTTTAGAATAGTGTAATTCTAATTTTGCTAACGATTTGAATGAAGGCCCCTCTTGATCTTGAAGCCCTATGCTGAAACCTAGTTAGCATAATAGGAAAATCCGGCCCTGGAGCCATACTCAAAAAAGTCTGCTCATTATTTTCCTGGTAATTTTCCTTAGTGGTTTTATTTTTCCCCCTTTATTGCAATGCTTTTAACTCAATACATTCCTTTTTTTTCGTGCATTGTTGCATGTTTTCAGTATTACTGCGCAATTCAGTATAATTCGCATTTAAAGATTAAGTATGGATTATTATGAATTTTAAGTTTTGTTAGTCATACGTGTAGAATTTCTCTTATTTTCGATTCAGTGTTTTAGTGTTTACTGTTTTTAGAATAGTGTAATTCTGATTTTGCTAACGATTTGAATGAAGGCCCCTCTTGATCTTGAAGCCCTATGCTGAAACCTAGTTAGCATAATAGGAAAATCCGGCCCTGGAGCCATACTCAAAAAAGTCTGCTCATTATTTTCCTGGTAATTTTCCTTAGTGGTTTTATTTTTCCCCCTTTATTGCAATGCTTTTAACTCAATACATTCCTTTTTTTTTCGAGCATTGTTGCATGTTTTCAGTATTAATGCGCAATTCAGTATAATTCGCATTTAAAGATTAAGTATGGATTATTATGAATTTTAAGTTTTGTTAGTCATACGTGTAGAATTTCTCTTATTTTCGATTCAGTGTTTTAGTGTTTACTGTTTTTAGAATAGTGTAATTCTAATTTTGCTAACGATTTGAATGTAGGCGCCTCTTGATCTTGAAGCCCTATGCTGAAACCTAGTTAGCCTAATAGGAAAATCCGGCCCTGGAAGCCATACTCAAAAAAGTCTGCTCATTATTTTCCTGGTAATTTTCCTTAGTGGTTTCATTTTTCCCCCTTTATTGCAATGCTTTTAACTCAATACATTCCTTTTTTTTCGTGCATTGTTGCATGTTTTCAGTATTAATGCGCAATTCAGTATAATTCGCATTTAAAGATTAAGTATGGATTATTATGAATTTTAAGTTTTGTTAGTCATACGTGTAGAATTTCTCTTATTTTCGATTCAGTGTTTTAGTGTTTACTGTTTTTAGAATAGTGTAATTCTAATTTTGCTTACGATTTGAATGTAGGCCCCTCTTGATCTTGAAGCCCTACGCTGAAACCTAGTTAGCCTAATAGGAAAATCCGGCCCTGGAAGCCATACTCAAAAAAGTCTGCTCATTATTTTCCTGGTAATTTTCCTTAGTGGTTTTATTTTTCCCCCTTTATTGCAATGCTTTTAACTCAATACATTCCTTTTTTTTCGTGCATTGTTGCATGTTTTCAGTATTACTGCGCAATTCAGTATAATTCGCATTTAAAGATTAAGTATGGATTATTATGAATTTTAAGTTTTGTTAGTCATGCGTGTAGAATTTCTCTTATTTTCGATTCAGTGTTTTAGTGTTTACTGTTTTTAGAATAGTGTAATTCTAATTTTGCTAACGATTTGAATGTAGGCCCCTCTTGATCTTGAAGCCCTACGCTGAAACCTAGTTAGCCTAACAGGAAAATCCGGCCCTGGGGGGTTAAGACTGGCTCTGGCAACTGGCAACTGGCGTGCCATTTACGGAGTACCAACAGGGGGAAATACCCCTTAAACCTCCTCATCTTAATTCATATATATGCTTTGAATTATAATGGCTGCTTAATTAATGTTAGTAAATGAAAGATAAAAGTTTCTAAAAATTCAAATTAAAGTGGTACTCATAAAAAATAAAAAAATACTATTGATAAGAAGTAAAATACAAAATAAAAGAAGTTAAAAGTTAAGTTTTAAATTCGGTACAATTTTACTGGCTCTTTTACGAAAATGCTGTTCTTCTTTGACCAACCTCAGAGTGGAGATCATTTTGTTTATTTGTTTATTGACTTTCAGTGAAGCCCCCCCCCCCAGATCAAAGCGTATAAGGGACGATCCCACCGGCAAAAGTCGGTTTCTTCAGAACATCAAAGAAGGGTGTCCATTTACTACCAGCTGTCTCTCACAGCCAGTGATAAGGTGGCTTGTTTCTCGCTGTCAAAACGGAGACGATCAGAGAGAAACAGGGGGGGTTGTGCTCTCATCTGGAGGGGTCTTAACGGGAAAGTAGAGTCATAAACAAACAAGCTGTCACAACCAGAACAAAAAGATTCACGAATGCTGCAGATGGCGTCCATAAATCCCTCAACTTGACCGGAAATTATCAAATTACTCAGCAGCGAAAGGCTTTTCTTTACTCACAGAATAAGACCGAAGTACTTACAGAAGGAGGGAAGTGAAATAGTCCTACGAAACAAATAATATATAAAAAAAATTTTTTAAGTCAATTCCTACTTTTTTTACTATATTGCAGAAAGTCCTTTATAAATAATTTTCATTCATTTTTTTAAGTTTATCTGGCGCCATCCATTGGTAGATATATGCAACTTAAATCTAAAAAAAAACTAAAATTAATTATTTAAATTCAATTACTGAATTAATATTTGAAAAAACTGTATTAACATCAAGTGTCATCCACTACAAGTTAAAAAAAACGTATTTGAACTTGAGTGGATGAATAAAAAGTATTTCATGAACCATTGAAAATTTGAACAAGATATATATAGGGAGAGTGTGAGCTAATAGAAGGAATTGAAAAAAAGAAGTTTGCAGAATCAACCAAGATGGCCAATGTGCCATGTCTTTAGAGAATTTTCGAATACTTTAATGCAAAATCGTGACATAGCTGCGAATCTGTGACATAGCTGCGAATGCATGTTAAAGTAAATATTCACTAAAAAACATTAATGAAAGTAAACTTAATGAATAAATTTCATTTGAATTTAGAATGTCCCAAAGGGGCCTGAATGGCCGAGAATGGGGCTGAATGGCACGGTACCACATGTCTCGGGTTCGAGTCCCGGCGGTGCCATGGATGTTTGTAGTCCAATAGGATCGTAAAGCGTTGCGTGGGCATTGTTACTCCGCGTTCGTGGCTTATCTTCAAGTTGCACGCGCCCCCTGTGTAATGCAAAGTGAGTAACGTCGGTGCAGCTTTTGCCTTAAGGCATCCAATACAGACGTCTAAGTGTTTGCCAGTTGGATTAGGAAAAAAAAAAAAAAAGAATGTCCTAACGACAAAGTGAATGAAAATGATTGAGGTTTTTAATACATGAATTGAACTACCTTTCATTTATCTCGGAAAATGTTTAGAATTTTGTATTGTGCTTTTCTAAAAAATTTTTTTTCCTTCTATTGCAGCTGGCAGACACTTAGACAACTGTCTTTGATGCCTTAAGGCAAATTCAGCACCGACGTTACTCACTTAACACTACCCGAGAGGTGATTGCAGCTTGATGATAAGCTACGGACGCAGAGTAACAATACCACCGCAACGATCCTGTTAGACTGGGACCTACGGTTTAAAGTGATTACGAACCATTACAAGCATCCATGGCACAGCCCGGACTCAAACCCGAAATCTGTGGTACCAAGCGCTATCCACTCGGCCATTCAGGCCTGTTAATAAAAGTAAATTTAATGAATAAATTTTATTTCAATTTAGAATGTTCTAACGTCAAAAGTGAATGAAAATGATTAAGGTTTTTAATACATGAATTGAGCTACCTTTCAATTATCTTGGAAAATATTTAAAATTTTGTATTGTGCTTTTCTAAAAAAAAATTTTTTTTTAAATTCTATTGCAGCTGGTAAGCACTTAGACAATTGTCTTCGATACCTTAAGGCAAGAGCTGCACCGATGTTACACAGCACTACCCATGAGGTGCGTGCAGCTTAAAGATAAGCTACGGACGCGGAATAACACTACCCCCGCAACGCTCTACGACCCTGTTAGACCGGGACCTACGTTTTAAAGTGGATTCCGAACCACTACAAGCATCCATGACGCCGCCGGTCTCGAACCCGAAAACTGTCGTACAAAGCGCCAGAGCACTACCCACTCAGCCATACAGGTCCTCTTTTTTTAAAAATTAAATGTAAAAAAAAATCATTTACTTGGTGCCGAAGTTAAGTGTATGTTTTATTTTCAGAATCTAGTTCCTCATTTTTTGTTTGTTATATTATTATTTATTTGCTTTGTTACTGAGGATTTATTTATACAAAGTTTCAAGATGTAGCAAACTCGTAAATAACATTCATTGGATGAACGAAATGATTAAGTATATTTTATATATTTATAATAAGTACTTAATACGATCGTGTTGAGAATTGGATTTGATTGGCGATAACTAAGACGTTTGGCAATTGCTTACTCTAATCTCATTCGAACCAACTGTTGTTTACGGTGTCAAGCTTGGCTGTTAAAGAATGCTTTGGCCAGATCAGGGATGGGCAAACTACGACCCGCAGGCCAACTCCGGCCCGTCGGAAGGTTCTATCCGGCCCGCGGATAGAATTTTAATTTGCCGGTCCGAGGCAAATTAAAAGAAATACATATTTATATATTATATATCCATCTCATTTTCTACTTTGATTTGATTTTTTTTCCCTTTATTCCAAAGGACTGATGATCTTTTTACTTTCTCTATTTTTGTTCTACAAAGGGCCTGAATTGCCGAGTGGCTAGCGCTCTGGCGCTCGGTACCACAGGTATCGGGTTCGAATCCCGGCGGTGCCATGGATGTTTGTAGTGGTTCGGAATCCACTTTAAACAGTAGGTCCCGGTCCTCGTAGAGCGTTGCGGGGGCATTGTTACACCACGTCCGTATCTTCAAGTTACACGCGCCCCCTGGGTAATGCAAAGTGAGTAACGTCTGTGCAGCGTTTGCCTTAAGGCATCCAAGACCAAGCTGTATAAGTGTTTGCCAGCTGCATTGGAACAAAAAAAAATTGTTCTACAAAACATAAATCGACGGAAATAGCAAGCCAAAATAAGCTAAATATGCCAAAGTTAGAGTTTTACAAATCATTATCGAAAGTAAGTTTCCCAGATTTAAAATCTCACTTCCAGAAAATCAGTATTATGTTTGCTTCATCTTATATATGTGACACAAGTGTTTTTAAATATGAACCTTAGAAAGAATTATTGTAGAAGACTGTTTACTCCAGTAAGTACCAAGGGCCAAAACCGTTTTAATTTTTCTGCCATTATCTATATAATTACACAAATCTCATTAGTATTTTTTTACAAGTGGATACCCCGTGGTTTCATTCGCGTAAATTTAGCTTTTCCGTTGCTGAGGGATTTTTCAGGATAAAAATCATATGTTTGATTCAGGATATATACAATGGGCCACCAAATTGAGTATACACCTTAGAAACTTAGAGACTTTTTGCAATTACAAATTAAATATTGCTTTAAGATGATTGAATTTTTTACCTTATATACTTTAGTCTATGCTTTACCTTACTATACTTATAAAATTGTTACGTTTAATCATTTTTTACGAAAAAAAATAAAAGATCTGAGACGAGAGGAAAAACAACCCCACAAAAATAAGTATACACCTTTATTAATTTCCTTTTTAACGTACAAATTAATATTTTGTTGCATAACCTTTTGCTTGAATTACAGCTTGTAATCTTCTGGACATAGATTCTACTAGTGTTTTAGTGATTTAAACAGGAATTTTAGCCCATTCTTCTCTCAGAACCTTTTTGAGAACTTCCTTGCTTGTGATTTCGTGCTCATGTACAGCTTTCTCTAATTGCGACCATAAATTTTCGATGACGTTTAGGTCTGGAGACTGGGCTGGAGTGTATAATTGCTTCTTGCAATGGTACAGCAAGTATAACTGCACAATCTTCGCTGTATGCTTGGGGTCGTTGTCCTGCTGGAATATGAAGCTTGCC
Source organism: Caerostris darwini (assembly GCA_021605075.1). Lineage (NCBI taxonomy): Eukaryota > Metazoa > Arthropoda > Arachnida > Araneae > Araneidae > Caerostris > Caerostris darwini. The sequence continues at coordinate 820,495 of BPLQ01012350.1, read as the reverse complement.
CGAAGCCCCAACTTACTGGCACTTTTTTTCAAGTTATCATTTAAAATCCCCAAATATACATGTTTGTCCATAATACTCCTCCAGCCGACATACAACCCCGAACGAGGACAGATCCACCTCCGAACTTGGCTGTCTTAATGGTGTTCTTAGGTGCCAGTGCTTTCCCAGCTTCTCTCCATATTTTAAATCGTCCATTGCTTCCGTAAAGATTAAACTTACTTTCATCAGAAAATATTACAGTGTTTCAGAAAGAAATAGGCTTTAAATGATGTTCTTTGGCGAAAATCACTCGCTTTTGTCTATTCACATACTTGATGAGTGGCTTTCGTATTGGTGTACGGCCATGAAACCCATATTGGTGAAGGGTACGTCGAATTGTTTCAACTGAGATCTTTTTCCCGATTGTAGAGGACATCGATAAAGCTAGTTTAGAGGCACTCACTCTCGGATCTTTCTTTACTGAGGGAATGATCTTCCTCTTCGCTGTAGTACTCAGTATTTCTTTACGTCCTCTTCCAGGAATATTGGCCACAGATCCAGTTTTTTTTATACTTCTGTAGTATTTTTTGGACCCAACCATGAGTTACACCAATCAACGAAGCGATTTCTCGAAGAGATTTGCCCTCTTTCGACCATTTTACAACCAATAAACACTCAGATTCAGTAGTTTCTCTACGAGAGCTCATTTTACAATTTTTATTGAGAAAAAATACTATTTAAAAGCGTTGAAGTGCAATAGCACGTGTTATAAGCATCGGCTACTCCTGAAACTCTTTAAAAAAAAATTTGAAACTAAAAAAAAGTGGTGACATAATTTACAAATATAAGAAGTGTATACTCAATTTTGTGGCATGGTTTTCTATCTTTTCTTCGAATCGCTTAACTTTTTTCGTAATAAATAAGTTAACTATAGAATTTTGTTAGTATAGGATAGTAAAACAGAGGTTAAAGTATCTAAGATAAAAAAAATTATCTATTTAAATCAATATTTAATTTGTAATTGGAAGAAGTCTAAAAGTTTTAGAGGTGTATACTCAATTTTGTGGCTCACTGTACATTCCAAACATCGATATACACACATATGCGATACTCTTTAACCCAACATAACTACCGAGGGTAACCGCGGGATGTTCACTAGTTTATAATGTCAGTGGGATTCATTTCAATTAGTTGTTATGTTTAAGTTAAATTTTCTGCGTATTATGCTTGCCATTAAGCTTTACCTAGCAAGTCAATAAAACAGAGTTATGATCATTCTATGTTTTTTTTATTCAACTTATTACAGCAACTTGTAAGCTATTCGCTGTCGCGGGCCGGAATTGATGGCACTGGCGAGCCGGATTTGGCCCGCGGGCCGTAGCTTGGAGATCCCTGCTCTACATTAATAGAAACTGTAATGATAATTACTCAGTAGATTGCTGTATCGTAGTGCATATTGTTGCATTATGCAAATTTAACAGTAAATAAAAATATATTCAAAATTGTATTAAATTATTAATTTTTTTTTTTTCAAAATGTTTTTGATCAAAATATTCAAAATAAAAATACATTTCTATACAAAATCTTAATTTTTACAGTGTTTTTTAAAAAGTAACATAATTTTCTGCTTTATAATTTGCAGCACTGTATAATATGAAGACGCGTTTTCCTTCGTGCTTAATTTTTCTTTTTCCTGGTTTTATTTTAATTGTTTTTTTTTTTTTTTTTTGATCATAAGCCTTACAGCTCATTCTATCATACTTTTTTTACAGCGTGCAGTTTCTCTCGTATTCAAATTCACTGACTTTCAGGGGGAAAAATTTATATTTAAGAAAGACATATATTAGGAAATCTTTTCAGTCATTCAGATTTCGAGGAAAAATTAAAAAGTAAAATATTATTAGCCTCTATTAATTTTAGAAGAAAAAAAAAAAAAAAAAATGGGAATGTGAATAAACTAGAATTCTTAACATTTCTTTTCAGTTAAGAACCAATTTCAAAAATAATATTGTACATTTTCTAGACTTTAGACATATCTTTAATTCTTCTGTACAGATTTTATTCTTAACAGAATCGCACAAAAAGGAAATTTAAGGGATAATCTTTTGAGGTTGATTTGTTTTGAGATAGTAAACACAGCACTGAAAAACAGGGATATGTGAAATAATGTGATTCCTTCCTACCGCATAACCCTTGTCGTCTCCATTTTTTACCACCTTTTTTCAATTCCTTCTATTAGTTCACACTCTCCCTATATATATCTTGTTCAAATTTTCAATCGTTCATAAAATACTTTTTATTCATCCACTCAACTTCAAATACATTTTTTTTTTAACTTGTAGTGGATGACACTGGATGTTAATACAGTTTTTTCAAATATTCATTCAGTAATTAAATTTACTTCATTAATTTTAGTTTTTTTTTAGATTTAATTTGCATGCATCTACCAATAGATGGCGCCAGATAAACTTAAAAAAATGAATGAAAATTATTTATAAAGGATTTTTTGCAATATAGTGAAAAAAAAGTAGGAATTGACTTTAAAAATTATTATTATTATTTGTTTCAATGGTCTTGTGGCATTGACAACTGGTCCCTAATTGTACCGAATTTAAACTTAACTTTTAAATTCTATTATTTTTTAATATTTATTTTTATTTTGTATTTTACTTTTATTTATTTTTAGTATTCTTAACTTTTGAGTACCATATTAATTGAATTTTAGAAATTTTATCTTGTTATTTTATACTTACTATCATTAAAGCAGTCAATTAAAATTAAAATTCTTATTTATGAATTAAGATGAGGAGGTTTAAGGGGTATTTCCTCCTGTTAGTACTCCGTAATCCAGGGATGGGCAAACTTTTTCGGTCGCGGGCCAAACATCGAAAAAAAAAAAAAGTTTGGCGGGCCAAGATAAATTTTTCTAAAATTTTACAAATAATATGCAAGTATTACAATTTAAATATGTTAATGAGATGAATGAAATTGCGATTTCGTTTTTACAAGTTCCTTATAGTGAGGTTCGAAGTGAGATGTACTGATTCTAAGGAACGTGGCTAAATGCTCACCTGTCAGTCTACTTCTGAAATAATTCTTTCTAAGGTTCATAGTTGAAAACACTTGTCCACGTATATAAGATGATATCTTACGGAGAAGCAGCTTGAATTTTTTGTAATAACTCCAAAAAATCACCGCCCGCTGAAAGCGGTGCTTAAAGGACTGCACGTTAGCTACTCCTCTGAAGAAATAGCGGAAGGACTTTCTGAACTTGGTCTCAAGATAAACCAAGTCAGACAGTTAACCAACTTGAAGACTAAGGCCCACATCCCGGTGTGGCAACTCACGTATCGAAGTCACCCGGCTACTCCACTACTCGGTCCGAGTAGAGAAGTTTAATCGCCGACCAGGAGCCTCACAGTGCTTCTCTTGCAATCTCTTTCACCATTCATCCAAGAATTGCAACTATAAGAAGAGGTGTTTAAAATGCGGAGGTGAGCATCACCTGAAAGACTGTCACATAAAAGAGAGGATTGAAAACCCCACCTGTATCAATTGCCACCAGATGGGGCACCTTGCCGCTTGGAGAGGTTGCCCGATGTTTCCGAAGCCCCGCTTACCACCCAATCAGGGCCATGCGCCAGCAAGACCCGCCTTCACCAGCCGGCAAGTCTCGGAGGGCGTATCCTACGCAAGTTTCTTGCAAGGTACACCCAAGATCTCTCGCTACGCCGTTGGTCTCAAACCATCTGCCTCAAAATACCAGCACTAACACTACTAATCTAACTGCTGACTCTGCCACTAAGGCAATGTATGTTTTAAATGAAATAGTTAATCTCTTTAACACGTTTGGAGGGCTTGACAATATTTACTCGCAATTTCAAAATGCTACTAATCCCTTTGAAAAAATGCAGCTTCTTTTTAAATTCATTAAGTAATTGCGCTTGTTGCTTCTTATTTAATTATTTTTTAATTGCGCCTTTCTTTTATTTACTCTGCGATTTGTTTTTACTCTTTTCTTTTTTGTACTAACAATGGACATAATCATGCTCACTGCTTTTGTTTGTATTCATGTTTTTTGTTTCCAAAGAACTTTATTCCTCAAGATTAGGAGTCTTAAGGCCATACACGGCCAAGGTACTCTGTGCGTTGAATGATGATGATAAGATGAAGCAAACATAGCACTGATTTTCTGGGCGTGAGATATTAAATTTGGGAAACTTACTTTCGATAGTGATTTGTAAAACTAACTTGTTGGCGCCAATCTACAGCTATAAATAACAAAGAACTTCCGTTTTTAGCACTTTTACCGATTGAAATCTGTCTGGGCTTGCTATTTCCATCGATTTATGTTTTTTAGAACAAAAATAGAGAAAGTAAAAGGATCATCAGTCCTTTGAAAAAAAAAAAATGAAGAAAAACAAAATATTTAATCAAAGTAGAAAAAGAGATGGATATAGAATATATAAATATATATTTCTTGTAATTTGCCTCGGGTAGGCAAATTAAAATTCTATCCGCGGGCCGGATAGAACCTTCCGACGGGCCGTAGTTTGCCCATCCCTGCCGTAATCGGTACGCCAGTAGCTTTAGCTTTAAGCCCATTGCATTAAAAATAAACAATTAAAATAGAGATAATAATATATGGAGAAGAGAAGTTTTTTTTTCAATAAAGTATTTAATAAATATTAATTATGAATTAATAATTAAAATAAAAAAATAAAAAGAGGAATTTGAAGAATTACAAACTGAACGTAGTTTGAAAAAGAACTTAAATAATTAAAATAAAAATACCTTCAAAAGGTTAATCAATTCAAAAAGGAGTACAAGTTAAAAATTACAAAAACTTTCCAGAGCAGTTTGTTAAGAGAGCAAATGAAATGATAATGACGGGGAAAATCTGCGAATCGTATAAGGTCAGTTGCAAATGAGCGATGGAAGAGCAGAGCCTGGGGTTGAAACGAAAATGTTTCGACTATTCAAGCAGCAGCAGGGAGGGGGAAAAAAAGAGGTGCAGAGTGCGGCCTTTGTTCCCAAATCATTTCTCTCCCTATCAGCCTTTTCAACTTCGATTTCGAAAATAGCCTTTAATACTTTGTGTGGTTCTTTATAGACACGTTGTCTATTGAACATTTTTCGGGAGAATTCTGAGCAGGTCAGACAGGATGAGAAAAGAAGAAACAAGAAGATTTTATATTCAATTTTTAAAATTTCAATTAATCCTATACAATTAACAAACAATATAACAAAATGTTTTTTAAAGTCAATTAATACTTTTTTTTCATTATATTGCGGAAAGTCCTTTATGAATAATTTTCATTTTTTAAGTTTATCTGGCGCCATCTATTGGTAGATACATGCAACTTAAATCTAACAAAAAACAAAAATTAATTAATTAAATTTAATTAATGAATTAATATTTGAGAAAACTGTATTGACATCAAGTGTCATCCACTACACGTTCAAAAAAAAAAATGCATTTGAACTTGAGTGGAGGAATAAAAAGTGTTTTATGAACGATTGAAAATTTGAACAAGATACATATAGGGAGAGTGTGAGCTAATAGAAGGAATTGAAAAACAGTAACCGTATGAGCAGCTATAAATTATACAATCATCTGCTTTTCCTAATACGTGTTCAGTATTTATAAAATGCTGAATGAATTAAATTTTGTGATGAAAATTAACAAATTATGAAAATGTAAAAATACATTGATAAGAAATGTACACATATACTTTTTTTCTTCGGTAGTTTTTAATCCGGTTTACAACCAAAAATCTCGATAAAATCTTCTAATTGTAGCTTTATTTTTTTTATTAAATAAAAACTTCAAATTCTGATAGCGATTTAGAGAAGAAAACATATTATGTACATGTGCGTATTATTTATGTTTTAAAAATCCCATTTAATATTTTTATTCGTGATTTGCTTTTTATTCATTTTCATTTTTTCATTTTGACATAATGTACAAATTTATCCAATGTCTGATTTTATTTTATTTTTTTCACATCTGTGATATATTTTTTTTTTTGTTCTAATGCAACTGGCAAACACTTAGACAATTGTCTTCGATGCCTTAAAGAAGCGCCGCACCGACGTTACTCCCTTAGCACTACCCAGGAGGTGCTTGTAGCTTGAAGATAAGCTATGGACGCGAAGTAACACTACCTCCACAGCACTCTACGATCCTCTTAGACCGGGACCTGCTGTTTAAAGCGGATTTCGAACCCCTACAAACATCCATGGCACCGCTTGAACTCGAACCCGAAACCTGTGGTGGCGAGCGCCAGAGCGCTAGCTACTCGGCCTTTCAGGCCCTCACTTTTGGGTTATAACATCTTTATTACAGCCTATGAGTATGAAACTATTGATCTGCTTTTGCAAGAAAAATGTGTTGTTAAATCCATAGAAAGCCCCAGACGTGCTTTAATTTTATTATCATTGGCTTTTTTGGCGCCTAAGTAAGCGTAATAAATTTTGCAAAAGGTAACGATTAAAAATTTAAAAAAAGTAAGAAATATAAAAAAAAATTTTTAAAGTCAATTCCTTCTTTTTTCTCTCACTATATTGCAGAAAGTCCTTTATAAATAATTTTCATTCATTTGTTTAAGTTTATCTGGCGCCATCTATTGGTAGATATATGCAACTTAAATCTAAAAAAAACTAAAATTAATTAATTGAATTGAATTACTGAATTAATATTTGAAAAAAAAAACTGTATTAACATTCAGTGTCATCCACTACAAGTTCAAAAAAAATGTATTTGAACTTGAGTGGATGAATAAAAAGCATTTTATTAACGATTGAAAATTTGAAAAAGATATGTATAGGAAGAGTGTGAGCTAACAGAAGGAATTGTAAAAAAATCGCTAGAAATAAACTTAGAAAATGTAGAAAAAAAATCAAGAACGGTTATCAACAACAAGCAGCAATGAGCATGTTACACATATAACTCATGAAAATTATTTTTGCCAAATGGTTTTTAAAATTGTATTTATGAGTATTTAAGACAGCATAAACATCCAGATTGTTATAAAAATAAAATCATTGGGTCATCATATCGTAAAAGTAAATGCTACGGATGATGTAATGGTTTCTACAGAAATAGATCAAATATGCTATGCAGTTAAATATAAGCATTCTTATTTGATGGCTAAGTGGCTAGCGCTCTGACGCTCGGTACCACCGGGTTCGTGTCCCGGAGATCCTATAAGTGTTTGTAGTGGTTCGGAATCCACTTTAAACCGTAGGTCTCGGTTTAATAGGATTGTAGAGTGTTGCGGGGCCATTGTTACTCCGCGTCCGTAGCTTCTCTTCAAGTTACACGCGCCTCCTGGGTAGTGCTATGCGAGTAACGTCGGTGCAGCCCTTGGGGCATACAAGATCACGGTCTATATTTATCAGCTGCATTAGAGGAAAAAAAATTATTTGATTGCAGTTTGAAATTAAATTTTCAAAATTTGCCCCAATTCCAATGTATCTTCAAAATTATCCTGCAATAGATCAAAATCTAAAGCACATGTTACAAATATTAAAAAAAATTACGAGTACTTTTGAACAAATTCAAGATTCATCTATAAAACTTCAAATTTTTGATATCATCAGTGACGTAACAGCCCCATGGAGGTCCAAGGCCGTTTGCCTACTGGCAGATTTCGAGACAGGAGATGTCTTTTTTTTACGGGGTAGAGTTATCAGCCCTACGTCCAACGCTCTACAGCCTTTTTTTTAAAATCTTTTTAGAGTAGGGTTGTCAGTCCTACGATCCTATTAGACCGGGACCTATGGTTTAGATATAGGTACAATTAAGAGTCCGTTGACGATGCCCCCCCCCCCAAAAAAAAAAAAAAATAAATAAATAAAAGTTAACACTGGCAACTGGCAACTGGCGTACCGATTGCGAAGTGCCAACAGGGGGAATTAAACCTCCTCATCTTAATTCATAGATATGTTTTAAATTATAGTTATGCTGCTTAATTAATGTTAGTAAAAATGAAAGATAAAGTTTCAAAAATTCAGTTAAAGTGGTACTCAAAAAAAAAAAAAAAAAAAAAAAAAAAAAAAAAGATTCAAAATACTAATAATAAAAAGTAAAATACAAAATAAAAGAATTTAAAGTTAATTTTAAATTCGGTACAATTAGGGACCAGTTGTCGATGCCATAACTATTGTAAAAAGTAAACAGAGTAACTCATTGTGAAGTAAACAGATGAACAGAAAGGATTATACTGAACGGTGGAAGCCATGAACATAAAGTAAAAACAAACTATAGAATTTAATACTATTAACAATTAAAAAGTTAAAGACCAGATAGCTATTATTTAGATTAAGGTGCTCATCGTAGCAATTAATTACAATTTAAAAGCCTAAAATTGCAGCTCAGATTTGCTTGAATTGATTAACGTAGCAAGATTGATCGCCGTAGTAGTTTCTGCAAACATTTTTCCAGTTCCTTAGGGGGCTGTTTCACTTCTCTTCCCCCCCTCCTCTTCTTCATTCTTATTCGCTGAGTAAAGTGAGAATTCTCCGTCAAGTTATCAATTTAATGAAGGTCATTTATTCTGTTTTTAAATTTTCGTGATTATTTGCATAAATTATAAAGAGGACAAAAATGTTCTTTGGTTTATTTAAAATTAGCAAATATCTGTATTTTATACATAAAAATGCAAGATAATTTAACATTGAATGTAAAACCTTTTTTCAATAAAAATACAATATAATTCTCTCTACAATACACTGAAGTGACAAAAGTCATGGGATAGCAATATGCAAATTTTCAGATGGAAGTAGCATCGCGTAGAACAGGTATAAATGCGCAGTGCTTTCGCAGAGCTTTCATTTCTGTTCAAGTTATTCATGTGAAGAGGTTTTGACGTGATGATGACCGCACGACGGGAATTAACAGACTTTGAACGCGGAATGTTAGTTGGAGCTAGACGCATGGGTCATGCCATTTCGGAAATCGTTAGGGAATTCAACATTCCCAGATCCACTGTGTCAAGAGTGTGCCGAGAGTATGAAATTTCAGGCATAACATCCCACCATGGACAGCGCAGTGGTCGACCGCCTGCACTTAACGACCGAGACCGGCGACGTCTGCAAAGAGTCGTAAATTCTAACAGACAAGCAACACTGCGTCAAATAACCGCAGAAATCAATGTGGGACGTACAAGGGACTTGTCTGTTAGAACTGTGCGGAGAAATTTGGCTTTCTTGGGCTATTCCAGCAGAAGACCGACTCGAGTGCCTTTACTGACAGAACGACATCGCTTGCAGCGACTCTCGTGGGCACGTGAGCATATCGGTTGGTCCCTAGATGAATGGAAAACCGTGGCCTGGTCCGATGAGTCACGATTTCAGTTGGTAAGAGCTGATGGTAGGGTTCGAGTGTGGCGCAGACCCCACGAAGCCATGGACCAAAACTGTCAGCAAAGCACTGTTCAAGCTGGTGGTGGCTCCGTAATGGTGTGGGCTGTTTTTTCATGGCATGGACTTGGTCTTCTGGTGCGACTGGACCGAACATTGACTGGAAATGCTTATGTTCAGCTACTTGGAGATCACTTGCAGCCATTCATGAACTTCATATACCCAAGCAACGATGGGATTTTTATGGATGACAATGCGCCATGTCACCGGGCCACAACTGTTCGTGATTGGCTTGAAGAACATTCTGGACAATTCCAACGAATGATCTGGCCCCCTAGATCGCCCGACATGAATCCCATCGAGCATTTATGGGACATCATCGAGAGGTCTGTTCGTGCCCAAAATCCTGTACCATCAACGCTTTCACAATTATGGACGTCTATCGAGACAGCATGGCTCAATATTCCTGCAGAAGACTTCCAACAACTTGTTGAGTCCATGCCACGTCGAGTTGCTGCACTTCGCCGGGCGAAAAGAGGGCCGACACGATATTAAGAGGTATCCCATGACTTTTGTCACTTCAGTGTATAACACTACTATTGTTTGATTTGCATTTTGAAGTTCTTTTTAAGATAAATTTAATTTAGTTTTACATTTAATTGCAATCATTTAAATTGTAATCATTTAATTTTTTTTATTTTTAATCTGTAATTTTTTTTAAGTACAAATATACTTTTCCTTATATTATATTAAAACACAAAAACTTATTTTAATTTTAGATTATTGTATTTATTTTTATCAATTTTATTTATATATGTTGCGCAGAAGATCTACCTCCCCGTGGTGCACCTGGTAACACTTTTTAGTGGCTAAAAGATCTGTAACTTGGCATTATTATTAGATTAATGAACTCTGTTTCAGCATGTTTTGTTGTATTATTTTGTTGTTGATGTATGTTGTATGTTTTTTTTTTTTCCTTGTTCTTTTTTTGCCGTAGCTATTCATAATCTGCCATTGGAAATAAAATAAAAAACAATTTTTTATTTATATATATTTAAAAAATGTGCACTCTCGAGAATACGGCATGTCAATGCAACCCAATATTAGAGAGTTTTTGCATACCGTATTTTGGACGTCAGTTAGCTTTTTCTCCCTAGCGCGCATGCTCATAGGAAACATTATTACAGATACGCATGCGCAATTTCCTATGAGCATGCGCGTTAGGGAGAAAAAGCTAACTTAAGTCCAAAATACGGTATGCAAAAACTCTCTAATATTAGCGACCAAATAAAGATTATCGCCAAAACGAGTTTGGCTCAGTTCTCTTTTTGCCAATAAAATAAGTCATTGACGTCAACAGGGTTGCACAGTTTACGATGGCCAAATCAGCGTTTAGATTGACGGCTCCTCTGAGAGAACGTTTGCTCTCTAAGGTCTAGTGATTAGCAGTGCTGGATATCGTTGTGATGTCTATTAGGATTGGACTTTGCTCCTATTGAAAACAGACATTGCAGATCTCCACTCCCAGATTTTCAAAAGGGAAAAGAACCAGTTTCATTCTCCCACGCCGCGCCCTGACCTCCCTCCCCCCCTCCCCTCCCCCTCTCAACTCATCAGAATGTGCAAACGATTCATTTTACCAGAAAAATAACTTTTATTTTATGTATGATTTCTTTTTAACTATTTTCGTAATTTTTACATTCAGTTCAGAGCCTTTATTCAACGTAATCCCCATCCCTTCATTTGTAATAATAAATTTTAAAACTTTATAATTTGGTGCAAAGTAAACATGACTTATGCAAGAGATTATATGGGAATTGAATATTCTGAATAACATGGATTAGCACAGAGGTGGCCAACCCAAATGAGCTTGCGGGCCACTTTGGAAATGCATTATAACTCAGCGGGCCGCATATAAAATTATATATGCCCATTTTTGATTTAGACCTACTATAGACATTTTTTGGAGTGAAAAATGGAAACATAATGAGTTATTATTATTGTGTTTACTATTATTCTTACATGTAAACATATATAATAGAATAATAATGTTACTAAACGCACATTGTAAAGAAATATGTTACACTAAAAATGAAATATAAAAAACATATAAATATAAACGAAATAAAAAAAAAATGAAATCATTAAAAAATATTTATTTTACTAGTGCGATATTTCTCCACTTTTTCACTTAGGAGCATGTTGGCCGAGTGGCTAGCGCTCTGGCACAGGTTTCGGGTTCGAGTCCCGGCTGTGCAAGGATGTTTGTAGTGATTCGGAATCACCGTTAAACTGTAGGTCCCGGACTGTTTAGCCTAAAGTATGCACAAGATGACCATAGTGCGACAAACCAAACCACTCTTTCACTTAGCTTTTGCAAATAGATCTCTATTTGGGTATTTGCGCATCGTAATGGATGTTGCGTTCGTTATGTTTGAACGCGTTTTGTGTTGGGTCAATTTCATTTTAGAAAAAAAAAAAAAAAAAAAAAAAAAGGTTCGTAGGTGTTCGTAGTTGAACCAAAAGGGCTAACAATTTGAACTGAGACTCTGGTTTGTCTGATATCAACAATCAAGTGTGCTTATCTAGGGATAGTCACCGAGGTTACTTGTTATATTAGATGTTCCTAGACGCGCGCTCATAATTTAATTATTCTGCGGCGCATAATTTAACTGTGAACTCATGAATAAAACAAGCAATATCTGTCATATATTCACTAGAATTTTATTTTAAAATTAAAGTTATTTTTTCTCTCATCATTTCGACAGTTAATTTTTGAATATATGGATGCACACATAATGTATTTTTTTAATACATTGGTTTTCACTACTTTTGCCATTATTATTATTTTTTTTTTTTATTTCCAATGGCAAGGCAAGTAGATGAATAAAAATAGTAATAATAACACAAATAACAAGGGAAAAAATACAAAGATGACCGAAGTCATTGCCTTAAGAGTTCTCTCTTACGCCAGTAAAGCGCTGTCTCCGAGTCGCCGTCAAATACCGCACATCTTAGGAGGTGGTCTCTGTTCATTGGGTCTGTTGAACCACATAGGGGGCAGCCAGGGTTCGAAAAGATTTTAATGCGATGGGGATGTTCTGCTAGACAGTCATGGCCAGTCAGAAGTCGGAACTGGGCGACAGCAGGCCGTCGCGGATTGCTGGGTATTGCTAAAAGATCTTCAGCTCTCCAACGCTTTGACTTAATCCTTTCTTGAAGTTGTAATTTGTGGTGTTTAGTCATTATTTATTTGATATAAAGTTTTATAGGATGGAGTGACAATGACGAGGATCTCATTTGAAGTAGTTTTGAGCCTCTTTTTTCTAGACAATCGGCTTGTTCGTTCCCAAAAATGCCACAGTGGCCAGGTATCCACTGAAGTACCACTCGTTTCATTTTTAAAGTCAGTTCCCGCAAATGATTTTGACACTGGGAGGACACTTCTTTTTTTTTTTTTTTTTCTACTTTGGCCATTATGAAATAAATATATTTTATAAAAGTGTAATAAATCTCACGGACCGGAAAAATATTCACGGCGGGTTGGCCACCCCTGGCATAGCATATCCTCTGCCTCAAATTTCCATTATTTTACTTAACGAAATAAGTTATTGAAATTACACACTTAAGCGACGAAATTTTTGGTCTTCACTATGAAAAATAAATGGCTTATGATTAATCTGCATGTATTGGACACGATGTCTTCAATATCCTTAAAATGTGTGAGCAAAAGACAATAATTGCATTTTAAACAACATAACAGTGCTAGGCTAGTTATTTTTTCTCATTACTGCTATATTTATTATTATAAATTATTATTAAATTTTTGATTATTTTATATTACTAATCCTAATTGAAAAAAGGAAAAAGTGAAAGGAAAAGAATAGCCCGTTCGAAGCCTGAAACTCGTGCCCGCCAAAATGCCCTTCAACGGGAGCGTCGAGCTCTCAAGCGTCAACAGGCTATCAACCCTCACGATGGCAATATTAAACACACGAAATGTGTTCAAACTCCTTCTCTTTACTCTCCCTCCTGTTCTTGTCCTCTCAAGGATACTTTTAATTCGTCCTCTTCAGTTACTCCTTCCTGCTCCCATTGCTTCATGAACAATACTCATTCCGATTTAAACGACTACTCTCATGAGAAACAGTGGCTCATAGTCGAAGAATGTTTCTTTAAATCAATTGCTGATGGCCCAACCCATCGTTGTTACTGTTGTGATCGTTTATATATGAAAAAAAATTTAGTAAGCTATTCGAAAGCCGATTTGCGTGCTCGTGGCTTTATGGAAGAACAAATTGCAATAATTTTCTCTGTCGACTTGGATGAAGCTGACTTTTGTAAAATGTGCAGCGATCATATTCGTAAGCACAACGTTCCAAATCTTGCAGCCAATTATGGCTTTCGATATCCTGAGCAACCCTCCTGTTTGTCTGAGTTGAATGACTTGGAAGGGCGTCTCGTTGCTCTTCGTATCCCTTTCATGCAAATACGAGAGCTTGGTCGGGATCGTCAATATGGTATCAAGGGATCCGTTACGAACCTTCCTAACGACTTGAACAAATCGGTCGACTGTCTTCCTCGCAATGTAAACGATTCAGCCACTATGTACCTGAAATTGAAGAAACGTCTCTCTTTCAAATCACACTTTATGTATCAATGCGTTAATCCCAATCGTGTTTACAATGCGGCTTTGTATCTAATGAACAAGCCTTTATACCAATCACAAAACGTTAATATCGATTTGGAAGGGCTCAAAAAATTTCGAAAAGTATCGTTTCCTGCCTTTTCTAATAACCTTTGCCTGTATAATAATTCTTTCTAAGATTTATAGTTGAAAACACTTGTTCACATATATAAGATAAAGCAAATACAGCATTGATTTTCTGGGCGTGAGATATTAAATTTGGGAAACTTACTTTCGATAATGATTTGTAAAACTCTAATTTTGGCATGTTTAGAAACAACTGCTTGAGATCCGCCTTCCGTTTTTAACGCTTCACCGATTGAAAGCACTTCTGTGCTTGCTATTTCCGTCGATTTATGTTTGTAGAACAAAAATAAAGAAACTAAAAAGATCGTTGGTCCTTTGAAAAAAAGAAGAAAAAATAATAATATTTAATCAAAGTAGAAAAATGAGATTTATATATAATACATAAATATATATATTTCTTTTAATTTGCATCGGACCAGCAAATTAAAATTCTATCCGCGGGCCGGATAGAACCTTCCGGTAGGCCAGAGTTGGCCCGTGGGCAGTAGTTTACCCATCCTTGGTCTAAAGAAACAAAATATTGAGGTGCCATCCTAGACCAGTGGTTCTCAAAGGAGCCCTGTAGTATTTCAGATATTTATCCAGAATAATAAATATTTTTCATATAAAAATTAATATATTTACTTTTTTTCCCGTTCAAATATAACCTTCATTACAATTAACCTTTCTGGCCGCTTTTTTCCTTTCTTACCTCACTTAAAAAGACTTCAATCAGTGATAGAGCTTCAAAGGTTTCCAGGAAATTAGGTTTGGTTTATCGCTCTACTGTCATCTGCACACGAGGGTTAAACAGACCGGGACAAACAGCTTAAAGTGGATTCCGAACCACTAGAAACATCCATGGCACCACCGGGACTTGAACCCGAAACCTGTGGTACTGAACACTAGCCACTCATCCATCAGGCAGGGAAATGAGGAGAGCTAGCGTCTATGTGTTTTTCAATGTAGAAAAAGTTTCAATTGCAGACTACGAGACTCCACTTTTGTGAGTAGTATCTTGGTTTGTCCCTCTACAGTCATTTTGTGCACACTTTGGACTAATTAGACCGGGACCTACAGCTTAACGTGGATTCCGAACCACTAACAAACATCCATACCACCGCCATGATTCGAACCAGAAGCCAGAACGCTAGCCAAATGGCCATCAGCCTGCCGTAGTTGGAGGAGTCAACCATCTAAATATAAATCCGTAAGGCGTTGATAATCTTGTTTGATATGGTACTCTTGCTATGCATATTACTTAAATTGAAAGTGTGGGAAGTGGATGTTTATGTTTACTATTTATTTTCAGAAAAATACAAGCAAATAAAATGGAGAGATTTCACATTCAGAACGAAGCGTAATATTGAAGAATCATATTGTGGAAGTGTACAAAAGTTAAGTGCAAGTTAGAAAGCCAAATCGCCAAATATAATGAAAGTTTTTTCAGCTTTGCTTTCACTCGGGAATTTTTTAAGCTTTGGTTTTACTTGGACCGCAAATGAAGATCCTCCTTCGTCGCTATTAGTAGATGGATATAAATTGGCAAATGAATCATTACTGATTGGTAAATCGCGCATGCATTTTAAAATAATACACTGATTCTATTCGCTTCTTATCAAATATCAGTCTGATTGCAAAAAATATGAAAATTCGTACTTTAGGTGAATCACTTATCTTGCTTGCAGAAAAATATTCTGGACATGTTACGAAATGAAGCAGCAATGAAAATAAGCAAGATTCCTCTGTCCAATGATACAGTTAACTGACATATTATATAAATGTCTTCTGATATCGAGAAAAATGTATGCAGCAATAAACGTTAAGGAAATTAATTAGTCAACAGACATTACCAACAAGGGCCTGAGTGGCTAGCGCTCGGTGTCACAGGTTTTGGGTTCGAGTCCCGGTGGTGCCGTGGATGTTTCTGATGGTTCGGGATCCACTTTAAACCGTTGGTCCCGGTCTACCTTGATGGTAGAGCGTTACGATCAAGCTACACGCACTTACTGGGTTGTACTAAGTGAGTAACGTCGGTGCAGCGCTTGCCTTAAGGCATCGAAGACAATTGTCTAAGAGTTTGCCAGCTGCATTAGAACAAAAAAACATTACCAACAAGGCGCAACTCTTAGCATTCATCCATTTTATTAATGAAAATCCGTAAATCATTTTATTTATTTATTATTATTTTTTTTTATTTTTTATTTTTTTTTTTTTTTGCAAGGAATTAAGTGTATCTACAGAAGGCAGGGACATTTTTGACATTTTGAATAACTATCTTGATAAATGGAATTTAATATGGAAATCGTGTGTAAGAATTTATACAGATCGAGCTCCTTTCATGCTCCTCTTTGTGTTAAAGTATCTACATCTTTTAGTAAAATACAAAATGGGATTGTTATTGTAATTTATTGCTTTCTTCATAGGGAGACCATAATGGCAACCACATGTTAAGACATGTTCTATAGCCAGTAATTCTGATGGTAAGTTTCATTATAAACAAGTCTTGTTAAATCACGTTTACATCACATTTTTATCGATATGTATTCACAGCACTGACGGCTGCTTTTACACACTTAGGTGAGGTGAGAAAGTACTTACCCATGCATATGATCTAAGATGAGACCTTCTTGCATATTTAGAAGAGATGAAACAATTGCATTTTTGTAACCTCCTTAGGTGCGAATTTTAGTATTGCCAGGTTACAGTATTAGGCACATATATTTCAGCAGTTCAATATTTTGAACGCTGGAGGCCTAAATGGCCGAGTGGCTAGAGCTCTGGCGCTCGGTACCACAGGTTTCGGGTTCCGAGTCCCGGCGGCGCCATGGATGTGTGAAGTGGTTCGGAATCCACTTTAAACCTTTGGTCCCGGTCTAATATGATCGTAGAGTGTTGCGGGGGCATTGTTACTCTTCGTCTGTGGCTTATCTTCAAAGTTACATGAGCCCCCTGGGTAATGCAAAGTGAGTAACGTCTGTGCAGCGCTTGCCTTAAGGCAGGGGTCTGCAAACTACGGCCCGCGGGTCAAATCCGGCCCGCCAGTGTCATCAAACCTGCCCGCGACAGCGAACAGCTTATTATTTCTGTAATAAGTTGGATAAAAAAACACAGAATGATAATAACTCGGTTTTATTAACTTACTAGGTAAAGCTTAAGGACAAGCATAATACGCAGAAAATCTAGCTTAAGCATAACAACGAACAAATATAAAATTTTGTTCTTTGGAATTTTTGTTTTTCAACTACAAATTGAAATCAATCCCACTAACATTATAAACTAGTGAACATCCCGCGGTTACCCTCGGTAGTTATGCATTTGTATGTATATGGATGTTTGGAATGTATATATACTGAATCAAACATATGATTTTTATCCTGAAAATCCCTCAGGAACGGAAAAGCTAAATTAACGCGAATGAAACCGTGGAGCATCCACTTGCAAAATACTAATGAGATTTATGTAATTGTGATTTTTCACTGACAATAGTTTGTAGTTAGCAAGCGTATGCTCGCTCAGAGCGCGTACTCGGCGGCTGGTCTAGAAATTATAGATAATGGCAGAAAAATTAAAACGGTTTTTGGCCCTTTGTACTTACTGAAGTATGGCCCTAAGGCTAAAAAGTTTGGAGACCCCTGCATTAAGGCATCCAAGACGTCCATGTCTAAGTGTTTGCCAGCTGCGTTGGAAAATATATATATATATATATATATATTTAACACTAGCTTGCAAGTGAAGAAACCCACCTCTCATCTGCAGTAATTCTATCTTTCGCAAATGAAAGACTTATTTGTATCTTTTAATCACGTCCAATTATAACTTATACAGGCCCGGTCTGGGATTCTACAGCTTACCCGAATTTGGAAACTTTACGAAAACTTGAAAATAAGATTTTGAGAATGGTCACCAACTCTCCATGGTACTTCAGAAACGAGTTCAGGCATGCACATTTCCTTCCATAGTTTCAGACAATTTGTAAGTAAAACTTCCAGCAACTTTTAATCTCTTAATAATATTAACAACTTTGTTTTAAGTAGGCCTGAATGGTCTAGTGGCTAGCGCTCGGTACCACAGGTTTCGGGTTCGAGTCCCGGCGGTGCCATGGATGTTTGTAGTGGTTCGGAATCCACTTTAAGCCGTAGGTTCCGGTCTCATATGACTGTAAGAGCGTCACGGAGCAAAAGTCAGACTTCTACCTACGGGTGCTCCATATAACACTAGCTATTGTCATCAGAACAGAAGCTGCCCCCTTTCCCTCCATCCATGAATAGATCCCTCATGGGACGCCCGTCCCGCAGTGCAGGACATTGAGGATTAGTCACAAACAAACACAAAACAAACTTTGTTTTAAAGTGTCTTAAGAATTCTATATTATGGTTATTCTCTTTGAGAAAGCAAGCAAATCGAAAAGGTCTTGATCAGTACTTAACATTTTAAAATTATTCTCTGATATGCTAGATTCTCAGATACCATCTCCGTTTTTTTTCCATGATTTATGGAACTTTAGAGCTCAATACCTACCTTAGTTTTCCTTTGGTTCCACTTAAATTTCTCTCCTTTTCTATTACTTCTTAATTCTGATCTTAAATGGTAAATTTTGATCGACTACTAATTCTCAAATTTTTTTCTGCAATTAATTAATTAAAAAAAGGGCTATTACTTATTTCTTTTTATTTACTTTAAAATTAAAAGGGCCTCAGCAACTTACCCAGATATCAAAGATGGAGCTAGAGGTCGCTTTGAGACTAAAAATTTCATTATTTCCCACAATATTATTATAATAAAGTGAGGGCTCATAAAAATCTCTCCGAGGGCTAAAAATGAAAAAATCTGTCAAAAAATTTAAAATAAGAATGATAAAAATGCTGACTTTTCTTGAATAAATTTAGAATTAGTTTTTCAATTTATCTTATGCGACATATGTGGAAAATTTATGTGGAAAAAACATGTGGACACAGAATTTAAATAATAATCCTGAAGACTTTAATGTTTAACCGTTTTGGAATAAATTCAAATTTAAATTCATTAATTAAGTAACAGGAGGTATGAGGATCCCAAAATAAAGTAAATTATATTTCTGCAAAATAAACTACCTTTGCCTTTATTGTGGTGTGCTTTGACTATCTGGATGGCTTTTTAACATCTTGCTGAAGTACACTTGTTCCTATAAATTAGGGAAAAAACACAAAATAGGAAAACAGAAAAGGCCATGTGTTGATTTAAAAAAAATGACACAAATCATACAACACTTATTAATACAAAAGATAACATGAAAACAAACAATTATGATGCTAAAAAAATTATCAATATATGAAACAGACAAATTAGATGAATTAGCTTGGAACAAGAAAAGTATCTTCAATTTGAAATGTGGTCTTCCCGAGTAACAATTTAGCATATACACTTACTTATGTGTAATGATATCTGCTATGCTGTCCGCAAGGTCAATAGGAGGCAAGTTTCTTACAAAGCTGTACTAAGCTTAGCAAGTATCCGGGAAGGAGGAGGATTGAGAATACCAGTACATCTTCATAGAGGGGCCTGAATGGCCGAGTGGCTGGCACTTGGTACCACAGGTTTCGGGTTCGAGGCCCGGCGGTGCCATGGATGTTTGTAGTGGTTCGGAATTCACTTTAAACCGTAGGTCCCGGTCTGTTTAGCCTAAAATGTGTGCACAATATGACCTCAGAGCGACAAACCAAATCAATCTGAAATTCATAAGCCTTAATTACAATGAAAGCATATTTGTGATCAAATATTTTCAGGCATGAATATAGAAAAAAAAAATGCCGATAAAAAAAAAATATTTGGAGAAATTCTAACCATTTAAGGGAGTTTTTGTATTGTAAACTTAACTTGATGAATACATTTTATTTGAATTTAGAATGTCCTAACCCGTTAGGACATTCTAAATTCAAATAGGGCCTGAATGGCCGAGTGGTTAGTGCTCCAGCGCTCGGTACCACATATTTCGGGTTCGAGTCCCGGCGGTGCCATGGATGTTTGTAGTGGTTCGGAATCCATTTTAAACCGTAGGTCCCGGTCTTATAGGATCGTAGAGCGTTGTGGGGGCATTGTTACTCCGCGTCCGTGGCTTATCTTCAAGTTACACGCGCCCCCTGGGTAATGCTAAGTGAGTAACGTCTGTGCAGCGCTTGCCTTAAGACATCCAAGACCAAGCTGTCTAAGTGTTTGCCAGCTGCATTAGAAAGAAAAAAAAAGAAAACATCTTCATAGAACACTCCAAACATGTTTTATGGGATTCTGGTCCAGAAATTGAGTTGAATTGTTTCACGTTCTGAAGTATTTTCTAATGAAAATAATCTTACAAAATATGGCTCGGTAGGGTCTAATATTGTCATCTAGAATGAAATCATTACTTATGACACCGATGTTAAAGTGCACTATCAAATAAATTATAGTTTAAAAAAACTAAAAAACACGCTTTTAGAGTTAATCAAACTAAAAAGTGAAAAATTATTGTTGGCATAAGAATAAAATTACTGACGAGAAAATGAATGTCACTGTTCTGAAAGCGTGGGTGCTCGATATCAATCGTTATAATTTTTCAATAGTTTCATTCCGAAATGCAGAGTTAGTTTAAAAATGTCATATACAAAGCACCCCACGCTTTTAGAACAGTGACATTCATTTTCTCGTCAGTCATTTTATTCTTATGCTAAGAATTATTTTTTACTTTTTAGTTTCATTAACTCTAAAAGCGTGTTTTTAAACTATAATTTATTTTTTACATTGATTAACTCTAAAAACGTATTTTGAAACTATAATATTTAAATATGGTCCCGGTACGGAGGACTGGAGCTATAGTTCTTACAATAATTTAATTGTGAATAAAACAAAGGCTAAATGCGAATATGTCGAGCCTTCCAGGAAATCTCCTGATCCGTAGTCAAGCGCATTATCCGTTGTGCCACTGTCCCACGTAGGTTTGAATGTCTTGGGTACTTTCATTCTACATGGGTTAAATTGCTCTTCATATGTTAAAATAAAATCACTAATCCTGGCGATCCTAATCATGATGAGATAATAAACTTATCAAAATATTTTAGTGTCGTCGGTCCTTGATAAGTCTACAACGTTTAAATTAATCTAATCGCTGATCTGACAAACAAACATGCAGGTGAAACTAATAAACGCGTGTTAAAAATATTAACTTCATTGACTGAGATATGATTAAATCCGTTATATTTCTACATGGAAATAATGGAAGTCGATTCAAAGATACACTCACAGAGGCTTTTCCTTCTCTGTATGAATCTTTTTAATGGATGATAACAGATGCAAA
Source organism: Caerostris darwini (assembly GCA_021605075.1). Lineage (NCBI taxonomy): Eukaryota > Metazoa > Arthropoda > Arachnida > Araneae > Araneidae > Caerostris > Caerostris darwini. The sequence goes on along the minus strand of BPLQ01012350.1, from coordinate 799,091 downwards.
TTCTTTCCAAATCAAACAATGTTATCATCTAGCATCTAAACTTCAACGTCCCCTTAAAGAAAACTACTCTTCATTAATTTTGCAGTCCGGAATAATGACTGTATAACTCAAGGGCTCCTTCTATGATGCGAAACGTTTTAGTACACAAGTGGCTTATCGCCTCGTGTACAGACTCCTTCAGGACAACTGCTCACAATAAATGTAGACACTATCCATTTTGTAGCTGAAATAAGGTAAGACATTTGTCGAATGGGACTCGAGTCTTTCATGCATATAACTGAAAATGTCAATCATTAGCATTCGACTAACTTTTTGGCAATACTTGAAGGAACTCTCTGGAATTTGAATTTGCAATTTCAATTGTTGTTAAAATATTTTTGCTACATAAGGACTCATATTCACTTATATGCCTAGCTCTTACTGATTTTGACCAGCCTCTATCTTTCCAAACACCCTCTATCGCAGTTCATCCACCAAATGATGTCGCGAAATTGTCAGGAATTAGCTATTCCAGATTTCTCATCGCATTATCAGAGCGAAGTCTGTAGTCTTATTCTCAGACATTAATTATCATTCTACTTGCAGACAGATCGTTTTGGCCTTTCGATGACCTTTATTTAAATTCCAAATTCGTATCCATGTCCATATTCGTATCCAAACTCATATCCATATCCAATTCCGTATTCGTATTCCATTCCCATTCGTATCGAATGTTTTTTATTTTTTGCTGTGCATATAGCTTTTCCTTAACTTTTGGAAATCATTAAGCTATTCAAGGCCTTTTATAATTTAAAGCCTTTTTGCTCTAGAATCAATATTACTTACATAAACAACAAATTTGCTATCTGTGCTTTAATAATAAATTAATAAGATTAGAAAAAGTGGGAATCGATACATAACCAAGGCACGTCATGACTTGGCTATATTCTGAAAGAGAAAGATATTTTAGAGTTTCTTGGAAAAGTCTTTCGTGCTTAACGCCTATAATGTTTTTTGAAATTATTATTTTATAATCTTGAACAAATGAATTGAAATTTTACTTATTATTATTCATTACTGGAGTATTTAGTCTCTTTGATAAGTTTGGCGATTCCCCAGAAAAAATAACAAATCGACATCTCTCACTATTGTCATACTAGTCAAGTGTACTAACCATCAAATTCACCATGGCTCTATCGAGCTTTTGTAGTAGGTGATGAAACTCATATACATCGGATGGTAATAGATAATTCACAAACGGGTAATAAATTTACAATGCTAGATGCTCACCCAATTCTTGAAGAATTCTTGAAAATTGAAGAATTTATAAAGAACATATAGTAATTTAAGGTTTTCAGCATCGCTGATTTGAAGAGTGAATATCATCAAATTCCCATCAAAACCTTAGAAAGATCTTTCACTCCATTTGAATTTGGTGGAAAACACTTTCAATTTTTAAGAATCGAAGGTCTCAAAAGCATTTCATAAGCATCATACAAGTCGAAAGTCTGAAAGGTACGTTTGCATACCTAGATGATGTCCCTGTTTGTAGAAGAAACCAAATGGGGCACGACCAACATTTAAATCATGTCTTGAATGCTGCAAAAAATATAATTTAAGTTTTAATGAAAGTAAGTGCGCATTTTCCTCAAAATCTGTTAAGCCTTTAAGGTGCATTATTTAAAACACAACAATCAAACTTGATCTTTGAAGACTACCATCATTAATAAATTTGCCTCTTCCATAAGCCATGACATCTCTGAAGTTGGCCCTGGGAATGCTTGCCTACTATTATCGTTGGATTCCGAAATTCTCGGTAAGAATATGCTTACTTCTAGTAAAATTTCTTTTCCCCTCTCACCCTCTCAAAAGACTGTGAAGGCTTTTGACTCTCTGAAAGTCGAATATCCGATGCTTTGCTAGCGGCAATAAAGGAAGACATACCTTTCAGGTTTGAAACTGATACTTATGATTTTGCTACAGGAGTAGCAAGCTGCACGCCCAATAGCCTTTTTTCCTTGAACCTTGAACAAATCGAAACAAAATCACTCTTCCATTGAAAAAAAACTTATGCTATAGTAGAATCGTTGCGTTATTCGAGATGATAGAATCTTTGCGTTATTGGAGATGATAGAATCTTTGCGTTATTGGAAACACTTTTTAATTGGAAGATATTTTGAGGTCGTTACCAACCAAAGATCTGTCTCCTTTATATTTAATCAAAATCATTCAAGTAAAATCAAAAATGAAAAAAAAATGAGATGAAGGTTAGAGTTAGTTTGCTACAAATTCGATATTGTTTACCGTCCTAGTAAAAGCAATATTTTTGCAGATATACTTTCAAGGATAATAGGTTCAACGACTTTGGGTAAGAGCTTGGGTGATATGCATGCTGACCTATATCCTCTCAGTATTACAAGAATGTACCATTGGGTACGATTCAAAAATTTTACCTTTTCTCTTGAGGATATAAAGAAAGCCGTCAACTTATGCTCTATCTGCATGAACAGAAAGCAAGATTTCTCAAGAATGATGGAAAACTGAATAAAGCAACCTCCCCTTTCCCTACCAACTTGACTGATCAAATCGGGACCTATCTTAATAAAGAACCCTGCTTGGTCCTCAAAATATGAACCTAAAGTCCTGGAAGTTGAGCTCCTGGAAGCCAACCCGGATTACTATCATGCTAGCTATCAAATGGCCGGAAGACAAGCATTTAAATCAGGCATTTGGCTTCTGTGGCTGAATATCCTTGTACAGAGATTGAAAAAGAGTGTAATCTACAGGACTGTGAAAAGCCATTGAAGGAACCTCAGTGTCTCGCTTAGCTCGGGTCCGAATTATTTGGTAATTAATAATTCGGCTCCAAGCTTTCAGATACTCCAAACTTTCAGATTCAGATTCTGGAACTACGACGCTCCGAAAATATGCCGATAGCTAACATATCTCTCCAACTATCTAACAATTTAATAAGCCGGGAAAAGTATCTATATTTTTAATTGTTGTATTATAAGAGTTAAATGTTGAATTTTCAGTCAGAACTTGTGACTACATGATTCTAGTTTTATAACCGTGGTATCACTCTAAATTTATTTTGATATTGTATTCTATTGACACTTTCACGCATTTCTTGTTGAATAAAGCTTTGTAAAGAGCTTATCTTCATTATACATTTCTAAATTAATACATTATAGAAGAACAAAACTGATTGTTCTTCTATTACATTAGAACATTTCATAACATTATAACATTTCTTAACATATTTTTTCCATATACCTTTCCGTCTTATCATAGATAAGGCAGAAAGTATAAAAAAAAAAAAAAAAAAAAGAGGGGAAAAAAAAAAAAAACACATCTGCCCGCGATCGGACTTGAACAGGCAAGGTTGATCAAAACACCACTTATCACTTCTGAAGTGAATCCGTCAGATTTTTACCATATATCCAGCACACTGAACCTGGAAATAGCACACGGTATTCATTAATATCACCCGGTACTTCTCAATATGATCCAAGATGTGTCAAGTAGGAGTTTAATACGAAAAAACATCTGGCTATTATATTTGACAACTTGTAACCCAGATAGAACGAAAAAATTTATAAACTTCCTTGTCCGCTAAATTGCGAAAAAAACATTAATTCGAAATATACGAGTTTGGAAGTTACGCTTTTTGTAAAATTTTGAGTCCCAAAAGGAACACTTGAATTCCATTTTTTCTGTACAAATGATATTAGCGAAAAAAGAATTAATAATACATACGATCAACTAACGATAGACAGTAGTAGAAAGCGAATGACTGCTAAATTACTTGATCTTAAAATCTAATTAAAAAGACGTGCTAATGCATATAGTGATATTCAGAGGTGAAGCTCAAGATAGCCCCTTTGATTCTTTTTTTTTTTTTTTTTCTATTGAATCCGAGTTTTCCCCTATATTTTTTCCTTCTTAGATGCAAGAGTATCATAGAGTATCTTAGTTGAAAACATCACAACATTTTTCTCCAGAATGTGGCTGAGGAATTACTTTTCTTTGTATGCTGTAATATTTCCGTCTATTTTTATTTTTATTTGTAGCAAATATAGTAAAAATATATAATTTAAATATTTATTAATTAAAACAAATTAATAACATCCACAAATATGTTTCATTTTAAAAATGAACATTCTTTTCTAATACTGAAATAATGTATAATATCAATTTCCCCAAAAAATCTCGAAAGACAAAATCCTCTATCTCGACTAAGATTCAAAACCGGGTTATACAATACGACAGCTGGCGAAATGATTATGAATGCTCTATCGAGACTTAACGCCTTTAACCCTTCTCATAAGAAATACTATTTAAATATTTAATTCCTGTGGCTGGCTGATTAATATTAGTGCGCTATTTAAACAAAACTGAATAGAATTAAAAATTTAAAAATAATAGGTAAAAATAAAAATAAAAAAATAAATAATGAAAATGAATTTTTAAAATTAAAAACTTAAATTTAAAAATTTGATACAATTAAGTATCAAATTTTTTGTCAGTCTTATTTCTGCAAATCTCTGGCTTTGAACGCAGTCCCTTTCGACCATTTCTTAGGATTTGTTGTTAACCTATGAAGTAAAAGTATGTCCAAATTCTCGCTTCCAGATACGAAACTAATTTATGGTGGGTTGTAAACAAGATAAATGGTACTTATTCTGAATAAAAACCTGGGTGTCTCTTGACAGAAAGGAAGAATCTCTTGTTAGATGATCTGGACTAAAGCAACGTACTAAACGCAATGTAAAACAAATAATTTAGCACACATCGTAATTATTTAAACATTTCATCAAATTACATATGTATAATTTTTGTAAAAGGTTAAAAAAAGGAATTATTGTTCTTGTTTTATTTTTAAAACAATCCATTTAAATTAAAAAAGGAAGACAAAAACAATAATCAGATTTCAGTATGTGTCAGTTTAGAATATTTATATATATAATTTACAGATGGCGCTACCGGCAAACACATGAAAGGGACGGATTTAAGTGCTATGTTACTGTCTTGAGGCGCTTTTGAAATCGTGATGTATTATTCAAATTGTAAACAATTACATATAGCGATACATTTATTGCGTTTATAGTGAAATCGTTATTTTATTGTATATTTTGCTTATCAGAAATATGGCAGAAGGACGAAGCATATGGCGGATGATTATTACTAATTTTATTAAATCATTTAAACTTTTACCCCCAGAAGGGAAATTAATGGGCCAAGATCATTTAGGAAACAAATACTACGAAGCATCCACTAGTTAGTTTTTATTTATTTGAATAGTTATTATTTAATTTTTTTTTATCAGATATCATTTATATTTTGTTTTTATCATTTTTTATCATTTATATGCAATTATTAGTTTTAATTAAGAAGATCTCTTTGAAAATACATCTATATAAGTGTGTATTTCCATGACTAATCAATAAAATAACATATTTTTTCAAGTTTTATATTTTTCATTAAAAGGTTATTGAGAAAAATTTTTCTGATAGTATTAATGTTATTTTTTGCATGATTAGAAAGCTCGTTTAAATCTGTGTTTAATATTCTTTTAATGAAAAATGGGTTAGAAAATCAGTGGGAAAAAGAAGCAACTTTTCAGGAATGAAAATTGTTCTTATTTTATACTTATTACTGATTAAAATGGAATTAAATTTTAATACAAACAAGAAGCACATGTGGTGTTATGTACTTGGTAACTTTTAATGTCTATATATTTATTACGCATGAGATAGAGTGAATAATTATTTAATAATTAGATTAATTCATTATAATTTAAATTGATACTAATACAGTATGATTATAAGGAATCCCATTCTACTAATTTTGTTTGGGTGACCTGGTTTATGTCTGGTCTACTCTGGACTTTATGATACAAACTCTTGCTCTTGACTTTACATTTTGCTTACTGCTTCACAGTCAGGTGTTTGTTAGGGATGCAGATATTCATTATACTACCTGATAAGTAATTGAAACAATCAATAGAATTATAAGAAAATAGAAAAAAAAGTTATTTTTAAGAAATAAAAATTATTGAAATGATATGCAAAAATAATATGAAAAATATATATGCAAAAATAAGTATAATGAATTTATCCATGGCCTTGAATCATTGCGTTCTGCAAACTACAATTATTTACTATTGGAACTACAAAAAAAAAATATCTCTCCTGCAGTATCTGGCTCGAAACCGTAAATAATGATTGGATTCTTTATCTCGCTAAGCACACAAAATTAAAATCAGCATCGGCTGACAACAATCAAATTGAGATAATAGACTTGCCTGTGTTTTATAGCTTTTTAATCCCATAAGATGTGATGTCTATAAAAGAAAATTTTAGAAGATTCTCGATTCTATTAGGAAAAAAAAATCCCATGTAAAATTATATCCCTGTTAAATCAGATTCCCATAATGGATTGTCAACCTTTGTTGCCTTACCTAACATCCAGTTCTCTGGTGTAAGAGGTGAAGTTAAAAACTGTAAAAGGAATAGATTCTGAGTTGATTGAAACTAACAAACCACATTTTGCAATAAGAAAAAGTCAAATTTCAAAGTTTCTTAAATTGAAACTTGGCTTTAGTATTAATAAAATTTCTATTTATAAATTAATTTTTAAAATAGTGTATGAAGAATAAATGTTTTTGCATCATAAGAAATACTAAATATTGCTACAGAAATATAGGTAATTTTCTATGAAAATTCATTGCTTTAAAATTATAAAAATTGAATTAGAGAAAATTTTTAGGTAAATTATTTACCTGATTACATACCTCCAGGATTATTAGATAGCCAATACTATAAAATGCATTACAGTTATAATGAGGTAATTGTAGAATATGAGTAACATTAGATTTATTATGTGATTTACTTGATTTTTTGAAAAATTGATTTATTTAATGAAGTAGTAATATAATACATGTGTTTTTATGTGGTAATTATCTTTGGTGATACTAAAAATTGTAGTGAAATAGAATATAAGCACTGATATTAACTCTTCATATCAATAATATAATTCATGTGTTTTTATGTGGTAATTATCTTTGGTGATACTACAAACTGTGGCAAAATAGAATATAAGCACTGATATTAACTCTTCATACCAATAATATAATTCATGTAATAAATATAATATAACCAATAAAAATAAATTTCAATAGAGGATTTATTTCAATAATGGATTTCACTGTTTTAAAATTAATTTTCTTCTTGAATATATGTAGAATCTTTATCACATTTAATAGTGCATCTTAACCACTTAGTTTTGCCTAAATAATTATGCATCTTCATCTATGCTAATGAACATTTTGTGGTGAATGCTTTCCACCCCAAATAAAAACTTAATTGAATGAAAATAATGCAAATAGCATGCAGCAACAGCAGTGATCAATCACTGGCATGGAATTAATATGTAAATACAGGATAATTTGTACTGGAAAAATTGTTATTGCATTCTGCTCTTTTTGCCAACAAGTCACAAACTTTTATAATATATATTGAACATTTAATTATATCATTTTGCACTGTTTCTTCTGATATTTTTTGATGTAACAAGAGGATAAAAACAATGCTAAAAAAATGTTTACAAAGTTGGTACATATGTACATGAAGTGTGTGTTCAGCTAAGAATGCTGAGATAAGATGCTCTATTGCTAAACAATCGAAAACATTGGCAATTAAAATCCCCAAGCAGTGGAATTCAGATTAACTAACAAGTGCCTTTTTTATGTTATGTTTATCTCTACTTAAATTTCATCTATATATCATTTTTCAGTAAAAGGGAAAAAAATAATTAAAAATATTATCTTTAATATAACCTGATTAAATTTTCACATGTATTTGTTATAATGCGGTAATGGTAAAGTGATGGAATGGTTACCATTTCAGCTTTTTCTTCTTAAGCACTACAGTTTGTTACTGGCGTAGGCTACCTCTCCAAATTTCTGTCATCTGACATTATCTGGTACTATAGCCCCCCATTTGTTAACTCCAATTAACTTTAGATCCTTTTTGACACTATCAGTCCACCTAATGGGTGGTTTTTCTCTTCACCTTATGCCCTCAATTCTCAAAAAAGTTATATTTCTGGTGAAAATTCACTGTCATATCTAAACACTTGGACCAACCATCTAATATTAAATATCTTTACAATTCTCACAATATCAGTTTTCACCATATTTCATGATTATAAAGAATCCTCCACATGTTATTTTATTATATTGGACCAAAGATCTTAAAATTTTTCTTTCAGATATTGATAATAGATCTTTCTTTAAGTATCCAACATTCACTTCCACAAAGATCAACAAACCTTATCAATGTTTTGTACAGATTTAATGTGGTTTTTATCTGTACAAAATAAAAAAAAAATTGTCTATTAATAGATCTTTCTTTAAGTACCCAACATTCACTTCCATAAAGATCAACAAACCTTATCAATGTTTTGTATAGATTTAATTTGGTTTTAATTCTGATTAATTTTGATTTAAGTTGATTTCTAAGGCCATAGCTATCCATCATCTATTAGCTATGAAAATCCTATTATTAATTTCATTTTTTTTTTATTTTTATCATTGCAGCTTGAGATCATTGTGCCCAAGTATTTAAATTGTTTTACAGTTTCGAAATTATAGATATTTATTTTATTAAATAGAACATAAAACACTAAAGCTATACTTCACTTTTACACTGTCACTTTTTTTAGGCTTATCGTTGGAATGTTAAATTCCAACATAGCTTTAAGTAATTTTTATCTGTTGATACTGTCATAAGCAGCTTTAAAGTCAATGAACAGACGGTAGATGTTTATGCTATAATACTTAGTTCTTTCGAAGGTTTGCCTAATAGTATATAATTTGTCAGTTGTTTTCCCTCCTGTGGATTCTACACTGATAATTCCCAATGACTTTAGAGGGGTGTATTAATAATCATTTTTACAAAATGGTGAAGATTTTATAAGCTGAGTTCAGTAAAGTAATTGCTCTGTAATTGTAACTTTCCAGCTTGTCTCCATTTTTAAGTGTAGGAATAACAAATCCTTCTTCCGACTGAGTAGGCATTTGTTCCATGCAGCATATTAAGATATTGATTTCTTTATTTAATTTAATTTAATTTATTTTTATTTTGATACCATATTGTCCAACTGATTTATTGTTTTTTTTAATTGTTAGTTCAATATCATATAGAGTTGGTGGATTATGCTCTATGATTGTCTTCGCAACTCATGGTGGGCAGTGTGCCATAAATAGTTATCTTTCCCCCTCCCTTCCATTTTAGCTGCATGTTATTTTTTCTACCTCATCATTATCAATATTTCTTAGCAAAAAATAAAAATCGTTTCTAAAATAAAGTTTTTAAATAGAAAAGAAACCTATGTTAAATTTATTATATTGTTATGGCTTTATACATATTTATTTCCTGTTACGGCTTTAAAAATAAAAATATTAAATAAAAAAAGAGATAAAATAGTTGAAAAATAGTATCAGTTGATGAAAGCATTTAATAAAATACATATTTTTATTATTAAGTCTTCGTGTTGGTATCAAAACATGACACCAATTTCCCAGCAGTCCCCTTAGGTGATGCCCTTGGTATATGAGGGGCCTGAATGGCCGAGTGGCTAGCGCTCCGTACCATAGGTTTCGGGTTCGAGTCCCGGTGGTGCCATGGATGTTTGTAGTGGTTCGGAATCCACTTCAAACTGTAGGTCCTGGTCTGTTTAGCCTAAAGTGTACATAAGATGACCATAGAGTGACGAACCAAATCAAACCTTGGTATATGAGTTACGCAAGTTTGGCCAATTCGTTTCTTGCTGTCCCCTAGGGATTATATTAATCACCTTGTGATTCACATCCAGGGAAGAGTCTTCATGGAGATTGATGACACAGTTGTTGAGCTCCTCGGGGTTCGGCATCCCCATCTTTTTGTTCAGCTTGCGTCTAAAGTTTGGGCATAGTTAGATGATATTTAATAACCCCAAACACTCTATATGTGTAGTGCATCAACTGCAGAGCACAGATCTTTTCAGGTACATTCAATCCTAAACATCATCACTTATAGGCAGTCCATCATACACAAAGCACTGTGCAATCATCTTGTTTTTAAAATAATAAGAGCTATAATGATAAAAAGTAATAATTTATTTTTTGCTTTTGTACTATTGTATATTATATTCAGCTTTACATATAAATGCATGTTCTATGTACTCAAATTGAATAGCGCATTATAATTTTAATGCTGTCAAGTTTGATTGAGGATTTTGTCTGAGATGTCTAAACTTCAATAATATTTATGATGACCAAACAAATCAAAGGACTCGTAGCATAAGTTTTTTTATTTCGATTAAATGCTTTAAAAATGCTTATACAGTTTGCATTTAACAATACAGAAAAGCTAGAAAAAAATTGTGTTCAAGATTCAGTACTTATTATATACAGAAAAAATTAACAAAATGGTAATTGAATACATTATAATTTCCTTTAAAAATAAATTTATAATATGATTCTTAAAGATATTTTGGTATAGAAAGAAGTAAACAGAAATGTTAAAATATGGAATTAACTTTGAATAATCATGATATATAATCTTTTCTAATATAAAAAAATTTATTTTGTATAGTTTATGGTAAGAAATGTTTTGGTAAAATTTAAAAAGTAAGTTGAATTTGATCCGATCAATATAACTAAACAAAAATATAATAACACTTAAAAATTATATGAACTATGTTTTCACATTTTGTCTTTTCTGTGAATTGATGAACTTTGTGTTTTACACATGTATACTGAATATAATTATTATGATAGTGACTGAGTTATGTTAGGAGGATGATTATGATGTTATTATGTTAGTTATTACTGAGTTATGTTACTATTATGTTAGGAGGATATTCCTTTCTAAGAGGGTTTAAACGTAATTGCCTAGAATTTGCAAGGGAGGAATGAGAAAGATAAATTGCTGCCAGGCAGCCTGTCTGAGTAAAACATATCCTATACATGCTGTTATAATTATCTTAATGTTTCCTTGTTTTTAAAACCTGACAGGATAGCACATGATAGCTGTGGATTCAAACATGAACTGTCTTACGCAATTTCTCCATGTTACTATTAGGTCATAGGATTTATATAATAAAAGAAATATAAAATGTTAGAAGTTTTGAAATTAGTCAGCATGAATTGATAATTGATATATGAGGAATATTAAAATGTTGATAGCTCAAACGAATATTTAAATTATATGTTCATTTGTAAATAATATATGCATTGTAATATTTATTTTTGATCATGACTAAAAAGCATTTTTATTCAGCCATATTTTACCAATTTTTTTATTATGAAGAAAGGTTTATAAATAAAAAATATAAATTAAAAAAGGACTTAAAATATATTACATGCTACAAATTAATAAAAAAATATATAAAATCTAAAAACTGTATGATATATTTTTTATGTTGCTAGCACTCGATTTCCATTAAAGCATTGATCGATTTTATGTTTGCATTCTATTTTTATCTACCCGATTGGAAATTTTTTTTTCTGTGGCGCAATTTATATTTTTTGATATTATAAGTAACTAAATTTATGTTTTAATTTATATGGGTAAGTATAAAAAATTTTTTTTTTTTTTTTTTTTTAACATAATTTTTTTAAATATATATATGTTTTTAGTTAGAGCAAATGTTTCAAATGATATCTATTGCTATTCTTTCTTTTACACATATATTTTAAGTAATAAGAGAATTAAATATTTTTCATTGAATTATCTAAGTGATCATTTATTTGAAGAGAAAAGTATCAGTAAATATTTTATCGGTATAGTAGAAATTTTTTTTTCACTTAAATAAATAATTTTAACTTTTTAAAAATTATTTTTTTTGTTTTATAAAAGCAGAATTCATAAAAAAATGCATACAAATTTTAATTTTAATCACAATGTAAAGGAAATTTTAAAGCTGTAAATTTTTAAGCAAGGAAAAGGATAATGAAAAAGTGTACTATTTTTCTTTCGATTTAGTTATAATTTAATTTTACAGCTGCATTGTTTCATGAAATATATTTTTTATTCATTTTATTTTTATTTTATATATACATAGTTGTTTAATTTTGAAAGTTAAAAAAGTATTATACTTACCTATAGATGGAAAAAAATATAGAATTCTTTAATCTAAGATAAACATTTTTAAAATCTGTTCTGCTTACATCATATGTAATGTATTATTTAGTTGAATTTCTGAGAAATAGTTTGAAAAAAATTTTCAATATTATCATTTTTTTTTATGTCTGTTTTAGATAAACATTCTATGAGAAAAGTGGGAAATCGATGGTTTGAACCAAAAGTAGGTGAAGATTGGCAGCAAAATTTGCCTGCTGAATGGGAAGGTAAACATTTTCAGGAATCCAATATTTCTTATTATTAATAACTTAATGTTAATAAAAATATTAATTAATAATTATTAATTTGTTTATAATAAGACATATCTGTTTTAATTATAGTGACATTCAAATTCACTTTTTATTCTTTAAATATGCTGAATTATTCGAAATTTCGTATTAATTGAAACTGCATAATTGTCAGCAATTAACAAATTGGTGTTACAATAATAGTGAGCAATTCAAAGTTAATATTTCCATATTGATGTAAAATTTATGTGCATTGATTGCTTTAAAAATTTTGACTTATTTTGAAGTTATTTTTCTTCTTAATTTATGTATCTTGGTTTAGTTTCTTCTTCCTCTCTTGTTTTTTTAAAACACCCATTCAAATTGTTAAATATGTGAAAGAGGATTATTACATGATATATTTATAAAAGATTTATTTTATGATTGTAGGGGTTTGAAAATAATTTAAACAGCTGCTGTGTATAGCTAACAGAATTTTGTATGAATGAATTTAGAAATGCTTTCATGTCAGAAATATATTGTAAATTAAGTATTGTAATTAAGAACAAAATATAATTGATATTTTTTTTTAAATCCTTGAATATTTTTGCTGAAATAAAAAAAAATATAATTCATACAATAGTTAAATTGACATTGAATTAAATATGACCTGACTTTATTAAGTGTTTTGAGATTTATGCTCACAAATACTGCTTTATCTCAATTTATCCAAATGCTATGAACAGAAACATAGTGATGATGAACTATAAAATATATTAAGTGCTTTGAAATTTATTTGTTAACATCCTACTTACAATTCACTCTTTTCATTACATTTCAAAAATTAATATATAGCTCACCATCGTTTGCTCTAAAAACACACTCACACAGAATGTTAAACATTCTCGGATTGCATTGAAAACTTTCAATTTGTAAGAAATAGTTGCCAAAAGCCGACTAATTCCTCATAACTTTTAGAAGCCACTAATCACGGACTTCAACTGCCATAGGAAGTTAAAACCAGTTATTAGAAGACTCAGAACTAATCATTACAGAGGGATGAAGATCCTCCTAGACAAAACTAGGGAATGCATCCCCTGCAAAAATTGCCCCAACACTTTCCTAACACCTAAGCACATTCTAGAGTGCTCAGCACTCACGCCCCATGTTTTGCAATTGGGTATGGTGCCAATCGAGGCCAACTTAAGAGAAGCCCTGTATAGTGAAGCGGCACCGTCGCTAGCGGCCGGTATCGTGAAGAATTTTGACTTGATCTAACTTTAATAATAATATTTTTAATCCATGGACACGATAACAACAACAACAATTTGTAAGAAATGAAAGTAGGGTGTGAAGGGAAAAAATTATATCAAATTATTGCGGATTTATCTAAGAAGAATACCAAAGCTAAAATATTACTATATGAAAAAAATAGTGCTATGTATAAAAAATGAAAACTTAGCAGTTGGACAAATTGAGATATTTGCAAATTGAGCCTGAACTCACTACACTCCTAAAACATTGAAAAACTTGTATTCAGTAAATATGATGTTTCCTTGTTAGGATGAATGGCAATTTAGACTTTATTTATCTTTTATTTTTAGAATGGCTTGTTAGGATGAATCTCATGATAAAAACATTAATTAGTTTTCTTGCTATCTAATATTTCTGCAAAATTAAATTAATATTTTTTTGTGCAATAGAAAAATCAAAATATTCTGAATTTATTGTGCTGCAGAATAACATAAAATACAATGAGATTAATTGCTGATTTAAATGCAGAATAAATGGTTTTTGAGGCAATCTTTCTAGTATGATCATAGAACAAGGCAAAGCATAAAACACAAGAGAAGTTTAGAATTATAACCTTTCTTTAGCATTATAGAGCCTTATTGCTTTTTCTTTACCACATTTGTATATACTTAATTTGGTTGATTGTAATTCAGTAATAAGTTTGACTTTTTAAGGACTGCATTGCTTTTCTTTATGAAGTTATTCACCTTTTTTTATTATGAGTTCAAAGGTAGCAACAGCAGAATCTGACAAATTTTGACAATTGAATTGACAGTTTTCTAAAGTTATAATTTTATTTAATATGACATACTGCATTGCTTGATATAGCTTACAATTTTTCCCCTTGTTCTTTATTATATTTAAATTATTTAATTCCTACATCATGATAGGAAATATTTAATATATGCATTGATATTAACATATTAAGATAGGTATAATATAATTTTTTTTTTTTTACATTCATAAATTTCCTATCATACTGCAATTTAAGTGTATTTAATTATGAGTGTTGTAACAAAATATTCATTTTTAAAAAATAAATTTATATTTTCATGAAACTGAAGTATGTAAAATTATCATTTTGCAGCATGGCTTCGGGGAAGACGTAAAGATGCTCCAACAGAAGAAGTGAGAAATTTCAATTTTATCATCTTTAAATCTGATTCATTGCCGAATCTAACTTATTAAATCATATTTTCACATTTTTGCTTCTTATTTGAATAAAAACCAAATTGTAATAGTAGACAAAGCTATATTCAAAGTGCTGCTACCTTAATCTATTTTTTCAATGGTAAAAATTTTCCTTTTTTAAGTTAATTCTTTTTTAGTGATTAATTTTTCTTTCTAGTAAATAGAAGCAACTAATTATAATTTTAGTTAAAAAAAATTAATGGCCCATTAGTGCAGATTGGAGACTTTTAATTTAGATAATAATGTAATAAAAACAAATGAACAAAACAGGTATTTTTCTTTGCTTTGCACTTGTAATTTTAAGGGTTTTTTCTCTTTAAAAAATAAAATGCTTACTAGTTGATATATATTATTTAAAAAAAAACGATCAATAATATTTTATTTTTTATCTTATTACTAAAATTTAAATAAAAGTAGATTGTTTGAAATAAAAACAAATTAAGAAAAAAAAATTGTTTTTTGTACTTTAAGCACAGCACTTTTTTTAGTTTATTAATAAAATTCATTTCAGAAGGAAATTATTTTTATGATGTATTTAGAAAATTTCTTTATTTCAGGAAGTTCATCATAATTTAGCGATTGCTCAAATGAAAAAAATAAAAGGAGATGAAATTACTAGTCAACAGCAAGTATGGCACAATTTATTTATTATTATATTAATATATCAGTGTTGGGTAAATATTTTGCAATCCTTCAACAATAAGCAAAATTTTGAATTCTGAGAAACTTTTTTAATATCATAATTAGTGTAATATGCTGGATTTATCTATCAGTTTATTTGAAATTTTTTGACCATTTTAAATATGTAATGAATCAATATGTGGGTTCATAGATTTTTTGATTAAATGTTATGATGTAATCCATTACAAGAATATACCACTAATATTCATTCAAACTAAGCACAATTGTGAACTATTTTTTTTTTTTTAATATTCATATAAATTTAAAAAAAATAAAAAATAAGGGAAATATAATGAATTGTTCAAAAATATGAAAATGTATTTAATGTTTGATTGGCTATCTTTTTGACTTAATCACAATAAAACATCTATTACTTTGTTTATAGCTGAACTTAATTTGCTAATGCCTACCATATAGGCCCTCTTTTAAAGAAAATGTGTCCAAAATGTGAAACAGAAAAATGCTATGGCACTGGTAAAACTAATGCAACACCCATTATGAAATTAATGGCTAATGTCTAAATCTCGCATTGTTGCTCAGGTGAAGGAACAATCATTTTCTATTGCAATATGTGGAAACAAGATGGTTACCTATGGAGAGGTGTTTAAATGGGTTCTTAGTCATTTTTGAATTATTATTAATCATAATTATTGAATTTTTTTCCTTAATTGATATCTTAGCAATTATTTGTTAGAGTGGTATTCTTCCTAGAAAAATGAATGAATTATATGGAACTGATAATATAATTAATTCAAGAAATTTATTAAATACATGCACCAATAATGGCATTATTCTGATTGGCAATTTAAAATATTTTCTGAAATAGATTTACATGCTTAAATCCCACTGAAAATAAAAGTCATTATATACTTTATATTTATAGTATTGGTAATAATAAGTTTTCATTTGTATCAAATATAAAGAAGGAATAACAGCTAATGGATAACAAGCATAAAATAAGTAACAGATAATTTAAATTCCAATATATCTAAAAAAAAGAGGGCATATATTTTCTCTCTAAAAAAATTTAGATTTAAAATTTTCATCTTGTATACGTTTTTACCTTTATGTGTTTAACTTTTTTTTTTCTTTTATGAAGTCTTATATAAAATCTTTGTTGTTCCTTTTTATTTTTTAAAAAAAATTCTCTATTTTAATTTTGTAAACATTTTTACTTTGCTATCATATTTACACAAAGAATATTTTAATTTTTACATTCATGAAAAATATATTTCATATCAATTTCCTTTTTTTTTTGTTGGATTATCACTAACATGTATGAAAATGTTTTATTGCCAATCAGCAATGCCATAATTACATGGTGGCAACAAAGCATTTTTACATTTTTGGCTTCCTATTAAACTAAGTGTTTTATCACATGAATATTGAAACATAATTGTAGTCTTATGAAAATTGGATTACTATTTAAGAAGTACTTTTTAAATAAGCTATTTCAATAATAAATAATAAGCCCTGTTAAAAATGATAAATACTGAATAATTTTATTGTGATTTTTCCTTTTTATCATAGGCTAAATCGCAAGTAAATTCTATTGACGAAAATTCTCAAGGTATGTATTGTTCATTAATAAACTAATTTTTTTAAAGAATGAATGATGTTTTTAGCTAGAAAACTAATCTGAATGTACTGTTTATTTTTAAACTAATTTTTTTTTCAGAAGTTATTAACCATTTTAATGAATAGAACAAATTTTATACTGGTGTAAAAATGTTTTGAATAAATAAGAGTAATATAATCCTTTAAATTTGATTAGCAGCATTTCATTAAACCTATTAATGATAGGATAAACCTAATGTTTTCAACTTATTATTTTTGAATTCCATAAGAATGTCTAAAATATGGGAATATTATAGTAATAGCTTTTAAGAACATATGTTTGAATTTGTTATGCATTATAAATTCATTGTATAAGATGCCAAATTAAACTACAAAAATTTGTTAAATTTTGTAGAAATACCGTCAAGTCATAAAAACACTAATAAAATAGTAGCATATATAGCCATATTGAGTAAATAATAATAAAAAAAATAGATGAATCAGTTACATATTTATATATGATATGGATTAAAAGTTGAATTGAGATACCATTTTTTTTTTGTCAGTATTTTCTTCACAGAAATATCTTACATTATCCATATTGCATCTCTTTATTATGAGAATAGAATAAAGTAACATTTTATTTTAATGTCTTTTTCTCCCAATATGAAAATGTATAATGGAAAGAAAATATTTTCTTTTTGGGATCAGTGAAAAATGAAATTACTTACAAATAAATACAATATTTAAAAAAAAAAAAAACATTAATATTTTTCCATATGACTTCTTTTTCCCATCACCAAATTTTTATTTGTCTTTATAATTAATAAGTGCCTCTGACAACCATGATCAATCAGGTTGTACTGAAATTTTTTAAACTTTACACAAGATAAATAAGACCCTTATCTTTAGAGTAAAACTATACAAACATTGATCAAAGACTAAGTTAAAGCCTATAATACATTCCCATCTTACACTTATTATAGGTTGGATTTCTATATATTTTTTTTCCCAGAAATAAAGACATAATACATAAGTAAGCAAGGGTAGTAATTGTGGATATCACTAAAACTGCATTCCTTTATAATACACAATTCATAGAAGGATTCAAGTTTAACCATGTACCGTGTTTCTTCCATTTAATATAAAAATATAATTTAATGGAAGCATTGCAGGTACAAAATAAACATGCTTTGGAAAAAAACATGGTCTATCACTGTCTACAAAAATCACATGAACCTTTTCAGCATATTTCTGTTAGCATTAATACATTTTTTGAATGGGTAACATAATATTTTGGAACACAATCATCTATGGGTAAAGTGGTCTAAAGATTCTAATTTGTTGTACTGATTCTCTGATTAAATTTCATTGATAGAGTATAGAACATGATTACTTTTTATTATGTAAAATTTGTTACCAGTTAATTTTATTAAAATTGTAATGAAAGGAAAGGATTTTTTGAAAAAATGAATTCCTGAAAACATCTTTTATAAACACAATTCACCATATAATGTAGAACTATATTTTGTTGTAAGCATTTTATTATGGAATATAACAATTGTTATTTATCTACTGATTTGTTTTACAGGATTTCCTAAATGGGAAGATTATGAAAAACAGCCTGGACAATTTTCTGATAAAAAAACATGAGACTGTTAGATAGTTATACTTAATATAATGTTATGTAGTATTCCAATCAAACTCTTGAATATCAAATTCACAATAAAGAGTTAATGAAAGGAAACTTGTTGAAAATGATTCAATGTTGAAGGATGTTAGTTACAATTAAAAAATCAAGCTGTATTTTTAAATACTAGCTTCAGTACTAAGAGTCTATTAGACCTATATAAGACAATAGGATTAATTTCTAGTTTTGATGTTTCATCATTCAAGCAATTACTTTTATTATTTACTTCCTTTTGGTACTAATAATGAAAATCAAAGACAACAAAGAATCTGATAAACATTATCTTATTTAATAATACATGATGAACAATAACAGAACATAGCATATGGAGAATACACTGAGACATTTTCAAAAATCATAGAAGAGTAAGAAATAATTAACTTGGTTTATAATAAGAAAAAGTATGAGCATAAAAATATAGAAATATTTAACCTAGTTATTTTGTTTTTATTACTCAAGGCAGGTTACTGCAGAATAAAGAAAATAACTGTTTCAGATATATAATTGATATAGGTGTCTTTTTCTAATCTACCATATCAATTAAAAAAAAACTTTTTCCTATATCAGTATTTTTCTTCCTCCCATATATTTTTATTGAATTATACATCACGGTACATGTTTTCAAATATATATATTTAGTATATCAATTAAATTCTTATGAAATTATCAAATATTTTGTTTTTTATATTCTTGAGAAATGTCTGGGTTTAAACTTAAAAGAAGTCAAAGCACAAATGCCCTTTTAAAATAAGTATATTACAAAATAAATCATGTTATTCAAACATCTAATAATATTCTTTGCTTGCAGATTTTATAGTTGAGAGCAATTATTAATTTTGATGATCATTAAGATTTGTGCTTCTAAAGATAAGATACTTTATTTTTTTCTGTATGAAATATGATTTCCTTGCAGTTTGAGAACTTCTGCCATAATTGTTAATGGAAAATTTATGTGCACGTGTGTAAAAATACTAGGGAAATTTTTTTTTTGCCAGAGTAGTTGTAAATAAGTAAAGTAAATAAACAAAAAATATGATAATTGCATAGATATCATAATATTTATGGGAGAAAAAAAAGAAAATAGCTTTTCCATAAAATTTGCAAATATGGCTTTAAAAAATTTCTAATAACATTACATCACTAAGAGGGAAAACCACATTACTTATCAAAATTTTAAAAGGTTTGAAATTTTTCATTTGGTAAAGGGTTTTATTTTATGAAATGTACAAGTACCAATGGTATGTGTTGTATTTATCACTACTATGCTCACACAATGACAAAAAAATGTATGTCTTAATGAGACGATTACAGGATCTAAAATTAAATTTTATGTACATTTGGAACAGAAAAGAACTGTTAAACATGAACACTTAAAATACTGTAAAAAAAACCATGATTCACTTAATATATGTAATGCAAAAAAGATTTAGATCTTTAAAACATAATGTAGAAGAATGCACACTAGTGAAGGGAAGGGGAATGCACTGAAATTTAAAAGAAATGTAATGCTATACAATGAATTATATACATTCTTTTAAAAAGTGACGTTAAAATTTAGTATATTAAGCAGATCAGAAAAAAAAAAAAAAAACCAAAGAAACTTCTGTAGTAGCATTTTTACGGAGTACATCATAATGGAATAAAAATTGTAAAATGAAAGACATCAATTAACAAGCTTTATTATTTTCGTAATAATATTCCTCATTCATGTTAACCTTACAAAATAAAATTTTAAATGTCTGATTTTTTAAAATCATATAATGATTTGAAATATATAAATAATTATTTTGATTTCACCTCACTAGCTTGATATATTTTTTACCAATAAAAAAAAAAAAAAAAAAAAAAAATATGCAGAAATATTAATATGCAGTATATAAAGATAAAGAAGTTTAAATTTTGCATCTATAAAACAGTTGCCATACAAAATGAAATTACTCATACGAATTGTTTTTTAATTGCACAATATTCCAGTAACTTTTTACATAAAATATTTACACACTAATTTACCAGAAACTGAGCAGTTGAAAAAAATATCTTTTGATACAATTATATTAGAAATTTAACTGTAATTGTGGATTTAAGTAGATAGTTGACAAATCTATATATATTTTCAGAACACCAGTAATGTTAATATGACAGAAAAAAATTTTTAAAATATTTTTTTGAATTTTCTTTGATATTAATTTTACATATATATCTAACCAATGTGGAGAAATTTATAAATGTACTTAGAATGAAAAGTTTGATGTAATTAAAAGTTTTATTAATATATGAGTTGGATGATATATTTGATAATTGCACACATTTTTTTTTTTAAAAAAAAAAAAAATGTTTCACTTCCAACGTTTAAAACAAAAATGTATGAAGAAACCAATTATGATGAGTTTACATAATGTAAAAATGATGATGAGTTATTTGATGACAACGTTTTCAGCTGATTTCAGTGGGTTCAGCCAGGACAAGGTCTTCACACATTTCTGTAATAGTAGGACTACTACTACGTTCAGCAAGCTCGCAGCCACCTTGACTCTGAAAAAAAAAAATAGTGAACTTTTTATACATAAAACACTTATTTTTAAAAACAAAAATAAAGCAATCAAATTACAGGAATAAATTTAGATAAAAAAGCACTTAATGCCACATGCTATACAAATTTACTGAACCTTATTATAAAAATTTCAGCATTATACAATTTTCTATAATCCTTCATTTAATTGAGCATGCTGGGAAAGAAAACACACCATATGATTATATCTAGGTTTCAATATTGATTAAATTGTCAATAGTGATAATTTGAAGTTTTAAGCAACAAATTACAAAATTATTTTTGCATGATTTACAATAATTTCTATTTGTGATCTTTAAATACAAAAACCTTTAACTCTGGGTGTAGATGCATTTACAATTGTATTCTTGCCTCTAAATTAGAGTATTCATGTTTGATCATTATCAATTCTGATGTATTGTAACATTTAGTGTCTAAATCGCTTTTAGTGTTTTTATAATTCAACCACATTTTTTTGTTTCAGAAAGTGAATTAAAGATTCTGTTTTATATCATTTTTGTTCATTTCAAATGTATTCTATTAAAAGTTGGCTTATTTTTTAATTCGTTATGATGTACAGTAATTAAAAAAACTAATTAAGTTATATTTAATGTGTTTTATTATTTTATATACACAAATGAAATCATTTTTTATCAACATATTTATAACATAATGCAGAATTCAAGAGTGTAGCATCTACTCTATAAAATTTTTTTATATTATAGATTGGTGATTTTTTCCCCCCTATCACTAATTCAATTATCATTTACAGTAAGAATCACAAAAAAAGTACTTTAAAAAAAAATTAATGAAACATTTTGACTTTTAGTAAAGAAACTGCATTTTAAAACTATTTAGCTAATAATGAAAATGTTGTGAAAGTTCTTTTTAATTTTATTTAAACAGTGTTTTTTATTAATGAAACTTTAGTGGATTAATAATTTGTTTTGAATTTTTTTCTTTTATAGTATTTATTAAAATAAAATATCTTATTTACTGAAGCAGGTCAACAGATCATATCTGCTAATTCATAAATAAAGTGATTTCTAGTTACCTCATCAGAATTTTTTTCTTGACTACTTGTTTCTGTTTGTCTTGGAATATCATCATCATTCTCGGCCTCTTCATTTTCTTCATCATCTGATTGCAATTGAGAGCTACTTTCTTCTTTCTCCTCCCCCTCATCAACCTGCTCCTCTTCTGTACTAATTCTTGGTCGTTTTGCTGCTCTTTCATCATCAGACTCATGTGTATATCTGTTATTAGATTGATTTTCATTTTCCTCCTCGTCTTCTTCCTCCTCCTCCTCCTCATCTTCATCTTCTTCGTCCCCTTCATCACCTGCATCATCATCTATTTCTTCATTTTCATATTCCTTTAATCCATTAGAAATTGTAGCATCTTCTTTTAAAGGTTTTACAGGAGAGGATTCTTTTTCACTAACTGCATCATCAAGAATTTCAACAACTTGATCTTTTTCATTTTCAGAACACTGGTAACCATGTGCTCGAGTAGTATCTTCCGAATTTTGTACATCAGTTTTCATTTCGGCATTTGAGGATTGCTCAACTTCAGAGGATTGCACATTTACAGCTGAAGTGTGAATTGGAGCAATTTTTAATGAATCACCAGGAATGTAAGAAGGCTCTGTAGCGATTTCATCATAGTCAGGTTCATATTCAAACCCTCTCAAACTTTCATCGGACTGACTAGATTGTTTTCTGTAACTGTGGTGAGTCATTTGACTATTATCTTCTAATTGTTCTGCAGACATCATGTCTGCTTCATTTTCCATATTACAATAAACACTTTCTCTCTGAGTAGTAGTTGCAGCATCAGTTATCCTATCATCTGCAGAAAGTCCATTGTGTAAGCTGTTATCCCAATGGCTTTTTATATTTTCAATGATCTCAGACTGAGATTTGTTATTTGCTTTTGGATGGCACAATGCACGTGGTAGAGGTGTACGAGGATGGAAAAAGTGTTGAAACCATTTATTTGCTCGATTACAAACATCAAAAACCTACAGTAAATGAAAAATATACTTTAAAATCCAAAACAATGGCCATTACATAAATTTCTTGGAAAAAAAAAATTGAAATTTTAGCTCAATTCTTCAAAAAAATGTTCATGAAAAATCAAATAAAGGTTTTTCGTATTTATAATGTTAAAAAAAAAAAAAAAAAAAAAAAAAAAAAAAAAAAAAAAGTCTATTCGAATTCACCATAACTAACAGTATTATTTGTTTTTACATATATATAGAAAAATATATATTTTAAATCTTACAATACAAAATATAAATATGACAAAGATAATGTTAGAAATGACTAATGTACTCATAATTTTTATTTTACGAAGTGCAAAGCAGTAATAACACCATTATATATATTGGTTGAATGCAGTTATTTTTTTATGATAAAGCTAAAAAGAATCGATATTACTAATTAAAGGAACAATTTTTTAAGTGAATCTATACAAAATTTTACGTAAATAAATTTAATAGTCATTAAACAGAAATATATTGAAGTGTTTTATCATCTTTCCATACTGAGGCATTTTTAAGAATTAAAATTTTACAAATATAATTTCCCATTTTCATCGAAAAAACTAATAGATCAAATATAGCATTATAGGCTACCCCTTTCAAATGACATTTTTTAATCAATGCATTTAAATTGATGATTCAATCGATATTTTCCCAAGAACATACAAAAATCATTTGTTCCCAAGAAAGTAAAGAAGTAGTAATTGTAACAAATTATTGTAGAAAAAATATGTGAATTTAGAATCAAATATTGTTTAAATGATTATTTTTGTTTAGAGCTTTTAAAATTTATTGGTGACATGGATAATCTTAAAATTAATTCAAACTTCCAATACAAGATGATTAGTAATCACACTGTGATATAAATAATTTAAAATATTAGGGGAAAAAAAATCCTCTAAAATTGATATTTCTGAACACTTAAATATTTATATAAAATAATTGCCAAGTTCTTTTTTAAATCAATTATATTTTACAAATGCTGAGATATTACAAACAATTAACTAATAAAAGCATTCTTATATTTCTCTATATTCAATTAATGTTTGGACTAAATACTAACCTTGAGACTAGTATCTTTGTTTGACACAAGCTTGAACATATTTTGAGATAATATGATATTCTTCATATTTAAAGGATTACTGCTAACCGAACAGGTAAGGAGAACTTCAAGCAACATTTTTCGACACAATTCATCAGAATATGGTGCCTGTTTTACTTTTGAACTATTTAAGATCAATGTCATGTATCTTGCTGAGTTGAGAACTTCAATCCATATTCTCTGTAAAAATTTTTATTAATAAAAATCTCACTTAAATTAGTGATTTATCACTTCAATAAAATTAAAAGCTTAGCATACATACATCCATATAGTTCTTTGACATAATACCACCACCATTTTGAATTAAATTCTTCAATACTGAAAAAAGAAAAGAATGATTAGTTAACACATAGTACAAAATGTGCACACATAAAAATAAATCATCTAATAACATATTGAGCTTGTTGGATAATTTTACACACTTGATTATTCTGTGCAGACAGCCCACCAGTTAAATAAGAACCAGTTTTTTTCCTCAAAACAGTGGTAAAATTTAAGATACTTTTTTAATATACATATGAGATTTCTACATAAGATTAAACATAAACCTCAACTGGTTTATTTGCTTCATTTTTAAAGTAAGCTCTGAAAACACACACAAAAAAATTATTATAAGATAAAATTTTTTTTTATAGGGCAGGGTTGTTAACCCTGCGCCCAATCCCCAACCAGGAGGGCTAAGTCCTGTTTAGTCGCCGCTTACGACACACAAGGACTACGTTGGGACTATTCTTTCTCACTCATTTACCACATGGGTGACTTTGCCTTTACCTGTAGTATTATTTTCTACATTTTCAAGTAACCAAATTTTGAACTTGGGATTAAATTTGCATGCACTCACAAACGACAAGTGGCATACAGCTAAGACGTCTTTGCAACTCAGATCTGTCTGCAGAGGCAGGGTAATGCCCGGGAGGGTGTTGATATTGCCTGTAGCAGGAGGTATATTTGCCTTCGAGACAATGTGGTTGCAACGAAAAGGATAGTTCAGAGTAGGATAGATCACTGTGCAGCCATTAAGAAACTATAAGGACTGCTGTTGTCTTCTTTATACTCTCATTCACTACACAAACAGCCAACCAGATTTGATTTTCATGTCATTGCCATCAGTTTTTTAAAAAAAGAAGCAAATATTGAATTTGTTCTCTGACTTTCTTCCAATATTGTTCACCCTGTTTGCCACACCTAAATCCCGAGTAGTAGTTCCCCTGCCATATTTATTTTTAATGAATACTGTTATATCAAATTATGAAAATGAAAAATAATTACCATTTTAATGGAATATTAATAGATTTACTTATTTAAACAAAAAAATTAATTTTTAAATATAATAATTATTAAACAGATATTTCAAAACAATTTAATTATTTTTTAGAAATACAAATTTAATGTAATAGTTAATAACTGTTTAATTAGTGTGCTTAGCTAGTAGAAGAATTCACTTTATTATTGTAACCCGCATTAACTCTGATTTCCTGGTAAGAATTTTATAGGTTTCCTTCTATTAAATATCTAGAAATAATAAAAATTTATGGAGTAAAAGAGATGCTTTTTAAAGACTAACCGGCATATTTTAGTTGAAATATTGAAGTTCTGGAATACGATAGATACAAATTACATCATATTCTGATTTTATTATTATAGAGAACAGCATATTTTTAAATTTATAGACAAGATTAAGAAGCAGAAAAAAAATATATTATTATCAATATTATTGACACTTAAAAGAAAAGCACAAATACTTAACAATATATCCACACACAAACTATTCCCACTAACGGAAAATGACTACAAGAAAAATTAATCACTTCTTACTAGCAGTTTCACTAAAATTTTTTAAAAGACATTAAAAGTATTAAGTTCAATCTCTTGAATTTTATATTGATATTGAGTAACATGATTGATACAGTTAATGCAAAAGCATAGATGCCAACTTTATTTTCAAAAATTTGCAAGATTTACTAAAACATTGCAAAAGAAATGATTAAACATGCATAAGATATGCCACATTTTATAATTTAAAGGCTAAATATTAATAAAATACAAAATGTTCAACAATTTTATTTTTCAATAAATAATATTTGTCCTTTTCATACCTTGATAATTTAGTTAAAATATAAATTATTTTAAAATAAATTCTGTCAAATATTAAAATAATTTTATTCCTTTAGCATGTTTTAAAAAGAAACAACATACTTCTAACTTATACCATATTCAATTTTGAAATGCATGATGGAATTAACATATACTGATTATAAATAACATTATTTCCGCAAATTACTGAAGTTATTTTGTAATCAAATAAGGATAAAGTTTCCTATTTCAAGGTAAATTTTTGTCAATCTGACTGTGGCTAGCCTTTTATTATAAGAAGCGTGTGCAACAAATGCAAACAGCTACGCAAGAAATTAAAAAAAATTTCTCTTTTCGTTAATGAAAAATCAAATTTTAGATTATGAAACTGAATGCATTACATGAGTATTTTCTTATGTAATATAATTGTGTCTAAAAAATTAACATACCTTTTAATCCTTGAGCACAAGCCTCAGCTTTTTCTTTATGGCCTCTTTCAACATAAGTAAAATTGCTTTCAATCTGATAAAATGAAATAAAATAAATTCAAATGTTAAAGTTAAAAATATTACCTTTTATTTCTAGACAACTTAATTTTTCCCTTAATATTAGAATACGTTATAAATCAGAGATAAGGAAAAAAAAATTATTTGAAAATTATAAAAAGTAATCAATTTTCTTGCATCTACATAAGAAATGTTCTAGCTGATGTGATTTGTCGAATTTATTTTTTGAGAAGCTAAGATTTTTGAATTAAATCGAGAAGATTGTTGATATTGATGCATTTGGAATGTGATAGACAACCTGCATAAGTATGACAGGTATAGAAACAGTTTGAGAATGTCCAAATTAAATGAGCAAAGGATTAGGAATATATATCGACAGACACTGCAATTCAGGCAGCCAAAATTATATGCCTTGTTGAAATAACTTTAGCACCTTGTTTAATAGTAATATGTCAAACAGAAGCTATTTCCAATTCATGTAATCTCTCCAGAATTTTCGAACCAGTACAATAAATAAAATCAGGTTCTGAATTAAACCTCATGTTTAAAGATTTGTGAGGTAAATCAAGGTTGATTAAGAAATGTTTTATCAAATAGCAAAGATTTCTATTGTAAAGCACCAGCTGTTAGAATCAGAAAATCACCAAATTTAAGTTTTTTGGGCTTCCCAAGACACACACATGGGGAAAAAAAACTTCTTCAATAGCAAAAGGGGAGTTTGAAATATTATCAGGTATAGATAAAAAGTTTTTGCAATATTGTTAATAGCAGATATAGTCGTTGAATTAAGGCTATCTTCGGTGCACTAGATTGAAGAATTGTTTTTAACATCCATGAAAAAAAGTATAAACATCTGTATCCAAGGTTGCACTGCCCTCTATAGAGCTCAACATAGGAAAGCAGATTTCTGCAATGGTGCTGGCTAGGACCAATACAATCCAGATAACCTCTGCCCCTAATGAGCTGCCAGAAAGTGATCTGACATTTGAATCCTAAAAAGCATTTCAGATACAAGAAACCAGTAGCCACCAACCAATTGATATGCTCGGAAATTAAATGTACCTCCCGTCTACCAGAAGCAGAGACCAAAGGGACATGCTGCCATGAATGGCAAACATATTGGGCCATAATTTTGACATTTTTATATACACAGGAAAATGAAACTAGAGAAATAATATATGAATCAAAAGGGTAAAAATAAAATAAGCATCATTCAAAAAAAAAAAAAAAAAAAAAAAAATGTATATTTAAAAAAGCATGTGGAATCAAAGGTCACTCACTATAAATGAAACAAAATCTGGTATATTAACAGCAAAAAAGAAAATTTGAGCATATGAAGAATTCAAATCACAACTAATTATTATGAAAGTAAATAAGTCTATAGTCTCATCGATGAATGAAATATAGAAGACAAAAGAATGAAGATAAAGATCAATGCAATGCTCTCGGGTCATGATATACATACATCTAAAGAAGATGTGCCCCTCAGACACTAATAAAATCATACTAATTATAAATGATTGAAGAATTGGTAAAATAAAAATTAAAAGCCAAAATAATGAAATGACAGCCATATGCTCTGTGAAAAGATTGAAAAAAATTTCACAAAAGGTATAATTGATGAAATACAAATAAAGGAATATAAAATATTTTTAACTGGAGTCATGGTGGAGGAAGACAGTATAGGAGACAGTGTCAGTAAGAGAAACAAAGACAGATGACAAAAATGCAGTGAACAAGGTTAAAACACTGGTTGACATAAATATTGGCTAGAAAAATAACTGGTAAAAAGTAGGAATAGAAAGGAGGTTATGGAAAAGGGCTTGGTCATAAAAGAATGGAATTTTGATAGTTTTATAAAAATTTGTAAGTGGAGTAGTTGCTTGACTTTTTACTAAACATTTTAAGATAGTATTCTGAATGTGTCAGGTGACGTTAAGTTTGATGTCTAAAATAAGCTGATGTTCTTGCATTCACATACAAAAGGTATTGGTTCACTAAAATGTTGGTGGATAACATTTTTTGGTGACCATTAAACAGTCACATTTGTACAGGATTTTTAATCTTCCAATGAACCAAGTTTGGAATAAGGAGATGAAATTTTGAAATTCATTGTTGATGCCCAATTGATCTTCATTCAAAAAAGTTAGAATCGATGGCATGTAATACACATTGGAAGGACTTTTTAGATAAGATGTTATGAAATCTAATGAAGTTAGCAGATCTAATTATAGGCAAAAACCAACCTTTGCATGCAGCCATTTTATTCCCTTTCTTTATTACAGAGATAAGGGTAAAAGAATATGAAGATTTAATTTTACAAGCTTAAGAGTATGTAGAGGAGATAAGAGTTGCTTAAGAATTGGCTATAGAAGAATTTTTTTTTTAAGAATACAAATACATCCACTAAGATACTTTAATAAATTTTGAATGTCCACAGTGCTCTTATTATGGTACCTGTAATTTATATTTAAGTAATCTACACTTAAATTAATCAGGAATTTATAATTAGGGGGTTAAAGGCATGTTTTATCAAATTGTAAATTTTATAATACTTTTGTATATAGAGTGCTTTTGAAAGGGTTAGGCATTGCAAGAAATGATTTTAAAAGATAATTTTTAGCGTGTTATAAATATTATTTATATGTTATAAATTCCATGCTGATTTTTAAGTATATTGATTCTGAAGCTCGGTGCATTTTTAAATTAGCTAAAACAGTTTTATGGTACTTATTTCATTTATAACAAAACTAAAAAGTAGCATTTTTAAATTATAGATTCAGAATATGCACATACATAAAAAAATAACATTAAACTTACATTAATGTATAGTAATAAATTAAAGGAACTTTTTTAACAAATACATATCAAATCAAACTATACAACACTAAAAGAAAAAGCAAAAAATTACTTTTGGCTTGAAGCTTTCAGTTCTGTCAATATCTATATCCAACAGTACTTCGTTAATAAGAGTCTCATTTGTAATCAATTCATAAACACCCTTAGAACCACACCTCTTCAGCCACATGCTGAGTAATTTCCATATACACCCACGTATATGCCTGAACAGAGAATAAAAATATGCAGTTATTCAATAATGTTTATTAACTGCATTAGATATAAGCTCTAAATTGACTTATAATTAAAAACTAAAAGTCCATACGTAAATAATGCTATAGACAAAAACAATTGTAGTTATAATAATAAAAATGTATCATTTATTAAATATAAAAAAAAATCAAAAGTTTACTTTTTGACACTTTCTGTTTCCACAAGTATTTTTGTTACATCCAGACATCTTAGCATAAATTTTACAAAACTGTCATTTTCCTCAATCATGGGAATACTGGAAAAAAATATATATATATAATTTACAATTTCATAAAAATTTCAAATAATAATAATAAATACAAATTTGTTTTTTTCAGACAGTTAAAACTTAAATATACCTAAATCTCTTATTACATAATAAACACTTAAATGTTAAATTTTCCAGCATATTCTCCATTTGGATCATGCCAGGAAAAATTATTTCTTGCATTATTGATCAATTTACAAGTTTTTTTTCTAAAACAAAGTTCTGAAATCCAAAAAATTCTATAAGTTTCATTGAATTATAGATTGTTTCCTGACACCTGGAATTTCAGTTAATCATATAAAAGAAATTATATTTGAAGTCCTAATTATGAGAGAAGAAAAGTTTACAGGTATCATTCTATTTTTTAAACATATAACATAATGTAATAAAAGAAAATTTGTAAATATCAAGCAAATAATTAATTTTACAATGTCTTTAACATAAAAGGAATTCAATATAAATACACACACAAAACTGATATGTATACAACATCCACAAAAAGAAATTATATAGGTCTTTAAAATCTTTTATATATATTTTTCAAACATACATATATTACATATATATATATATATATTATACAATTTATGTGTACATGCCATTAATATTTAAATTTTTTTTTTTTTTTTTTTAAGTGTAAGTACACGGGACAGCTTACATACCAATTTGTTTGTTTCACAAAATATAAATACTTTTACACTAAGTAGAAGTGATAAATTACTAAATACAACATGTTTTAATTTTTTTTAGTTTACATTTTTTTCCCAACAAAATGTGTTATTTTCGAAATTCTTTATACTGCTGGTTTGTTCTGTCGTATCCAAAATGAAAAATCTGATTGTATTGAAAATCCGTCGAAATTTGCCAACAGAAAAGTACCAAAAATTTACATCATCAAAAATAATAGAATACCGTAAATGACAAATGTTACAGGAATTTTCATTTTGGCAAATTAAAAAAAAACAAAAAACATACCCTGGATGTTTATTTAGAAATATACTGTATATTCAGATGCCTAATATTAGTACATGGACTGAAAGCATAATATTTTTTTAATGTATCATTTTTATCAGCCAAAAATTATAGCAAAAAACTACCAATAACAAGTAGCATTATTGTTATTATCAGCAATAAATAATTTGGTACTATAAAACATAGTTCTCCACTTTGATATAATTTATGATCAGATTGAATATTTTTTTCTAATAATATAATAAGGGTATTAATTATATACAAGCATAGAGATGCCAACTTAAGAAATCATAACATGTTTTACATGTTCTGATTACTATATGTTCCTATTATACAACACAAAACAGTAATCCATCCTTTCTATGGATAAATCAGAATACTTGCCACTTCTGCAAAGTAATATGCAAGATTTTTGCCTAATAATCATCCAAATATCCATAATTTAGTTAAATATTATTAATTATCAGCAATATTAAATTTATTTATTTGATGATAAAACTTCTATAAAAAATAAATAAGTCCCACAGCTGTGAAGCACATAATTGTATTTTAAGACTTAACAGAGACTAAGGAAAAGCAGTTCAACTTTCATTTTCATACAACAGTTTTTATATTTAAAACACATCATTAAAACACAAATATAAAATAATTTATATTTGTGTTATATAATATTAATATATTATACCATTTGTGTGTACATGCCATGAAAATTTAGAATTTTTTTTTTTTTTTAAATGGAAGTACACGGGACAGTGTAAATAAAAAATAATTTATAATTTAAAATAAAATAGTTCTACTAAAATAATTTTTGCAAAAACTCAAAGTAGCTAGCGTTTTTTTTGCCTAGTAAAGTTATACAAATTAAAATTATTAGTACAAGAGGAAATTTTCCATTTTGAAGTCAACTTTTGTCAACTGCATCACAGCACACCTTTACCAATAGTAAAAAGGCCAAAATGTATAATCTTCAAAGAAAAAAATGTGGAAGATAGAGTTGAAATATAAAGAGTCGGTAGCCATGCAAGGGGATTTCTTATCAACACATGGAGATTACTGCACAATTTTCTTTGAAAATAAAAGCACTCTGCAAGCAAACTATTAAACAATAACAAAGTGCATTAAATTATTCAAAAACAACATTTTGAGATCTAAAGTTAAACTAAAACTTTGTTTTACTTACTTTGAAATAAGAGCTTCTAGAATAATAAATGAAGAATTCAGCAATAATGGATAACTCAGCTTGAGAAGTGAATATCTTGGTTTGTCTACTCCATTTATCTAAAAGTAGTACAAATAATAAATCTTTATATATTTATACCAGTAAATAAATATAAATTAGCTACATTAAAATTCAACATTTTTAGACTTTATTAGCAAATAAAATGTTTTTTGAATCAACATCAGTTGGATGCGATTTTTCTAAAAATATTTATTACAAACATTTTATATATAATCATTGGGTGTGTGGTTGGTGTAATCTCAGAAATTACTGAATGCATGCAAATGGTTTCATATAAATTAAAAATGTTGGCAAAGCTGCGACATAATGGTTTGATGAACAGCTAAAGCTTTCGAAAAACCTTTTCAATTTTTTTTATAAAGAAATCTATTTCTAACATTATTACATGTGAGCCCACTTTATTTTGTACTGATTTTAACAGGTTCTTTTTCTTGACAATTAATTTCAGCAACCAAGACAAATGTGGTTTGCCAGACTTCGATTGGCTATTTGTAGTTTCAAAATGTATGCACTTTTTAATTGCATCATGTACAATACAATAATTAAAAACTGCATATTTGAAATTTATTGAATTTCATTTAAAAAGAAAAAACTTTCTTTTAAAAAGTCACTGAGTTCACATTTCCAACAAGAAATCTTGCACTTTATAACTGGGTTTCTGAAATTACTGAATTATATGGTAAATATCAATAAGTGAAGGAAGGTGTTTCGAATAAAGTGAAGCATGTGCAAATGTTTTTTTAGTTCATGATAAGCTAATGACTTTATGCTAATATGTAGAATTATTTTGGCATGATTTATTTTTTAAAATTGTTACTGTAAGTAAACATCTAACTAGTGCATTATTACATATAATATTATTTGATATTTAATAAGTAGTACATAGAAATTAGTAATCAAAGTAATTTTATTAAATACAAGTATTTATTAACATATCAAAGTTAATGTAAAAGGAAATATTTTTTTTTTAAATAAGACTGACATAAACTTGCAAAAAATACTTTTAGTTTATAAAAATTCTATTGAATAATTAGACATTAAGGCTAATCATACCTGAAGTACCTCTTCAATAGAAAATATTCTTTGGAAAGTGCCAAACAATTCAGAAACAGGAACATCTACTGTACAAGCTTCTGTTCTAAAAACAGAAAACATTTTTAAAAAATCACAAAATGTATTAATTATAAAACCTTACTATTTACACTGAAAAAACATTTTTAAAAGAAATTTATATCAAAGAAATCACACCAGTGAAGCCAATTTTTTCAGAATGTGAACTAATTTTGCTGTTGATACGGTGAATATCAATGATATTTTAAGATATATATATATATACACACTAGTATTATTACCCTAATACATTACCTTAAACAACAAAAGTTTTAAATTACGATTCATAAATATTAGCGAAGCAAAATAAGAAATAAAATATGAAAAAAATTATAACATTAGTTGCCTGATATAGCTTTTCATGATATATATATATATCATATCAATCTAAAAAAAAATATATATTAGACTTTAAACAAAATGAACCTTAAATAAATTAAGATTTCACACAAATTTAAGAATAGAAAATGTATGTATTTGAAATAACAATAGAAAAAAAATACCTCAACATTTTTCCAATCCATTGACAAAGGGTTCCAAATATTTTTATCAGAGGCAGAATACTACAGTCCTCGTCACTAAACGTTTCATCTTCTTTAAAAATGGGTACTTTAAAATGTGGCAAAGTTGCACAATCTATGTAGTCAATTTCTATAAGATATATATTAAAAAATGTAACAATCTACATAATAATTAAGAAACATTAAATCATAAAAAAAGAAGTATTGAAGGTATTTCAATTTATAGTTTAAATGGTTTATTAGGATACTAAATATGTTAATTTAACTTAAATACCACTGCTTCACTTATATAAGAGTATTAATAATTATTTTATATTAAATAAATTTCATCTACAAAATTTAATAAAAATGAATACCTAATTTTAAAAATAAAAAATGGCCAGATATGACATTAAATAATTTGAACAGAATTCTTTTATATCTGCAACTTCATTTAAATGATATTCTATACAACAAGTCAATAACATAAAATTTAGCAAGTATTAAGACTTCCATAAAATTTAGCAAGTATTATGTATTTCCAGGAAGTTTAAATTTACAGAATTAATTTGATTGTAAGAACAAAGAGCATTCCATTAAACATATAATTGCAATAAAATATTTAACTCAGAATATTAATTATATTTGAAAAATGATAGATTTATCTTTGATGTAACTATCAACCATTAAATATATTACAAAATATTTAACATAAAACTCATGAATCAATTTACAATTGTAATTTAAAGATATAAAAATATTTTTTTTTTTTTTTAGATAAAAAACTTTAATATTAGTTATATTGGAAATAGTCTAAAAAGTTATTACTTTCTTTATTTTTCAAAATGCCATTCAATACTATTTCAATAGTGTTCAATGCTTTTAAAAACGTCTCCTTCCACATTTCTCTTAATGTAAATTTCCCTTTCTCAGAATAAGCTACACATAGTGGCAGAGTAGCAAAACATTCTGCTGATGCCTACATATAAGAAAAGTAATTAACATGCTTCATTATAGTCCATATGAAAAACATTAATTATATTTTTATCATATCAAAACAGTAATTATATTGACATCTATAATTTCAAAAAATAATAATAAACTGTAATATTAATCAAGCTTTATCCACTATATGTAAAATAATGTTTTTAACAATCTATCATTAAACTGAAACATTATTACATTTCCAAACTTGCAACATCATGACATCAAAAAAAGCTGAAAACCATTTTATATAAATTTCAGGCTACTATAAACAAATAATTCAAATTGTACATGAAAATATTTCTCGGAGATTAATATTTTATTAAGGTGCCATGGATAGTTTCTAAGCATGTATCAAATAAACTTTACTAGCAAATTTCGTACAAGCAACCAGTGAGGTTGCTTCCATGAAGTTCACAATTCATTGATTACAGTTGCTGGAAAACAGTAATAGGATAGATACGATGAGCCCATATTTAAAGCAAACATACATGCCAAGACAGAAATAATGTCTGCTGTACTGAAAAGTGTACATATTCTGAGCATCACGTAGTCAGACAATATCTTATTGGAATATAGAAAATCACATATATTTCGAAATAGATATTATGATTTGATCCCCATTCATTAAGGATATTATTAATTACAAAATAGGCACTATGTTCATAAATCTGTTCAATTAAAAAAAATGTAATTTAAGGAATTACCAGAACAACTTCAGTATCAGAATTACTCAATTGCTTTACAAGGAATTTCTCTATATCTGGCTAAAAAGAAAACATATTTATATATAGATATATAAGAGAAAATAAAGAAAAAATTCACTTCATACAAGAAGTTTATATTTCTTAAATAAATATCTATGAATATTTAATATTAGAAAACAGACAATAGGATTTCATAATCAAAAACCTCAAGTTTAAATTTAAACTGACTTGCTTAAATTAAACTCGTGTTTTCAATGTTAAATCCCAAATTTATAACTATCAATTCAACAATCAGTTTGTAAAAAATATTTATCAAGCAATCAAAAAAACCTTTTCACATAGTCAAAAAAAAAAAAAAAAAAAAAAAAATTATTTGCTAAACAGCATTAATATTAATTTCAGAATAATCTGAAATATATTGTAGTTCACTAATTATATAAACTTGATTTTAATATCATTAGTATTTGCACGCAAATTGCATTGCACAAAATTAAT
This sequence comes from Caerostris darwini, assembly GCA_021605075.1. Lineage (NCBI taxonomy): Eukaryota > Metazoa > Arthropoda > Arachnida > Araneae > Araneidae > Caerostris > Caerostris darwini. Next base: position 762,664 of record BPLQ01012350.1, on the reverse strand, counting down.
AAATTGAAATTTATAACATTAATAATTTTTTAAAAAAATCATTTTACTTCAGATATTTATTGAATTACACCTACTTTGCCTCATGTTATCAAAATTATCTATTTTTAAATTCAAAATTGTTATCAGACATAAAAGATTCATTCAAGTTATACATTATAACCCTTTAAAAATAAAAGAATTTCATAGAAATTATTGATATTTGTTAACCTTCACAGTGGAAAGTATATCTACTTTACTTTACTAATACATTATACAATTACAATTTCTCTTTCAGACTAATCAATAGTAAAATTTCATGGAAACTGCAAGCAAGTGAATTATTCAATATGTATATTTACAAGAAGATGGATATGAAATCAAAGAGGAATAACTAGCTAAAATTTTTGAAAATATAATGAAGACATTTAAATTTGTATGAAAATTAAAAATTATGTTATTAATATGCACTTTCATAAATAGCTTTTTGCAGTCCAATTTCTGTAAATAAGTCTTAAATTAATGGATGATTTTTTAAAAAAATTATAAGATTATGCCGCTATGCTTTTGTTGTTATAATGCTATTTATCAATGTGGTTATCATGTATTACATGCTAAATACTTTATTAACAATATTTTTGCTTCACAACCATAAAAAACACACAAACATATTTTTTTATACAGCCTACAAATGACGATCAAGGATACTGAAAAATATGATAAACCCTAATCAAAAAGTAGTGATAAGCGTTTATTTATTATTTTTTTCCAATTCCTTCAAGTTTTAGTTTTACATTATCTTTTTCCATTACTCACACAAGTCTTTGTAAAAATAATACATACAATTTAATAGAATATGAAAATAACTTTGTTTTATTATTAACTGTACTTTTAGAAATTTTTACAATATAGAAAAATAAATATCCATTTCTCCACATAAATTTAAATTTTCCATTTATATTTGTATTTATTAAATTTAAAAATCTATTAATACAGCAGAAACTTTATTTACATAAAAAGTTTTATGTAATTGAATGTGAAAGCTTTAATTCATAAATTAAAAACACAATGTGAATTATTACCACATAATTTCCCAGCAAATCCGGCAGATTCTTCATACATAAAGCAAGGGTGTGAAGAGTATGTTTAATGGGCTAAAAATTAAATATAGTGATTTAAGGAACATTAAAAATAATATATATTCAATAAATTACAAAAATTTATATAATTAAAATTTAAATGCACCAAAATATTTTATTGAAAGTAATATAATTTTTAAAAACAAGCCTTGAAATTCTACAAAATTTATTTATTTCCATAATAATAAATTTTTTATCATCCTTGGCACTACAGCTCATGGTGGACTATGGTTTTCTTGCCAAGGCTTTTCCAAATTGCATATTCCTATGCTTTCTTTTCCATTGCCTTATTTTGATTGCTTCAAAATTTATCTCCACTTCTATCCATCCCTTTCTAGGTTTTTCTTGCCCTATAACTTACCATTAAAAATTTTATTTGTTATTCTCTCTTATTCATTCTAATTGGCCTAGTAATTGGATTCTTCTAAGACTTAATTGCATTTATATTTTTCTTAGTTGTGTGTGTGTATATATATGTATATATATATATATATATATAATATATATATATATATATATATATATATATATATATATATATATATATAAATACACACACATTTCTACATTTCACTATTGTTTTAGATATTCGAAACCTAATCACATAATTCCACCACCTACCCAGGTGCAAAAATTATTTTCAAGATTTTTCTTTCCCAAATAATAAGCCTTTTTACATTTACTTTGTATTAGGGTCTATGCTTCCAGCCCATAAATTACAGCTGGCTTAATAATGGCTTTATGTATATTCTTAATTTTTCTTGGGGCTATAGCAACAAATCTAAGTATTTTTTGCAATGAAACAACCTTCTATTTCTGTGGCAAATGTAGTTTTAATTTCTGTGGACATTTCATTTTTCTCTATAATCACTGCTTCTGGATATTTAAACTCAGACTCTCAGATTTTTAAGTTACCATTTAATAATAAATAAATTTTTTCTTTAAGAATTTTAAACAGATTTATTGAAAAAAGCTTGAATTAATTATTTAATATATCACATTTAATAAACATATAAAACAGATATGCTAAGTCAATTTAACAAAATATTATAAATAGACAAAAAGAATATTTTCAAGCAGAAATAAAGAAATCTTCAATATAATAAAAATACACAACAGTCAAAATTATACTTAAGAATTTCCAATCTAGATAGTATATTGTTCTTTAAAATATGATTATTAAAAAAGCTTACTTTAGCTTTCTTTGCTGATAATTATTTTACCAAATCCATATACACAAGCTCAATATTATGTTAAGTTATTTTTTAAACACTATAAATTTAGAAGTTGCATTGCGCTCTTATACAACTCATGCAAGTATATACAGGTACTCAAAAACATCAAACTTAAAATTACTGATATTACAAATGAAATTATGAAAACGGTGAAATGAAACACATACAATGGAGAGATATACAATTTGAGCATATATTGCATCTCATTATCATTTATATGGTAATAAAGAATCACTTTCTGCTGAAATTTTTGGGAAATTAAAAACTGTCCAGAGATTAAGAATTAGATTGAATTTTAAAAGTGAGAAAATGCAAGTTAATAAGAATTACAATTTCAAAGCAAATTTTTACCTCATCTTTCATGTTCAAAAGAAGAGGCATAACAAGAGGAATAATTTTCTGGAAAGATTGTTGGCAAACATGTTCATGGCTAAAATTGGTTATTATTTCATTCAAAACCTTTAGAACTAATTCTTTTGAAAGAAAAGAATCTGTTGCCTGAAAGAGGAAAAAGAAGTATACAGCATAGCCTTTTTACTTAAATAATGAAAATTTATATATTGTTTACAAAAAAAGTACATAAGACATGCATAACACTTGATCTAAAAAAAAAAACACCCTTTTAATTTTATTACAATCAAAACTGATAATTGGAATATAAGTTAATACCATTTTAAAAATACATTCTTATGAATAAAATTAAATTATTTTTCTATGGTAGTCTTAACCAAATTGTAATTATAATGTAATGTCAAGTTTTTAGAGAAACTTTTTTTATCCCTATGTGTAACAATTTCATTTTTTTTTTTTATAAAACTGTTTTACTTAAATATCATGTGAAAGTAAAACAGCTAAACTTGCTGAAACTGATTACCGATAGAGGACTGAGTGTAAAACAATAATAATCGAATATCTGAAGTCTTCAATCTAATCTTGATAATCGCAGAGCATGAAACTATTGAATAAACAAATTGATTTGCATTTTCAAAATTAGAGTGAGTTGGTCTAAACTACAAACAAATATATAAATAAAAAGTTATAAAATTTCAAATCATTTTTAAAAATTAAGGGTAATGTATTGGATATAAATATTTAATAAATAAAATTGTTTCAAATTTAACAAATGCTAATCAATAATCTTTTCCTGCGATTTATTTTAGATATTATATGCATTTTGAAAAAAAATTATTTTTAACATATGAGACTACTCTGAGGAAATCAAAATTTGTTAATAAATTTTTTATGGAGCATAACAGATTTTAAAAAATAACTGAATTATAATGCTTTTCATAACTTTCTATGCATAATTTAAAAAAAAAAAAATATTTTACATGCTATTAATTGGCAAAATTTAATTTCCAATAAGTAATAAAATAGGTATCATTAGCTGCAAATAAGGGATGGGCGACTTCATTTTGAACATCTTAATTTGATAGATAAAAACAATCCACGTTATATCCGTCTATGAGTGACTGCTGGTCATAAATGGGGTCCTTTGATGTGCAGAAGAAACTGACTTGCATGATTTATTCTGTCAAGGTGATTTTTAACGGGTTTCGAAAACCATTCGTCCCTCATACACTCTCATCTGGAAAGGGCGTTATCATACAACAGTTAAATTTATCAGGCATCAAGCAAAAATGTCTTAAAAAATGCATGGTCTGATAGAAAATCTTTATCATATTTACAAATGATTTAAAAAAAAAAAAAAAATGGTAAAATTGATGAAACATAATACTAAAAAAAAAATATATAAATTAAACAAACAAAAACATAAACAGTAAAAAAATAAATCATTATGAAACTTTTTAAATATTTATTTTAATGTTATTAAAAATCATGTAGGGACTAAATCATAATAAATGTTAATTAATTTTCAATTCAACACTTACCATTAAGCTACCCATGATTATTTGACCCCAATTTTCTACAAAGAATGAAGAATTTTGCAGAATGGCATTGTACAATAATATGAGACCTTCATTCCTGAAAGTATAAGCAAAAGCTTCTTATACCAATCTTTGACTTTAAACTAAAATTAAAATATTAAACTTTACAAGGAAAAATATATTGTATTTTTAATATATAACAAATATTTATATACACTACAATTTCTTCTCAGGATAAAAGTTAGTAGCAGAAATTAACTTGCCCTGTAGAATTTACCATTTAATAATTAAGATTGAGAAAATTTGCACATTGTTAAAAATATCACCCAATTTATATTTGTTGGACTTATGCAAGTCCATGGAGAAAGTTGCACAGAGATTAATATGCAACCTTCTTTATATTGTTTAGCACATAAAAGAATTAGTAAAATATCGAAAGTTACTTTATAATCAAGAACCTAGTGAATTTTCTATTTATCTGGAGTTGGCAAATTACCATCCTGTCTTTTTTTTTTTTTTTTTTTAGTGCCCCTCAATTGTGGTATGAGCTTAACACAGAGTTTAGGAGACTGCAGTTTTCTTTTTATTTCAGTGATCGTCTGGTGTCCTACTTATGCATTCCATATCTTACTTTTATTTTTATTTATATTATGTTAGACATGTTTATGAAGTAAATTTTAATTCCTGTCATAGAAAAGTCATGTAAAATAAAGAAAATATAACCAAAAAATTTAACGGACTTTTCAAGCTAGGGTTGCTTTCCATAACATATTCTATGTTTCAATACAAAATATTATGGCCTAGTGAATAATATTCATGTACATAACCTAATCTACAATTAGCAAGATAAAGGAGCATTAAAACTATTATTATATAAAATTATTAGCAGATATACATACTAATGATTTTATTTGTTTGAAACAATTCATTCCTTAACATTTCATCTTGTTTAACAAAGCGCTTCTAAAATGATATTGTCACATTTACTTGTTAGTACTTCCCTCACTAATATAAAGAGACTGCAGGTATTTCAGAATAAACAACGAGATATGATGCACCATGGTTCGTCCGTCAAAAGATCATTCATAGAGATCTAGACTTCGATCCTATTCCAAATTATATTATCAAGAATTTTCTTGAAAAATGTCCTCAGATTAGCAATGAGTTAATCAGACGCCTACCTACTTATCACCCTGGGGTGAAAAGTTCACAAAAACAACCTAGGGCTGTCTATGACGTCTCCTACGAGTGTTTTCCTAAAGTTAAGAGACATCATGGCTGTTATTCTGAACAAGCACAAGCGAATTCAGATAATGGTCTAAACTTAAACAATCGCTGAGACAATTTAACTCATTGTGTATTTGACGATTACTTTGGCTTAAATTTTCCGATCTTACATTAAACAAGACGAACTGGCGCAGAGGTAAGGAATCGGATCTCCGACAGCGAGGTTGAGGATTTGAAACTTAACTCAGTTCCTTTCGCAATTTTTGCTATGTTGTGCACCTAAATTCTCCACTTTCCGACTAATAATTACATTAGATTTTTATTGTACGTTTTTTTACCCCCTTTTTTTTTGTAAGGAAAGCAAAAGCAATGAAATAGAATTATAAAAAATGAAAATAAAAAATATAAAATAAAGAACTTCGGTTCTGAGATCGGCCTTTTTTTTTTTTTTTGTGAGGTTATTCTAATCATTTGCTTTTCAGATCACCATCATGGCTCCCACCCTTCAGCATAACCTTTTTACTGTTTTGTTTACATTTTTCAATAGTCTTGTGGCATCAACAACTGGTCTCTAATTGTACCGAATTTAACTTTAACTTAAATTCCTTTATTTTTTTAATTTTTGTTTTTATATTGTATCTTACTTTTATTTATTTTTAGTACTCTTAAATTCTGATACCAAATTTGTCAAATTTTTAGAAACTTATCTTTTATTTATTTTTACTAACATTAAAGCAGCCTATTAAATTTTAAAACATATTTATTAATTAAGATGGGGAGGTTTAAGGGGTATTTCCCCCTGTTGGTACTCCATAATCGGTATGCCAGTTGCCAGTGGATAATTTACAGAAACCATCATTGCATTATGAGCTGATTTATCATTAAAGAGTCTTATTTCTTGTTATTATATTTATTATGGAATGTCGAAGATTTCAAACAGATTCAACTGATAAAACTTATGTGACGAATTGTGCAAATTTGTTTTTATGCATACTTGCATTATGTTTTCTTTAAATGATATTTACGCGTTCCCCCCTCTTTCTTCATAGTATCAATTGCAAATTCAATAAAATATTAATTTCAGCAATTAATTAATAATTAATTGCTGAAATTAATATCAGAGAGAATCTGTATTTAAATTTATTTTGCAAATGATTCTTAATCTATGTACTTTATATAAGAATCAGATTAATTTTGTTCTTATTAGAATTTTTTTTTTAAATTGCTTTAATGATTCTTTAATCTATGTACTTGACACAAGAATCAAAACACTAATAAACTTTAACTGCCATGAAAAAGTGAAAAATCTAATATTTTTTCTTAATATGTAATCATTGTTATTGCACTATTCTTATTTACTATTTTAATAACAAAGACAATTTTCAGAATACTTTTTAAACAATTTAAAAAATTAGAATTCTAACAGGAACAAAATTAAGGACATATTTATTTTTATTTATAATTTGAACAAAAACATTTCTTGTTACATTTAACATGTGTTCTCAAACAAAACAACTAACACAAAATTGAGAACAAGTCTAGTTTTTTAAAAAAAAATTCCAACATCCTGTATATGAAATGAACTGATGTTTTCTATAATAACATAGGAATAACAATAAATATAAAATACACTCTCTACTTACCAATCATTAAGAAAATCATATAGAAATATGAACAATTAAAATTACAACTATTAATTGTAAAATTATTATATGCTTAGCAAACTTAACCAAATAAAAATAGTAAAAATTAGTATTTATTATAAATAACACTGAAAAAAAAAAAACATACCTAGTAATAAAAAAAATTAACTTATATTTCTCAACTTCAGCACTTTCCCCCCAAAATGTTGTTTAATATATATTAATATAATATTATTAAACAATATTTTGGGGGAAAAGTGCTGAATTATATTGTTTAATATTTTTAATATAGCAGTAATGTTTTAATAGTTTCCAGTTTACCAGTCAATGAACACTTGTTAGAAAATTTCACATTAGTCTACTTGACTCTAAGCTGCTGATTTTCCTATTAGCATTAACTTAAACACATAATTTGCAAGGCAATTTCTGCATAAGATTTTAAATTCTGAAACTGTATTTTAATTCAAAGATAAGTTCTATTGAATTAAAAAAAAAAAAAAAAAAAAAGAAAGAAAAAATACTGCAAATTATACAAGTGATTTTTTTTTTTTACAAGTATTTGCCAGTCAATAATTTTTTTAAACAAAAAGTTATAAATTTCTGTTAAAAACTTTTAATGTTGATAATTAATAAATGCTAATTTTTTTTATTTTAATATTCTCCATCTTTTTGATTAATGTGTTCCTAATAACATAATACACTACAGATTTTTGAAATTTGGAAATTAGCACATATAAAAAAATGGATATGGGGTTAATTAATAATGAAAATAGAAGCACAAAAAGTACCAAATAGAGAAACATATTTTGTATAAAAATGTTTCTCTATTTGGTACTTCGGTTAATTATGTACAATATGAAATTTTAAGATTACATTAAAATAATTAATAATGATTAAACATCTATATTACGATGAAGAAAAATGCTAATTTTATCAACAAAAAAGAAAAAAATTTGTGAGTAATTAAATTGTTAAGCTCAAGTATAACTTTTATCATTTTATTTTCTGAGTATTTCACATTATTTTTATTATAGAATATAAAAAAAAGGATTTGTTTTGAATGTAAGGGAGATTCCCTATATTAAGAAAATAAAGCAGTTGAGATTATCAATATATTCTTACCTTGTAGTTGGTTTGCCCATCAACTCATCAATCTTCTTTTTAATTGATACAATGCTATCATCCTAAACAAAATAATAAAAGTTAGTATAAATCTCAAAGCACCTACCCAAATGAAATCACTAAAAAGTAACTTAAAGAGAAAAAAAAGTCTTTTAGAAAGTATAAAAATATATTCCTAAAAAAGGAATTGACGAAAATTAACAGGTAATACTAAACTGACATAATCAGTATGCACTGTTTTGCATATAATTTTTTATACTGAGCTACTTCAATTAAAGTACACATATTTTAAAAGAAAATGGTTATTAGTTTTTATTATCACAGCATCAGTATACAATATATGCTAAAGATTTAACATGAAACATGTAAAATAACAATTTCAGTTTATTTTGTTATTGACTTGTGGCTTTTCGTTCTCTGCACAAGATGGTTCTAACATCGCTAGGTAATGAATGTGCCAAACAAGAGTAATTCACAGAATAAACTTATTTTTTCGATAATCTTTAGATAAAATTAATAACACAACCTTGCAACTTATTATTATACTGTGCCAAAGAAAAACTGCAACTAATTTCATTTTACCTGTAGGGATACGAGCAAAATGCAAGAGGAGCATCCTACTTTATATGAGAAGTGGCAGGCACATAGCGTAAAGCCCAAGTCATACCTCTTTTTATGTCTGGAAAGTCGCCATATTTTTTTGGTTGGAGTCAAAATAGGATTTTATTTAAATTTGATTGAAAATTTAAAAATCTATTTTTTTTTTTAACATTGTCATGACAATTGCAATACTTAAATACTTCTAAATGCTTAAGAATTTTACCTACAATGAACCAATATTTTATACTTCTACTTAAATAAATTTAACTGCTATTCTTTTATAACTTTGTTATAAATCTAATACTTTTTACTACTTACTAATAATTTTTATTCTTTTTAAACGCTATATTTCAATGTCATTAGAGTAAAAATAGAAAATGAAATTTAAACAAATTCCAAATTTCAGAGGAAGAAATATCTCCTTACTTTACCTTTAAAAATAATATATACACATATATTGAACTTATATTTCATAATATAGATTTGTTAGTTTTACTTGTGTGTTACACAAAACAAAACTAACAAAAAAAAAATAATAATAATGATTGCAATTGCATGAAATATTTGCAATGCCTTCTTATTGAAAAGTATCTTTAATAAATTTGTTTTATAAGGAATTAATTAAATAAAAATTAAATTGTTATATCCTAAATTACAGCACATGTAAATATGATGGATTGTGTGCTTATAATACACGTTTATGATTATTTTTAAACTATGAATTATTATTAAAAAACTTAATTCTATATAAATAATTTATTGTACATTTAAAAACAAAATAATAATTTAAATTGTATTGACAATTAAATACATTTAAAAATTTTTATCTTTATAAAAATTATTTACAATTTAACTAAATAAATTTGATCTATTATCGTGAATTATATATATAAATATATGAAAATATGATGAATTATACACGTTGTGATATTCTTGTCTTAACGTACAATTATTAATACAAAAAGCTACCAAAAATCTGTAAGAAAACAAAAATAGAAATCTCAATACATGATTAAATATGATAGTACTCAAAAATCTGTCGGCGAAAAATTACTTTATAATAATAAGGTGTATAACATAACAGTGATGTTAACTTACTTCCAACTTCAGGTTGTTTTGTTTAATGAGGTTGTAATAAGCAACTCTTTGTTTCAGATCTCCTTCATACCGAAAAATTAGATCAAAATGAGGCCACATATTTACTCCACAATTACCAATAATTTGTATAAATAATATTCGAATCTTACATTAACGTATCAGACAGACGCTTAACCAAAGAAAAAAAGTTTTTAGCTCTCACAATTAAAGTTGCCGTTAAAGTTGAAAAGACCGGAAAAAAACTATTTTTTAAGGCAACACGAGCCTCATTAATATGGAAAATTATTTTTAGAACAATTTTTTCAGGGATGTGTTTTTTATCTAAAAAAAATTCATACAAAATTTTCAATATTTTTATTTGCTTCAAAATTGGGGAACAATATCAAAATGGTTACGAATCTGTGGAATCCTAATTACTCATTTTCTACTACTATTAAGTGAAATGAAATCGGTTTGTTTTCTAACGTTTCTCCTTATTGGTAAGTGATTTCCTTCTGCAACAATTAGTTGGGGTACTTTCAAATATTTCTGTTTTAATAACTGCTCTTCAAAATCAACCAGTCAATAACATTCAATAGATCGACCAATAATTCTATCTTATGCGTGACTTGAAACTCCAATAGTCTGAAAGGAAAAATTAATGAATTACAAAATTTTATATCTGAAAATAAACCTCATGTAATTGCTCTCCAAGAAGAACATCTTCGGCCAGGCGATTCCTTCAAAATTCCAAATTATATCATATATCGCTCCGATCGTCTTACCCACAGAGGAGGAGGCACGGCTATCTGCATTCATAAAAATATTAATCATCATCAAATTCATTTTACTACAACCAGCTTTGAAAACTCTGCTATCGTTATTAATCTCAAGAATAACCTAAAAATTACTGTTGCTAGCATTTATCGCCCTCCAATTGGTAGATTCCTCATACAAGAACTTGATACAATAGCGAACTCCAATCAGCAAGTACTTCTACTTGGTGACTTCAATTCCAAGCACTCGCAGCAACATAAATGGTTCTATTCTCTTCAATTGGACAAATCTTAATGCATTCAATGTTATTGCTCCTAATGATCCCACATATTTCTGCCTTCACAATCCTTCAAATAGTACTCTTGACATCGCACTTCTTAAAAATTTAAACGCCGGACCTGCTTCTTCTATCAACGATCTTTCCAGTGATCATAACCCTGTGATAGTTGAAGTCTCTCATAATTCATTTACGCCCTTCCTCAAAAGCATAATCACAACTACGAATTGGAATATTTTTACTAAAATTCTCACTCACAGCATTCCTGGTAATCCAGTCATCTCCAATATTCAAGATATTGACAAAATAATTGATAAATTTAACTATGCTGTTACTTCTGCTATCAACCTTGCTAAGAAATCTAAAGAACTCAATACACCACACCAAAAACTTGCGACTAAAATCACCTCTAAAATTGCGGAAAAAAACCGAATTCGAAAATTATGGCAAGATACCAGGTTTCCTCCGTTCAAGCAATCCGTCAACAAGCTTCAAAAAGAAATAAAGCAAATGATTCACAAATTAAAAAATGACAGATGGAATGAATTTTTATTAGGCCTAAATCCAGAAGATAATTCTCTCTTCAAAATTAATAAACATTTTACCAAAAAATATCCCAAAATTCCTCCACTGGTTGGATCCTCAGGTCTTATATTCCCATCTTCTGATAAAGCAAACTCTTGTGCTGAAAACCTTGAACTCTCCTTTCAAGAAACCCCTGAACCTTGCGATTACTCACAAATTGAGCATGTTGAAGATACAGTAACTTCCTGTCTAGCTGATCATCAAAATTATTATAACAATATTTTTTTTTTCTCCATCTGACATAATTAACTTAATCTAGAATCTCAACATTCGGAAATCTTCTGGATGACAACATTCCAAATAAAGCCTTAATGTGTCTCCCCCTTAATGCCATTACTCATCTTGCAAAAATCTACAACAGCTGTACTAAATATCACTTCTTCCCTCCTATCTGGAAAAAAGCAAATATCATCATGTTCCCTAAACCTGGCCAAGATAGGAAATTTCCTTAAAATTAACGGCCCATCAGTCTCCTTAGCTGTGTAGGAAAACTTTACGAAAAACTCTTAGTGAAGCATATTACTCCTTTTTGGGATAAAAATTCCATAATTCCAGCAGAACAATTTGGATTTCCTCAACATCACTGAACTTGTCATCAACTTCTACTTGTCACCGATATCATCACTGAAGGATATAACTATAACTTTTTTACAGGAGGTGTCTTTCTAGATGTCAAAAAAGCTTTCGCTCGACTGTGGCACAATGGACTGATCTACAAAAAGGATCAAACTTCAATTTCCGACTTGGATCACACTTATCATTACAAATGATCTTAAAAATAGAACCTTTCAAGTTGGATTTCATAATGAATTCTCCACAATCGGTCGTATTAGTGCTGGTACACCTCAAGGAATCGTGCTCAGTTCTATTCTCTACAATATCTTTACCCACGACTTTCCTCAATACTCTAACATTTCCACTTGCCTATTTGCTGACGATTCTGTTGCTCTTGCCCAAGGTGCTTCTATTCTTTATGTCATCAATACTCTTCAAATTTTCTGAATATCCTAGAAGATTGGCTAACTAAATGGCGCATCGCAATTAATGTCTCTAAATCTCAAGCTATTATTTTCCGAAAAGGACACGCAGACAACCATATATTAATCTCTCCCTTTTTGATCAACAAATTGAATGGACAACTAATATTAAATATCTCGGCTTAATTATAGACAATAAACTTACATTTCGAGCTCATATTGAAAAAATAAAAAAAAATGTTGGAAAAAATCTTACCTCACTCATTAATAAATTTTCTAAATTAACTTTGTCAAACTAACTTTTTCTCTACAAACAAGTTCTTAGGCAACCCGGCAAAGACCCAACCTCTCCTAACAGCTACAGACCCATCTCTCTACTCTCCTGCCTAAGTAAACTAATTGAACGCGTAATTGTTAACATCCTAAATGAAGAATCTGATAAACTTAACATTTTAATTTCGCAGCAATTCGGGTTTACCAAAAACTTGTCAACTACGCATCAACTTTATAATCTCACAGAAAATATTTCAGAAGGGTTTTCATGGAAACTCGACACTGCAGTAGTTTTCCTGGATGTCGCTAAGGCGTTCGATCGTGTTTGGATCAATGGTTTAATATATAAAATGATAAAATATCAATATCCTACCTACTTAATCCGTACCATACACAATTATCTTACAAACAGAAATTTTGTTGTTTCTGTAGATAACACTGATTCTAAAAACTGCCATATCCTTGCCGGTGTTCCTCAGGGCTCGATCTTGGGACCATTTTTGTTTAACATATACACCAACGACATCCCACAAGATCACAAAATTAAATTAACACTCTACGCGGACGATACTGCTATTATCACACAGGGGCGAAACATAAACATAATCAGGAAAAACTTACAAAACTATATACACACGCTTGAAAATTGGCTCATTAACTGGAAAATAAAACTTAATGTCGCGAAAACTGAAGCAGTGCTATTCATCAGGAAAAATAAACTCATTCCCCCTAACATAACTATTTATAATGCTAATATTTCCTGGTCCAAAGAAACTAAATACCTTGGCGTAGTACTTGACAGCAAACTAACATATAAATCGCATATTAATTATCTACGCACTAAATTCAATAATCAATTAAGAAAACTCTTCCCCGTAATTTGTAGAAATTCCTCACTAACAATTGAACTAAAAAAATTAATCTACATTTCTTATCTTAGACCTGTCATTGCATATGAGAGTCCAGTTTGGGGTTCTACAGCCAATAGCAACTTTCTCGTGCTCGAAAGACTCGAAAATAAAATTATTCGTATGATCTGTGATGCACCCTGGTATTTCAGAAATAATGATATTCGGCACTCTCTTGATATTCCTAGTTTCCGCTCATTCGTCGAGAAACTTGCAAAAAACTTTTATGACTCCGTTTCCCGATCCAATAACCCTGTTCTAAATGATTTAAAAATATACGACTATGACGTCACTCTACCCAGAAATCGCAAAAGACCTCCCTATACTCTTAACATTAACAAATAATTTCCTCATTTCTGGAGATTTTTCGATTTTGGTTTCGCTGTAGCCTCGTTAATGTTTTTCTTTTTATTGCATTTTGTTATTGGATTTATCATCAGTGCTTATTCCTTTAATTTCTTTTAATATTTTTGCTTAGGGATGACTTTTTATTATTTTTTTTTTTGGAATTTTTACTCTTTTTTTGTAACTTTGACTTTCTGTCTTAATTGTAATGTTTTTTTTTTTTTTTTTTTTTTTTTTTTTTTTTTTTCCTCTGACGTTAGAAATTATTCCTTCTCTGATTTATTTAATTTTTCTTACAATTGGCAAAGGGCTCGACCACCAGTCACTGTTCACCATTCGCCAAGTGGAGGTGTGGTCGCTGCGCGACCAAGGCACTCCATCAAGTCACCAATAATAAAAAGTTCTTAGGCCTATCCTTACCTATGCTGCCCCAATCTGGGGTCTAGCTGCACAATCTAACAAGAAATCTGTACAAATTATTCAAAACAAACTTCTTCGTATTATCACTGGTGCACCCTGGTTTGTCCGCAACTCTACAATTCATCAAGATTTAAAAATTGATTCTATTGACAACTATATTACTAAACTTTCTAGAAATTTCTTCAATACCATTGCTACTCACGAAAACCCTCTCATCAAGGCACAAACTATTTTTACGCAATTGAATGGAAAATACAAGTATCCTTTCTCTACGTCTAAATGGAATCGAAGCCTCAAACCACCATATTTTCCTGCTCACTTATCGCTTTTTAGATATTTTACTTCAACGCATATTTACTGATCATAAATTTCTTGTTACGTTTCCATCACCGATGATTTACATTTTTCATCCTTTTTTTTTTCTCTCAAATCATACGATTACTATTATCTATTTATCATGATTTTTCTTTCCCACTGCCTTCACATACCATTGAGTAGATGAACGCTTCGTGTTCAGGCACTCGACATCTTTATTCAACTTCATCATTGTTGAATAAACATGTCGAGTGCCTGAGGATCCAACCAGTGGAGGAATTTTGGGATATTTTTTGGTAAAATGTTTGTTAATTTTGAAGAGAGAATTATCTTCTGGATTTAGGCCTAATAAAAATTCATTCCATCTGTCATTTTTTAATTTGGGAATCATTTGCTTTATTTCTTTTTGAAGCTTGTTGACGGATTGTTTGAACGGAGGAAACCTGGTATCTTGCCATAATTTTCGAATTCTGCGAATTTTTCGAATTTTCTGAATTTTTTTCCGTAATTTTAGAGGTGATTTCAGTAGGAAGTTTTTGGTGTGGTGTACTGAGTTCTTTAGATTTGCTAGCAAGGTTGATAGCAGAATTAACAGCATGGTTGAATTTATCAATTATTTTGTCAATATCTTGAATATTGGAGATGACTGGATTACCAGGAATGCTTTGAGAGAGAATTTTAGTAAAAATATTCCAATTGGTAGTTGTGATTACGCTATTGAGGAAGGGCGTAAAAGAATTATCAGAGACTTCAACTATCACAGGGTTATGATGACTGGAAAGATCGTTGATAGAAGAAGCAGGCCCGGCGTTTAAATTTTTAAGAAGTGCGATGTCAAGAGTACTATTGCAGGGATTGTGAAGGCAGAAATATGTGGGATCATTAGGAGCAATAACATTGAATGCATTAAGATTTGACCAATCGAAGAGAATAGGACCATTTATGTTACTGCGTCCATTATTCCATGCAGGATACTTGGAATTGAAGTCACCATGTAGAAGTACTTGTTGATTGGAGTTCGCTATTGTATCAAGTTCTTGTGTGAGGAATCTACCAATTGGAGGGCGATAAATGCTAGCAACAGTAATTTTTAGGTTATTCTTGAGATTAATAACGATAGCAGAGTTTTCAAAGCTGGTTGTAGTAAAATGAATTTGATAATGATTAATATTTTTATGAATGCAATATAGCCGTGCCTCCTCCTGTGTGGGTAAGACGATCGGAGCGATATATGATATAATTTGGAATTTTGAAGGAATCGCCTGGCCGAAGATGTGTTTCTTGGAGAGCAATTACATGCGGCTTATTTTCAGATATAAAATTTTGTAATTCATTAATTTTTCCTTTAAGATTATTGGAGTTCCAAGTCACGCATAAGATAGAATTATTGGTCGATCTATTGAATGTTATTGACTGGCTGATTTTGAAGAGCAGTTATTAAAACAGAAAGATTTGAAAGTACCCCAACTAATTGTTGCAGAATGAGTGGAATTCGAGGCGTTTCCGTGGAAGCCTACAGAGTGTTGGAAGATCTAAATTAGGTATTTGAGGTTCAATTTCTAAGCAGTTTTCAATATTCTTCAGATGATCATTGAGGTTTTCGCACTCAATGAATGATAAAAAGTTGTTGATGCTATTATTAAGTTAATCAATTTCTGGAATAAAGTTAAACGCTGTCGGGTTAGTATTAATGTCAATCAAATGAAGTATACTGGTTGATTGGTTAGCAGGGGAGAGGGACATGGTTGTACTGTTTGAGGAGAGCGAAACTCATTCGACAACAGCCATAATAGAATAAAATAAACAAAACCAAATATTTAAAAATACCATTGATTAAAACAGAAAACAAATATGCACTTTACTGAGTAAAGGCAGTGAGAAACGCTTGTAGCTTAAAAAGCCCGAACAATTCAGTGCCTATACAAAATACAGAAGGAAAAAAAAGAATTCGAGAATTTAGCTAAAAGAATAATACTCATTTTATACAACAAAATAATAACATAGAAAATCAAATAGAGAAATGGAATAAAGAGATTAGGACAGAATAACAGGGGAAAAAAAATCACATACCAATGAGGAGAACCGCTAGAAAACAAACCGATTTGAGGGAGAGGGAAAAAAACACGTCCACTTAGCTCAAAATCCAAACGATAATTGACTCATTTTCTTGAAATATGTAGAAAACAATTAATACTCTAATTCTGCGCCTAGTGAAAGGCCATATCTGCTAAATAGCAGCAAATAAATGATGTCAAAGTATCAAACATTCGAAAATAACATTTGTAGGGAATAAAAAAAAATAATTATTATTTCAGCCCATTTTTGAACCCCTTAACCAAACTCAGAATTAGTTGTATTTTTGGAAACCATTCTCATCATTAGTAATAATAAATGAAATTCTATTAAAATTAGAGGTGGTGAATGGAGTACCCTGGTTGAATCGAAAAAGAATTATCCTTTAGGCAAAGGAATTGAAAAAAAAATTGTAATTTTTTCTCCATGCATACCATGCAAACCTTTTACTATAAATCAAATGTTAAAAAACAAAACAAAACAAAAAAATTATTAACTAAGCGAGTGTTTATCACACTTTTTATCATTCCTCAGTCTTTAATAAGATATTAGTGAAAAATGGCGCATAAGGTTTGTTGGTGATGGTTGGTGATTTTAATTAACTGCGTATTGTAGTGCATCAAAGTATTTAATAAAGATTCCTATATCTTTTCAAAAGGGGAAGGAACGTATTTTGGAAAAGATTTTGCTGATTTTTCGTATAAAGGTTAAAAATTGTGAAGTTTCGACGTTTTGGCTTGAGTAGAAGTGTTTTTGTTTGCTCCATTCAATGACTGAGATGGAATTAGAAGGCGCGGAGGGGAACGGGCCTGGAAGGTGCACAGAGGTAAAAAATAAGATGAATAAGATGTCAAGATGAAAAATAAGATGAAAAATGATGATTTGAAAAAGAAAAATAAGATGTCAAGATGCGACTCAGACTGATATAAAAATACTGAAAACTCAACTGGCCCATGCCCATGACTGGAACAGAATAGCTCATGATGTTACCCATGGACATTATCAGATGAGGCAGTACCTGATGGACATGCTTATTCAACAAAGAAAAAAGTTAAGGAGCCTTGGCTCATGCTCTTTGATTGATTGCATTAAACATTCTAAAAATAATAGTTTCAAACCAAAACGTAATGCTACTCACTTAACTTCTAATAATCTTAGTAATGACGGATTTCAATATCCTAACAAAAAATTAACAGCTAAAACTTCTTATAATGCTAATGCTAATGTTAATAGTAATGATAATAATTTAAAATTGAATAATAAATTTCAAAAATCGAGTAGTGTAGATGATGTTGATATTAATGTTACTACTGTTAAAATGTCTCCTATTAGGGTTAAGTCTATGGAAAATTTAACTTTAACTTTTAAAAAATTTGATGAAGGTTTTGAGGACCTATTAAAAAAAATGTTCCTCTAAGACGAAGAACAGCATCGTGAAATAGGTTACTATTTAAGAAGCAATAATATTGAATATTTTGTAATAACCGCGAAACATCAAAGACCACTGAAAGTAGTAATCGAAGGATTACCCAAAAGCACTCCTGAGGAGGAACACAAAGTTGCTCTCATTGAAAAAGGATTTGAGGCGGAAAAAGTTGTGCAACTAATTAAAAGCAAAATTAAGCAACCCTTGCCAATATGGCAAATAACTCTCACTAGAAATGAGAAAAATAATTAGATTGTTATTGAAAAGTAAAATAAGTTACCTGTAGCATTGCAGTGCTTTAAATGCAACTTTTTTTTACCAGAACTCAATTAATTGTGCTTTTAAAGCAAGCTGTTTAAAATGTGGTCTTGAACATTCACATAAAAAATGCAACATCAAAGAAAAGATTGAAGTACCTACATGCATTAACTGTGGGGAAAAGGGCATCTTGCCGCATGGAGGGGTTGTAAAAAATTCCCCAAAATGAATGTAAATTCCAATAGACAAGCGACTGTTTCAAAATTTAATTCTACCAAACAGATTTCCGCTAATTTATGTTTCCCTGCAGCACTTAAAAATTCTTATCCTCAAACTACTAATATCACTGGTCATAATCCTCAAAATCAAACCCTCAATCCTCAAAGCCAATTGAATTCATTAATAAGTGTTGAGGATATCCAAATTTTTCAAAAATCTTACTATCTGATGCGAGAATTTCTCTCTATATTACTAATCTGGATGGTCTTGATGACCTTATTCAAAAAACAATTATTGCTCAAACTAAAGCAGACAAACTCCAGGCATTTGTTAATGTCCTGGCGTCTTCATCTCTTCCAAATACTTCGTAAAGGTTCAATCGGCTACTGAATTTTGCATTTGCTACTCGAATGCTTGTAGTTTAAAAAATAAACTTTTTGAATTTGATGCTAACCATCCCACAGCAATTTGGATTTACCGAAAAACTTACTACTTTCAACTCATCAGCTCTACAATCTCGCAGAAGCTGTTGCTGAAGGATTTTCCCGGCAATATGAAACTGCTGCATTTTTCCTTGTTGTGGCCTAGGATTTTGATAGAGTCTGGGTTAATGGATTGATTTACAAATTCATTTCTTACAATTTCTCTATGTATTTGATTCAAGTAATTCGTAACTATCTTTCAGACAGACACTTTGTTGTCGCAGTAGGGAATACTGATTCCTCAATTCGTGATATTCATGCTGGTGCATCCCAGGGCTCTGTTCTAAGTCCTTTCCTCTATAATATCTTTATTAACGATATTCCGCAAAGGAACAATATCAAAATTAGTCTGTATGCTGACGACACTGCAATCTTAAGGCAAGGTCGAAAAACTTGCACTATCCAGGAAATTTGCAAAACTACATCATTGATTTAGAAAAATGGCTCTTTAACTGTAAACCGAAGAAAATTAAATGTAGACAATACTGAAGCAGTTCTCTTCACTTGCAAAAAATCCGTTAACCCTCCTAATATTAAAATCTATAATAATTATATCATCTGGTCTATAGAAATTAAGTACTTAGGAATTATTCTTGATAGTAAACTTAACTACAGATCGCATATCTACAACCTTAGAAATAAATTCAATACTCAATTTAGAATTTTCTATCCTTTAATCAATAGAAACTCTGATTTACCTTTTAATCTCAAAATACTAATATATCTCTCTTATCTTCGTTCAGTATTAGCTTATGCAAGCCCAGTTTGGGGTTCTGTTGCCCGTACTAATTTTGAAATTATTCAAAGGCTTGAGAACAAAACTCTTAGAATGTTAAAGAATTCACCCTGGTACTTTCGTAATGACGATATTAGACGCGCTCTCTCGATTCCAAGTTTAAGACAATTTGTTCACAAAATTTCTACTAAATTCTATAATGATATGCAAAACATCAATAACCCTGTTTTAAATATCCTACAAAATTACGATTATGATATTTCTTCTCGCAAACATAGCAAAAAACCTCGCACTATTCTAAATATTTTTAACCCACGACACACAGTTGTGGGTAATAAATCAGTCAGAGCAGGAGAAAATCGTTTGAAAATGTTTGTTTTCTCCCTAAGTTATCTTTTTTCTTCTAATTTGACCTTTGCTCATTCTGTTTTATTTTTTGATTACATGCAACTGATTTCATCAACTTCTACACTTTTGAAATTTTTGTAATTTTTATTTATAATTGTATTAAATAAATAAATCTTTTTTATAAAAGGCATTTAATTATCTCTTTTTCTTATTAATTCAAAGGGCATGAGACAACCGCTATGTTTTAACGTCTAACAATAGAGAGTTTTTGCTTCCTATGAGCATGCGCGCTAGGGAGAAAAAGCTAACGGACGTCCTACGGTAACTAACGTACGGTATGCAAAAAGGAAATTGAATTAATGAAGGAATTAGAAGCCGCTATGAGGCCAAGGATCTCCGTATTGATTTACAATAAGAGAGTCTTTAATAAGATAAACTATTATTGCATTTTTTCTCAAACATTTTGTCATTCATAAATGCCATTTTAACTTTGATGTTTAACATTAGCAATATTAAATAGCAAAATGTTTTTGTGCCTTATAATAAAAAATAAAAAAATATATAAAAAATTTACAATATTAAATGTTAGTTTAAAAAAAGATTTTTCTTGACATGAAATTATGTCTAATAGACAAATATTAACTTTTTTTTTTACTTCATAAGTAATTAAAAGTCGTTAATCATTTATATCAGGGGTCTCCAAACTTTCCAGCCTTAGAGCCATACTGTTTACTCCAGTACGTACGAAGGGCCAAAACCGTTTTAATTTTTTTGCCATTATTTATAATTTCTAGACTAGACGCCGAGTACGCGCTCTGAACGAGCATACGCTTGCTAACTACAAACTATTGTCAGTGAAAAATCACAATTACATAAATCTCATTAGTATTTTTTAAACCTGACATAAAAAAAAAACATAAACCTCATTAGTAAACCTCGTGGTTTCATTAACGTTAATTTAGCTTTTCCGTTTCTGAGGGATTTTCAGAATAAAAATCATATGCTTGATTCAGGATATATACATTCCAAACATCGATATACATACGATCTCCAACATAACTACCGATGATAACGGCGGGATGTTCACTAGTTTATAATGTTAGTGGGATTCATTTCAATTATTTGTTAGTTGTTATGCTTCAGTTAAATTATCTGCGTATCATGCTTGCCATTAAGCTTTACCTAGCAAGTCAATAAAACCAAGTTATTATCATTCTGTGTTTTTTTATCCAACTTATTACAGCAACAATAAGCTATCGCTGTCGCGGACCGGATTGATGACGCTGGCGGGCCGGATTTGGCCCGCGGGCCGTAGTTTGGTGACCCCTGATCTATATAATAGATATCTTTTTTTTTTTTTCGTCCTCTTCTGCGAGCGGCCGCCATGAGCGGAAGTGATTTGGAGGCGTAAATGCGTCCCGTAACATAGATTCGTTCCCCTACACAAACCAACTGGATAATAAAGATGCAATTAAGATTTAATTATTAACCCGAACAACATTTTAGCCTGGCACAACTTAAATTGAT
The DNA here is from genome assembly GCA_021605075.1 of Caerostris darwini. Lineage (NCBI taxonomy): Eukaryota > Metazoa > Arthropoda > Arachnida > Araneae > Araneidae > Caerostris > Caerostris darwini. Next base: position 740,810 of record BPLQ01012350.1, on the reverse strand, counting down.
GGAAGAGCTTAAAGGACATGAAGACTACATTGATAACCTAAAGGGTAAGATTAAGACTTTTGGTAATTTCACTCAAAATAGTTGTCCAGTTTTCACTTAAGTAATAATGAATTTATTAACCACAATTTTAATCAAATTGCATCTCATTCAAAATCTAATAAACGGATTGCTGATCCAATCACCAAACCAGCTAAAATTTGCCCAAACCAAGATAATTCTTTTCAAAAACAAGATAAAAGATACAAAATAAGGTCTCCAATACTGGCTGAAAAATCTTTCCGAATTTCTACGCAAAATAAACTTGAAAACCTCCTAGACGACATATCAAACAAGCATGATACAAACAAACAACAACAAACTACCTTTCAACCTATCGTGTTGGCTGTCACTGCTCATCCCAATTTCACTCTTTAAAATATCCAAAAAAATTCTCGAAATTTTCTTGTAAAAATAGAAAAATGTATAGCCTTAATAGACATTTTTCTTATGTTTAGAATAGTTTAAAAAAATAAAAATGGTTAGTCTTAATTTATAAATTCCTAATGTATAGACTACTAATAATTAATAATAATTTTATGTTACATAAATAGTATCAAGCCTTCTTTACGGTAAATTTTCATTAATAAAATTAGAACTATCGTTTACATTTTTAAATACTTTATTAGCATTTAGCACTCCCAGAAAACAAAATCCCATGTATTGCTACATATTTTTAATTATTTTCTATATAACTGATTTATTTTGGTTCACTTTACGCATTTAAATATCTCTCTCTGTATATTTCTCAAAATTTATGTGTGTGTGTGTCAACTTATGTAAGGCCTCAATTTACACACAAATGTCATCAAATTTGGCAGGAACTCTTCTAATACAAAGCCTATGTCAATTGAAAAAAAAAAAAAAAAAATCGAAATTGGATTAATATTTGTTAAAAAGTTACCCAATTAGGTTTAACTCCGATTTGACGACTTTTCTTGATTGGTAAACTTTTCATGATTGAAGTTATTTTTTACGCTGCTGTACTGTCTAAGTTTTTGACCTCTTTTTCTGATCGCAATTCATTCCCCTGTCTCCGGATGTTAGAAATTTGATAGTCAGAGGGGTGCCTAAGTGAGACTAGCCTTACTTGCTTTCACAATGTGTAACGAAAATGTGAAAAAAAGACGAATTATTCTTCACGAATTATTCTTACCTTCTCGAAACAGCCTTCAAGAGACTGCCTCTAATGAAGCCATTTTGAGACCTAAATTCAAATTGAAACATTTATAAATCTGTACGTAATTATTATCTACACCTGAGTTCGACGCTCAATTACATCAACAAGTTACTGAATAAAAAAGTTTATTTTAATTGTTTCGCCTAATCATTACCCTTACAGATCATTCTATGAAACTTTTTTTTTTTTTTTTTTTATGATTTTGATTCAGAGCAGATGTGAGCTTCGCGTACAGTTTCTCGTATTCAAATTCGCTAGTGGAAGCAGAGAGCTTGAGAGAGCCAAGAAGGCCGAGAGGACAGATGAGAATCGTCAGGATTCAAAGTTGGACAGCTGGGATCAAAGTGTTACAGCGATGTTCAATATTGGTTTTAGAGTGGACATGAGGATGTTTCAAATTGATTTGTTTTTAAGGTTTAATTAATGCGTAAATAGTAGTTAGGGATTGCAATACTGGTATACCGAATACCGGTATTTTGAGCCATTTGTACAATTTTGTAATACCGGTATTCACAAGTTTGAATACCGTTATTTCGGTATTTACTAGAAATTTAGAATTCTTGTCTGTGTGAAATTATGTAATATTTCGATATTTTTTAAATTGGTGAGTTTGTTATTCACATTGTATTTGCATATCATACTTTAGAGTTCAAAATATTTTTCAGATTTATTATATATATATATACTCATAAATAATACTCCATAATAATGAATAACTTTAAGGACATAAACATAAAAAAAAATCAGTTGATAATACTTCGATTTGGTTTCATTAGTCATATGATGAAAAGAATATGGTAGCACAATGTAAAAAATTTTCAAGAGTTATTAAAGTGAACGGAGGAAGTACAAGCAGACTCCATACACATTTGAAAACGAAACATGATACAAATTTGTTAAAGAGGAAAGAATCTAATTGCGATGCAGATACAAACTTAAGCACAGTTTCTAAGCCCAAGCCATCAGGGATTTTAGATTATTTTGAAAAAAAAAAAAAAAAAAGTTAATTTGGATGAAATTATAAGTAAAATGACAGCTTAGATGGTTTGCCATTTCGAGTGTTTTGCACTTCTATTGAGTTAAGAAAACCGCTATCCGCCACAGGTTCTAAAACTCTACCAAAATCAATTAGCACTATAAGAAGAACTGTTCAAAAGTAGCAAAACAATGGCTAAATGCATGTAGTAGTACTAGAATGTAGTCACTTTTTGAAAACCAAAAAAAAAAAAAAAAAAAAAAAAAAAAAAAAATCCTTTAATCTAATATGAAATAATTAATCTTTTGCAACATCTGCAATTGCCAACCTTTTCAAGGTAACTTTTAGTGCATCGCATGCGGTAATTATCTCAGAGTTTTTAAAAATTATCAATTATGAGACATGGTGTTCAGTCAAAATACAAATAAAACATCTGCACTATTGTGATGAAAAGCGTCGCCATTAAATCAATGATGTACGCAATCCGTGAATCCAAGGTCAAAGCTCACTGAAATTTATTACGTTTAATGTACATTCATGTCCATAAATTAAGGATAATGAAGTTCAGGCAAAGAAAGAGACAGAAGCAAAACAAATTTGACTTATTTGTAAAGTCTATTTATTAAACAAACGGTAAAGAGCAAAAAAGATGCTATATGTTTGACTTAATTAATAAAAATTGCGATTTTTACTCCCTGGAACAAATTTCAAAAAAGAACCTATTTACAAAAAACAGTATAACATGGTTAGTATGATGGCTAATATGGAGTATGTCTCCCGGACGATGCAATACAGGCCTTACAACGCCCTAGGCATGCTGAGTATCAAATTATCAATCTGATCTTGGGGAATATTACACCACTCATAAAGCAATGCCCTCCGAAGTTCCGGTTAACAGGTGGGAGGGGGTTGACGGGCGGCAATTCGTCGGCCAAGCATATCCCACACATGCTCTATTGGATTCAAGTCCGGTGAGTATGCTGGCCAATCCATACGGGTGATATCCTGCAATTGAAGGCATTCGTCTACAATGTTTGCATGGTGAGGACGGGTGTTGTCATCCATAAACAGAAATTCAGCACCCATGGCGCCCCGAAACAAACGTACATGTTGTTCCAGAATGACATCCCGATAGATTAATTTATGGACATGAGTGTATTATGTGAAGTTTATGAAAATTTCAAATAACATCAAACTAAATTTGTAAAATAGTAAATTAATACAAAAACCTGAAATGTAAAAAGGAAAGAAAAGAATTTCTTGAAGAGACGAGACTTTGGTTTAAAAATGATATTTCAGCTATAATGGAATATGTCGATTCAAAATATATGTTTAAAACTGTTCCAAATCATTTTCTCTTGATAGAATTATTTGTGTGAACAAATCAGTTTTTTTATTTCCTCCTTTTCAGTACTTGTAAGATTATTAATAAAATTTTTAAAATTATTTCAAAAAATTCTCTTAATCTGGGTTAATTTAAAACCAGATTCCTTTGTCCTCATAACCACCAAGGTTTATTAATGAAATTGCTTTCAAGTTTTCATAATGAACAATTTTCATACTAGTTGTCGCAGCAAGGGGTATGAATTGCCGAGTGGCTAGCGCTGTGGCGCTTGGTACCACAACTTTCTGGTTCGAGTCCCGGCGGTGCCATGGATGTTTGTAGTGGTTCGGAATCCACTTTAAACCGTAGGTCCCGATCTAATAGGATGGTAGAGCGTTGCGGGGGCATTGTTACTCCGCGTCAGTGGCTTATCTTCAAGTTGCACGCGCCTCCTGGGTAATGCAAAGTGAGTAACGTCTGTGCAGCGCTTGCCTTAGGGCATCCAAGACAACTATCTAAGTGTTTGCCAGCTGCATTAGGAAAAAAAAAAAAACCAAGTAGTTTTCGCAGCACAGCTGGATTCACATCGATAATTGTTTGATACAGGAAGTACATGTGTTTTGAAATATAGAGCTAAATCTATCTTAGGTGAAATGGATCTTATATGGAATACTTTCTATGAAAACCACATTTTTAGGAGTCTTAAATTTAAACTAAAACGCATTCTCTCTTTTACAGTAAAACAGTCTCTCTTTTATAGTTTCCTAAAAAATGAGAACATCTCTTTTAACATTTATAATTTTTTATTATTGGCTGATCTGGAAAAAAAACTGAAGTGAGCTTAAAAAATTAAATAAAGAAAGTAAAATAAATGATCTCTGTGAAATAAATGTAAAAAATGTAAAACAAAATCTCTGTAAAATAAAATGAGTAATAAAATATAATTACCTTGATTGATTAATTTTAACTTAAAATTCGTTTATTACGGAACAATTCTAACTCAATTTTTTTAACAAAAAACTATAAGAGTTCTGGCTCTCGGTGCCACAGGTTTCGGGTTTGAGTCCCAGCTGTGCCATGGATGTTTGCAGTGGTTCGGAATCCACATTAAACCGTAGGTCCCGATCTCATATGACTGTAGAGCATTAGGCGTAAGGAAGACAACCGAACCCTGTAAAAGGAAAACCTCTTTTGTTTCGAAATCTGTCAGTAGACACACGGGCTTGGCCTACCATGGGGCTGTTGGGCCAGTGAAGAAGAAGAAGGATTTAAGAGCAACAGATTCTCTAATACAGATACTAATAACAGATTCTCTTCTCTCTCCCCCTCCTATTATATAACAAAAATTCAATTAGTTCCAGAATTAATATAACGTTTTAGCTTTTTTTTCAGATTTATGGAATTTCAGAATACAGAATTCCTCGTTAAAAAATCTGAAATTAAAATTTTTTAAAATTATAATTGCTGTATTAAAAAAAAAAAATTAGGTTAAATAAAGTTACTGTCGGAAGTTTTGAAAAATACGGAAAGCTATGCAGATTAGTGTTCGGATTTTTTTTTTTTTTTGACAAATATCTTTCATTGATGTATGCTACGAATAGCCCGTTGACGGGCGATGAAGACAAGGCATTGCCTACCGAGAGCACTTTTATGGGTAACTGCTCCGTATTTGCGTGTCGTATGGAGAACGTTGTTGTCGTGTGGATTGAGGGAAGAAGGGGGAAAAATTCTGTTGTGATGAAGCAACCGTAGGAAGAAGTCAAACCTGGCTCCGAGACGCTGAAGAAGAAGGACAGTGCCTTCCTGGTGGACTTTTAGGGAGAACTACCCCGCATTTGTGTATCGTATGGAAATAACCCGGAAAGCTCCCACCAGGTAATCCGACTAACTAGGCAAGATGCTGAAACATCAGAAACGAAATAGAATCTCCTCGTTTTTTGAAACAGTGTCTACAGCAAAGGCGCCAGTGGATTGAACCTCCGCCCTAATGGCCACCAGCGGCTCACGTTGCCCCAGAATTACGAGTCGGGAGAATATCGTCTGAATTAAAATTAATAAGATAACTTTGGGTGTTCAGCTTTAACAACAACAACAACAACAAAAAAAAAAAACCCACCAAAATTTATCAAAATATATAATGGATTAATTTCAGAAACATTTACATTTTACAAGCTCTAAAAAGCAAAATATTAAAGTGATCGCTATGCTGCCTATTTATCAAATAAGGAGTATGTTTTTGCAATAAGGTTTCTCCAGAAATGTGACTTAGATATATAGAAAATAGGTTTCTTAAATGTTCTATAAACGAATACTATTAATAATAAAATACATTTACTCAATATATGCACTTTTCAGTTTTTGTAAATATGTAAAAAACCTCTATTTTGAACTAAATGATAGTTTTTTTTATAATTAATTTTTACTTACGCTATTTATTTGACTTTTTTGAGATAATTGTCTTATAATAATGCATTAATATGTATGAACAATATTATGCTCTATTCATTTTAACAATGTGATTTTTGCGGCACATTCAGTTTTGTTGGATGGGATATGTCATATTTTAATGTCCTTTTTTTAAAGGTTGTATACCGCAAAATCATCTTCCATGCTAAATTTATTTTCAACATACATTTCTTTTACAAATTACAAAGTAAAGTTTCCTGAAAATATTGTTACAATTTTGGTAAATCATATGAATAGATTTGGTTTGGTTTATCGCTCTACGGTCATGTTTTGAATATTTTAGACTAATTAGACCGGGATCTACAGTTTAATGTGGTTTCCGGACCATTCACAAACATCTATGCCACACCCAGTATTTGAACCTGAAGCCTATGGTACCCAAGGCCAAAGTACTAATTTTTTGGACATCAGGCCGCCATATGAATTTTCGATTACCTTAATATTTTGTTTTTTCATCAGCTAACAAGGGTGTTAATAATAATAATGTTGGAATTTGAAAATTTTTTGCTTATAATATTGCTTCAGTTTTATCTGCAATTTTTAGTATTTTCAGACAAATTTTGAGAATAGGATTTAATTTTGGGATGTAATTTTATATTTTTGCTGTCCTTATATATCTGGATTGAGAAATTATAATCATTTAAAGACTGAAAATTATTCATTTCTGAAACATTTATAATTTAATGAGGGACGAAACTCCAGGTTCTCTTGCTCTAATACTGTTTTTTTCTGTACATCTTTAGCCTCGTGTTCCATTTATGCATGCCCTGAATAAAAGGACCGACCGACAATGAGAACATTGCCTTCTGGACGGACTTTTAGGGGTAATTGTACTTTTAATGCATGTCGTAGAGGAGAATCGTAGTGGAAGGTTAACATATAAGTTTACATGATAATTAAATGAATAGTCATTTGACTAAATCGCCATCAAGTCTCCTCGTTTCTGAGGGAACGAGGGCCACTAGTTGATTCAAATAAGAACCTTACAGCACGTAAGCTGCACGCGTTGCCACTGGATTACGTGTCAGTCAGTGCTTTTGTTTGTGGAGTCAATGGGATTTAAGCGAGAAAAAGTCTTTCGCTGACCTCTTAAATATAGCATTTTTTATAGAATGAATGCAGTAAATTATGGTATTGTGATTTCTAATAAAAATAACAGATGCTGTTCTTTTAAAGCATAGATTAATTTCCTCTTTTCTACCAAATCTTCAGAACAAACCCTCTCCGATAAGATTTGAACGAGAACAAATCAATAAACCGAATAGCGCCAAAGTGGAAATGACGAATTTCACAAATTTCCACAAAGCTGAAAATGGAATTATTAATCCCGGAACGGGAAAAACAAGCCGGGAGCTGCTACGTCCCGGAGCGTTGCTAGGGAACGGGAAGATCAGAGCTGGTGGTGAAGCCGCTAAAGATCAACACGTGGGCGTTTTTCTAAGCGGCATTATCGATCCGATGCAGCTGCTTTCTTGGAATAAACAGCGAGCCTGGCTACTGCGGCACGGGCCCCGCGAACGGCCTGATGGGAAGTGTTGCGCAGTTTAAAGTGTAAAAATAGATTGCTTTATGCTCATTTTGGAGATAATAATTTGATTTAATCATTTAATTTTAAAGCCGCTGTCACAGATGTCTTGACCACTGGACATCTGTTAGGAATCCTCTCGATCCTATATATATATATAATAATAATAATAATAATAATAATAATAATAATAATTAATTAAATACGTATTAAATTTAAAAAAATCAAGTTGTTAATATATTTTAATTTTCGTACCATTAAAAGAATATGTTATCCCCCTCCATTACTTATTAATTCAAGTAAAATAATCATTTGTCAGCTTTCCTCTTGATTCAAACTTGACTAATAATGATATCAAATAATATATTTTTAAGATAATATTGTTTTTTAAAATAAACTTTTGAAAAATAAGGGTATATAGTATAGAAATATTAATAAAAAATTATTATAAAGTTTAAATTACGTTAGAAGTTCACTCGAATTACTCTAAATCTCAGTATATTGATGTACTGTGTATGCAGGCATGTTTTTTTTAAAAAAATAATTTAACATATCTGTAAAAACTTATTCAGATATAATCCGACTCCAGTATAGTCAAGTCTCCTCATTTCTGAGAGCAGTGACGACAACAATACTGCCAGAAGATTCGAATCTCGGCCCTCTGGATGGCCCTCATTGGTGTTGTCACAATAGAATGATAGAGTATGTATATATATATATATTTGCTTTAAAGGAGTGACTACAACGGATACCACTAGCTGATTCAAAATTAAGTTCTCCATTATCCACGAATCGATCCGACGAAATACGTAAAAATTCTACATTTTTTCACAATAACGTTGTTGTATCATAATTAGCCTTTTTTTTTTTTACTTAATTATCACCAAGTCACGTGTCAAAACTAAAATTTCTTAATGACCTAGAGAAAAACATATGTGGTTTATTTTTCAGTCATAAACTGTAATTTGTCCCAAATAAAATATAACATGATAAAAAAATTAAATAGAATAAAAATCAGCATAGATCTATTTGAGAAACTGAATATTCTCGAGAATATATGAAATGACGAAAACTGATTAGTGAAGAATTATGAACAAAAATAAACAAATAAATAAACAAAAAAAGAAAAACTATCGGCTAGGCCGATATACAGCTTACCCCTAAAATTTAGAATTTATTGTAAGAACAAAACGCATAACAGCAATCTTAAAAAATAAAAATTAAAGAATTCCAAATGACTTTCTTTTCATGAAAAATCTCATTTTCACTTCGAAATAAAATTGTCTTTGCTTTCACTTTTAGAACAATTTTATGTTATTTAGTTATTTAATTATAAAATTATTAGCTCTTGAAAGAAATTTAAATAAATATTATGTATCAAAAAGGTCCTGGAAGAAATGTAAATAAACCAATAAAAATAGGTCGTGAAAGAAATTAACAAAATAATAAACCAATAAGAAATTAATAAAATAATAAACCAATAAGAAATTAATAAAATAATAAACCAATAAGAAATTAATAAAATAATAAACCAATAAGAAATTAATAGAATAATATACCAATAGAAAGTGGTCAAGCAAACGAAAAACTGATCAAAACGACATGAAAAAGGTAATCAAGGAAATGATCCCTTTACTCAAAACAATACCAATAATTTTACAGGTAATAAAAATATATAGAATGAAATAACCTCAGTTCTATTTCACAAACTAAATATTCTCTATGGTTCATCTAGAATAAGTGATAATTGATTTGTGAGGAAATAAGAATCCAAAAAAATGTCATGGAATGTTATAAAAATTGCTTTGTGATCTCATTTTTAATACCTTACAAATTTGTGAAATTAGTTTTGTTGAAATTTTTGATAAATCTGGCTAGGGAATTTGGATTTTAAAACATAAAATATTCTACTTCCTGGAAAAACAACTTTTTTCGTCACTGATAGTTATGAATTTAAAATGCTAGAGACGATAGATAGATATTTTCTAGACGAAATGTCTTTAAAATAAATGCCTTGGTAACTGTCTGTGTTATTGGAAGTTTTCATTCAAAATTAGGTTTTTATGAATTTATTATTTATTTTTGTATCAGAGGAATTTTTGTATCATGTATCATTTTTAAATTGAGAGAAAATTATTGTAAATTGCCAGTATTTGCAGTAACATTTTAGATCTAGTAATATGAATACTATATATATTAATAAAAAATATTTATATAGTGTTTAATTCAAAACAAAACTTGATTATTATGTGGAAATTATTGCTAATTTAGAAAAGAAAATGGATGGTGAAGAAAAAGGAGCGACAGTAATTTTTTTTATCGAGTCAGGCTCAGAAGTTAAAAGAATCACTGCATTATTAGATAACCCATCACATTTTAATGTTTGAATATTTTTGTAGTGGGCTTGAATGGCCGAATGGCTAGCGCTCTGGTGCTCGGTACCACAGGGTTCGAGTTCTGGCGGTGCCATGGATGTGTGTAGTGGTTCGGAATCCACTTTAAACCGTAGATACCGGTCTAATAGGATCATAGACGTTGCGGGGAACATTTTTACTCTGCGTCCGTGGCTTATCTTCAAGTTACACGCGCCCCCTGGGTAATGCAAAGTGAATAACGTCTGTGCAGCGCTTGCCATAAGGCATCCAAGACGTCCATGTCTGTTTGCCAGCTCATTGGGGAAAAAAAAACATTTTTGTAGTAAAAAACATGTTTATCAATTACTATTACATTTCAATACACATGTTTCTTAATTGCTGCAACTATTTTTTATTGTTATTGAACATTGGTGGACCTCGAATTCTACTCTTGAATGTGACGAATTACCCAGTTCCCTGACGATGAGGGAAGTTTAGTTTGGTTTGATTTGTCGCTCTACGGTCATGTTAAAGTGGATTCCGAACCACTAACAAACATCCATGCCACCGCCAGCCTGAAGCCTGGGATAACAAAGGCCAGGGCGATAGCCACATGGCCATCAGGTCGCTGGCGATAAGGGATGGATATTACCTAAAGAAAACCCGGAAAACTCCCACCAGACAGATTTACTATTGTTGCGGGATGCTATAGATGCAATGCTGCAATCGCCAGTGAATTTCCTCGTTTCTGAAAGCAGTGACTGGAAAGGACACCGCCAACGGATTTCAACTTGACGGCTAATTTGCTCGTAGCCTAACATTCTGTATGCTTCAACTTTATTTAAAAATATGAGAATACTGTTCTTATATTGTTGATTTGAAATAAATTGAATAAGATATTGAATTTACCATGGCAATCAATGATGAGAATTTGCTTGGAAAACAAAAGGAGAAAGCTATTTCAAAATTATAAAGAGGGAGAAACAACACTCAGCTAAACATCTTACGAACAAATTGAATTGGAAATATATTTAACGAAACAATTATGTGCGGCGAATTAAATTCGCAGTTTTTGTTCAGCAAGCTTTTAGTCATACTAGGCTTTTAGCATATTAGCAAACTTTTAACCTTTTTGATAATATAACAAACTTGAGCCCTATTAGCAAACTTTTAGCGTCCTTAGTTTATAAATTGCATTTTAGTAAAATTCAAATTCTAACAATTTAGATCTGTTATAGTTATTAAAAATATATTAATACTGTCTTCTTTGTGACTCAGTTAATATGGATCATAATAAGTAATTATATGCATGGTAACAGCGATCTTAAATTTGCTTTCTTCAGCAACAGACATAATTCCAATAAATTTCGAATTTATTTATTATTGAATTCATGAAGGAATCTTCCTATTTTTCCCACTAACAAAAACTTTTTTACGCCCATGTAATATTGCATAGATGTTCTGTTTAAGCATAAATGAAGTAGAAAACCTTTAGATAAATTCTATAGAAATTTTTATATCACTCAAACTACACTTAACACTAATTTTCTAACAATAAATGTCTGATCATGTTGAGTTAATTTAGGTGGACGGACTTTTCGTACTATGTTTTCGATCCGATTTTCTACTTTAAAGCATTTTATTAAATACTGCACCGATAATAGGATTTAGAGATATTCTGAATTAATTTTCTACTTCTTCTTCATTGGCACAACAGCCCCATGGTGCGCCAAGGCCGTCTGCCTACTGGCATATTTCTTTACAGGAGATGTTTTCTTTTTACGGGGTAGGGTTATCAGCCCTACGTCCAACGCCCTACAGCCATATTAAACCGGGACCTACAGCTTAAAGTGGATTCCGAACTACTACAAATATCCATGGCACCGCCGGGACTCGAACCCGAAACTTGTGGCACCGAGCGCTAGTCATTCGGCCATCCGGTCCCTATTTTCTACTACTGTGATGAAAAATGATAAATGTTGGAATGCTGTGCATTGTTTTCTTACAATGAGCCAATTTAGAATAATAATTTGAATGACATAAAAAATACACGAAAAGAATAAAGCCAAGCGATTTTTTAAATATCAACAAAATGAAAAAAAAAAAAAAAAAAAAAATACTTACAGATTATAATTTTATTTATGAATTCAACTGAAAATATTTCGGTAAACGATCAGTTTTGTAATTTGCTCTTTTTCTGCCTGCTTGCATTATGCGCGTGTGTGTGCAATTACCTTCTGATACCACCATTTTTTTATACCATTCCTAAATTACCAATCAACACTTCTTCACTTTTAAAATTCACACGATTCTTCCTGATTCTTTCACATTTTCTCACAGAGTACGGTACCTTCTTGGCTTTTCTATAATCATTGTGTTTGCATTTCTCTTCATCGACTCTTGCGGTTCCTGTTCATTTCCCACGCTAGGCATTGTTCGTAATTTATTTTAACGATAATAGTCTGACGACTTCAGTCAAAATCACACCATTAAAAGATTTCCATTAATAGGCTCCAGAATTTTTTTTTTTAATTCTTGGAAAAACATGAAAACATTGCAATCCAGGAAATTAAAAGCGATGATATTAATATTTATTATCAACAGAAGGCGTAGAACTTAAATTTAAAAATCTTTTTTATTTTCATATCGTGTTTTTAATTTGTTATTTAAATATTTATGAGCAAATTTCTCATATCAACTGCTTTTTAAAATTCTAATTACCGGAGATGAAACCAAATGCCTAATAATTTTTGCTAATAATAAATTAAATTTTTGTAAGATAATATTTATTTAAAAATTATATTAAAATTGCTTTATTTTAAAATTAAAAAAAAACAACAACATGGTAATGTAAAAAAAAATGCTTACTTTTTACTGAATTTTTGCTTTGGTGGAAATAGAAAATAAATAAAAAAAACTCAACAGGTTTGTGTTTTCTAGTTTTATACATAATTTCTTTTATTTGTAAGTTTCCTCCTTATCTTAGAATAATTAAGTGATTAAATTATTTTATAAATTAATTTACAATAAGATAATGTATAAAGGTACCCTACAGCTTTATTTTGAAGTAAAATTAAAAAACTATAATAATTAAAAAATTAATTTTTGCTCTTGTAGAAAAACAAAATAAATAAGATTTTTTAAATACCGCAGACTTTTATTTTTTAAATAAATGTAAGTATTTTAATATACAACAATTAAAATAATTACGATGAAAAATATAATAAATAAAAGATTTATTTGCATTTCTTAGAATTTATATCACTGAAAAGTTCAATTTCAATACTTGAAAGTTCAATTTTTTCTATTTGATCGATAGAGAGCTATTAGCATTCATAAATATTAACAAATAAAACAAAATATTTCTATTCTATCGGAACAGAGCCAAAAGTTATGAAAAAAAAGTCGTAATTATTTTAATTAAATAAAACCCCTATTTTATTATTGTTCACAACGTTAGATGGCGCCAGTGTTGCGATTGATATTATTTTGTTAAATACACTTTGGTTAAATTCAAATGTTCTATTACATTGAGTATATTAACAGTTATTTTTTACATTCTGATTTATATTTATTTATAAAAGGTAATTAAAAAATATTTCTCTTTTACAATATGCCAAATAATTTTTGGTTGTTAATAAATATTTCGTATTCGAAATTGAGCACAGATGATTAACCTGTTACCAAGAAAGTCATATATATATATAAAAATATATATGTGTGTGTGTGTCAGCAAGGAGTTGGGTTTTGTAAAAATGTTTTTATTTTTTTCATTCCATACGTTAACTACCTTCCCAACTTTATGTAACAGCTCTGAATCTGACTACGAGTTGTAGTCGAAAGCAAATAGGATTTTGTTGATAAAGAAAGATACATTAATCTAATACTTCATTTTAAAGGAATTTAATAAATTTGGGAGCAATTTGAGGCGGGCAGAGTAAAAAGTTACATTCACTAGCTGTGAATGTTTGAAAGCATCTGCGTCAAAGTGAACAAAATAAAATATCACTAAAAGTGGTCTGGTTAATATCTCGCAGAGGATAGAGCTGTGAATCATAAAGTGGCTATAAATTTCAGAAGTATAGCAGTTACAAGTGGTTGTTAGTAGAATATGAGGAGCTAAGTTTAATGGGGGTTAGTGTAGCAACTGAATTAGTTAGTTATAGATCGAGAATTCAGGATGAGTAAAATGGGTATTATTATATGTCTATCTATCATAGAGCTTGGCTTCTTAAAATTAAAAGGGTTTAGGATTTTTTTAAACATTTTATTTAATTTAACAATAACCTTTAGATAAGTACCGGTACTTGTCTACAGAATTTTAAAAATTGATTACCTTTCTTGTATTTTTTTTTTAAACTTGTTCAATAGCTGTAGATCACTTACGGGTGTTAACTAAGCATGCTAGGCTATTTGGCCTTGAGGGTAAAATTCTTTCTTCCAACTGCTGTAAATGCGATTTTAACCCTCGGTATTTCAAAAATCATATTTTCTTCTTTCAACGGAATGTTTGCTGCCCGAGACCATAGAGCGACAAACCAAACCAAATCAACGGAATGTTTTGTTTTCCCATCGGCATCGGTACTTACGATAAATTTTAATAGCTCAATGTATGCATGCCAATAACACAATTATTTACGACATGTTTAAGAACAAGAATTTTTGCTTTCATTTTAACATCTTCAGCATCAAAACATCCTACAGGTGTAATCTTTTCCTTACATGCATTCATTAATTTAATATCATCATATATTTTAGGATAGTTACATGCTTCATACACACTCTTTTTAATTATTGTTACATCACTTCCATTATCTATTACTGACATTATCTTTGAATCAAATAATAAAACCTCTTTATGAATTTTATTAGGAACATATTCAGCATTAATCTTACTGTTACAATCAACATAGCTGGTTTCAGGACGGCTTTTAAAAATATAAGAGTTAAATTTATTGTAATTAAAATACTTCAAACATTTGGGTTTATCAAGGCATTTTCCTGAAACATGACCAATTTTTAAAATATATGTATATATATATAAACTTTATTTGCATTTCTTAGAATTTATAATTATTAACAAACAAAACAAAAGATTTCTATTCTATCGGAACAGAGCCAAAAGTTATGAAAAAAGTCATAATTATTTTAATTAAATAAAAGCCCCTATTTTATTATTCTTCACTACATCAGATGGCGCCAGTGTTGTGATTGATATTATTTTATTAAATACATTTTTGTGAGTTCCAAATGTTCTATTACATTGAATTTATTAGCGTATATTTTTTACATTCCGATTTCTTTTTATTTATAAATAGTAATTAAAAATATTTCTCCTTTATAATTTTTCAAACAATTTTTGGCCGATAATAAATATTTCATACTGGAAATTGAACACACATATATAATTGAAACACACACACACATATATATATATATATATATACATATATTCTACGCGTTAACTATCTTGCCGACTTTTTGTAATTGCTCTAAAACTGCCGCATGTAGGTTCCGGTCTGTTTAGCCTTCGTGTGCACAAGATGACTGTAGAGCGACTAACCAAACTAAAACTGCTACGAGTTGTGGTTGAAACCCAAGTAGATTTTGTTGATAATGGAAAACGCAGGAATCTAAGACTTCATTCTATTAACATTTAAAGGAATTGAAAGAATTTGTGAGCAATTTGAGGAGGCAACGGCAGAAGGAAATGTTGCATTCAGTAGCTGTGAATGTTTGAGAGCATCTGTGTCAAAGTGAACTAAACTGTATGCACATCACAATTATTCACACAGCATTATATCGCATACACAACACTTATGTACACATCTGCTCAATATTTTGCAGAGGACAGAACTGAGAATTAAGAAGTAGAGATAAATTACAGAACAGTTTTATCACTTTTAGGTTGATAATAATTACCATTTACTTCTTGCATGGAGCCTGATTATATATTTTTTTATGTAAGAATAATTTTTTTTTATTATTATGATATGTGGTGATTGTACTGGCTTTCCATAATTTGGCAACTTTCCTTTCGTTTGGCTCTGGAATTTTTCATTTTGAAACTTAATTTTTTCGTTTTGTTTTCCAAAAAAAATTTCCAATTTTTTCTTAAAATTCCCTGACTTTTCCTGGTTTTTAGGTTGAGTGGTCACCCTGAACAAATTAAGTAGAATCAGCGAAAGGAAATTTTAAAATGGAAAAATACCGGGGATCTAGCAATATTGTCATATGAGCTCCGGGATAACAAAAATGAATCAAGATGTTTAAGGGTGAATTAAGATTTCAAACAACCGGACAACATGTTATAAAAATGCCAGAAAAAGTTGAATGCAAAGAACTGACTTGATTAGATATAGCTATTTCAAGTGGCAGAAATCACAAAAAATTATCGGAATATAGAATTATCCAATCGATTCCACATTATTCATGACCATGGGTAAAAAAAAAAAAAAAAAAAAAATTTCAGCATTTTTAGGACTCTGGAACTTAACTGACTCTTGGTAACTCTAATTTTTCCACTTTTAGGGTTTATTTTGAGATTGTTGTTTGGTTAAATTTAATTTCCAGCCAACAAATTTATAGTACCCATTCTCGGTACGAAAGCTTTGGGTTCGGCATCGTCTGTAGGGTTTCGAACTAACTCACACAGTACGAAACACCAACAGCTACGTGCTGCTATGCAGTTCCTTTTTGAACTGCGTGGATGATATAAGCGTTGTTGTTTTACAAACGAATAAGTCAGATAGCTTTATTTGTGCGAGATAATTGAACATTACTAAAATACCCTTCCAATATTGTTATGATACTTGACTCGTGGCCCAATTGCAGGAGAACTTAAAGGCGGCATCCGTTGCAGTCACTGTTTTCAAAAACAAAAAAGCTCGAAGGAGATTGTGACATCATATATTACCGTCTCAAAAGGGCAGACAAGCTGCATAGTGGGGAGTTTCCAAATTGCCACCAATATGACATGCAAATGTGGCGTATCAGCAAAAATGGTTGTTACATCTGAAAGTCTCTCCTTTATTGTCTTCGATGGACTGGTATATATAAATGAAATACCAGGCTAACCTATGTACATACACAAGCGGGTGCTTGCACAAAGATGCACTGTTCGTTTAAATCAACTGCAGCTACGATTTCAACTCACTTTGATTGTTCCTATATCGGTCATTTATTCGCTAGAAATGACGAATGTGTCTTTTTATGCCAGAAGTGACTAATGAATATAGAAAAAAATACTGGTCCTCACCGAAGAAGTTAGGATTAGAAATATTCATTAACATTATTTAAAAAGATAAAGACTGCGAATATTAATAAATATTATTAATTATTAATATTAGTAACCTATCTCATCTATAAAATAGTTAAAATACAAATTTGAAGTTAAATGTTTAATGGGTTCCATTAGTGAAAGTGCCATTTAGCAGGTAAATGTTTAAAAGAATTATGAGAAGGCCGAAGTGTAAGGTAAATAGTTTAGTAGTGGAATAATGGTCGCAATCAAAAGTTATCCACGTTATTCGAAGTTTCGTCGATTTACGATTATTGCCATTTAGTGAAAAACTTATCGGCAATGATATAACCACCAAGGACTGTTCAAAGTGAAAAATAATTTTATGTTTCAAATGGAATATCTTGACATTACATCAATGTTGGTAAAAAAATTAAATTGGCTCTCATGACTACATGACAAAATCAATTTACAAGAAAATGAAATGAAACGAAAATGGCACTTTACTATTTTTACAAATTCACTATATAATCCTATATTAAAAAAGTGTAACAATGACACCAAAATATATCCTAACAACTGATTCTTAAAATAAAACCCCAGTGTTCTTATGGGCTGCTAGCTCTAGAGGTGTATATTTCAAGAGCATGAAAAATGTATAGCAGATACTACTGGTATATGGTGATGTAGAAAATGATGCAAATAAATCTAGGTATGTAATTTATGGAAAAATGCACATCAAAAATGTGAATTTTTTTCCTATTAAATTTTTAACATTAAGGTAAAAAAATCCATTCATTAATTTCAATCATTAATGTAAAAAAAAATTAATATTTCAAAATGTGGATTAGTTTTAATCACTGCATTTATTAAGTGTTCCATTATAAGTCACTCATTGAAGCTTCCTCCCCTCCCAATTTGAAATGGCTGCATTTGAAGCCTGAAATATTTTTCTCAGCTAATTTTTTTTTAAAACAGTAAATATCAGAAGGTAAATAATAACACCTTTAACTTCTTTATTAAGAATATTTTCAATCTTCATACAACACATACAACTATTAGACAGAAATATCTTTTTTAAGAAGCCCAGTTTCAAAATATGAAAAAACATTTTGGATTATTTCATGAATAGTTTAACAAAAAGGGGGAAAAAAAAAAATCAGCACTTCTATCTCGATAATAAATAGGAAATAATATACATCCTTTAAATATTAAATAACATATTTTTTTAATTGAAAATATAATTAATTCTTGTATCATTAAAATATTTTACTATAATAATAACAAACATCTAAAAGCTAAAATTAAATTGAAATGTGCTTTAATTAAAATTCATAAAATCCATGCAATGCTGAAATATCACACCTTTTTCTAAAATAATACTTAGAATTAGACATAAATCTTCATCACAAAATTATCTTATTAAAAGAGAAAAAAATATGATAGATATTATTTAATTTAATTTTTAAAAGATTAAATATTAAATAACCTACGATAAAGAAATACTTACATATTACTCCTACACTCAATTACATATTTGTAGTTAAATGCAAATAGTCATAATATTATTGGCAGCATGAAGTTTATTTCAGAAATTTAATTTTTCAATTCAGATGTGCATATACAAATCATATCCTAAATGCCAGAATTTGATAAACATTTAGTATAACAAAAGGTCATTGGAAAATATATCTAAAATCCTGAATTTTAGAATGAAGAGCATAATGATTTTATTTTGATGTAAAAACACAGGAGCTAATCATATTTTGAATGTTACCTAGCAGGTTTAAATGAATGCGAATTCACTTGGTTGAATGGTAGACACTCAAATTATCTTTGACCAGATACATTAAATTCAGGTTTGGTTTGGTTTGTCACTATGGTCATTTTGTGCACACCTACAGTTTAAAGTACATTCCGAACCACTAGCAAACATCTATGCCACCGCCAAGATTTGAACCTGAAGCCTGTGGTACCAAACACTGAATTCAGGAGTAACTCTTTCTGTCTTAATCCCCCTGAAGATTTGACAAAAACCTAATCTATACTAAGAACATTAATAAAATCGAAAGGATTAATGTTACTATCAAGGCTGCAACAATGGATATGATATAGCATATCTGAATGGGACATTACTTGAATCCCTGTCATGTAACAAAAACTCATTAAAATATATTCAGCTATTCTAATTGTTTAGAATGAGTAATTTCTGTGTTTTTCATGCCAAAATTAATTTCAGTTTTAAAACTGATATTTGAATTTCAAATCATGGACATTTTTTTGAAGATCCTTTATGATATAAACAAATTTTGATTGTGTATTAATTTGAACAATACTTGAATTCCTTTATTATCAAATGAATCATAATTCACTGATATCACATAAAAATTATCACATTTTATTCAAAACTTTAATAACAAATCTATCGCTAAAGAAAACCAGCAGCAAAATTTTGTAAGCATTTGTACAGCTTTCATATATCATAATAAATTATTTATACATTTATTATTACTACCTTATGAAAAACAAAATATATATTCATCTGATATTCTTCAATCACAAATTAAAATTTCTTTCCATAAAATTTTTTCAACTTTATTAAACAAAATAAACTCAGATACATTAACATGATATAATTTACATATGATATAGAGGTGTAGAATATTACAATTTGTCATAATAATTTAAGAATTTGGGGCAAAAATTACACAATTATAGATGGGAAACAAAATTAGATAACCATATTTTTTAAATTCATTTAATTTATACATATATTTTTTAAAAAATTTCTTGTGCATACATCAATTTTAATATTTCCTGACACTCTTGATTACTTATAGACCTTACTGAAACTTGATATTTCTGATATTACAATAATTCTAACTAAAATTATTTATTTTATATCTAACATTTTTTTTAAGAAGATGCCTAAATTCTATAAATGTGAACTGTTAAAATACAGGAACTAAAATAAGCATGACTTGAAAAATAAAATTACCACATATTTTTGTGTATAAACAAAGAATTTTTAGAACTTTTTTTAAAGTAAAAGTACAGGGGTTGACTTGTATACAGCAACTAATAGAAAAGTACATTGCAAACACAGGTACTTTTCCATTAACTATGTGGAAGTGATAAGTCACCAAATAAAGCTTTAGTTTATATTTCTGAAGTTTCTGTTATAAGTTGTTGTGTTTTTAATAAAATGAGTTATTTGTTTTAAATTAAGCTTCGAAATTGTTTGTTGCCAAAATAAAAAATTTGAAGTTGGCGATATTTCAGCCCTGCTAACAGCAAAGTACCACTAGAAATAAAAATAGAATCCCATAAATAATGTACATTAAAGGAATTTATTCTCATTTTGGCTTACATATGAGTTTTGAATTCTGGTATTTTTTCGATTGTTTGTACAATTTTCAAATTGTTCAAAGACACAAGTTTTATAACAGACAGATTATTATAGAAGAATTTTTATAAGTTATTACCTTATATGAAAAAGAATTTTTTTTCATATGGAAATTTAATGCAATAAAATGTTTCAAATTCAATTAAGTACATTATTATTGAATTCGATATTACTGTTTTTAATTAGAATTTCTAATGAATTAAAAAAATAAAATAAAATTGCATAAAAACATCACTATTAAAAGTCATAAATTTATTTCTATGTAATCATGAAATAGAAATCTCTAAATGTGAAGAAATTATGATTATATTAAAAAATTGGAGTTTCATTTACGAAATTGCACAAAATGAAACAAACTGGAATTTCTCCATATAAGAACAAACAGGTTTAAATAATTTTGTATTTTATTAATAGTTGAAGAATATTATTTCCCTTGTGGATATCAAAGTTTTACAAAATTTTTAAATTTTATGCTACTCAAAAAATAATTTATTTTAAAATGAAACCTTTTGATTAATATTTAAACCTAAAAAATTCACAATGTAAAACAAATTATATAATATTAATTATTTAATTAATGCTATTTATAATAATTATATATTTATGAACCTTTTTTTCATCTCAAATATTAAGATTTTTATAATACCAATAATTATTTTCTTTTCTTTGTTAAGTTTTGAGGGGGAAAAAAAAAAATCAAAGGATCAATAGGTTTTTTTTATAATTATATGAATTACATCTTTTCAGATACGATAAAATTCTGCATACAAAAATGCATGTATCAAAGTATCTTAAATTATTATAACCTTTTAAAAACTGATTAGAATTTAATGGTCATACAGGATTCAATTTTTAAAAAAAAGTTTAATATTAGCAATTTTGACTTTACAGGAAATGATGAAATAATTAGTTCTTTTAAATAGTCAGATAGCTTCCTTTTTACAAGTAATCTAATACTTTAAATAAAAAATAAATTCTTAAAATAAAAGCACTCTACTATATCATTAATTTTCTATCAAACAAGGATATTCATAGTTTAAGTAAATATTTTATTCTTTATTAAGCTACAGAAAAAAAAAAATAAAAATCATCTCTTGGGACTAACAAGAGATGGTGAAATAATATTTTCTGTAAATAATATAATAGAAAAAAAAAAAAAACCTGTAACATTAGTTTTTATATATTCTATATAATAACAAAAACAATAAACATTTATGATTGTTAAAACACAATTTGACATGAAATAAGAATTTAATTAGTTTTAAAAATTAAACCATTGTAACCTGTGGGAATACATTAAACTAATTACTATTGTGGGGATTCTTTATATGTAACAAACAATTTGTTTATAACAACAGCTAGAAAAAGATTAGGTATTCATTTTTCAATGTGATCCAATTTTTTACATAAGTGATCATAATTTCTACACAAATTACTTAAAAAATAACTTCATTTGTATAAGTCAAATAAAGTGCAATTCTATAGATAATCTATTGTATTATATAATTTTTATTTAACAGGTAAACTCACACATGAACCGAGATAAGGCACTTCTGGCATATTTTATGAAAATTTACAAATAAAATTATAGAGGATAATCAAAATTAAAACCATAGTTTCCTGCCTATAATCTGCAAATTATGAATAAAAAAATACTCATAATTTTCCCACATTGATTCAAGGTTACTGCATAAAATTTACATTCCTTTTTTTTTTTAACATTGGAAGTATAAACAGAAATTTATTTTAACATCTAGGAAAACTATGCTTTCTAACATTATAAATGGAATTTTTTAAAATTCATTTAATAATAAAAGTTGATAAATAGTAACTTTTTTCATAATTTATTTCATTAAGAATCAAATAATTCAAAATTTGAATTTTTTAATATTTTTACATTAGCATATGGAGCTTTTTGTTTAATTCACTTTCACTTGTTTACATTTGAATAAAAATGTTCGAAAGATACTTAACCTTTTGATCATGATGCTTTCATACATATCATTAGCACAATTTGTACTATCTTTAATGTACAGTATATTATCTTTTAAACATTATTTGCCTCAGATATAAAAGCAGAACTCAAAATGCTCAAAGAAAGTAATATTGCAGGTGTAAATCATCTGTAGATTAAACTAGATAGTTTTCATTTTGCCACTGAAAACTCCGACATCAGAAATTAGGCAGAAAATTATGATAATAACAAAAGTTAGTTTTGTTATAAATAGTAACTATTAAAGTAAAAAAAAAATTTCAAATAAAATTTTAAAATTTTCAATAATCTAGGCTAAATAACAGCAAAATTCTGTATAATACGAATAAAACAATAACATCAAATGCAATTTAAAAACACAAATTATATAACAGAAAAAAAAAAGCTGTAACACAGAAATTCTTCATGTAATGATATGAAGAACGATATTTTATACTCCCCATGAAATCTAATTTACAAATTCACAATAATGCAACTATGATTACTATCCATAGAAGGATCCATTTGATTGTAATAATTTTTCAACTTCAAACTTCGCTGCAGTGTCATTAACAGCATCAGATTCAACCAATCTGTGAGATATACTACGACAAACAATCTTAAACAAGTCTTTGCTAATTCGTTTTGATTTATACTCGGGATTCAAATGTTTTCGTACTAAATCAGCAGCTTTTTTAAGATTGTCATTACGGATTTGAGTAGTAGTTTTACTTTGTTCACTCTTTTTATTTTTTTCGGAGTGCCCACCAGTAGACAAGTCAGAGGATCTCCGTCTCTTTTTTTTTGATGGAGAAATATTTACAGTCCGTTCATTTTCAACTGAATGGGATTTTGAAATTTTACTAGGAGATAAATGTTTACTTTTATCAGGTGATAAAGTATGAACTGCAGGTTCTATTGGGCAGGAGACACTTTCGAAAAAGTACTTCATGATTGGTTTCTCTACTTCAATGCTAGATCTTTTGCTATCTGAATTTCTACTTATTTTCTTTGGACTACGCTTATCTGATTCACCTGATTCACTGCTCAAAGAAAGTTTAAAGTTCTTTTTATCAGAAATATCACAGTGCATACTCTCTGAAGATATTGACCTCTTTTTAAAGAACTTTGTTTCTTCAACTGGTGATGTGTCAGAACCACCAATAGTTTTATGACTACCTGAACAAGACTGAGAGCTGCTCATATTCATGATTTCTAATTTATTATCACAAATTGGTTGACTTCTCGTAAAATAATCTACAATGGTATGAAGTCTTGCTTTATTATCCGATTTTGAATTTTTCCGATTTGGCATGAAATTTGATATTAAAGGGTGAACTTCAACTTGACGAGAAGCTTCACGTAATGACTTAGTAAGATTAACAATCTCTCTCCTATACATATGAATGTTACCTTTAGAATTAAAAGAATTCCATTCAAAGTCAGAAGCACACTGTTTAATGTTACTATCACTCAAGTTAGGGCAATGCTGATTAGAGTTGCATGATTTAATATGCAATTTTATTTCCTCCACTAATTTATCAAAATATTTTTCACGCATTACAACAGAAACTTCTGGAATCTTTTTCAAAGAAGGTTGAATCACTTTAGTACTGCTAGTCTTTACATATTTCTCAGATTTTTCTTTTGAACCTCTTCTTTTACTGAATTCCTCACTTATAAGCTTAGAGAGTGCAGCAGCAGCTTCTTTCTCTTGATTAGAGTTATCCTCTCTTTGATATTCATGAGTTTCTTGTTGAACTCCTTCCCTACCTCCCCCATATAAGTCAGAAAAATTGTTATTTTCTTTATATTTAATTTTAGATCCTAGAAAAATGCTTTTAAATTTTGAAATTTTCTGTGCAACTATTTTAGGTGTACAGCAAACATCACAATGCTTCCGACAATCAGGCATGTCATCCCCAAACTCTCGAGCAAGTAAATAATGCCGACATACAGATTCTTCACAATATTTAATCATTGTATTAAAACTTTTAATTGTAGCACCTACTTTCATTCGGCCACTTTTTGTCTTTATAGAATTTTCATCTTTTTTAAGAAGGAAAAGAATAGTATCTCTGTCTTTCCGAGAATAATAAATTCTACATTTAGCTGGCTTTCCATCTCTGCCAGCTCTACCAGATTCTTGGTAGTAACCTGCAACAGTTTGAGAAACACACCAATGAGCAACAAATCTCACTGTTGGTTTATCTATTCCCATTCCAAAGCTAACAGTTGCAGCTATAACAGGTATTCTACCATCCATCCAACCATTTTGGGTTTCTTGACGAATTCCTGGTTTGATACCAGCATGATAAGGTTGTGTGTGAAGTCCCAATTTGGTAAGTCTATGTGATAGTTCCTCACATCCATCTCGAGTTCGGCAATAGATTATACCACAACCTCTTTCACCAGGTGGACTCATCTCCCAATGATCACCCAATGCAGAATAGGCAAACTGTGTTAAATCTGCATATGGATCTTCAAGGGTTTCTTTAAAGATTACATCATAAAACAAATTAGGACGGAAGCAGGAGGTTTTGAATATTGCTACAGGCTGGGAAAGCTTTAGCAATGCCAAGATATCATCCATAACTTTAATGGAAGCTGTAGCAGTCAAGGCAACCCAGGGTACTGACATATATTTTTCCCGGAAAACTCCAAGTTTCAGATAATCAGGTCGAAAATTATGTCCCCATTGAGATACACAATGAGCTTCATCAACTGCAATTCTTGAAATATTATTTGATTTGTATAAATGATCCATCAAAGAGAAGAAACCGTGAGTATTGGCTAATTCAGGTGTTATATATAATAGTTTTGTTCGAGGAGTAGGGCTCATCAGATCTTTTTTAACTTTTTCTCGCTCAGCCACAGACATTTTGGAATTTATTGTTTCTGTAGGAATCCCCAAATTTTGCATTTGAGTCATTTGATTAAGCATGAGAGCAATAAGAGGAGAAACAACAATTGTTACACCTTTTCTTTCACTAACAAGAGCAGGGAGCTGGTAACACAATGATTTACCAGCTCCTGTGGGCATTGAAACGAAAACGTCTTGACTACTATTAGCAACAGCTTCAACAGCACGTTTCTGAACCAAACTTCTGTAACTATCATACTTAAACACATCTTTCAAAGTTTTGTAAAGTTTCTTTTCAATTTCTTTTACAACACACCCAGGAGTTTCTGCCTCCTCTGGAGGAGGTGGTGGTGGAGGTTGTGCCATTTGATTACAATAATTACCCGAAAAGTAAATTATTGTGATAAGCAAAAAAGTATGATTAAAAAAGTTACTTAACTGGAAACATAATTTTAGTTCTTCATTTTGCACAGTAATATGGCACTGACAATTTCTTTCTTCTTTTAGGGAGCAAAATTAAAATGGTTTAAAATAATATTGAAAGACATCGTATAAGTTATAATCTGTTACATTTAATTTGTAATACAAATCGTAACTCAAGCTTGTGAAAAGAAAACCACAACACAGGCTCCGAGACTTATTTGTGGTTATAGTTAATCAATATTTTTTTTTGCATTCCCTGCAGTTTTAGAAAACCTTACGTTTTTGAATAAAATTGGAACAAAATAATAATTTTTCAAAAAATATTTTGTGATTTCTTTTAATATCATTAATTTTATAATTTCCATTTGATGCTAAATGATAATTTTCATTAGTAAAAGTAGAGTTACTTTAAGAATGACGACAATAATTTAAATTTTAATTTTTTTATTACATTCTACAATATCAACGATATTTTTTCTTTTAAAATTGTTATATTTGCTGAATTCAGTATATTTTTGTCCCTTCATGTGGCAAACTATTTTGAATTAAAGTAGAGCAGAAATTTTTTTATAATATTTCTTTTAAAAATCAGTAAATCTTTTTTAGTGTTGTTTTAATCATAATAAAATTAATTTTAAAAATACAAATATATTAAAGTTTATAAAGTATCAGAGAAGAAATTTTTTTCCTATCAAAACATTTTGTGCGGTATTAAGAATATGTCTGACATATGTAAACTTTAGCATGATATAAAATAAACCATTCTCTCATTGAAACTTACAGCTAAATATAGTGTCATTCCACTAGTGCTAAATTTTATATATTTTATGTGAATTCAAGATATGCTATTTTCAAGTTAGTGGTGTTTTGTTAATGCATTAATTTATAAATTAGATATATTTCTTTTATGTATGCTAATATTTTTTTTCGAAGCACGCACAATACAACCCAGTTTCATCTTAAAAAATTGGATGTTTTTCATTCAAGCCAAAATTTAAACATGTTTATGTGCTGTTGTGGGCTATGTATGAATTCATTATTGAAATAAAATCAAATTTTCAATAATTATTAAAACTGTTATTAAACAATAAAATCTAATGTTTGCTATGAACTGTAAGATTATTTATAAAAAGTAAATATAGTAATTTAAAATATATTAAAATTGACTGAGTCAGATATATAGATTGTTTACATTAATGCATAAAGAAAACTAATTTAAAATCTGTTTGTCAAATTTTGAATGAAAGTTAATATGTGTTATTATATAAATACACCTGCTAAGGTATGCATGCTACTTATGTTAAATGAGGGATAATTTGTTAGATTTTAAATTTTGTAGTTCATATGATGTCAAAAGAATTTTATATGGTATTTTGTGAAACTTTGATTAGAAAAACATTAAGAGGGTATTTATGTATGTTATGTTATTAAATCATTTCACTTTCTGTGATATTGTTATGAACAAAGTAACTACATATTATGAACAAAAGTAGCTTTGAACTTCTGGATCTGTCACTTTCCATGACATAAATTCAATCATGCTAAAACATTGTAATCAAATGACATGTAAAACATTTTTTGGACTTTTAAGAAAAGTCATAAGTTATTTTCAGTTTAGCATTTTCTTTGAGATGTACTCAACTTAACTCATGAAAATATGCATTCTTTTATTTAAAAAATTAGAGTTTATGAATTTTAGTTTACTAGAATAAAGGGAATTGATTGATATAATTTTATCAACATACATACTGTTTTGAATAGTTAATTTTTTTTTTACATGGATTTTACATCGATCTGTGTTGCATTTAATTAAAGTAAAGAATTAAAAATGATTTATTTTATTTAAATATATAACTATATTCAAAATAAATACATACATTTCAAATTTGAATTCTTGTTCAATTTAATATATATGACATTGAGCTACATATTATGCAATGAATAATTTGTTTCATAAATTAAATTTAAAAGAATATGATTTTGTTAATTTTTAATATTTTTTTCTTCATATAATTAGTATTAATTATCATGGGAGTTTTCCATATTTGGCAACTTTTTCCCTTCCTGGAACATTGTGGTTTTTGCTACAAGAGAAAATTTTGGGAGAAAACAGGAATGAGATGCCTGTTTGTGGGTGGGGAAGTGAAGATATAGATAGGCTGCCATCAAACTTTGAATTATTTTTGAATTGAAGTCTTTTTTCCAGATTAAAAGTTCTGTCTTAAAACAAACAACAAAAAAAGGCTTGGTGATGTATTGAATTTGTTATTTTAATAATTCTAATTTGATTTTTATTTGAAAATTAAATTTTAAAAATGAAATCTCGAGGATCACGTCTAGATTCCTGTAGATGTTACTGTAAAGTTTTTAGCTCCCTTAGTTCTTGAATAATTATGTAAATTTAGTTAAATTTAAAATAAATATCCTGCACAAGTTTTATTTTAATGGGTGAGCATGTTGTCCAAATTAAGGTGTATGAAATTATTGAAAAATACATGGGTGAAAATTAACAATGATGTTAATAAAGAAATAAAAAAAAAAAGGGAGAAAATAAGCATTGACATTAAAAAAAAATGTGTACAGGAGAAAATAACATTCCTTGTCATATGTCAGCAAAAAAGTACGTAAATAACAATAGTATAGTATAGTATATTAACATTATATAACATCAATATAACTGATTAACAGTATATAGCCAAATACTAACAGTATAACTGTGATGTATTCCCATGGCTATTGATTTTTGTTAATGCTTCTTATAGTATTTTAAACAATTTTTCATGAAGTTCCAGGGTTATCGAACTTGTGTATATTCCTGTGGATATTGAATTGGGTAGTTCTTGTAGTGTTCTGACCAATTGCTTCATAAATTTTTCAGTTATTAAAAATTGGTATATACCCATATGTATTCACCCAGCATCTATTGTTCATACATCATAAATTGAAATTTGTGAGTAGATTTCAGTAGTTACTATTTTCTTCGATGTTTTCTTTTATACTGTACAAGGTGGCAGCATAGGTCTTCATAATATTTTGGAGGGAAAAAAATGAATTAGGTTTTTGAATCGGGCTGCTTAAAAAAAAAATGGCGAAAAATATTTTGTCACGAATAAGATCTGCATAGTTCTATGAGATCGACACTCAAAGCAGATTTCAAAAATAAACATATACATATGATTTATGTTTTCATTGTTAGGGCCTGATGACTAAGTGGCTAGCTATCGGTACCACAGATTTCAGTCTTGACAGTGACATGGATGTTTGTAGTGGTTTGAAAACCACTTTAAACCATAGGACCCACTCTAATATGATCTTGGAGCTTTGTGGTTGTAGTGTTACTCGTGTCCATAGCATGTCTTCAAGCTACAAGTCCACCCCCACGCGGACTGTGCTAAAGGAGCAACTGTGGTGCAGCCCTTGTTTATGGCATAAAGATTAGCTGTCTCTGTATTGCCAGCTGCATTAGAACAACGTTTTCATTGTGAATTTTTCTAGTAAACAGTAATATCATAGTTTTAATATTTAATGCATTTTTGCAGGATAAATGAAAATAATCCTTAAAAAGGTTTTTAATAAATGTTAAGAAAAAGAAGAGAACCTAGTTTTTTTTTAAATATGTATGATACAGTATAAGATACACTGAAGTGACAAAAGTCATGCGATAGCAATATGCAAATTATCAGATGGCAGTGGCATCGCGTAGAACAGGTATAAATGCGCAGTGCTTTCGCAGAGCTTTCATTTCTGTTCAAGTTATTCAGGTGAAGAAGTTTTGACGTGATGATGACTGCACGACGGGAATTAACAGACTTTGAACGCGGAATGTTAGTTGGAGCTAGACGCATGGGTCATGCCATTTCGGAAATCGTTAGGGAATTCAACATTCCCAGATCCACTGTGTCAAGAGTGTGCCGAGAGTATGAAATTTCAGGCATAACATCCCACCATGGACAGCGCAGTGGTCGACCGCCTGCACTTAACGACCGCGACCGGCGACGTCTGCAAAGAGTCATAAATTCTAACAGACAAGCAACACTGCGTCAAATAATCGCAGAAATCAATGTGGGACGTGCAAGGGACTTGTCTGTTTGAATTGTGCGGAGAAATTTGGCTTTCTTGGGCTATTCCAGCAGAAGACCGACTCGAGTGCCTTTACTGACAGAACGACATCGCTTGCAGCGACTCTCGTGGGCACGTGAGCATATCGGTTGGTCCCTAGATGAAGGGAAAACCGTGGCCTTTTCCGATGAGTCCCGATTTCAGTTGGTAAGAGCTGATGGTAGCGTTCGAATGTGGCGCAGACTGTCAGCAAGGCACTGTTCAAGCTGGTGGTGGCTCCGTAATGGTGTGGGCTGTTTTTTCATGGCATTGACTTGGTCCTCTGGTGCGACTGGACCGAACATTGACTGGAAATGCTTATGTTCAGCTACTTGGAGATCACTTGCAGCCATTCATGGACTTCATGTACCCAAACAACGATGGGATTTTTATGGATGACAATGCGCCATGTCACCGGGCCGTAACTGTTCGCGATTGGTTTGTAGAACATTCTGGACAATTCCAACGAATGATCTGGCCACCTAGATCGCCCGACATGAATCCCATCGAGCATTTATGGGACATCATCGAGAGGTCTGTTCGTCCCCAAAATCCTGCACCATCAACGCTTTCACAATTATGGACGTCTATCGAGACAGCATGGCTCAATATTCCTGCAGAAGACTTCCAACGACTTGTTGAGTCCATGCCACGTCGAGTTGCTGCACTTCGTTGGGCGAAAGGAGGGCCGACACGATATTAAGAGGTATCCCATGACTTTTGTCACTTCAGTGTATAAAGAGTTCATATAGAGTATAAGTATAAAGACTACACAGTGTAAATAAGTTGTGTTGAAATGAAAACGAGCTGTTATTTAAATAGTATATATATAATCTAATGGTTAAAATTAAATTACAAAATATGTTCTTTTCTTTATGGGTGGATTCCTTGTTACAGTAGTGAAGGACTGCTAGTTATACTGGACATTGGCAATTTATGGTTGTGCTGTAATAATAAGGAATCTCAATAGTGCATGCAAATACTGACATGAAAACTGCATTTAAAAAAAAAAAAAAAAAAAAAAAAAACTTGTAGGAAAATTTTCAAGTAAATTGGCATCTTTCAATTTATTTAACAATTAAATATACTAGAGGGAGTTTTCTCCTTACATCTCATTTATCATTTTAAATGAATTAAAGAGTTACTGAATTAAAGAGTTACTGAATTAAAGAGTTACTGAATTAAAGAGTTACTGAATTAAAGAGTTACTGAATTAAAGAGTTACTGAAGTAAAGAGTTACTGAATTAAAGAGTTACTGAATTAAAGAGTTACTGAATTAAAGAGTTACTGAATTAAAGAGTTACTGAATTAAAGAGTTACTGAATAAAAAAGAGTTACTGAATTAAAGAGTTACTGAATTAAAGAGTTACTGAATTAAAGAGTTACTGAAGTAAGAGTTACTGAATTAAAGAGTTACTCTGAATTAAAGAGTTACTGAATTAAAGAGTTACTGAATTAAAGAGTTACTGAATTAAAGAGTTACTGAATTAAAGAGTTACTGAATTAAAGAGTTACTGAATTAAAGAGTTACTGAATTAAAGAGTTACTGAATTAAAGAGTTACTGAATTAAAGAGTTACTGAATTAAAGAGTTACTGAATTAAAGAGTTACTGAATTAAAGAGTTACTGAATTAAAGAGTTACTAGAAAAAAAAGCAGCTCCTCTAGTAAAAATCATTAAATTAGCTGTAAAAGTTGCCAAAACAGATAAATCTCCAATGAGAATTCCCAATTATCGTCTCATAATTGTAGTTTCCGAGTGATCATAATAAAAATTAGTTATTTTTTATTTTCAGAATGCCTTTAATAATAAATGGAATACTTTTGGAAGACTTGCCTCCAGATACTAGAACACTTTTTGAATCTTATCCACATCTAAGGGTAATTGAAACTTCAGTATTATTTATCTATGTCTTTATGTAAAATATTAAAAAAATTCCTATTACCAAAGCTGCTTATTTTAAATTTATTTTCTTTATAGGATGTTGCTGCTGCTCTTATAGCTCAAGTTCCTAAAGTCATTGGTCCTGTGGGTCTTTTGTATGTACATCAGAGAGAATATGCTATTACATCCCCTCATGACAGTAAGTTAAAAAAAAAAAAAAAAAAGTTATTTGTGTAAAAACGTGTGAAGTATCTTTTTCTTTGTAGTATTTATATAAATTTGTATTTTGCGCCTTTTGGTTACATTTTTATTAGTTAAAATTTTTTTATCTTTTTGAATTTTTGAAAAATCTCTTTAGATCAAAATGATATCTATAATTGGAGTCCTTCAATAAGTAAAAAAAAGTTTTATTTGTAGTGGAAATGATAATGGATAAACACAAGTGAACAAATATTGAATATCTAAAATCGTTGGATATCTCCGAAGCAGTTATACTGATTTTTAACAATAAAGTTGAAATTGCTTTTCTCCTTCCTGCAATTAGGATTTAGCAAACCTCTCTGAAGTAGATTGATTTTTCAAAATAAGGGGAATAAGACTTAACATGCAAAAAATAAACAGTGCTCTCTACCATCGGGTCGAATGAAATTTAAAAATCTCCTCGTTCTGAGAGAGAAGTAATGCAAGATGGCTTGAAATGACCATGGAAATTATAGAAGACATTCATGTATGTGCATATATATATATATATATATATATATATATATATATATATATATATATATATATATATATATATATAAATTTGCATGTGTGTGCATACATGTATATAAATTCACTGTTCATATATAAGGTTTGTTCTTAAGCAATAACAGCAAATAAGTATTTTTCCTGCATTATTTATGGAAATTCCAGATGGATCTTGCAGATACTATCCGAGATAGTATGCAAGGTAACATTGATGTTTTCCTTTTAGATGGAAGAAGTTCAATTATAAAATAAGCCATAATAAATATATGTCTAGAGCTCTATTTTCTTGCCTAATCTTTTTATACTTTTATTCTCTTAAAAATGTCTTATTTACTGATTTGTAAGTTTTTACATGTACAGGATTTTGGTGTACTGAATACTTTGATTGTGCTGTAACAAAAATATGAAGTTATATGCTTAGATGAAGTGTTTAAATATATTATGTATGCAAGATTTTTGGTGAGGAGATAAAGAAACCATATTCCACTTCATAATGCATAACGGCTTAAAATTGAAAATCATAGAAACAGGTAGTGAAAATAATGTGTTGTAAATCATAGGATTCCCATTGAGTTCCATATAATCATGGTCAAGGGCATCTTTTAATAGTGCTTTTAAAATATTGGATTTTACTTTTATTTAACTAAGAGATAGAAATCTCTTGTACAAAGAATGCTTAGTGACATATAATTTACAAATATATTTCTTGGATTATTAGTAAAAAAAGAATTGTGCAATGGCAATGTGCTTTTTTTAGTTTTTTTGGTATGTTGGCGAACATTCTCATAATAAATAAAATCTTATATTAATCATTTAATATATTTTCAGAGCATATTACTATATTGGGCACAGAAGATACTACTACATGTAGTATGGTTGTTTTGAGGCATTCAGGTAAGCTAATCTAATTGTACTATTATATATTTGTAACCTTGATAATTTTGAGTATATAAAATCGGATAACCTATTTGAAAATTTTACTAATGTAAGTCGGGATTTGCAAATATAAGATAGCATCTAAAAATTATTTTTAGTAATTAAAAAGATTTAAATTTTTGTTGTAGTATGGAAAATGCCATAATTTTTTCTTTTGACAGGAAACTAGTTATAATGTGAAGTTAAAAATTTTCTTTTTGTAGAAGACGTTTATGTGGTGTAACAGTCAAAACTTTTTAAAAATGCATTTAAATATTCTCTTTCATCTCTCCCTACCCACACTTTTTTTTTTATAGAAAAGTTGCTCTAACAGTGTTTTAAAATTGTTTTTTATGTTAACCTATATAGAAACCAATAAACCACATTATGCAATTTTATATTCATATTTCTGTGTTATGTATATATGTGAAATCTAACCCTCCCCTCCTTAACAATTTTGAATAACTATTAAAAATTAGAAGCATTATTAGCATTAGAAACAGGATAATGGCAATGGTTATATTATGCTTTCTCTTTATTTGAAAAATGTTTTTCAATTATTTCACCTATTAAAATAAAGAAACTAATTGAAAATAAAAGCTATTAAGTATTAGTTTGGAATGAATTTAATTGCATTGTTTCATTTTGCCAACATATAAATTTTACTTTGAAATATTTTATGAAATCTACTGAAAGAAAATTAAATTCAAGAAGATATTTTAAATATGTAGTTTGATATATATGTTTTACTTTGATATATGTGATTTATATGTTTTACTAATTGAATTTTTATAACTTAAGTGAATTTTGAAATGTTTTTTGTTAATTCTGGGATATATTAAGTTTCAACTGTATTTTTTTTTTTTTTCCTTTTATAATTATGCTGGGTATTTAGGCTCTGGTGTATCTTGTGTTGCTCATTTTGATGGTTCCGGTCTTGAACAAGGTGTTGTTAACATTGTTAGACATGTTCAAGATCTCTCTTTGAATGTGCCTGAAGGAAGGTGGGTATAATTAAGAAGTTTGTATACATATATATATAAATTGTGGCAATTTTATGTAGCTTATGTAAAGAATAATAAATTTGTAAAAATAATTTACCTGAAAAGTGTTATAAGAAATTTTTTACAAAATTGTATGTAAAAGTTATTTCTAATCCTCTTTTTACTTAATAAATTTCATAAAAATTTAATTCAAGAAATTTGGATGCAATTTAAAAAAAATATTGTCATAAATGAACTATAGATTTATTTCTTGGTAGTGTAAAAAAAAATACGAATCATATTTATACTTAAATATAATTTTTCTGTGTGGGCTTAATCATTTGAAATAATAGTTGTCATTTTTTTTAATGATTAGAATATTTTTAAATGGCTATTGCATATCTTTATTTAACACAGATCTATTCAGGATTATAATGACAACTCTTTTCCCTTAATTATATATTAATATTTATATTGTTACATTCTGTTGCATATTGTTTACATTCTGTTATAATAGGCAAATTTATATTTTTTAACTTAAAAAATATTTTTTTGTAATGTAATTTGAATATCTAGATTGAATTTTTATATTTATTTTAACTATCTTAATGTCATATAGATACTACATTTTAGAATTTT
Source organism: Caerostris darwini (assembly GCA_021605075.1). Taxonomy (NCBI): domain Eukaryota; kingdom Metazoa; phylum Arthropoda; class Arachnida; order Araneae; family Araneidae; genus Caerostris; species Caerostris darwini. The sequence goes on along the minus strand of BPLQ01012350.1, from coordinate 705,775 downwards.
CCCCCCTAATAACAAACAAATTCAAGAATTAATAGACTTTATGTTAAATGCAGTTTTTCATAGAATTCTGTGACATCTGTTTTATTTTATGTAGAATAAAATCCTTTTAAGATAGATTTTTCTTTTATAGCCTTTTTTTAAAATTATAATTCTAAATTTATTCTAAAAATGTAGGACTTTTTAAAATTCGATAGATTAAAATTTTTTTTAAACTGTGAAAAAGGTTTTTATTGGAAATAAACAATATTACAAAATGTATTTTTTCTATGTTTAATAGGTTAGAGCTTCACATGATTGGAGGCTTTTTAGATCCTAGACATTATTCCGAAGAACTTGCAATACAGCTTCTCTGTAAGTATTAATAAGCTTGCATTTAATTGCAAAAAGCATAATTTTAGAACTAGTTTGCATATCTGAGAATATTTTTAATATTTATAGATGCATTTCATAAGCAGCCTTTGAATATTCATTTAGTTACAGCATGTATTTGTGGTAAGTTGCAATTTTAAAAAAAAAAAAATTCTTAATATTTAAAAACTATTTCTGAATTTACAATTTAAAAATTTAATATTAGATTTCAAATAAAATATATATATATTTTTTAAATTTTAGTTAAAAGTAATCAAAGTAAAAATAAGAATGTAATTTGTTTTTGTTTTATTTAATATTTTATGTAAGTTTTTAGTTTTCAAGCAATATTTGTATTTTTTTTTTTTTTCAAAAGTACTTCGGCTTTTATATTCTGTTAATATAAATTTCTGTTCTTGGTGGCATTCTGCCTAAATAGACAGACATTTTCAAAATGTATAAATTTTGTTAAATTAAATATTTTCTTTGTAAAAGTTCATTTGATTGATATTGTGAAATGTATTTATTTTTAAAGTTATATCTTGTATGAAAAACTATTAATCTTCAATTTTAATTTTATAGATAAAATCTTAGCACAACATTGTTTTTGTTATATAAATTGTTTGGTTTTTTAGAATTAAATAATACTTTGCGAGGAAATGTGAATTGGCCTGTAATATATGGAATCGGTAAGTAAAAAAAAATAAAAAAAAATGCACCAATCATTAACAAAATGTATTTTAGATGGTTAAATAAATTTCTTGTATAACATTTAACCAGCAATTTAAGCATAAAGTTTTTATTTAACATTTTTAATTGCATTTTACAATTTCTGAATCTCGTTTTTAAATTTAATTTTTCAAAGTTTTCTAAGCTTCATAAATTTAAAAAAAATTAATTCTAATTTTTTAATTAAAATTAAGTTCACAAATTATTTTTGTATGTAACTAATTGTGAAAGACTAATTTATTTCTGAAATTAATTTTAAGGTTTGAACATAAAAAATGGAGAGATATTTCCTGCCACATTTCCTGATAAAGGTCCTGATTTTCCATTGCGTTGTGCCAGATATTTTACTGGATGTTATGAAGTATGTTAATTTTTTCTTTCTTTTTATGCTGAATGCTGTTGATAATATGAATATATGAAAATTAATTACAAAAAAATGTTATGGTTTTTAGGATTCTTTCCATTTAATTGCTATCCTATGTAGTAAAAAAAAAAAAAAAAAAAACTATTAGGAAACTTCAATATTGCTTTTTTTATTTTTGAATAATTTTTGTACATTTTTATAATTATAAAATTTTGGGTGTATATAATTGTGTGTGTGTATATATATTTTGTCATACCTTCTAGATGCTTGATATATATGATTGCCATCTTGGCATGCTTAGAATTGGGCCTTATAATTATGAACCATTGAGAGGTGTTGACTTGTGGTTGTCACAGAATGATGAATTTATTTTGCAGGTAATTCGTATTATATATTTGTATTATAAATTCCTTTCTGTATCATAGCAAAAATATTGAGTGTTTTAATTAGTGGCTTAGAATATCTTTTAGGGCGTGTTACACAAAACGTGTGAAGACAGGAAAATTGCAATATTAATTTGACTTAGAAAAAGCAATTGTAACAAAGTGCATTCTTAACTGTTTGCCAAACTGTCCATTTTTAATATTAAAGTGAAGTACCATTCTGACTAACACAATTTTATAAAGCATTAGCATTTAGAATTACAACTAATTATAATTTATTGTAAAATTATTAAAAGGAAAATTAAATGAAAACTGTAAATTTTACTGCAATTTTATTAAATATTTAATTTCTCTTATATAGTGAGGAAAAAGTTAAATACTCATAAATATATCATGCAGAAAAAAAAATACCCCGAGATTCAATATGTTTGTCTTTAAAATATTTCAGTTTTTTTTTTTATTTATTTTTTTAATGAACACTTTTAAAAAAAAAATTTAGACAAAGCATCTTTATTGTTAAATAGGAAAAAAACTATTTATTAAATTTATAATAAAATATAACCATCAGTAGATTATAAATTAAATTTTATATTTTCAATTTAATATCATAAGATGTTCCATAGGATATTAGTATTAATGGTTTATTAATCAGTTTCAGCTCTATTTGTAAAATAAAAGTATAGCATATTAGAAAAATAGAATGTAAGGTTTAATTTTTTCCACCCTCCTTCCCTAAAAAAATTTATATCTAATTTTCCAGTTGTAGGAAATGAAAAATAATTCCCCTTCCCTTTTGTTAAAAATAAATCATTTACTAAAAAAATTATTTGCTTGTTTGTATGCTTTATATGTGTGATTATGTTAAAAGATTGAAAAACCGTTCTTTTAAGCTTAATCAATAAAATTTTTTTAACATTTTGTCTTTAGCAAGTATCTTGAAAGAAATATTGTAGTTCTTGTACAAAATCTTTTCTTTGTATAAAAAAATTCATTTTTATATTTTTTTGTTAGTTTGTGTAAATTTGTAAAAATATCTTAACACCTTGTATTTTTTATAGCATTTATCAACATCGCCTGATGTAGAACCACAAGCCTTTGTTCCACAAGTTCGAGCAACATTGAAATATATTCAACAGAATCCATTTCCTGGTATTACAGTTTTTCCTGATAATCGTCCTCATTTTTATCAAAAAGATGAATCTGGAAATTGGATAAGAGTCTGTTATTAAAAGAATGTTATGTTGTTGAAAACTTTGTAATGATAATGTTTTGAGACCTTATGGAGTTATAATGCATGATGATTTTTGCAATGTGCCAGTAGAGGTTGCACGGTATTGTGTTACATTATTGTAAAGTTCCTGAGAGATTATTGAAAATGAAATCAAAGTTTTTAACTCTTGTAACTTTTTTAAACTTGGAATAAACTAAGAGCCTTGAGAACAATTTTCTTTTATTTTCTGTGGTGATGGATCAATATCCTATTTTAATTAGTCAATTCATTGAACATATTAAATGCAAAAATATCTTTTTTACTTTTGGTGTTATGTTAGCTTATTTACTTGAGGGCACAAGTTTTTGTTGGCCAGTATGCCATTGGATATTGCATTTTATGTACAATTACTTTTTATGTGTGTAGAATTTGAAGCATAAAAAAACTTGAAACATTTTGCATAACTTTTTCATTCTTATGTAGGTTTTTGAGAACTCGTAAACTAAAATTTTCATAAAATTTATGTTTTGGGGGAGGGGAGCAGTATTACATGTAATGAATAAATTTAAATATGCCAAATGACATTCCCCCTTTGATGAATCCCATTCCCTTTCTTCCCCATCTTTGTTTGATGCAAACTTATAAAAATGTTGTTAAAAATAACGATAATTCTAAAATTTGCTTTATCTTATTATATTTATATTATTTCTTTAATAAGTTTGCTAACATATATTTAAATAAGATACCTTTTTAATGCAATTTTTAGAATTGCAGATTCTTTCGGATTAAAATATATAATTGCAAATCGGAATTTAAATACATGAATGTAGCTAGCAAACTATTTAAAAAAAAACAACTTTAGCTTTAAGTTGCATACTTTTGAATGGTTGTGATGGTTGTCATTTGGGATGTTTTTTAAGTACTTCTCTATATATTTCCATTATTTTTCTTTTAAATAGTTTGTTAGTACTATACTTAACAGTTTTTTAAGTTCGTCACTAAATAAATGAGTACAGTTAATCAGTATAGATTTTGCATTTTCATCAACCCTGAAAAATAAAAATAAAATCTTCTAGTTTATTTTGATAATTAAATCTATGTGAAATTAGTTAGTATTAAATTCCTTTATGTTATAACTTTTCAGAAGTTGTATTTAATGATAAAATGCAATTTCGTATGTTGTTACAGTGTTCTTGAATTCATATATATTTATAAGGCAATTTATAATTAAGTGTCTTGGATATGATAACTAAAATAAAAACATGGTTATCAGTATAAGTTACTAATGTTTTTCACTTGAAATATGAATATTTTCTGTGCTGTTGTATTTCTGTAGTAAATAAAATAAAGTACTTTTATCTTAATTATGTAAATAGAAATAACTATAAAAATTTAAACAATTTTTTTACTGTATCTTTATAAAGTTTAAATGCACTGTTGGAACCTCTAAGTATTTTAATAAGATAAAGAAAATACTTATTATGTTTTGTTTTTAAAATATCTCTATTTACTACTCTTGTTATTGAGTGAGCTGTACAGTGCACTTTTTAAAATATTCACTCTTTTTTTACTTACTTTTTTTTCAGATTTTGAAACAAAATTTTCTTGCAATATGTTTATGAAGGCTTGGTGAAATTTTGTTCTTGGCATTTAGGTTATTTAATATTAATATTTAATTAGCTTATTTAAATTTGAAAATAACTTCCTAAGTACCTCACAGGAAAATTAACTTTCAAAATTATTAAAAATTTGTACAACAATAATCTTTTAAGTGTATTAGTTTAACAGTTTTTATATTCCCACTCTAAATTATAAATTATTTTAAATATTCATTGCTCAAGCAAATTTTGACCCTTTTTTTTTATATTTTCACATTAAAGGAAATCGTATATTGATTTTAATCTTTTTTAATCCTTACATTTAAAATTTTATAACGATAGTATCGTAAAATTTTTGGTAATGAAATGCATGCAAGAGGATTTTTCATTCTTTTTAAAGATGTTCTCTGTAGTTAAAGTAATTTTAAGCTAAAGTGCAGCTATTTTCATTATTCATGTGCAATTCATAAAATTTATATATTTGTAGCATTTTTTAAAAAGATGCTATTACTCTTTTTATTTTAAATTATTTCATTCCATGAATTTACCTCAAATTCAAAGTAATTGCCCTTTCATTAAAGGTACTACCTAACATTCAAGTAATTTATATTTGAATTGGCTAAAAACGTTGATTCATTCAATCCAGTTATAATTCCTAAGAATGTTAAATTGTTAAAATATTTAACTTTTTAAAGGATGATTTGTTAAAATTTTTTTTTTTTTTTTTTTTTTTTGCATTTGTGCAAATTTAAAAGTTTGTCAATATTTATGCATTTTGAGACTTGCGTAGTAGCACAAAATATTTTTTTATTTTTCAGTTCTTAGTATAAAGAAATGGGAGTATTCATTTATTGAGATTTTTATTAGTTTTTGAATTTAAAAAAAACAAAACATTATCATCAGATACATTTATATATGCTACAACATATACCGTATGTCAGTTTTCAGTTAAAATTAATTAGCATTCCAGTTGAGGAAAAAATTGAAATGTTTGTTATGAATTAAAAAGTTCATTATATTTTTTATATGCTCTTTGTGTAGTTGTACTTATATGTGTAGTTGTCTGTTCGTGGTGCATGTAGTTTAATTTCAAATCATAGGTCAACATACTTTTGGTTGCACAATTTTCTTTTTTTTAGATAATTTTTTTAGATTCTCATTTTTTAATTAATTTATTAATGTTTTTTCTGAAATTTATCCTCTTTTCTCGCATTTTATTTTTCTTTTCACTTGAGTCTTCCAGTTTTTTAGATTAATACTTATGTATTGATTTACTATTATAAAAAGTACCATAATATCTTGCCTGTAATTCATGTTTATAACTTTCTGGAATAAAAAAAAAACCTATAATGAAATAAACCAAGGTAAAATTAATTTTTTTTCAGATTTTCTATATATTTTTGCCTATGAAATTCTGCTTTTTTGCCGAGATCTTAAATCAGCAAAGCGTTTCTTTAAATTTAAAAGAAAGTATTAGTGTCAAAATAATAAAGTAACACATTAATTTTATTGTTATGGATAGTTTAAAAATGTATGCAACAGTTTATAATCAGCATCAAGAAATTTCAATTTTGTTTGACTTTAAATCCCCATATTATAAACGGGAATTTTTAATTCTCTCGTTATATGGCAGGTGAATTTATGACAGTTTGCACCTTCAATAATATGCAGGGATAGTTAATAAATGTGCCATAATTTTTTTTTTATACATTTCTTTGTATTGTTGCTCAGTGTTATGGATATTTTATTGCTTTTGCATTAGTTTTTCCCTACAGAAATAATCAATGCCATTTGATTGTGTCGTCTTTTAAGTTTTCATGTTTTAATGTTCGCTGCTGTTAATTTTGTGTAAATTATTTTATTGTCCATTGTTAAATCAAAAATGTGCTGGTAGCTACATATAATCGTATAGCTTTTGAAGAGAGATGATAGATCTGAGTTGTTTCTGAACATGAAAAATTTATTTTTTGTCTGTTGGCATTATGTATGGAATATATGTTATATAAATTGATCTGAGTGTAACTTTCATCTCGGACATTTAAATATTTTTCTAAGGTTTTCATAGATTGTATGATAGTTGCTATTTTTGTTTAGCTGGGAAATCTCTATATATATATTTGTGATGTCATTTTAAAGATGTATATATATCATTGTCTGCGTCACATGTGTTGAAACATTCTGGCTTCATCATTTATATGCTCAAAATCTCTCTGTGGACTCTTGTGATAATTACTTCTAAATTAACTGTAACCCTTCCATTTCTAGAGCTTTTTATGGATATGTCGGTGACTGTTGAAGAATATTCTTACTTGTAATCATGCATTATACAGAGAATAGTTATACTTAATGTGTTTTCATTGATTTTTACTATGAATAAAGAATAATTTTAAATTTTAACATATAAACAATGCATGTATTTTTTTCATAGTATTTCAATTTATGAAATGGATTAAATGTTATGTTTTCTTGTTATTTCTATTTCTTATGTGTTAAATGTTCTTTTAATGAGCTCTATTGATTTTAAATAAAAGTTAAACTAAACCAATAAATAACATAAAATATTTTATTTCAAGAGATTAAATTATACATTTATCTATTGAAAATTTAAGCACAGTTTTTCTATGTAAAATTTTTATGGATTTCTCTGTAATTTGTGCTCTATGTATTCAATACTGATGATGGTGTTGCCAAGACTTAAAATATTTTTTCTTTTTTGAATAAATTCGCGATTTTGTAAAATTCTGGGTCTTTAATTTTTGTTATTCTTCATTCCAAAGTTGTATATTTTTACTGGTGTAATCAATTATTTTACTTCATGTTTTGTGGATTTTAGGAAAATATTTTAATAACAAATGGATTAGACTAGCAGAAGCTTGTTTATATATATATTCAAGTTACAATTAAATTGTAGCTACTCGAAATAGGAATAAAGATTTGTACACAAAATGCTATTGAAATTGTTTTTCTAACTAATGACAGAATTCTAAAGTTTGATTGCGAGTTTTAGGTTCCAAAATTTTTATTTCATTATAATATATATTCTAAAAATGAATTTTGTCACATATTCTCTATGAATTATGTATAAACATTATTTCATTTTAAAGTTTTAATTAAAATAAAATAACCAAGTTTATTCAAAATAGGAAATTTAATTGAAGACTAATGTATGTCTTCAGCTTAATGTTTTAATAGCGAATGAAATAACTTCCACACACAAAAATTCAGATCAAGTATTTATTCAGAATTTTAGTTTACATTTTACTTTTTAAAATTTCTTCTAGTAACTAACTATTAATTAGTTTAAATTGAAAATATTTAAAAATTTTTTTAATAAATATTCTAAAAATAAAATCTTTTCAATTTCTTCATATTAAAAAAGATTTTCCCCAAACATGGATAAAAATATATTCGTAGGCCATTGAAAAAAAGTTGAATTATAAATTCCATCCACACAATTTCTTTCTTTAAAAAATATCAGTCATAGTTGGAGTTTTATTCAGTAATATAAACCTTGCATTATTTTTTCCTTTTCTTTTTGAAGACAAAGTAGTTACAATTTTGAATAAGATTCTTGCCTCACTAATAAAGATGGCTTAATATCGTGGAGAGATGTACAACCTGTAAATAGAATTAAATTTTAAAATAGTGGTACAATTGCCGTATTTCATCAAATGAGAAAGTTTCAATTCAAAAGCACAAAATTTAAATTTTTTTCTTCATTGTATGACTTGTGTTTTTATGAGACCAACTCGTTAACATCTGTAAAGAAGCTTTGCCAATGCTATGTTCATTAATGAGTATTTGATGCTGATGTGCAAGCAGGAAAGTCAAAGAGGTTGAGGTTAACTTGAGTCAGCTCAGGCTTCAACTTGCCATCAATTCTCGTTGAATGCAAATCAGCGAGCATTGTTAACAAAAAAAATGAATTATTTTTAATAATAACAAAATATTTGTGTATGCTTACAGGGCCTTGCATTAGCTGTCAATATTTTTTATATAAGTAATTTTTTTTTATATTTTAAAATAAAAATTTATTTTAGATTGTCTTCTAGATTTCATTAATGCTGTTAATATCTATTCAACTGAAGTTATACTTGAATGATCAACTTTTATATTTTTATGCTTGGTGGGGGAGGGGCTAAATAAGAGTTACAGTAAATCTAACGGCAAACTTCTGCCTGTAATGTTTATAAAAGCACTTTGAGTTACAAGTGCCCCTAAGTACGATTTTTTTTTTTTTTTAGTTACAAAACTGCTTCAATGACATAACTTAGCTCAGTTTCCCACATTCTACACTTATATTTAAAGAAAAGTAAAGTAATCTGAAATATTTTTCTCGAATGTTTCTTGTGCTAAATGCAGACTTGGGAAAAGGGATGAATTAGAATTTTTTTTGTCGAATTTCCACATTACAGAACTAAGCAAACAGTCAGCTACCAGCATTCACTCAATTCAGCGACAGCTGAGGAATTTGTAAAAAAAAAAAAAAAAAAAAAAAAATTACCGAATTGATCAAAACTGAACGATACGTTCCCCAACAAGTTTTCAACCATGAAGAGACTTGGACTTGTGAAAAAGTATGGGTCTTGATGATGGGCCACAAGCCCTGTGGATGAAGGTTGGTATTCTTCTCGTTGTTTGTTAACTCAAATGGCGAGTGCATGATAAAGCTGCTGCTTTAATATGCCTCAAGCAACCCAGAGTTTTCAAAACATTTAAAGGCTTAAAAAAAATTAAAGTTTAATAGGGAAGGCAAACTCAATTGCGGGGATAGTCGGGAAGCTTTCCGTATAGCTGATCCACTTAGTCTTTGGTCCTGCCGTTAAGAGATGTTTCGAGGTCAGTGATATCCCTATAATATATTCTGTGCATTGTACTCGGAGCTCACTTTAGAAAGGCTCTTTATCTCCTACACCCCTATCCTTTACCCATAGATTAACAAATGTTTTTCAATTCTAAAATTTTTTATCGAACACATGTTCCTATACTATTTTGGGGGAATCTACGAAAGGTGTGGAAGAACCACTATAATATTTTCACATGTCTGAAAGTTATTGAAATTTTTTTGTTCATACACTTTCTTTTAACATTATTCATGTCTACCAAAAATCTAAATTTTTTTTTATCCTGGAATTCATGAATAAATGAGTTGTTTAATAATAAACAAGATAATATGCCTTATCTTTCATAGTATACCCTATTATTTTACAGTAATAATAAAATAGAAACCATATGGTATTTCCCACTTACCACTTAAAGCCATGGCTGTATCAAATTCAGTTTTCAAAATTTGCAAAACTTTCTTCACTCCTGCTTCACCCTATTTAAGAAACAATTTATGTGTATTTACAAAACAAAATAAATAAAATAAAATATAATTGAATAACTATGGTGCAAAACTATTTTCATACAATCTTCTATCCATTATGAATGCGACCATATACCATTATTGGAAATTGGTTTGAATTCTATTGTGATACAATAAATATTTTTAAACAAGCCCAACATCGACAATTACTAACAACGGTCAAAATGTACGAGTATTGATTTGACAAGGTGTTGTATATCATTTAATTTTATTAAATGTTTTTCGCCTCTGTATTATTAAACTTTAACATTATCACACAGTTGTGTTGTAGCCGTATCCCCTGAAGAATACAAGAAAATCGAATGCCATGTTGCTCCTGAATAATATTGGCTATGTTGATTGCCAGCTCGGAGTATAAATCCTCTTCCGAGAGATGGTCCAACAATAGAGAGGTTTTTTATAACGTTTTTTTTATCGTCCGATATTTTTCTTAGCGCGCAAGCTCATAGGAATAGCTCAGTACTGCAGTATTACAGATACACATGCGCAATATGTACAATGTTTCCTATGAGCATGCGGGCTAGGAAGAAAAAATTATCGGAAGATAAAAAAACGTTACGCAAAAACTCTCTAATGTATGGCGGCTGTAACAGCTGGGCAATCAAAGACACGAGAAGTAAGCTAGACATCAGGTCTCGTCACAAATTTTTTTACTATTAAAATGTGCATTATGAAGTAGATTATGCAAGTTGCAATATGCAGATTCTTAGGACATCTCCCCTATCCAAATTTTATTCATTGTAATTCAGTACATAACAGAAAAGATTGAAGTATTTGAATTGAATCCTATTGAAGAAAAAATTGTCTGAAAAATTTATTGGCTAATATACATATATCTTTAATGCTGAATATATAACTTAAAAAATCTTTTCTCTAACACAACTGGATTTTTTTTTTTCACAACATCACAAATATTTTACTGTAGTAACATTTACACTATAGAAATTATAAAAGGCTGAATGTACCTAAATATCATTTTAATACAAACTGCTGACTTAGCATAGAGCCAAACTGCAACGTCTCAAGAAAGGATCGTGGAACGGCAGAAGACCTTCCTGCGATACAATCATCTGTCAATAACTGACAGAAGACATTCGTTATAACCTATTGCGTGCCTCCTTATGCCAACATAGGGAGAAATTTAAGAGTTGACTATTATTGTATACATAGCGCTTGCGTGGGACAAGTTATTTCATGTTGATTTTTTCCTTTCTTTTTACCTTAAACATTATAAATATAAATAAAAATATTTTAATTATCCCGGAACAACCGGCCTGCTGAATAGCCATTGTGTTATACGTGGAAAATATTCTGGAATATTTGCTTAAGGAAATGATTAAAATTCCATCAGTAATTTTCTATTGACACTGAGTTTCAATTTCCAGTCTTTTTTTTCTCCAAGCTGAGATGACTGATAGAAACTCTCACTTGTTCATCTCTTATGATTCATTGGTTTTCGGAAAAGAAATCAAAATGCGTGTGATGGAATCGAAACTTCAGAGACATATAGCAACCTAAGTCATCATGCGCTTTCAGTATCACATATAGTATTAGATTCGTTGTCAGACTTATTACTTCCTAAAATGTTTTTTCGGCACATTCTTGAAAGAAACCAAGGCGTTTTGTTGTTGTTGTTGTTCAAACGATTCGTTTTTCATTATTTTTCTAGTTCGTGATCTTATGAAAATCCATTCTTTTTTAGCGACCACTTTGGTAAAAATTTTCTTTTTTATAAATAAAAAAAAAATCTGTTCTACTACTGTCTGTGATTTTTATAAAATGAATTCGTATTTATTTCATATGAAGAGAAAGAAAATAAATGTTACAGAGATCCACTAAAAGAAAAAAAATATCAACATTATTCCTTTCACCAGATGTAAGAAATTGATATGAATCCCATATCTTTGTTTTGAAATGTGCTTTCAAGGTACTTGCTGTTTGTTCACTCAGAAAAAAAAAGTTTATCGCAACTGTAAAAATTAATTGCAACAATTAATTTCCAGGATCACTATCCAAGGACTTTGAAATGCTGCATGATGAAAGTAACAAAATGTTTCCCTGTCTCCTCCAGAGATGATTCCAATAAATATTTATGTAAGTATATTTCACCATTAAATTCGAAGAAGTATGAAAAGGTGCAAACCTCTTCTATGCTGTGCTTGGACATTTTTGTTTTGCTTTCTACGCTGATAATAATAAAAAAATATTTGGTTTTATGAAGTTAAAACCTCTTTCCTATAGAGTTAGTTCTTCACGTCTTTGGCCTCCTAAAAATAGCTTTACTAAGATGAAGATTATGCTGAAAAGTTAGTCAGTTTTTAAAAAGTTTATTAAGATGCAGGCAGTAAGCTAATCATATTTTATCTTAACCTGTATGTATTACTAAAAATAGTATTAACTTACGTCGTAAGCTAGCCCCCATAATATAGGTCTGCCAATGAAAACAGCTTTTGCTCCCAAAGCTAGTGCTTTGAGTACATCTGTACCTTTTCGGATTCCACCATCCAAATATACTTCGCAACGCCCATTAACAGCTTTAACAATTTCAGGCAGGACTTCTATCTGCAACACAGAAAAAGCATTATTAAATTAACTGAGTGAAATGAATTCTCTCTCCGGACTACTTAAGTATATTTTTTGTTTTGCATCTTCTGCAATAACAACCTGGCGTGAATATCTTTTAAGGTGAATTCCCACCAATACTAAAATATCTAGACGTTGAGTACTAGGAGTTATAAACTTATTCTCCTGCTCTACATTTCCCCGTTGCTTTAAATTTGAATTCCATCTAACTTCTCAATGTCAGTCTTCTGTATTAGTGAGAAATGTGTCTCTTCAACCAATAGAAAAATCCGATTTGATTTGCGATGGACGGATACTAGTAAATTAGCCTTTTATATGTACCACACTGGCCTAAAAATCATGTTCTTTCTCCTTTTCCTTTGAGGCGATGGGAATCTATCTTTATACAGAAACTAAAATAAATAACGGGGAAAAAAAAAAAAAAAAAAAACCCGACTTTTCTCTTATCTCGGTTTACACTGAAGACAAAATTTTCCGATAACTGTAAAACAAATCCATGTTTCCAATTAACTGTAAAATCATTTTTCTGGTCTTCTGCAGCAGTCTGGTGTCGAAAAGTTATATATAATTCAAGTTTAAAGCCATGGGAGAAAGTAAAATAGATATGTTTGTGATGGGCTGCTATTTTGCGCACCCTGAGATTTTAGTATCTGCTCGGAACCCACCTTTACTCTATTTAATTTGAAGAAAAAATGTCTGTGTAATTACTTATTTTATTTTTTGATCATCGCGATTTCGACTGTTACAAATCTTAATGGAAACCAATGACTTATAAAGTATGTAATATAATTTCTAAAATCAGTGATAATATTTATAATAATAATATAATAATATAGTTTTTAAGATCAGTGACGATATATATCAGAGAAAATTGCATCTTAAGAATTCAAAGAAGTAAAGAATTCAATTTTAATTCTGAATCAAAGAGTTTCGTAATTTTTGTCTAGTGATTTTGAAGTTTTGGAAGGAAATAAATACAAAGAGGGAAATAATAAACTTTCTAAGTATTACAGTTTTTAAATTACTCTGAAAAACACACACACACACACACACATATATATTTATACAGTCTTGTAGAAAAATATTTAAAACTGATACTGGATTTCAGCTGCACTGGTGGCATCTGTGCTGGCGCTAACTCGTAGGCGTGATACTCTTAACTATCAGTTGAAGCACTGATAATCCTCAATGAATTTTTTCATTATCTCGAACGATATGGATACCCCTTAGAGAAGAACAATTCTTTTTCCTGTTGAATTTTCAAGATGGAGCAAAGAACGAACTATAAATAAATTTCATGGAAAACTCGGAAAAAGTGCCGTTGAAACGTATCATTTAATGAAACAAGTTTAATGCAAGTTTTAGTTTAGTAGAACCAATATTTTCTTACGGCACACAAAATTTTAGACGGAAGAGATATTCTAGAAGATGGTAAGCATACAGGAAAACTAAGTTCATCAAGAACACCTAAGATTATTGAAAAGTGCGTGATTTCGTGACAAAGCATCGCTGAGCAGGAGACAAGAGTCTTTGAACATCAACAAAGAAATTATTCGAATCATCTTGCATGCAGATTTGGGCAAAACAAAAGTAGGTGCTGAATTTGTTCCACACAATTTAACTGGTGAATAAAAATCAAGGAGAAGTGCAGATTTTAGGGACATCATTTAGCCACTGGAAATGATCCATACTTCTTGAGACCGATTGATACAAAATGGTGTGGGTGAAAAATGGTGTTTGCAGTAGGATCTAAAAACAAAGTGCGGAGTGGAAGTCGCCACAAAAGGAAAGTTCCATCAAAAATGAAAACAATGCTCATTACATTCTTCAATAGCAAGAGTATTATCCCCAAAGACTTTATTCCGACTGGACAGTTACTGGTGAGTATTGTTTAAATGCTTTGAAGCGTTTGATAGCCAGAATTCGTTGCATTTGTCCAGAATATCGGTATGAAAACAGTTGGTACTTAATGCATGATAATCCACTTAGTCCCAACACACTAAAGGTGCGACAATTTTTGGCAAAAAAATAACATCTACTTGTTAAATCATGCACCGTATTCACATGATGTAGTACTCTGCGACTGCTTTTTATTTCCAAAATGTAAAACGAAGTTAAAAAGGCCATCAAATTTTGATGACATTGTGACTATAAAAACAACTGCCAAGCGAGCTTTGAAGACAATCCCACAAATTGAACTCAAACAGGCCAAAATTGAACTCAAACAAGTCATTATTAAACCACTGTAACAAATGTAATGAAGTCGAAAAAGCTTATTTCGAATAAAAATAATTAAAAAATATATAATTACTTGTTTTTATTTAATTTTATAAACTTATTCTTAAAAATCATTTGGCATGCTGTGTATATAACTTTAAAGCAGCTTTTTAAGAACTGCTACCTTTGCTTGAAGCAAAGTATACCTCATGATACAGTTTTAAGTTTAGAAACGTGTTGAAAAAAACATTCCTTAAGTAATCAAAATAAATAAATAATAAAAAAAAATTAATATCCAAATCTTACTGTAGAAGGGACTCCGTCAAGTTGTCGAGCGCCATGGTTGGAAACAATTATCCCCGCTACTCCATTTTGTGTAGCTAAGACAGCATCTTCAGCTATTCAAACATTAATTTGTATAAATATAATTGTTAAATTAGTTACTACAGTAAATTCTTAAGCAAACGAGAAAAAGTAATTATATCAAATTCTTGTTGAATTGAATTTCAATTTCATAGTTAAAAATCAAACAACAATACATTATGTAACAATTTTTTTAAATCAGGAAAAATATTATTTTTTTTGAACTTCGGTGGACCTTGTGTTCCACGAATAGTCTTCCAAAGAATGATAAATTATCTTCAGTGTGAACTTCAAGCTGCCCTGCATTTGCGCTTCACATGGAAGAAAACCCGGAAAACTTCGATCAGGCACCTTGACTACTTTGCCAGGTGCTTAATATACATTGGATCACTGAATTGTCATCGAATCTCTTCATTTCTGATAACATTGACATAGACCGTGGATTCGATCGTTAGTTCTCCTGCATGCTACTCGAGTCACCATTGGGCCACAAGTGGGATTAAAGAAGTTAATTTGTAAGCGATAATCACACATAACAATTGTTTCTGGATTCTTTCTGATATAAAATACATTTCTACATGGTGAAAAAAAAAATGGATTATTATTTACTACTTAACGAAAAGGAATAGGAATAATTTTTCGACAAGCAATATGCTCTCTAACAGTACATTATGTATTTGTTTGTAAACAGATATAATTTAAACATTTTTATTTCTTTTACAAACATAATATTTTAGTTACAAAAAAAGAAAATAAGATATTTTAAAAGAAAATATTTTATGAGTAATTTTTACAATAAAAAATTTATAACAGTAAATAGAAATGGTATACCTGTTAAAATTCCTTTTAGTATAATTGGTAAAGTAGTTAACTGTTTCAACCAGTGGACATCTTTCCATGAAATCGATGGGTCGAATAATTCATTCACATATTTATTCAAATCTGATCCATTGTCCGATTCTCCTTTAACTGGTGATTTTAAATCGGTAGAGAAATTTCCAAGCCTTAAAAAAAAAAAAAGGACGTTAAACGTGCACAAAAAATAAATAAATAAAAATTTAAAGCTATTACTTTACTGTAAAAAAAAAAAAAAAAAAAAAAAATCAAATTTTTTTTATTTAAAAAAATATAGAATTAATGGTCATCCTTTGAAGATATCATTTTTTTGTCCAGAAATTCAATACCATTTCAATGCACATGCCAACAGTAAATTGATCTGTAGATGTTAATTATTATTATAACTGTACAAATCCAAAAGGAATCAAAATCAGGATATACATTTTTAAGTATTTGCTAGGATAAAATAAAATTTAATTTTTTCTTGCAGAAATATATTTAAATATTAAACATTATTATTTTTTTCCATCATAGTCGTGTGCAATTAAAGCAGCAGATTCGAAATTGAAACAAAATGCAACACGATTTACAGTGTTACAAACACTGTAGCATTGCAATCTAGAACGAACAATCTCAAACGGGGCATCTTCTCCTGCCCTCCTTTTCGAGCCCAACAGAACAACTTACCAGCCTGCGGATTTGCTGTGTCCATTCCCGGAATAGACATAATAGCTTCCGGTTCTGGATGATGTGGTGTGGTTCGGTAGTTCCAAAATACAATGCACTATCCATCATGCCACTTCGGCCCTAAATTTCCAACTAAAGCGACATGGGTACAAAGAGATTTTCCATTTTTTTGGCTCCATTTCATAAACAAAAAGGTAGGTGAAAGTGTACTCATAACTATCATTATATTAATACTTTGAAAAAACGAAATAACTAAATAAATTCATTTCAGACTTCAATGAGATTTCCCTTTTTCAATATCTGAGGCCTGAACGGGAATTACGTTTTCGAAACAAGATGAATGGTTTGAAAATCGACAAACATTGCCAAACCTAAAGATTTCGGGGCTACGCTGGGGAGGGTCATAATAATTCTGTAGGACAGAATGCCCTTTCGTTTGGCTCTATGTAGGGGAGATAGGCGCAAACCTCCATATGCCACTCATGGATGTTCGTTTGTATTGTAAAAGAACAACTTTACTCGCATCATTCACAAATAACTTCACAGGGGCATCTTAGTTCTGGGCACAGCGATGTAGTGTGGTTCATTAGTTTTAAAATGCAACGCCAAATACATCAGGCCACTTCGGTCCTAAATTTTCAACTAAAGAGAAATTGCGTTGGTACAAAGAGAATTTTCCCTTTTTTAGCTCCATTTCATTAACAAAAAGGTAGATGAAAGTGTACATATAACTATCCATTATATAAATACTTTGATAAAGCAAAATAACTAAATAAATGGGTTTAGTGTAATATCACTCTGGCTCTCAATGGCGCAGGTATCGTGTTCGACTCCCGGTGGTAGCATGGAGGTTCGGAATCCATTTTAATCCGTAGGTCCCGGTCTCATATGGCTGTAGAGCGTTGGGATGACAACCCTATCCCATAAAAAGAAAACATCTCTTATCTCTAAATCTGGCAGTAGGCTAACAACCTTGACCCACTATGTGGCTGTGGCGTCAATGAAGAAAAAGAAGAACTGTAACATTAACATTTAATAATAATAATAATAAAAAAATCGAAAACTTACTTCAAATGAGGAGGAAGAGTGAATCTGTTCCTTGAATCTGCCAAGCGGTGTCCGAACACAGGCGCATCCACTGTGAGGACCAGGGCCAGGTATCCTGCGTCTTCTGCCCGAGCAACGAGTTTTTTAGTCACTTCCCTGTCCGAGTAGATGTAAAGTTGAAACCATCGAATGGATTCCGGAGCTGCTTTAGCGACATCTTCCAGGGATGTCGTGGACAAAGTGCTGAGCACCATTGCAACTCCTTCGGCAGCTGCTCCTAATTTTTAAGAGAGTGAATATATATATATATATAAGTAACTAAACAAATTGTAATATGATAATGCATTTTAAATTATTATGGATTGAACATATGCAATCGCTTATTTATTTCCAAACTCTAATAAATGCATAATATTTAGTAAGCAATCACAAGTTTTGAAAAGATTTATCTGTCATTGCATGATGGGTAGTAGTAGTATGATAAGAGCATACAATGTGCAAGAAATTTTAAAGCAAAAAATTAGACTTTGTGTTGCTAAATTTCTCCTCGCGTTTAAAACCTCTTCCACATTGTATGCTCTTGTCAGACAGGGTAGGGTGTCTGAGCAACAGTTTACAAACTTCTAGGAGGACTAGAATACATATAGACGACTCGATATCACTTAGCAATGCTGGATAGGAAGTGCTTTCCAGATGAAGTAGATAGCTGCGGGTAGACAGACGCTGGAGTTCCAAGTATTCCTACAGATTGTTCATTTCACACACATTTCACTCAACGATAATTGACCATATGGATGCCGAACTAGCGGTATAGTATATGATGTTGCGGAATACAATGAGCAAGCCATACGGCACTTGCAAGCGTAAGAATATCCATTGAAGTTTACTCCCATTCTAAGCCTCACTATACGGTATGCTAAGCTAGCATTTATTTATAAAGGACTCTTTCCAGAGAGCCGACATGAAACTCTAATATTCCAAACATAAATCTGGCCTTTGGAACCGCAGGCTTCAGGTTCGAATCCTGGCGGTGGCATGGATGTTCGTTAGTGATTCGGAATCCACGTTAAACTGTAGGTTCCGGTTTAATTAGCCTAAAGTGCACAAAAAAAAATGATCGTAGAGTGACAAATCAAATCCAGACACAGAGGCGATCGTGCTAGGTTTCGTAGAGGACAATCAGAGTTTAAATATGCGAACTATAGTGCGTCATGGCCGGATGTTCTTCTTCAGAAGAATTCTGTGTGAAAAACGCATGTAACCGTAGTTCAACTTTATTACTGTTGACGTTACTTTTGTTGATAAAAACAAGCATTACAGCATATTACATGCGGTTATTAAACAGCTTATTTAAGTAAATATGCGGTAGTGTCCTTTCATTTCTGGTGTTTTCAGAGCGCGTTATTTCTGGTGTTTCTGGATCAGAAAAGCATCTCCGACTCATCAATGCCATGTGATTTCAAGTCGTCTAATTGTACTTTACCTCTTTCAGAAGGGGTAAAAAAATCGGGGCTGAGTTGTCTTACATGCACACTTTTTGCTATCTAAACTCTCATCAATAAACGTCCCCAAATTTTACTGTTTAATTCAATTTGGATCCACCCATTCCCTTTAATTTTTTTATTCCATTCTGGACATCACCATCTCTGTAAATGTTCTTTAAAATAAGAATGATAACGAATGATTAAGAATGATTAATGATTAAGAATGATAATGTGTAATTTTAAAACATTTTTTTTTTTTATCACTTTAAGTTACAACATAACACAATCATTTAAAGTTACAACATTTAAGTTAGGCAGTTTAGCTTGCTTTTCAAATATTTTAATTTTATTATTCACACAGGCATTTTATCATTGTCACACTATATACCAGAATAAATCTTGTTCTCACAAAACAAAAAATTAATTTGTTAAAGATCATAAGCGCAGAGCTTCTTAAGATAATAAAGAAGTATTTCTTAAGATAATTAAAATTCGATTTTTTGAATACGTTGATGTTCATGATGCATAACTTTTATAGCTGTCGAAGACATTACTATGAAGCTTCTTTACATGAAAATGCTTAATGTATTGTTCACGAGGCCAATTCTTTACATTTGACAGTTTAATGGTTTCGAAATTCTCTACATTTTTAAATAGTGCTTTTCTCACTTTTTTAATGGCGGCCTGATGGCCAATTGGCTAACAGTCAGGCCTTTGGTACCCCAGGCTTCGGGTTCGAACTCCCGTGGTGACAGGGTTGTTTGTGAGTGGTTCAGAATCCATGTTGAACTGTAGGTCCCGGTCTAATTAGCCTAAAATGTGCACAAAATAGCGATAAACCAATCCCTCTGTTAAGGGCGTCTTGAAATGTACACTCATGTCCATAAATTAAAGGTAATGAAGTTCAGGCAAAGAAAGAGACAGAAGCAAAACAAATTTGACTTATTTGTAAAGTCTATTTATTAAACAAAAGGTAAAGAGCAAAAAACATGCTATATGTTTGGCATAATTAATAAATTATGTTTGACATAATTAAATATTACTCCCTGGAGCAAATTTCAAAAAAGAACCTATTTACAAAACACAGTATAACATGGTTAGTATGATGGTTAATATGGAGTATGTCTCCCGGACGATGCGATACAGGCCTTACAAAGCCTAGGCATGCTGAGTATCAAATTATCAATCTGATCTTGGGGAATATTACACCACTCCTCAAGCAATGCCCTCCGAAGATCCGGTTGACAGGTGGGAGGGAGTTGACGGGCTGCAATTCGTCGGCCAAGCATATCTCACACATGCTCTATTGGATTCAAGTTCGGTGAGTATGCTGGCCAATCCATACGAGTGATATCCTCCAATTGAAGGCATTCGTCTACAAAGTTTGCAAGGTGAGGACGGGCGTTGTCATCCATAAACAGAAATTCAGCACCCATGGCGCCCCGAAACAAACGTACATGTTGTTCCAGAATGACATCCCGATAGATGTGACCTGTCATCGTTACACTCTGAACATGCAGGTCAGTTCTGGAACCAAGAATAATTCCCTTCCAAACGAGCCATCCTGCACCACCGTAACGGTGTCGTTCAATGGTGTTCTCTTGGTGGTAACGGGTACCTGGCGCTCTCCATATGAAAGTCCGGCGAGAATCAGACTGCAAACTAAACCTGGACTCGTCGGAAAACATCACACCAGACCACTGTTGCGGTGTCCACAATGCATGCTCTCTACTCCAGGTTAATCGCAGGCGACAGTGAGTTGCGGTAAGTGGAACACATCTGACAGGCCTACGAGCATATAGACCAATGTGCCCTAAACGTCTGTACACGGTCTGCCTTGAAACTGTCGTACCGGTAGCTGAAGAGAACTGACGAGATAGATCTGATGCTGTGCTCCGTCTGTTTCTTTTGGCAGTAACTGCTAAATACCGGTCCTCATTCGGCGTTGTAACTCGGGGGCGACCTGTGCTGTAACATCTACTCACATTACCATCATCTTGGAATCGTTGCCAAAGCCTGGAGATGACACTCTGGGCGATTCCAAGTTCCTCGGATACTTCCAGCTGGGTACGTCCACATTCCAGTCGTCCGATAATTCTACCACGTAAAAAATCATCCAAATGCTTCCTTTGTGCCATAACTATGCGGTTATTGCACTGAAAGGCTTTTAAAGCGCTTGTGAACAATTTTACTTCTTTGCCACCATTCCTTATATACCCCTCTCTTACACTCTCGTCATTGTGACGTACTATCCGTGCCATCTGGTGGTTTCCTGTAATTTGCATATTCTTCTTCAAGATGTGTGTGATAATTCTATAGGTGAAATTTTTAGTTTAGAGTTCAATTTCTGTGTGATTCTGAATTATGCTTAATTTATGGACATGAGTGTGTATATATATATATATATATATATATATATATATATAAATATTTGAAGAATATAAAGGAACATGACTTTTTACATGCCATTTTAACATTTAGAAACTTTTAGTTGAGAATTTTACATTTTAAAGAAATTTCAAAAGTAAAACTTTAATTTTGATAGCCCAATAATTTACTAGGCTATCAAATCAGACAGACGTGTTCCCAATAAAAGTTTCATTAAGAAAGTATTGTAAACTTTATTTAAGAAATCTTGAATAACCATGATTGATAAATATAATCTCATATATGTTTCTCATTTCATAATATATAACAAGGCAAAAAATGTTTTCCGATATAAATATTTTGAAACGTAGCAATTTAAACCCACAATATTGTTAAATATACCTGCGATATGGAAATATATACATTTGTATTTCATTCAGTTTTATCAACGGCGAGTTTTTAGGTTAAAAAAAAAACCAGATAACTTAAATTGATGGATTAATAAGATAAATTTAATAAGACAACTTTTATAATCATAGAATTGAATTTATGAAGTCCTTACAAAATTACCTTTAACTGTTGCTATTTCACCATCTGGATGGGCCATGCGATGCATCGCGCTGGGAGCAATGCAGACAGGGAAAGAGACAGTGTGACCCAAAATGGAGGTACGCAAGGATCTTTTCGATACATCTCTCAAAAATCTTGGTTTCAATCGATATCTTGTGGAAAAAAAAAAACCTTTATTATACAGTGGTTTTAGATTAAAAAAAAAGAAGAAGAAACCATTTAGATCAGCAGTTCTCAAACTTTTTTTTAAAGATTTCTTGCATCCGATCTTTTCAAAAAAGTTTTGATAGCTTGCGCAAACTAAGTTAAATTAGTTAATCAATTGAAAACCGGACTGAAAGGCTATTAACAAAGATTTAAATTATAAACAGCATCATTTAGAAAAGGTTATCCCCCTTCCATTCCAAATATAAAAGCTGCTTGTGAAAATACTTGCAAACAACTAAAAATTTTAACAATCATCCATTTGTTTAAAAATTATTTTTTGGTTACATTTTAGATTCTCTTTGTTTAAAAAAAAGATAGGGTTTTATTTGAATCCGGTACAATTATTGAAAAATAACTGTTTTACAGCAATTAAAACTTATTCCAGCATTTTATGCTTAGACAATCTATATATGTTTAGAGAGCCACGAATTTCATTAATCAAGGACTATACTACCTAATCCTACATGAATCTAAAAATAAAAAGGCAAACTCCAGTTTGAGAACCACTGATTTCGATTTCGATGGTTGACCTTTCCCAGTTAGAAAGTAAATAATGAACTATCGGAAAATATTTTATTTAATTATTCCTTGTTTATAGGAAATACTACCTCATAATATTTCATTTAGCCATTTTTAAATGGTAGTATCACACAGATATGCACTTGTAAATTCTAATACCTTGTTCAATAAGGCACTTGGCTTTAGTTCTGATGTAGGATCTCTACTATATTTCTCTTTCCTATCTACACTTGAATATCTCGCTCTATCATCAAGCCATTAGCCATAGGAAAATACACATAGTAATATAGAATTCAAGGACATAGATTTTGGGTAAAATATATGCATATTTCTTTTACGTTTTCGTTAATATTCATTAAGATTGAAAAAAGAAAATGTTGCTTATTAATATTGCAATTGAATTGTTCATTGAATGAGTAGTTGTTTATCAAAATAGATTGGATAGTTCATTAAAATTATTTGAGATTACTCATCAAGATTACAGTTGTTCACTAACATTATAGTTAATTATTTGTCAAGATTGTATTTATACGATAAAATGGCAGAAATTGTCCATTATTATTATAATTGTAAATTAAAAAAGATTGGATTGTTTGTTAAGATTATAGTTGTAATTTGTAATTTGAAGAAAGAATGGATTACTTACTTATTGCCGATTGCTAATTAAGATTGTAGTTCTGTAATAAAGTAGATTGTATTTTTAATTTAAAATTATTGTTCATTTTCTCTTTACTTGTTCAATTTATTTTACAATTTTAAAATATTAGTTTATTAAAATAATTTTAGCTTGTTTACTGAAATTGTCCAAGATTGTGGTTGTACATTAAAATAGACTGGATTGTTCATTAAAATTATTGTAGATCGTTCTTAAAGATTATAGTTTGTTTATTTAAAAGAAATACAGCACATTGAATTGCAAATACATCTAGTAAGTTATTTTCTAGCGTTTTACAAAAAAAATCTCATTAAGCATTAACAATGAAAGCGTCTAGGACTTACTCATAAACTACAACTTTTATATTTTAAATTCTAAAGCATTATTTGAAAATATAAGGAATCGTATCATTCATCTTCTATCACAAAAATATCATCACCAATATCCTCTAGTCACGATCTTCAAAATGCATATGAAATAAAAGATTCTTTTGCTCCTTGTTTTATTTTATTCAAAAAAATTAAAATATTAATGTTTTAAAATTGCTTGCTGAGTATTTAAAATTATAATCAAAAATGATAAATATTAATTTATTAATACATACAAATACGAATATATATAACCTAAATATACATAATATGCAGCATTAAAACTATTAAACTTTGCTTTTTTTTTATAATCAAATTTCCGATATGCAAGTACAGACCCTACTTAACATATAATATAATATTGCAAAAAATATAATTTAGCAAGTTAGACAGGTTACATTTATTATATGCTTCCATTAGAATTTTAAGATTAAAACGTCAATAGACTGTTATGTCGAACTCGTATGTCCAAGTGGTAAAACGTGCAGTTGAGGACATATTCGAATCCACTAAAGGAGTGCATTGCAGTCATTGCTTTCATAGAATATTTTGACAATTTATTACATATTGATAATATTTTTTTCTTCAATGCGAAAAGCAAATGAGGTGCAGTTTACTCTAGGAAGGAACCATTTCTTCGTTTGACCCTACAATCGAGGAAGGGACGTGATTGTGGCATATGCAAATAAAACACGACGTTTCTCAAATTAAAAATAAAAATGGATTATTACTTCCAAAAACAGTTATGTATTCAATCCCCAAGTATTGTTAACTGGCTTTAAAATGGTAATTTAACGAACGTTTTGCCAACAAATTCATTGTTGTTGTAGTGAATGCGTAAGTGTTTTCTTGACTTTCCTCTCTGCCATACAGATGCACACTAACAAGCGTATTTTGTAATGGACAGAATTAAAATCACCCGGGATATTTAATCATGCATGATATATAGCAAACTCATTTGATGTGATAGAATTCATACTTTTTGGTTCTTGAGCGATAATGTATAGTTACTTTGAGTGCAGGTGTGTTTGTTGCTCTAAGGTTATTAATTTATTTTTTTTGCACACTTTAGATTAATTAGACGGGGTTCTATTGTTTAACGTTAATTCCAATCCACTAACATCTATGTCACCACCGGGATTCAAACCTGAAGCCCGTGGTACCAAAGGTCAGAGTAGGAAGATGAGCGTTACAATTACATGTGTTGTTTCATATTCCACTTGGAAGACAGCAACATCTAGACCAAGTCCATGAACCCGTGTATTCTCATGGAAGACAGACGGAGTCGGGGTTGTGATGGAGCACTCGTAGGCAGAAGTCCGACTTGGCCCAGTGTCGAGGAAGAAGGAAGGCACTGCTTTCAAGGAGGACTTTTTAAGGGAACTATCCCGCATTTCCTTATCGTATGGGAGAAAAACCGGGAAACTCCCACTAGGTAGTGCGAGTAACTAGGCAAGATGCTAAACATCACAAACGCCATCGAACCCCCTCGTTTTTTTTAAACAGTTTCTACAAGAATGCCGCCAGCGGATGGAATCTCAGCCCTAATGGCTCACCAGCGGCGCTCGTTGCCACTGAGCCACGAGTCTTGCTACGTTATGTGTCCTTGAAGTGATTAACTTATTATATGGAGAGGGAAAGGTAGTTTACTGAGTGTTGTATGCTACAAACAAAACTCGTGTGGTATGAATTTTAATGAACCATTTTCCTTTTGCGTAATTAGCATTCCGTGATGCAGGCTAACGAACAACAGTAATTTCAATACAGCAATACATATAAAAGCCTTCTATGTTATACATTCAGCATACGATCATCTCAATTCTGAGTGAAATTGAGTTCAAATACTTCTTTAATGGCGCAGCAGCCCCATGTTGGACCAAGTAGTCTACTTATTTTCAGATTCCGAAACAGATGTTTTCTTTTAAGGAGTAGGTTTGCCAGCCCTACGTCCAACAGTCATACTAGATAGGGACTTCCGGTTTAAAATGGATTCCGAACCACTACAAGCATCCATACCATCACTGGGACTCGAACCCGAAACCTGTGGCACAGAGTTCTAGTCACTTGGCCATCAGGCCCCGATTTTAAAGACTAAAGTTTGAAAAAAAAATATTGATTTTGAGTCCACGATATTGCATACATGATTCAGAAAGTAAAATGACGTGCTATTTGTAGAAAAGTTTTTTCACTATTTACATTTTTCTTTCTTTATGAAAAACGAAATACAAAACGAAGTTTCAACATGAAGAATAAAAACACACCAACAAAGCTAATAAATTTTTTTTTCCCCCGAAAAAAAATTAATATAAAAAACACAAATACGAAAAATTTAATTAATCTTTATTTATTTTTACGAAATAAATAAAATGAATTTTAAATTAAATATTAAAAATAAAATTTTTTAATTAAAAAAATTCTTTAAATTAATTACATTTTTTTAAGAAAATTTATTTTAAATTAATTACATTTTTTAATTAATTAAAAGATTTTTAATTAACTAAATTTAAAATTCTAAATTAATTAAAATTATCTAATGTTTTTATTTTTCGAGTAGTAAAAAATTATTTATTATTTAAGCTAATTCTTGAATTCGTTTTTAATTCTCTAATCCATTAAAACTCAATTTAAAAAGTAACATAATTAAAAAACGATTCTTTTCAAACAAAATATTTAAAAAACGAATACCTTTTAAACGCTTCTATATTTTCTTTTAACGTTTGTTCTTCATCTGCCCCGCTTTTGTAGTAATCTGCCACACTTTTGGGCAAATTATTAAGAGCATATTTCTCAAAGTCTTCCACCACAATAAATTCGCAATTTTTCGGCATTTTCAACGGCTCAGTTGTGTTGAATGTAAAATAATCTGTGACCATCTAATCGTTTTTATACAACAAACCACCATCGATACCTACGCCTTCGGAATGTTATCATTCTACTGCATTTGATAAAGGTTTTGCTTTTATCACAGGTTTAACGCAATTTGCTTATTGCATTACGAAAGCAATTATTTGGTGAGATATGCTTCAACTGATATTTTTCTAAATTTACAAATGACTTGACCATATTATATTTAGAGCTTATTTTGCATTTTAATATTATGCAAGATTGGAGATACAATATCGATTGTAGAAACTGTAAGAGCTGGTGAATTATTTCACCTGTCAGGTGAATAAAATGGAAGAAAAATCATGCGGAATTCGATAAACACGAACTTAATATCAATGTAGCATTAACCAGATTTTTTTTCATAGCAAAATACAAACATTAATTTTACTATTTCTTTCACTTCCGTACATTAAATCTAATTATTTTCTTATCTCTTTCCCTTCCACAGATTACACAAATAAGAAAATATTATATTTATATTTACACCTTTCTTTAAATGAATTCTACTAGATTATAGACCATTTTTAGAAAGAATTGTTTTAGCTAACACCTGTAGCAATGCATCCGTTATCCTCTTTATAAAGACTTGCAATTGCTGTACAATTAGTCAGTTTGGATTAAATTTATTTTTAAAATTTTTTTGGTTGCATATATATTGAACACCAGTGTAGCCCAGTGTTTTATTTATACACCGAATTGCATAACGACAAGCTAAGAAAGAAAAATATCTGCCTTTCGGCAGGACTTTTAGAGGTAAATACCCCACATTTGCGTATCTTTTAGGTCTGGTTTATCGCTCTACAGTCAGTTTTTGCACACTTTGGGCTAATTAGACCGGGACCTACAGTTAAACGTGGATTTCGAATCTCTCACAAACATCCATGCTACCACCAGGATTCGAACATGAAGCCTGTGATACCAAAGGTCAGAGCCCTAGCCTGTCTTTTAGGAAGATAACCGCATCCTCTCCAAAACGCAACCTTGATTGTTTATAATTGAAACCTTACATATGCTGCCACTATCATTATCGAATCTCCTCGCTTTTAAAGCAGTCTGGTGGCCAAGTGGCTACAGCCTTTGGCATCGCGGGCTTCAGATTCGAATCCTGGCAGTGGCATGGATATTTGTGAATGGTTCGAAATCCACATTAAACTGTAGGTCCTGGTCTGTTTAGCCCTCGTCTTCACAAGATGACAGAAGAGCGACAAACCAAACCTCGCTTCTAAAAGCAGTGACTATAATACACACAGCTAGCGGATTCTTTTTTACAACTATAGTATGTTATTATTTTCTATAATGATCATTTCTATCCATTGATTTTGTGACTGTAGATTAAAGAATTTTGAACCCAAAGAAGATATGGTAATTTCTGCATCCTTTGTCTTTGATAACAAGAACTTCTTTGATAATCGCTGTCGATTGATAAAAGACAAATTACGAAATTTCAGTGATTTTTGCTAATCACAGTGATATTTTACTGTTGTCGCAATGACTCGATTTCTGTCTATGCTAAACACGAGGAAAATGCACAGTTTATTTTAAATGTATTACTGGAATAAATTTTACTATCATTACATAAATTTAAGTAATTATAGTAATCCAAGAAAGAATAATAATAACGTTAAGAGAATTTCAATTAACTGCATTTTAAAATTGATATAATTGGAGAACTTCAGAAAAACGAACAAAGAAATTTATTTTTAAGTGTGATAACCTTTAAATTTATTTTTGTGTAATTGTATAATTTTATTGGTAGTAAAAAATCTTTTTCTTCTTTTTCTTTCTTTTCTTTTCTTTTTTTTATACGCGTAATTTCAATTTGCTGAATAAAAGTCTGACAGACAGTCTAAACGCAAAGTCTGTAATAGACTAAGCGTTTAGTCTGTAGTTGCGTCTATAATAGACTTTTGCATTGGAGTACCTGGGAAATTCAGTTCTCATTAAAAGGTTAATTATATGAAATAATTATTGTTACAACATTATTTACATGAGGTTGTTTCTATTGCAAAATGAATTATGCGTGTGTATTCTTGTTTCAAGTTTAATTAAATGAATTTAATTTTGAAACGCTATAAAATAAACGATTTGATAAAATTTTTGATGAGTAAATAACCCAAGATTAATTTTAATTTTATTGATATTTTAATTATTATTATTATTATTATAGAAATGTAATTTCTATCAATATGCGTGTTCACATTATGAGCTTCCCCCGAGAGGGATGGGGAAGTGAGTGAGGATGTATTACAATGTTATTTTTGTCAGATATATATATATATATATATATGAGACTATCGATTCTATCTGACCTTCAATATATTGTTCAATTAGTTGTTTCTTATCCCACTTGGTAGACAGCAACATCTAGACTCAGTCCATGAACCCGAATGTGTTAGAGTGCCCGAATGAAGTAGAAGTCTGACTTGGCCCATGTTGTAAAGTAGAAAGGCAATATCTTCCGTGACGATATTTAGGGGGAAACTACCCTCCATTTGCTTATCATATGGGAGAAAATCCGGAAAACTCCCACCAGGTAATCCAACTCACGAGGTAAGAGGTTGAATTTCACACATGCCATAGAGTTTCCTCGTTTTTTGAAACAATATTTACTGCCAAGCCGCCAGCGGATTGAACATCAACCTTTTAATGCTCATCAGCGGCGTGCGTCGCCGCTGAGCCACGAGTCGGGCATGGTTCACTTAATCTCGTTATTATCGAGTGTTAATAGGTCTTTGTATAGTTAATCTACTAAAAATGATATTTCTTGTTGTGTAACACTCTCCTAATCTCATGTCCATCACAACGTCATCTTTTGGAATTATGAGGATGTGAATATTAGATAAACATTAGCTTGATGTACTGTACTTGATGTACTGTACAAACTGTACTTTAACCCTGAACAGGCATAAGGATCGTTAACTCACCTCCGGCGCAGAGAATATTATATTTTCCTCGTAACCATTTTCTTGTGTTATTTCATGACATGCAATGTTTTCCCCTATTCAATTTCAAAATTACTTTATTGATAAGTTATTTGAATCGTTACATTAAAATGGTAACTTGTTTATATTCTTCTTCAATGGCGTAATAGCCCCATGGCGGGCCAGGGCTGTCTGTTTACTGGCAGATTCCGAAACAAGAGATGTTTTCTTTTTACGGGGTAGGGTTATTCAGCCCTCGCCCTACAGTCTTATTAGAGCGGGATTTACGGTTTAAAATGGATTCCGAACCACTACAGATTTCCATAGCACGGTCGGGACTTGAACCCGAAACCTGTGGCATCGACCACCAAAGCGCTAGTCACTTGGCTATCAGGTCCCGACTTGTTTATCTATTATTTATAAACCTCCATAACTCCGATAGATAGCGTGCATGTGAGTAACGTGTGGTTAAGATAGTGCTAGAACTGCAATTTTTAAAATTGATATGATATTTTTGTTTGCAAAGATAATTACTTTAAAATTTTATCCTAACTTACTTTTTTTGTTTTGTTTTTACATTTTGATTACTTTTATTCGATAAATATTGTTTTGAAATCTGCAATATAATCTTATTGAATGTTTTAAGAGTTCAATTATCTCAAGATAATAGATAGTATTTTTTATGAATCACAGTAAAATATCTTAAATTTATTAGAAATAATTTTTCGATTACTTAAATATGTAGTTTTATTAGATATTTTAAAATTTAAAAAAATCATAATTTTTTAGTACCTTTATAATAATTATATTTAGCTTTTTTTTTTGTAGCTCTCTTATAAATAGGAATAAAGAAAAGTGAGCTTTTAATCTGGTAAAATAAAATTATTTTACTACATCTTTCAATATCATATTGTAATGAATTCTTCATAAGTAAAAGTTTTTCTTATGCGTTGTGTTTGTAATTTAATTCTATAATAGTACTATTAATTTTATAGATTTAAAGGGTAAATTAAAAAAAAAATCGAAACATGCATCCTATTTTACATATTTTAATTTTCTTTTTGAATAAAATTAATGTTCTTAAAAAAATTTAAAAGTTTGGGTAATAAAGTTATTTACATTCAACAAAGCATTATACTAGAAGCAAAGATATAACAAAGCATTATATTAGAAGCAAAGATATAACAAAGCATTTAGTTGCAACAAAGCATTATAATAGAGGCAAAGACATAACAAAGCATTTAGATGCCACAAAGTATTATATTAGAAGCAAATATATAACAAAGCATTTAGATGCAGCAAACCATCCTACATTAAAAAAATAATTAAAATAATTTTATTATTTTATATTTTTATAAATATCCTTATTTTTTGGTTTGGTGAGATATTTAGATATATTCTATGGTATTTGGATATTTTATTTTCAATTATTTGATATTTAAAAAAGAGTTCTAAAAAAAGTAAATTGTATAAATTTCGAATATTTATATTTTATTTCGTATTTAAAATGAATAGAATAATGCCAAAATTGTAAGATGCTAATGATCTTGAATCTCTTTAAAAAGATTTTCCTGTCCTATTAATTTTATAGCAATTTTTTTCTTTAAACACGTTTTTAGGAACGAAAAATATCAAATGGTTTAGCCTTGACTCATATTTGCATACTAGACTTTCTTAAAAACTGAATGAAGTCAAGAAAACCTCGGAAGTGTCAGAGAGGGGGAGAGGGGGGGGAGCTATCCGGAAAACGAACCCTGCGCTTGATATATTTCTTCCTTCCCCACAGACTAAAGATGCAGAAAATAGTAAAGTCAGGCTTTCCCTCCTTTCTACCCCACCCCCTCGGCATACCTCGCTTCTCTCCTCCGCACTCGCCATCCGCATACCTTATTTGGTCTGTCGTTCCAGTGGCGACGCTCTTTTTCGAAATGAGCGCGTCCACGACGAACTAATCGCACGAGCGGGATGCCTCTCCCCTTTTTCCCCATCCGCCTTGGAAACTCGAGGAAGCATCTGGCTTTTTTGCTGGCAGATCCCTGATATATGCTTCTTTTCGGTGCTATTGTGGAAAGAGTGGGAATCTGGGCTTTTTTTTTAAAACTTCTTTTCTCGTCACACTTAGCAGGAAATAGAATATTGAGAAACGGTTGGTCGAAAACATTGTCTGGGAGGGAATTTTTCTTCAGTGATTCATGCTCAGATAATGCCGTAAACAAATCGGATTTTATACGTTTGAATTGGAATCTTTTTTTTTTTTAAGCTGTTGCCAAGTTTTTTGTTTATCTGTAATTTTTTTTCTATTTAATTTGGGAAAAATCCTTTTTTGTAATAAATTGTTAATTTGCCTGTTGAATGGGAATTTTTTTGACATTCGAATTTTAAAAAAAATGGTATCATTTATTGTTTTGGTATATGGCTATACAGTAATTTTTTGCACACTTTGGGCTAATTAGAATGGAACCTATAGTTTAACGTGGAACCACGAATAAACATCCATGTCATCGTCATGGTACCAAATGCCAGAGCGCTAGCCAATTGACCATCATGTCGCATTTGCTGTTTTGAGAATATTGATTACTCTGCAATTATATTTTGCTCTTGTTTGTGCAACAAATTAATTTCTTAATAGAATAAAATTTGGTGTACATCTTCTATGCTGCTTGTTGAGCATAAATTTAATTACATATATCACAATAATAATTATATTCATATAATTTTAATATTTTTACAGATGTTTAGATGCACTATATCATCATCCATTTGATGTAGCATTTGAACAATTAGATTTTCAAAACATCTGTTTTATTAAAATTCTTGCCTGTTTTTCTTTTTAACTTATTTATTGGGCCAATTCGTTTTCTGAAATAATTATAATTTGAATAAATAAGTAATTCATAAATGACAGTTAAAAATAATTAATCTTTGAAACTTGAATCAAATAGTTTTAATTATATTGGGAATATCTTAAAATAGAAAATCATTAACTATTTACAAGATAAAAAGGTCACATATAAAAATTTGTATGTTCAGATTTAGTAAAAAAAAAAAGATTCATATTTCAACTATGTCCTTGTAAGAAATAAGTCTTTTTAAATAATTGCACTTTTTCCACGCTAACTTTTTAACATTTTAGATGGACAGTATTTAAAGAATATATATATACATATTATAACAAAACACTTATAAGTTTATTTTTCTATGAATGCAAATATAGAAATGCAGAACATATCAATTGTTCTCACCAAGTGGTTAACTTTCAGAAAGTTTTCCTTTCCTTACACTAGGTACAGTTATGACGAGCTTAAAATAGATCTTATTTATTATTCTTAAAATATCGCTAGCTTACTCTCCCTAGCAATTTATTTTGCGATTTCCTGTTATCATTTCAGTTCCTTCGTTCTCTCTTTTTTCTTTTTTAGTTTTCTAGCGGGAACACGTGACCTTTTAAAATTCCTGGTGTAAACAATAATGTACGATGTATTTTGATGTAATCTCTTATTGTAGATTATTACGGAGATCCTTGGCCTCTAGTGATGTATTCTTGATATATTTAAAATCTTTTTAAAAAAACTGGCAACAATGTGTGACTTATATATAGATACTGTAGTTTATCTGTTTATAAAAATTATTCACTTATAACGCATAGTTTGAATTTTAGCAAATAACTTATTATATAATAGATGATAGTATTTGAAACGTGTTTACATAATTTTAATAAATAAATTTTTGAATATTCATATATTAATACGAGAATTTGTGTTAAGGAGAGTGATGTCCGATTTAATATCATTCAGGTCAAACGACTTAATACTTTTTGGGATAATTACTTACGTCTTTATTTTAGATATTCTTTTGTACAAAATACGACTAATTTTAATAAATATTTCTTTTCTTTTTCAAAAATTATTGTCAGTTCATAAATTTAATTGAAATCGTATTTTTTTTTCTAATTGAAATTCTGTAACCATTATTTTTTATAATAGTTTTAATTTTAATTAAGAAAAAAAAACATAAAGAACAACTCCATCAGCGATTGCATCAGTTTGGCTTTCCTAAATAAATTATTAAAAATAATTTTTTTTCTGCATCTATTTTTCTGTGTAATTGTTTTAGAATGGTAACTGAATTACCATGTACCAACCAATACGACAAATATTAAAAGTGATCACCTGACTAATTCATTCAAAATTGAATCTTTCATTTCTTAAAGATTTTCAAGCCTATTAATAAAACACACATTAAATTAAAATCTTAATTTAATATCAAAAACACAATTACATAATATATATATATATATATATATATATATATATATATATATATATATATATATATATATATAAACACATTTTATGTAAGTGAGAAATATTTTTTAAAAATATAATTGTTAAATTAAATAATATTTAATTTTTTTTTTATCTAGGATTTATTTATACATTTAGAATAGTTCCATGAGGAAATCCGGAATCCCAATTCGAAATTCACAAATAATTATTAATTTACACTAAGAAAAAATTTATACTATTACAAAAATTAATCTAAAAGTTAGTTTAAGTGATTTAAATATATTTTCTATCATGAAACGTTATAAAAATTATAATAAAATAACTAGTAAATAAGATCGGAAAGACAAAAAAAGCAATCCTACAGTATGAAAAGAATAATTTTCAAAAAATAAATTTCAAAATTAAAAAAAATAATGTGCAGAATCAAGAAAGTTATAGAATGTGGGCAGTGGTTACATAATGGTTTAGATATAATAAAAAAATACATCCGATTCCAATAATCAAATCAATTCAGTATATCAATTGAGGAATTATGGTGTGGAGGCGGTAGTGTA
The DNA here is from genome assembly GCA_021605075.1 of Caerostris darwini. NCBI lineage: Eukaryota > Metazoa > Arthropoda > Arachnida > Araneae > Araneidae > Caerostris > Caerostris darwini. The sequence goes on along the minus strand of BPLQ01012350.1, from coordinate 671,224 downwards.
TCATTCGGTGGCGTAGATAAGTTCAACTTTATTGATTATCGTGGATCAATAAATATATACTGAAATCTTAAAAGAAAATTTAAAATAATCAATTGAAAATTTCATATATAGTATGTTCGAAATATATATATAAAAAAAAAAGTTAGTAAGGAAAAGTAGTTAGTAGTAAGGTAAGTAGTAAGTAAAAAAAGAAAGTTCGAAAGGATGATAATGTTAGATTCGAAATTATATCAGGATGATAATACTAGGCATATTTCCTTATTTCTTTGAACTTTCAATAGGGATTGTTTTATAATTGTAATTCTTATTCAGTCACGCGATTTGAACCCAATACAGCATATTAGATCAAAATATGGAAATAGATTTTGTAGACACATTTTCTTAAATTAGCAGCTAAAATCTGTTACGGATGAAATTTGGAACAAAATAGGCCCAGTACTTACTAAACATTTCGAATCTACACAAAGTCGTGAATGTTCAATCAAATACTAAAAATGGTTCAACAAGTAGCTGAAAGTTTATATGGCATTTAACTTTTCTAATCCGAAAATTTCGCCTGTAACATTCATTCATTCCTCGTGTGTTACTGTATTTAAAACAATTTTATTCTAAATAAATAAAAAAATTAAAAAAATTGTGTTCAATCTGAATTGTTTCATAGCAATACATTTTCAAAATTTGTTTAATAACTTTTTATAATAATTTGTATGCATGACAAGCCTATGCGAAAGCATTTTTGGGAAGCACTGTAAATGATAACTGCTAATTTTCGAAGTGTCCTCTTAGAGCATTAACATCCCGCAGTTGCAATTGTTTTTTACGAAACTCAAGATTTGCCTCTAATAGATTTCATCATATACACATTGATAATCATGTTCTATTTGCTTTATTAAAATAATAATTATTCTACATTATTAACAATAAATGTTCATAGAATATTGAGAAACATAAGAAAGTCACGAAGATGACCTATTCGAAAAAGTCTTCGTTTTGTCGATTCTCAAATCTCTGCAAATAGGGAAAATTCAGAGATATCCATGAGAATTGAGTCCCTTGACAAGGCCTGAAGGCCTAGTTTTAAAAAATTAAATTGCTATCTTTGAAAGTAATATCAAATCAAATCAGAAAAAATCAAAATCGAGTGATTGATTGAACATGGAAATGTTTGAAATTATTAATTCAAACAATATTATGTATTTTATAGCTCTGTAAATTTATTTTTTCGTAATCTTTTTTGAAAATTTTAACTACTTAAATGTTAAACAAAATAAATTTAATCCATCTTATGTTCCTGAATTCATTTTTTATGAATTAAATAGCATTGATTTCTGTTTATTTATTTAAAGTTAATAGATATTTTAATCAAGAGAGACATAATGTAAGAAGTTAAATTAATATTGGACGCCGAATGAGGGCCGGTATTTAGCAGTTACTGCCAAAAGAAACAGACGGAGCACAGCATCAGACCTGTCTCGTCAGCTCTCTTCAGCTACCGGTACGACAGTTTCAAGGCAGACCGTGTACAGTCGCTTAGGGCACATTGGTCTATATTCTCGTAGGCCTGTCAGATGTGTTCCCCTTACCGCAATTCACTGTCGCCTGCGATTAACCTGGAGTAGAGAGCATGCATTGTGGACACCGCAACAGTGGTCTTGTGTGATGTTTTCCGACGAGTCCAGGTTTAGTTTGCAGTCTGATTCTGGCCGGACTTTCATATGGAGAGCGCCAGATACCCGTTACCACCAAGAGAACACCATTGGACGACACCGTTACGGTGGTGCAGGATGGCTCGTTTGGGGAGGAATTATTCTTGGCTCCAGAACTGACCTGCATGTTCAGAGTGTAACGATGACAGGCCACATCTATCGGGATGTCATTCTGGAACAACATGTACGTTTGTTTCGGGGCGCCATGGGTGCTGAATTTCTGTTTATGGATGACAACGCCTGTCCTCACCGTGCAAACATTGTAGACGAATGCCTTCAATTGGAGGATATCACCCGTATGGATTGGCCAGCATACTCACCGGACTTGAATCCAATAGAGCATGTGTGGGATGGGCTTGGACGACGAATTGCAGCCGTCAACCCCCTACCACCTGTCAACCGGAACTTCGGAGGGCATTGCTTGATGAGTGGTGTAATATTCCCCAAGAACAGATTGATAATTTGATACTCAGCACATGCCTAGGCGTTGTAAGGCCTGTATTGCATCGTCCGGGAGACATACTCCATATTAACCATCATACTAAAAATGTTATACTGTTTTTTGTAAATTGGTTTTTTTTTGAAATTTTCTCCAGGGAGTAAAAATCGCAATTTTTTATTAATTATGTCAAACATATAGCATCTTTTTTGCTCTTTACCTTTTGTTTAATAAATAGACTTTACAAATAAGTCACATTTGTTTTGCTTCTGTCTCTTTCTTTGCCTGAACTTCATTATCTTTAATTTATGGACATGAGTGTATATAACAAAAATTATGTACTAGTTAATGAAGCTTATTATAAAGAAAACCCTAACATGATTTTATTTAATTTTTAATACGCTTTTATTAGTTTCACCTCTATGTATATTTGTAACTGACTTTTTGGGCTCGATTTTGCCCTACTTTAAGCTATCCGATTTAATTTAAACGTTGTAGACTTATCAAGGGCCGACGACAATAAAATATTTTGATAAGTTTAGTATCTCATCATGATTAGGATTGCCTGGATTAGTGATTAAAACACACAGCCTTTGAAAAGTCATCTTGATCGGCACATCATTTTTCCCCCTGGAGATCTGTTTCTCCTCATACACGCTATTTAAGCTGCAAAGAAACATTTACAGACATCTTTCAGACCTTCAAACGTACGTGGGACAGCGGCACAACGGATAACGCGCCTGACTACGGATTAGGAGATTTCCTGTTCGAATCCTGGCTGGCTCGACATATTCGCATTTAGCCTTTGTTTTACTCACAATTAAATTTTTGTAAGAGCCAGTTATCCGTTCCGGGACCTCATTTAAATATTATAGTTTAAAAACATGCTTTTAGAGTTAATCAAACTAAAAAGTAAAAAATAATTGTTAACATAAGAATAAAATTATTGACGAGAAAATGAATGTCACTGTTCTAAAAGCGTGGAGTGCTTTGAATGACATCTTTAAACTAACTCTGCATTTCGGAATGAAACTAGTGAAAAATTATAACTATTGATATCGAGCACCCCACGCTTTTAGAACAGTGACATTAATTTTCTCATCAGTAATTTTATTCTTATGTTAACAATTATGTTTTACTTTTTTGTAGTTTGATTAACTCTAAAAGCGTGTTCTTTGGGTTTTTTAAACTATTAATTTATTAATGTTAAATAAATATACACTGATGAAGTTCAAAAATTTTATCCGATTTAGTAAATTGTAATATTGCCGTATTTTGTTGAAAAATTTATATTAAAAATTTTTTTATATTAAATGTTGAATGATGGTATTTTCAAAATAATATAAAATATTAAGAGAAATCTCTTTTAACTATGTAGATTCCTTAAGTAGGAGCAAAAATTTATTAGCATTCATTTATTTCAATTTAAATATTTTTTTTTTCAGCTTTGAACAGAATGAAATTAAAAATAGAAATTTCACTTCTGTACTAAAGTGGGTAAAATTAAACGAATTCAAATATTTATTTAAATCAGTTACTTCATATTTACACACGAAATCATCAGGCGTAAATATATTTATGTATGAATTGTTTAAACTATCTTTTAAGTTTAATTTTAATTTCCCGATTTGATTAAAATGTAATGCATTATCAGCGAATGTAACGTAAAATTGAATTTATCATTAGTGATTTTACATAGAGTAATAACGTAAACACTAATTATAAATCTGATAACGTTAGTTTAATTTATCCGGATAAAAACTAATGTTTGACTATCTCTTATTGCATAATACAAATTTTTATTATTGATTGATTGTAATATTTTATCAATGAATTTTAATTTATTATCATAGTTACATTATGTAGTTACGTTATGTTAAAATTAATAATCATTATTTATTATTATTATCTAAATCCTTATTATTGGAAATCGTCGAAGCAAGTTGATTATTTGGCATGATTTTGAGCTGTGGAAGTCACCATTTTTTTAGTTGGCTATATTGGTGAAGCAAAATAAGATTTTGACAATTATTTCAGTTCATTTGCATTATTTGGTGGATATTTAATTAGATATAAAGGAAAGAAGCAATAAAAAAGAGTGGGTTTTTTTCGATAACACTTTATTTATACTGCGCCAAACTTTATCTCGTGTATGGCGAATTTTAACTGACTGATTAACTGAATTGATTGCTGGCCGTTCCTGCAGCGAACAATGCCATATGTTACCGATTTATTCTCCAGTAACGTAATATTATTAATTATTAGACAGTTTTTGCATACCGTATTTCGGACGTCCGTTAGCTTTTTCTCCCAAGCGCGCATACTCATAGGAAATATTATTACAGATACGCATGCGCAATTTCCTATGAGCATGCGCGCTAGGGATAAAAAGCTAACGGACGTCCGAAATACGGTATGCAAAAACTCTCTAATATTAAGTGTAATACTTAATAATAGATTATGCTTGCTAAATTGACCACCAAATTAAAATGGAAGTCAGTACGTGATATAATACTTACTCAATATTTTTAAAACAATAAAGTTGTTATTTTTTAAAAAATGTTCCAGACTATTTAAAAATTTTACTATATAATTTAATATTGCATTGATTGATCGCTATTGTACTGACATGATCACTAAATCAAAATAAAGGCACGTGGATTGCATTTTTAAAACAACAACGCTGTTCTTAATAATAGTATACTCTAGAAAGTTTACCAACCTCGACGTAATCTAATATTGACTTAGACGATGGTTATTGTATTGAGAGGATCACTAAAATAAAATGAAGACGCGTGGATGATATTTTTAAAACAACAACGCCATTAATAATAAGAATGTTCTAGAAAGTCTTCAACCTCATCATTGAAGTTCATTAACCAAACTCTGCTGTGTCTGGCTATGGATCCTCCATAAAAAACTACCTACTTCAGATATTAGAGGGCAAACACTCTCGAACTAACCACGTGCGATAAATATATTTAAAGTGGATCTTTTAGAATTCGATGATATTTTTCGAGAAATCTTTTAACTATAAATAAGAAATTCCTATCTGCATGTTTTTCACTTCGTTGATGACAGGGTTCATCTTTTAAGACTCCATTCTGTAAATAACCAAAGATAATGCGAAATATTGTTGTATGTTTAGTCATAAGGTGAATAACTTAATAAAGGAGATTATTATGTTTAAAAAAAAATTCTTAGAAAAGAATGGAGAGGAATGCATTCCATAATAGCATGGCAACAGATTAATCAAAATAATTATTTTCTTTAAAAACCAGAATCCACGCAAAAGAAATTTTATCAGAAAATATGTACGTCCATATATGTAAGCTTACATAAAATGAAACAACTGATTGCTAAGGAGTACGATAAAAATATTAATTAATGTTTAAAAGTATTTGTATTAAGGAATATATCTGAGACTTTGCAAAAAAACAATATTGTCATCATTTCTTTATTTATTTTGTGTGTGTGAAGTTTTTTTTATTTATAATTAATCAAAATGCATGTATTATACATTTTATAAATGATATTTTGTGCTTTATAATTGAAATAATAATAATGTAATAGAAATTTTTCAATTTCTCTGTGATTTAAACTTAATTTAAATTTAATATTTTTGAAAAAATTGTAATAGTAAAATATTAATGACAATAAAGAAATCTCTGTTAATATGAAAGAAAGACATATGTTTTAGAGTGTTTCATTTATTTACTTTTAGATGGTTTTTTTTTTAATTTCATTTTTAACACTTTTCTTTATCAATTTTTGGTATATTTTATTACAGTAATTTATTGTCTATGATCGGTAGCACCATATAATCCTACGTAAAAAGGTTATTATTTTTTTTTCAGTTTTAAAGTACGCTTACGATGATGCCACAATTACACAAAAATTTATGTTATGAATTTAAAATAGGGGAAATCGAAAAGAAAATATGCTTTTAAAGAGCTACGCTGGAAATTAAAAAAAAAAGACGTTATTTTATGATTTTTAATCTTAATATTTGTTAGAGAGAGGAATTCTTAATTAATATCACAGTTAAGTTATTAATTTAACTTCTCGTAAAGAATTTTTAACTCTATTTTTTTCTATCAACTAATTTTAGAAATTTTCCATCCAGTAACACTCATTGATGAATCATGTTTTTTAATTTTTTAAAAGTTCGGCTTGTTTCTATCTTCCACAACTGTTAACTAAACTTGCTTCCATCTTTCAAAAATATTCTTTTTCGTTTAAAAGAATATTTTTTCTCACAAAGTCAATTTTGTTGGCTAAAATTATTTGTGGGATGTGTTTTTATAGAATTGATCATTATGAAAATTTCGAAGAAAGGATTTATTTTTTACAGTGCAAAAATATCCATAAGCCTATAATCCACTGCCTAAAATCTTAATTTTTTTAGCGTATTATTCACAGACAATAGGTAGGGAATTACGGTACTTAAAAAAATATCGATAATAAATTTTTTGAATCAATAAATCAGAAACAATTAATTTAAAAATATGCAATTATTAAAGTTGTCGATAGTTTTTGAAAATTTTATGTTGTTATTATTAGTAAGAGCAAATTTTATGCATCAGTTACATAAAATTCTTTCAATTTCATTGAATTAAATTAATCTTGTTTGTGATGATTTATCTCTTATATTGGTACGGATTTGACACTTTTTAAAAGCTATTTTTTATGCATTAATAGAAATTACCTAGAACAAACAAGAATTTACTTTTTTTTTAAGTATAAATTAAATGAGAAAATCATGTCTATTGTAAATTAATGACTTAATATTTTCCCTCACATGCATAGCAGCTTAAATGCTAATTTTCTTAACTCGTTGTTTAAAAATTTTCTTGGATTATTTTGAATTGACTTTTATTTTATTATTCTATTTTTTATTATTCAAATTTTTGTTTTATGACATCCTAATCTTGTATCAAAAAGATTTAATTTTATTAAAATATATAATAAAATTTATCAAATGTTTTATTTAAAAAATTTTTTTTTTAATTCTATAATTAAAAAATTTTAATAAAATAAATTTGATATTTATAAATATATATAAATTTGATATTTGTAATGCAAAATAAATTACTTTGAGATTTTTTTTGTATGGGGAATACGGAATATGGATTTTAACGTTCTACACTAAAGAGCTTATAAAACATATTAAAGATGTTTTACTCGCTTTAAAAATTAGGGATACGTTCCGTAAATTTATAAAATAGCATAAAACCAAAAGAATGAGTTAAAACTAATCTAAAGCCACATAAAAATATTTGTATAAATTTAAAAAAAGTATAATTTGATTAGTAAATTTCTTAGAATGTTTGAAATGAATTGTATCCCAACTTAAACTTGTATTCCAAACTTAATTCATTTTACTTTATTAAAAAGTAATATTATTTTACATTTTGCAATCCTCATCCTTTTATGTTAGCTGTCTGAAGCGTTTGTGAATTGGTTCAAATCACTTTCATCATAAAGACTGTCCCTGCAATGCATCTTTTCGGTAAAGGAAATGGATTTTAACAAACTTTATTCTCATTGTCTATATAGCTCCTTATTTTTTCACAATGTAATTAGTAATTAAACTTTATGATGATGATTCCACAAATTTTTTGCATAGTTCTGCAACTTGCATTGTAATTTAAAAGCTCCTTTAGAATTAGAATCATTAAGAAAAAATAACATTCTAATTTGCTGCAAAGTTGAAGACCTTCTCAAATTCATTTTGATTTGAATACACCACGATTGTTGGAGACTGTATTTTTGAATAAAATTCAATCTGCACAACTTCCAAATTACATCAAAAAGAGATCTTACAGTAATTTTAAACAATTTACAGACTACATTTTCCTTGAACCGAAATCTTGTGACATTAATTAGTATACATTTAACTTTTTTATATCATTTCCCATTAAATGCTTCATTACTATTCTGTCCAAGACTTTGTTGGATTTCAATACAAAGATCCTTTTTATTAAAACAGTCTATGGGAGGAACAAACAGTTCTGCATTCATGATTCTATGTAAAAAAAAAAAAAAAAAAATGCTACCAAACGCAGCAGCTAAATGAAAACACAAAAGTAAAATGAGTGGTCTCATATTACTGGCTTTCATCAACAGTAAGACTTTTATTTATTTTTTTCCTTCCGTAGTTTCATATAAACAAATGGACTGCAATGTATACTTGGTGTACAAAAACTATTTCTTTGTTTCGAAACTAGAATTCGTTGCACTCAGAATAAAACTTTATTTATACAGGTTGGCGGAAGAGGCTGTTTGGCTTCAACACTCTTTGTTTCCGGCTGACATGACACAATAACCCGTCAGTCTTAGAGCACAGTAAGGTGTAGACTTCTTTTTTTTTTTTCTTCTCTTTCTTTCTTCTTTCTTTTTTATATTGTTCATTCTATTTCCAGGCAGTGGTTTCAGAATCAAGGTGAAGGATAAGTAGCTCCAGTGTCTGTAGTAATAACGATAAGGGTTCGAGCCAAGTTCCTTTCGTTTGTAAAGGTAGGCCATTGACTGGAACTCTTTTTATGTTTTTCCCATGCCACTGAAAGATAATGGATTACTCTAGCAGATATTCCTTTCTCTCTTCCTACAGAGTTATAATGATTTTTTTTTTTTTTTTTTTTTTGAATTTCAAAAACTCGTCTATTATATTCTTGAAAAATTTAAAAAAAAATTCTTTCAAGAACATAACTGACGTCATTATGTTCTTGAAAAAACTTATATGTTATGTTCTTGAAACTCGTTTGTTATGTTCTTGAAAAACTCGTCTGTTATGTTCTTGAAAAACTCGTCTGTTATGTTCTTGAAACTCTCTGTTACGTTCTTGAAAAAGTCGTCTGTTGTGTTGTCTTAAAAGAAGTTTTAAAAAAATTCTTGATTCCTCTTTTAAAAGAATGATTTTAGTACTAAAAAAAAAATTGTTAAATACAACAAGTTGCAAACCAATAATTGAAATTACTTTTATTATTTTATAAATTGGCATTATAGAAATGTGAAATGTTTTATTGAATCCTTAATTTCAACTCAAAATTTCAAATATTTGTGATTTATCGAAAAAGATTTTAAGATCATTTAGTTGAACAAGATGGAAACAAATGATTTTAAAGTCGACATAATTAAAGATCAGTCAAAAAAATAATAAAAGAAAGCATATGGGAAGAAAATTTTTCATTGTTATTACTATATCCATGAATTTTAATTATCAATAATAAAACATTTTAATTTTAAAAATATTTATTAAAATTTCAGACGCAGATGATATTTTAATAATTTTTACAATGGTATTTGTTTTATGTCTACAAAAGAATATCAATGAATTTTAATATATTTTTCATACGTATATATATTAATATATATATATGCATGAAATATATATATATAAACTGAAACATTATTTTATATCAATGGATTATGTAATCAAAATTAAATAGACAATTTGGCAAAAAGATTAAGTTTATCGACAGCTTTCCAACTAAGTTTTTTGTTTGTTTTTTAATCATAAATCCTTTTAAACTTTTCAATCTTTACTAAAGTAAAGTAAATAAATTTTTGAATTCAGTTACTGTCTTTTCATAGTTTACTTTTTGGTTGAATCATTGGGCAAAAAATTGCCAGTGTGTGGGTACAAAGAATGTTTATGCTAAATTTAGAGCTTTGACTTTATTCCAGTTTTTGAGGTAAAACTAGGTTATAAACAGTAGCCTGACTGTTCGCTTTCAATATTGTCACATTTTGTCACTTGGAAAAATAAATGTTTTTGATTCTAAAAGTCAAACAAGAATCGAAAATATATTCTTCGTTATTCTTGTGGCATATTAAATTATATTATTCATTTCAATCAATATTGCAACATACAGTAATAGTTAAAAAATGTCAAATTATTGTGAAAATTTTTACTTTCATATAAGCTAGGAATCATCAATGAATAAATAATAATTTCTAACTACTTCTGTTCATAGAAAATAACAAAAATCTTCTCAAAGAAAAACAAAATTGTAAAATTTACGTCAATTGATGTTGCTATCAATTAAAATTCATAGATAATGTAACAACACATGGATATTACAATAGAGATTTTTGAGAGATTTTTTTTTTTTATTATTTTAACAACACGTGGATATTACAATAGAGATTTTATGAAATTAATTTCATACTTAATCCCTCAGAGAAAAATTTAAATTATATTGAAAACATGATTTTGCTTTCTATAAAAATAAAATAAAATCTAAATCAAAAGAAAATCCAATGTCTACCAATTCAATATTTTATTTACACACATAGAAAAAATGTTACTGGATATGTGTTATGTCATTTTTTACACATGTACATGTACATTTAGTTCTGTACATTTCTTCATGTACATTTAGTTTTTTAATGTATATGAATTAATATATGAATTATTTTGGTTCAGTGAAATACGGTTCTTAATTTGTTTTGAATTACTGTAAGATCTATAATCAGTATGTTGAATTAAAACTTTTTTGGTACAACAAAAATTTTGCCATGGTTAATAACATTAATAACATCTAGAAAATATAAAATGTCTTAAATATTATGCTTTAAAAAATTTTAAATTATATGTTTAATGTCATATATAGTAAAACTAATTTAGTTTGTTAATTGATAAAGATATTGATATATTTTTACAATTAATTTCTATGGAAGTAACATTTTGATTTATTTTTATGCTTTTTATGCAAATTAGATGAATAGGTATTTTCTTCTCTCTATACAAAGCAAATGATTTATATATGCGCCCTTATTTCTAGTAATTTTAATCCAATTTTTTTAATATCTGGTGCGTAAATAAAAAATATGAAAAAAATTATTGCAATGAATCAAAAACTATATTTTTTCACTATAAACTTTTAGATTAATAATAATGCTGATTTTACTAGTCAATATTCACAAAATTTCTAAGAGAGTGTATAAATATACGTATGAGATTGCGAATGCGTATGTATATATGTACATGAATTCTTATGTAATATGTTTGCGTGTGTATATATATATGTATTTTTATATGTATGTGTGTACATGTGTACATATGTATGCATCATGTGTTTAACTGTATCTATGTGCGTGTCTATTGTGGGTTTTTATGTATAAACATACGCACTCGCATACATGCATACAACAGTCACATACAAACATAAAACTCATACACACCAAAGCACACACGCAGATGCATACAAATATACATACATAAACACATAATGTACATACTTATAACTAACACATAATGTACATACTTATATGAATATACATACTTACATAAACATGTAAATACACCTACACTCCTATATATACACACTCTCTTACATATAGACTCATATGCATACACAAGCAAATTAGATACACTTTACATGCATATAAGTATGTATGTACATGTAGTATATATATACATACATATATATATATATATATATATATATATATATATATATATATATATATACATACAATCACATGCATATGCACATGCGCATTGCACATATATAGACACAAAAGCACACCACATACACACATATACACACACACACATATATATACACACACACACACATATACACACACACACACACACACACATATATATATATATATATATACACTGAAGTGACAAAAGTCATGGGATACCTCTTAATATCGTGTCGGCCCTCCTTTCGCCCGGCGAAGTGCAGCAACTCGACGTGGAATGGACTCAACAAGTCGTTGGAAGTCTTCTGCAGGAATATTGAGCCATGCTGTCTCGATAGACGTCCATAATTGTGAAAGCGTTGATGGTGCAGGATTTTGGGCACGAACAGACCTCTCGATGATGTCCCATAAATGCTCGATGGGATTCATGTCGGGCGATCTAGATGGCCAGATCATTCGTTGGAATTGTCCAGAATGTTCTACAAACCAATCGCGAACAGTTACGGCCCGGTGACATGGCGCATTGTCATCCATAAAAATCCCATCGTTGTTTGGGTACATGAAGTCCATGAATGGCTGCAAGTGATCTCCAAGTAGCTGAACATAAGCATTTCCAGTCAATGTTCGGTCCAGTCGCACCAGAGGACCAAGTCCATGCCATGAAAAAACAGCCCACACCATTACGGAGCCACCACCAGCTTGAACAGTGCTTTGCTGACAGTTTGGGTCCATGGCTTCGTGGGGTCTGCGCCACACTCGAACCCTACCAACAGCTCTTACCAACTGAAATCGTGACTCATCGGACCAGGCCACGGTTTTCCATTCATCTAGGGACCAACCGATATGCTCACGTGCCCACGAGAGTCGCTGCAAGCGATGTCGTTCTGTCAGTAAAGGCACTCGAGTCGGTCTTCTGCTGGAATAGCCCAAGAAAGCCAAATTTCTCCGCACAGTTCTAACAGACATGTCCCTTGTACGTCCCACATTAATTTCTGCTGTTATTTGACGCAGTGTTGCTTGTCTGTTAGAATTTACGACTCTTTGCAGACATCGCCGGTCTCGGTCGTTAAGTGCAGGCGGTCGACCACTGCACTGTCCATGGTGGGATGTTATGCCTGAAATTTCATACTTTCGGCACACTCTTGACACAGTGGATCTGGGAATGTTGAATTCCCTAACGATTTCCGAAATGGCATGACCCATGCGTCTAGCTCCAACTAACATTCCGCGTTCAAAGTCTGTTAATTCCCGTCGTGCGGTCATCATCACGTCAAAACCTCTTCACATGAATAACTTGAACAGAAATGAAAGCTCTGCGAAAGCACTGTGCATTTATACCTGTTCTACGCGATGCTACTGCCATCTGAAAATTTGCATATTGCTATCCCATGACTTTTGTCACTTCAGTGTATATCGTATATACGTACTTTAACATACATATACAGGCCCATATACATAAGTACATATGAACTGAAATACATCCATACACACGAATACACATACACACTCACATAAATACAGACTATAAATATGATGTATACTGATAAAAAAAGGGTGATTTTCATTTGTAAAACGGGGAATTTGGATTGCCAAACCTGTACAAAACTAAATATTGTACATAATGAAAAATAATAATTGAAAATTTCTTATAATATAAGGAAGACATTATGTTTTTTTGTCATTTAGGATAAAATAAGAAAATGATTATATGTTCAGTGAAGCACATTGGTAACTGGAGCTCTTATAATCAATAATTAATAAAATATAAAAATAATTCAAGACTAATAAAACACGTTAACATTTAACTGCATTCTTATTAAACTTTTTCACTAGTCCTAAATCAAAATAATTTCATATTTTATTCTTTTTCTCAACTATACAGGAAGCATGATTTTTTTTACACATTTTTCCATGATTTTAGAAAAGCTCTCAAATTTTATATAGTTTATCAGTTGTTTTTTTAAACTTCTTTTTCACATCATCATTTTCCAATGCATCTTATAAAGTTAGGTTTTTTTTTTTATCCAATTACTGAATATATCAAAAATTTATTTTCGAACTTTATAATGAAGTAAATTTAATAGTTTCTTTAAAATTATTTTATTTATTAAAGTATTTAACAACAATACTGAGTCTATTTTCAGTTGTATTATATCTTTTATGCCTTTTATGTCAGTATGGACAGGAGGTCTTAATTTTTTAAAAATTTTAATTTAAATTACTTATGATTCGAACTGTTTATCATTTTCTTTTATAGCGCTTGTGATACTGCCTAAAAATATTTTTTCCCAATTGATTAGTTACAAACATATTTAAAATTAAATATAAAATGTATCTGCCACTTAAACACTTATCAATAGTTTGATAATAGTTGTCTAAAGTTTCAAGATTATTTTCATTGTTCAATATTTGTTACAGCTATTTGTCATTTTGGAAAATAAATTACTTTAAATTTAAAAATATTGTTATACATCATCAATAAAAAAAGGATTGTAATTAGCAATGCCCTTTTTTATTTATATCATTATTTCTCAATATTTTATATCTTAAAATGAAATTTAGTGCTCTTGACTATGTATGTTATATGCATCTAATACATAATTTTAAATGTTGTACATTCACATACAAAATTTTCGAATTAAATGTATTAGAATGATAATTTAATTTTTTAGGATTGAGACTGCTGAGATTAGTAAAAATAGGAACTTTAAAACTAAGTTTAGTAATAATGGGAACTTTCATTTTTTATTTACATCATTTTTTTTATTTCTCAATATATTTTACCTTAAAATGAAATTTTGTGTTTTTGCTATATTTACCGTTAATCACTGTATGTATCTAAATTTTAAATATTGTACATTCATATACATGATTTTCGAATTAAATATATTAAATGATAATTTTTTCTTTTGTGATTGAGACTGCTGAGATTAGTAATAATGGGAACTTTAATATTGAGATTAATAATAAGGGGAACTTTAATTTTTTTTTATTTACATCGTTTTTTTTTTATTTCTCAATATTTTCTAGCTCAAAATGAAATTTAGTGCTCTTGACTATGCTTACTGTTAATTTTCCATTACTATATGCATCTAATACATAATTTTAAATATTGTACATTCACATACATAACTTTCGAATTAAAGATATCAAAATGATAAATCTTATCATTTATTATGATTGAAAATTAATTAATTTGATTATCTCTTTATGATTGAAATTACTGAGGTAATAAATATGAGAACTTTAATATCGACATTATTAAGTATTATTTGTTTAATTATTTAAAAAATAAAAAATAAAAGCTACAATGCAGACATTATTAAGCATTTCTTGTTTAGTTATTTAAAAAATAAACTTAATTAATAAAATATGACAGATAAATAAGAAAATAAATCAATTAAATAATTTAATGATGATGTTTTTGAAAGTATCGAATCGATATTTAATTAATCAAATTTTCGAAAGTAACGAATCGATATTTAATTATTCAAATTTTCGAAACACACTTATTTTGGCATCTCTGCACTTTGCAGCAATTAGAAGAGAGACCGTGCTTTGTAGCCTCCCTAACAGTCTCGTTTTTCGCACGTCTATCATACGGAGACAACCACAAAAAAGTTGGAAAGAGGGAATTTTCCGAAATGAATAGTCAGCACTTTAGGTTGGGATGGATACTTATTTTTAGACACTTCATGACCTCGCATCATCATCTTCTATACTTTCGAAGAATCTTTAAGAAAAAAGGGACCTTCCATGTGCTACAAATTTTTAACTTGGGAATCTGCAAAATTTAAACTGCACCTGTTTTTGCCACTGTAGGTTGAAAGCAAGCAAAATTCTAAACAAAACATTTATGTAAAAGGAGAAGATGTGAAGGGATGTAAAAATAACTTATAACATAATGCAGAATTATGCATAAGACTAAAAAAATTCTTTATCTAAACATTCCATACATTTATCCAATCATAGTCAAAAAAATAATTCAAAATATATGTCCAGGATTTTTATAGAATTGTTTTTGCATAAATTTATTCAATATAATAACTTTTCATAAATGTATTGAATTATTTATTGTTTTTCCCTAAATTTATTCAGGAATTAACTTTGCATAAATTTATTGAATTATTTGTTGTTTTTGCATAAATGTAATGGAAAATTATTTAAATTTTGTAGGAAAAAAGGTTATAATAAAAAGTTTTTCGTGTTAATTTTTATAAAAGTGAATACTTATAAATGTGAATACTTTTGATAAACTTATAATAGGTACAAATAAAAGTTTGAATCATGTCTAAAAGCTCTAAATAAAAAACCCTATTTTTTTAAAGAACTGAAAGAATTACTTCTAAAATTAAAATAAATAAATTAGAATTATCTTTGACTATTAAGAAGATTCATCATAACCTTATTCCTATTTTTTCATTTGAGATATATCCAGCATAGTAATAACAGGTAATAATAATTAAAACAACGGGTAATTTACTACAGGCTTCAGAATCTGTTAAAATGTTTTGCTGAAAATTATTTAAAATATTTATACTTGTTTTTATTTTATGATTTATTTATGTTTTATTCGTGCTGAATATGCAATCATTTTAATGATTTTTTGTTTAAAATACATTTTAATTTTTAAACATTGTTGAATTTTTGTATTAATACCACTTAAAATATTTTCTTAAAATATTGTTCATGCAAATTTAAACCTCAAGGGAGGAGAAAAAAAACACCTTTTTTTTTTCAGTAAATACACTATAAATGTGATACATATCAGATTTCATTTCATTTATTTTACTTTAAATAAAAGTATTTTTATAAATATTTTTATTCACTTCAAAATCTTTAAAAATGTTTATTGATGAGACAGATTTAAAAAAAAAATCAGAACTAAATTCAGAAATTAAATTCTTAACACAAATAAAAAAAATTTTTAAATGAAATACAGCTTTTCTGAAAATGAAACACCGCCATCTAATAATCTTTTTTAAATCTCTATAAACCTGTGCATTTTTACTTTACTGAATTTCTTTTTTATCTCATTCTTCAACCCAAAAAAAAAAAAAAAAAAAAAAAAAAAAATACCTCCATCCTCTATGCATCATCTGTGACACACGCGCACACACATCTTTTCATCCAGAGTGACTCGCAGTAAAAGTCGTTTCACTGCACACATCTATTTCATGCAAAAAAAGCAACACGTTTTTGCTTTGTTTAAAATACAGGTTTTCCCTTTTTATAGGGATTTCTAAAACATTGTTTCGGTCTAATACGATTAGAGAATCGGCGAAAGTCCATTTATAATGCGTTAGTCCTAGAATTCTGTTCCAAAACATTTCTTTAGCATCTGAAAATTAAGGAAATTTATGGAACATTGTATAATAAAAGACAACATAATTTTTTTAAGAGCAATCACTATTTCATTCTTCAATAGGAAATATATTCTATGTTCTATATAAAAAAGTTTTAGAATCATTATGAAAATTGAATTTATTTTATTCATGGAATAAAATATAAAAGACTTCAGCCATTTTTATCTCTTACTATATCTAAATAAATGGACTAAAAAATTTTTTTTGCATGTGTTACTGTTGAACTTTCAAAAGACAGCTGAGAAATTACTGACTATAATTTTATCTCTTATGAAAATGTATTATTTAATCTGTTAATTACTAAAATTTTAGTTTGTGAACTATTTTCTAGTCATGAACTATGTCTGTTGAAAGAACCAAAGTAATTAATTTTTTAGAACTAAAAATAAGTTTTATATGAAAAATTGATAGCAGCATTGATAACGAAAACATCATGAAATATTAAAATGTAATGCATCTGAAAGAATAAATATATATATAAAAAACATTTGAATAAAAATACAATAAAACTTAACTTTAAAAAAAAATTCATTACTATTTATATAATGCAATAAATACTGATAAAATTCTATTAAAATTAAAAAAATTCCATTAACATAACACATTTATGTGAAATTGGTTATAAAACATTATTATAAAAATCGGGTAAAATATTATTATAAATTAATAATAAAGTAATATTGGTAGACATATTATTGTTAATCTCGTGTTTTGATTTCTTATAGATTATCTGTTTTCTAAAATCAATGAACTTTCTGAATAACACTTCTGTTATAATTCTCTAATAAGCTGTTTAAACAATTTGTACTAACAAATTTGTGCCTTATTTGTCAGCACGAATTGTTTAAATACAACTAATTATTAAAAGTATACACGTATACAACTGTATACATGGATACATTTATAATAAATAAAAAACATGTATTCAAATGTATACACACACACACACACAAAAAAAAAAAAAAATAAATAGGGAAGAGATAAAGGTTAAAAAAAAAAAAAAGCTTGCTGCAAATTTGTGAAAGGACATAAATTTCATTATATTGATTTAATAAAAAATATAATATATAAATTTAAGATAAATATATTTATTTATTTTGTAACTGTTTGATTTATTTTAATACTACAATAATTTATTAAATCAATTTTAAAATAATGCACTAAATGTATTTAGCTTCTATTATAATTTTTAATTAAATTGAAACTTATTCTACGTCATATAAATTTTCTGGCCTGGATTATCCTTTTTATCCCTAGGCATTTTCTTTTTATTCTTTTTTGAAAATCGTAATTTTTTCTCAAAACGCTTTGTAAACGAAAGATTCAATTTAATTAACTTTTAATTATTGTTCAAATATTTTTTGTATTGATTAATAAATTGGGTATTTTTAATTACTTCCTTTAAAAATTTTTTTTTTTATTATAAGTTTATGTTATTTTGTGTCTAAGGTGTATCAAATTTATATAATAAATATTTTATATAAATTTTATGAATTCTGGAAAGTAATTTTTTTGACGATGTTTTTTGTTGTTTTCCTGAATATTAAAAAGGCAATTTAAAGCGAAACCTTCATTTTAAAATTTTCCTTTTAAAATATATTTGGCAACATTAATTTTTTATTTGAAATTATAGAAAATTTTTGCTAAAACTCATATTATTTTCAAATATTGGAAATTTGCAGATATACTTAATTTACGTGTTAAAATAATTGTTTACTTCTTTTCATAAATTCGTCTTCTCATTGTTATTCAAATTATTATCTATCTATACACATGTTTTGGTTATAAATAACCAATATTGCTCATTACTTGATATTATTATTAATTTTTAATTTAATAGAACTGTATAAATTTTAACATTTTAATGTAAATTTTTGGTGTTAATAGCGTTTTTTTTTTTTATCAAAACCAATAAATAAAAATAAAATTAAAAAAGCTTAAAATATAGGTTACAGAAGTTAATGAAGTAAAAACGTTAAAGAAATGAGCAATACAATGAAATTGTTGATTCATTGTTGCACAATGAGTCCTTTATTCATTTGATGATTTAAATCAACACAATGTATGGTTCATATTGCATACAAATAGAATGAACAATGTCAACTGAAGCACTTGAAGTTTCTAATCACAGGAAGTATGTCTTTTAACTGGTTAACAGAGCAGCAAATATTCCACTTGAAAATTTTATATGTGACATTGAGGATTTTGTTTTTAAATAGAAATTGGATTGAAAATATTGATATAGTTTATTTAATTTTTCATTTTATATCACACCAATGGAAAAATCAATTTTAAAATAAGACGTAAAATGTTTTTTCTTTTATTCTTGTTTCACCTAGAAGCAAATCAGTGAGATATTTTTATATTTAAACTGTATTTTTGATTTTGCAATACATTCACCTGGAATATTCTCCGAAAAATACACATGATTATTTTTATTTGAAACATATGTAATTATATCTTTCAATGTCAAATAATATTATTACTTTTTATGGATGACAATTATTTAATTATTGATAATGTTGTAAATTAACAATTCAAGGAATATTACAAGTTAAAAATTATTTTGCATGTAAATCAAGTTTGTTTTGTTTTTGAGTAATAATGTAAATATTTTTATAAAAATATTTACATTATTGGAAAGAAATCAATTATATTAAAAAGATAAAAAATATCAATTCTGAAATGGATGTAAATGATTAAACTTCCTTTGAGTTTCTTTACATGATCCACTAAATTATTTTGATTTCTTAACTAGTTTATTTATCCTTTTTTTTAATTTTATTTAGAAAATCATTAATGCATGCCACCATATAAATACATTCACAAAATTTGTTCATTTTTATAGAAAAAATTTATACATAAATAAGTTCTGGAAAAAGAGTTTAAAAATAATTTAAATTCTGGAAAAAGATTTTAAAAATACGTAGAAGAAATATTTTACTTCGAATACGTGTATAACATGGCATATCTTCTCGATTATTCTACCTTTATTCTTCCATAAAATTCAAACTATTTTAATAAATTTGCGCGTTATTTTATTTACTTCTGATGGTTAAATAAAGAAAAATAAAATAAATTTAAATAGTAATAAAAAAGTTTAAAAAATGTATTCAGTTCTAAATTGTTATTTTATCTTCTATTTAATCCAGTAAATATTTTGACGACACGAATAGTAATTTTCAGAAAAAGCACAAATATCGAAAAACGAAATGCTTTAATTAAAATTAAAAATTAATTACAATTTCTTATCCTAAGAGTTCATTAAGCGTTTCCCACCTCTCGTAACATCAAAACAGAGAAGAGAAAAAGACTAAAAAAGAGAGGAAAAGAAAAAAAAAACAAATTTTGACACATGAACTATCAAAAAGTTAACCACCCCAAAAGTCAAGCCATATCACAACATTAGCGGACACAGGAACTTCTTAACAGCTTATGTAATATCAAGATACCTCAATCTGAACGAAAGAAAAAAGGGATCTTTTAAAAACGAAATGTCCTTTTCCCTTCTATTCCTAACTAAAAAATTATCGTTTTCTTACAATTTGTTCCAAATCCCCTCAAAACGCTTCGCTGACAACGAAGATGATGCTGTACATGAGAAGTCTCACAGTGGCCCAAAAATGGCATGGTCCTATTCTACACCCCTAGGGTGGGGGGAGGGATCTCTTCTTCGCTTTCGGCTCGGCTTCTATGGAAACTTACTGACCGCGTGCCTCACGTGCGGGGACTTCTTTCCCCCCCCCCACCCGAAATGCACCAATGGGATCGCAGCTAATTTTGCTCTACGTCTTTCGCATATGGAGACCATATCTGGTTGCATGGTTTAAAAGTGCTTCTAAGCTATTTTCAATTACAGAACGGATTTCAGACGTAAGTGAAAAGGAGCGGTTTTCTGTATCTTTTTTGTGTGCATGTGTGCAGCTGCTTCAGTGTGGGAATATCCATAGGATATTGGTTCTCTGTTCGGTTTCGTATAGTTGTGGATTTTCTATCGGTGTGAATTTTCTTTGCCGTCGTCCTGATCCTTGGGTTTGATTATTTAATTTATTGTTCGTGATTAGTGAAGTAGAACTAATTTAGTGAGTTAATTTGATGATATGTGAACAGTAGTGCTGACTAGTGAAAAATTATTTGTGCATGGAAAATTTCAAGTTTAGATAAATATAGTATCGTTAAAAAAATTTTAAGTTCAACATAGTATGAATTCAATAAGAAATTGAACGAATATATTAAAAATGGTTCCTTTATAATTTTTTTTGAATGTATAATAATTGCACTGTAAATTGTTGATTATTTCCAAAAAGGGGAAAAAAAACTTTATTTAAAAATTTTAAAATATTATCTAATTTTTGATATAGCTATTAATATGAACTCTCAAGAAATTATTCATAATATTTTTTAAAAAAAAAAATATATGATACTGTGAATATATTTTTAAGTTTAAGTTTAAAAAAATAAATATTGATATTTTTTTCCTTTCAAAATATAAAATAAAAAGTTTGTGTGCAAAATTATTTGTTTTAAAATTAAAAATATTTTCAAAATTATAGCTTTTTAATATATTTACTTTTAACTAACAGGTTCTTTATGCTTACGAATGTAAAATGTTCAAAAACATTTCAAATTATTTAAATTCAGAATTTGTTTTAATACGAAAAAAGAGCGATAGTTTTTAAGCAATATTTCAAAAGAATAACTGTTACATGTAATTGATGATGCGTATTTCTTAGATATGAATGTTCCTTTGTATATTAGTTGCTTAACTAATGTAGAGAAAAAGAATTAGATATGAAAAAGGAACATATTTTCACAGAAACAAGAAGTAACTTTGTTCCTATTCGAACAATGAGCAGATTTACGTCATAAAAATAGCCAGTTTTGATTGGACGAATTGTGCGCCTGCTCGTTTAAAGTTTTTCTTGAGTTAGCGTATGTAGATTCACTATGTAAACTCTTTTCGAATAAATTTGTGAATAATCTTTTTATTTAATAAAGATTTTCTGTATAAGTTGCTAGCAAGAACAGCAGAATACAATTTGAGAGACGTTCTTAAGGAATTTTTAATATTTTTAATTAAAGGTAACTTCTAAAAATTATATTTTTAAATAAAATATATATATATTTTTAATTCATGGAGCTTTATTATAAAAGTATTTGCAACTGAATTTACGAGTGATTTTTTTTTATTGAAGGATGATTAACATTTGAAGTCTCACGAATAGTTATAGTGCTTTAAAAATAGAGTATTTTAATAATGTATGCAATGAATAATTATTTTTATTGAAGCATGTTTTTATAAAAAAAATTATGAAGTAATTTAAAAATTACAAAATTCTTTTTCTGTGATTACATTGCTATATTATTTCGGTACATTTTGTAACAATTATAGTACTATTTGTAGAAATAAAATTTTCATTTTATTTAAACACATTTTAAAATGTATGTTTCCAGATAAAAAAATTGTTGATATCATATTTATTATTAATATATACTATACTATTTAGTAGAAAAATTAATCTCTTTTATTTTTATTTTTATTTAATGTTATGCGTTCTCATTAAAAATTATGCCTATATCAGTACGATAAATTACTTGCAACTAATAATAAAAAGAAGAAAATAAATTAAAAGTATTTTCCCTAAAATATTAAGAAAATGCTATATCACTTTAAATCTACAATTTCTTCTTAACAGCTTTTAAAAAGAAAATCGAAAAAAAAAAAAAAATAAATAAATAAAATAACTAACTAAAGCATAATATTTTCTAAAATTTAACTTTGCCTACTAATAAAATTCAACAAATGATTTTAAAATTAAATATGTAATTTATTGAAAATATTTAAGATACCAATATTACATGATTTATCCAAACTTAAACTCGATAATTAACATACAAAGTATCATTAAAATTTTTAAAGACATTATTAAAAATTCAGTTTAATCATTTTTGAAACTATCATTTAATTAAAAATTATTGCATTTAAACTATCAAATTTATTTACTTTTTGTTTATTATATTTACATTTTACGTTTCTTCAAAGATGTGTTTAAGGGATAAATTTCTTTTGCAGTAAATTTTTAGAACATTTAAAACGCATTTACTTTAAAATTTAAAAGAATTATATATATATTTTTTATTTATTTATTAGACAATTACAACAGTTTTTAAATTTAATATCCTTTAAATGTCATACGGTTTCTTTTTAAATATTTTGACAGTAGTTGTATTTGTAGATAAATGCTTAATATATCAGAAAAGAAACAAGTAAGATAATTGTATACAAGAAATTTGTTACTAGAAAAATTGTCTTTCCAGGAATTTAGAAATAATGATCATTAACAAAAAATAATTATATCGTTTATGATCCAAATTTATAGATAATTAATTTATTAAATTCTTAAATATTTAGCAAACTTATTAAAATTTAAATGCAAAATCCTAAGAAAACCCGACCAAATCACAAAATAGGGGGTCCGTTGGGATTTGGAGACTTTTTTTGTATCGCCGATAAGTTGCCAAATGTGGCTACCCGGGTTTCTTGTATTGTCTGTAATTCATTTCACTTACAGTTGCAGCCCGTTACTTGGCAGCCTTTGGCGAAAAGAATGTTTGACACCAAATCCCAACGGCCCTTGTTTAGAGATTTTACTAAAAAAAACTACATTCATGCCGAACAAAAAAATTTCTGGGATTTTAATACAAAACTTGT
This sequence comes from Caerostris darwini, assembly GCA_021605075.1. Classification (NCBI taxonomy): domain Eukaryota; kingdom Metazoa; phylum Arthropoda; class Arachnida; order Araneae; family Araneidae; genus Caerostris; species Caerostris darwini. Next base: position 647,560 of record BPLQ01012350.1, on the reverse strand, counting down.
GTTAGGCATTTATTAAATCTAAAAAAAAATGCTTTTACTTATTTGAAGTTTTTATATATTTCATGAATATTGTACAAATCCGATATGTATGAAATACTTTTAACTTTGATATAAATTATTATTGTATCAAACTTTTGGACAAACTTTTTTTACATTATTAATTTTTTTCATTTCATCTCAAAATTATAATATTGATTTGTGAGAAATATTTTAAGTTGAGGAGGAGAAAATTTTATTTGTATAACATAATCATAGATCTTAATATTTATTTATTGAAGGTAGACATAATTGAGATTATTTTTTTAGAATAGTTCTATTAAATTATTTGGTAATGAGTATTTTAAAAAATATTCAAATTATTTTATTTTTGAATGAAATAATTTTAACAATCTAATGAATAATTTTTATTATTTCTTTAATTAAAATCTTTAGATTTATTTTATATGCATTATTTTAATGCATGATTATGTTTAAATACTAGGTTTTTTTTATAGTTCGAATAAAAGCAAAATGAATCTTATTAAAAACAATTGTTATTTATTAGCTAGTTGCTATTATTTAAAATTAATACTGTGTCTCAAGAAGAAATATTAATATATTTAATATTTTTTTCTGAACATAGAAAAACATTGAAGTTATTATATGTAAAAATTTATTTATATGTAATTAAAAATTTTTTTAATTATTACTATATCTATTTTGGAAATATCTAATTTTTTTAATCGAAATATCTGTAGGTGAATAATTCTAATACAAACCTGTTCTTAAAATTCCAATTTTAGTTTATTCATTTATTATTAGTTAGTGTTACTTCATCATTATTAATAAATAACAATGCCAAAATAATAATGAATATCTATCTGCACGATCAATTTAAGCATAAAATTAGTTGAAAAGAAAATATATGTTTTTTTTTATCGTTTTTCATGAGTAAAGCTATCAAGATCAACTTTTTTTTTAGAAATATAATCCAGTGTGTGTATCTATAATTTCTTCCACAACTATACGAACAATATGTGTATGCTTGAATGATAATAATCTTTTAAAATTATTTTTATAGTTATAAAAGGAATTACACTTCCCTTACAAAATCTTGCTTATTCAGTGAATGCTTTTAAAAATTTATTATTGTGTTTACTATGTTGTTTTCAAATGAGTGACTTTTTTTAATAAAAATTCTTTCTTGGCAGGAAATTGAAATCGTTCTGCTGATCGCCGCGCCGAATCTTTTGACTCAGTCCAGCCATGGTGAAGCACCAGCCGCAAGACTTCAGCGATGACCCCGATCCCTCGGAATTCCTTTTCGTGTCTCTTGAGCAGAAGAGAAAGGACCAGACCAAGCCCTACGATGGCAAGAAGATGGTCTGGGTGCCCGACGAAAAGGACGGATTTGTCCTCGGAAACATCGTGTCCACCAAAGGTGACCTTTGCACCGTGGACGTGAAGGGAGACGAGGTAAGGACAATGGGAACCTAAGCAAGATCCATTTCCATCTTTTTTCTTATTTCAATACGGAGCATTTGTTTTACAAAGTGTAAAACCCTCAATCAATGATTCTTTACTATTTAACAATGGAGCCACTATTTCGGAAGATTAACCATAGTTCTTGGAGCTACCACATTTTGAAATAAATGTTTCAAGAAATTGCCTTTTGAGAGGCATTTCCTTTGAAGACATTTGGCTTTTTTTAGCCTGTATTTAAGGTTAGAGATTAACCTTAGTTCTTGGAGCTACCACATTTTGAAATAAATATTTCAAGAAACAGCATTTTGAGAGGCATTTCCTTTGAAGACATTTGGTTTTTTTTTGCATTTAAGGTTACATTTTACACCTCTTTGAATCCACAAGAAGAATTTCCAGCCTATTGAATTATCTCATATCCCTGAGAACTTTTAAATTGGTTCGAGCTCCAGACTTCGCGATTCTCTAGATCAATATATCAGAAATTCGGTATTCATAGATAAATAAAATCCGGATTTCCATCTTAATCAAAATAAATTTCTGCAAAAATTAGAAAATAATTTTCATTTTTTTTTTTTTTTTTTTGAAAAAAAAAAATACAAAAGTCCAAAAAAAAAAAAAAAAAAAAAAAATCTAGTGATGCATTTGTTAATCAATAACTTTTTAATTGAAGCTGGGAAATATCAGTCAAACTTCTTGTGAATTTGCTTTAGTTTTGTAACGATAAATATTGGCATTCGAAATTAAGAATTGAGCGATCTAGACTCTTACTGTGATAGAATGTAAATTAAATATATTATTTTTAAATAAATTTTAATTTATACATTTATTTTGTGGCATTTTTAATTATCTAAATGCAGTTTGTATTATTACAAAAAACTACAATGAAAAAAATAATTATGATGATTATAATTATAAGCTGCAATGATACAAAAAATATAGGTAAAATAACACTGAAATGCATTACTCATCACTATGTATGTTAATTTTTACTGTGGATCATTTTAATCCGTTTTTTTTTAATGTTATTACTAAGGAAAAAAAAGTGTATTTATTCTAGGTGTTAAAAGATATGTGTAATTATATAGACTTTATTTTTAATTTAATTAAATGGACTTAAATAATTTCTCTATTAAAATTAGATTTAATAAATCACAACAAGAAAAAAGATTTCATTTCACTGTTTAATTATTGTGCTGAACGCAATAATTGTTTTGCCGAGGGAATCTAATTTTTTTGTGCAGTTCTTTTTTAATTTCAATTTTATGTGAATATCTCTGCAGCGAACTTTGAAAAAAGACCAGCTACAACAGGTGAACCCACCTAAGTTTGAGAAATGCGACGATGTTTCATCATTGACTTATTTGAACGAAGCTAGTGTCTTGCACAACCTTAGAGATCGTTATATCAACACTAATCTGATTTATGTAAGTAATGTGCTCGGCCACTTGTGGTCGAGTGAGAGGGATGACACTGTGACCTGGAAATTTCAGAGCTGGCCTTAGCACCTTTTCTACAAAAAAGAGTATTTGCTGATAATCTTATCAATATTTTATACAGCTTAACTTTATTTTCCTAACTCACCGCAATATTATATTGACTTTGGGGCAGTGGTTCTTAAATTGTGAGGCATAAACCTTAATCGATAATCTTTGCAGATAAAAATTGAATTCTTTAAAAACATGTAAAATTAACAAAAAAACATAAAAGAACTTTTTTAAAAACTCAATATAGGTTGTTTTATTTGTCAATTTTTAAATCATAAATCAAAATCAATTAGTTCATAATAACTTAGAAGGGACTTTCTGATTATACATCAGGTGACAAAATACCAATTCTTAAAAAAGGCTACTCTTTTTATTGATGAGAGATGACTTTTTAATATTTTGAATTAAATAAATAAATGTGTGCAGTTAATTATTATTGCATTTCAATAAAAATGAAATTCATATCATAATTTATGAATAACTGTAAATAATAGTATACTGAATATTCTTTCGTCATTAAATATTCAGTGTATTTTCCTCAAAAAATCTTTTCGCCAAAGTGCGCCAAGAAACGGGTTGCGATTGTAAGTGAAGAGAATTACAAACATTACAAGAAATCCTGGCTATCACATTTGGTGACTTATCTCTCAATTGGAGCTACGAAAAGGCATCGAATCTCAACGGCCCCTATTCCGCGATTTGACCACTGTTTGTTGAGAATGCGGCATAAAGATAAAACAATTTGAGTACTACTGCTCTAAGGGGATAATTCTATCGGGAAAATTTATCTGTTGTTTTATAATTTGTGAAAAGACAATTTTGTCATGAATAAAAAAAAAATAGTTTCTGAAAGAAAAAACCAGGTTCACACTGTCGTCCCTCAAGATTTTTCTCTCTTTTTATTCTAATGTATTCTTTGTTCCTACTAAATACAGAGGCAAGTGAAAAAAGATCAACTTCAACAAGTCAATCCTCCCAAATATGAAAAAACCGAAGACATGTCGAATCTTACGTATCTTAATGACCCTAGCGTACTTTACAATTTAAAAGAACGTTACTATGCCAAACTCATCTATGTAAGTATTGCATGTGAAGATTTGCCCTTACCAATAATATTTTTGATATATATTTATATATATATTTTTTTGTTTTTACTAACACTCTGTGCTAACACTGCTTTCTATTTTTGTATTGCTTCAATTTCTTTTTTAAAAAAATGTTTTTAATCAGATTTTTCTCTGATTAATATTAATGAAAAATTTTATTTTTAATTTTATTTTGGAATGCTGTTTTTTTTCCTCAGCATTATATTCAACTAAATGCGAAATTAAACTTAATCAAAATTTTGCTAATAAAACAAATCTACTTATATTTTTATATAAATTTTTTTTTTTCATTTAGAGTACATTAAAAAGTTTGTATTTAAAACAATATTATATATGTTTTAATATTAGGACTAGAAAATTAATAATATTTCTTCAATAAATTTCGCAATTAGTTATGAATATTTCTTTTTTGCTTTAATAAAAAATAAAAATAGGCTTTTAGTAAATCTATATTTTTTTTCACCTTTTTTTTTTTACAATTGTTCTTCGAATGATAATTTAATTTTTTTTTTTTAGTTTGTTGAATTTTTATTGGCAACATTTGGCAATTTTTGTGACCTTTTTGGTGCTTTGGAAGATTTTAAGGCCTATTTTTGGATAACCTCTTTAATGAAGAAGAGTTGGCATTTTATCGTATATTTACCGTTCGGTTATAGAAAATTAATTTTTCCTGCAATAAAACTGGCAGTCACTTTTACTTTTAATGACGGATATGATTTTTTGCCAAAAATAAGATGACTCTCTTTTAAGTGAGACTTTTTTAAACACTTGCTGTATCACTTGCTTACTTTATTTTAAGATTAGTTTTACCGATACTGAATGAAAGATACATGATTTAAAAAACGTACCATTTTTTTTCTAGTTATATTTATTGTTCTATTATGTAAATAATTGTTGATATAAATAATTAATTTGTTACAGAATGTTATAGCAATTCATTGTATTCTTTTTATAGAAATGTAGAAAATAATTTAATTAATTCAATTAGAATAAATTCCAGTTACAACAAAACTATTTTCAAGCAACAACACAAAAAGAATTCCAGAATGCCCTCTCACTAATAGTGCCCCTGCAAGTTATTATTCATTATCACTCTTTTAATTTTAAATTTTTTAACAAAATATATTTTATTTTGCACATTAATTTTAAGGACTTTACAGTTTCTGTAAATTCACCATACCTTGACCATTTTCCTGTCAATTTTTATACTACCCATCCATCTTTTCACGCTGCGAATAACTTGTAAATGTCCCAGGAAAGACAATAAATTATTTTACACACCAAAATACTACTTGTAGTAGAAGTAATAAAAACTAGCTAGCGAAATATCAAGCTAATTGCTCCAATGTGACAAACATCAACGAAACCCTACGTATTGGAAATGGGCTCTCCTTAAGGCCCGTCCAGACTAGAGCGAATAAGGAGTGAGCAGCTTTCGTTTCAAACGTCTCAGTTTGACCGCGAAAAAACAACCCCCGTTATCTCTATCTGTGAATGAAACCTGATCGTAAATGGTGTCCGGAAAAAACAGACCTTTGGTGTCCGGAAAAAACAGACTCTTGTCGGTGCGAGGTCGAGACACATGGTTTTCTGATGGGGATTCTGTCAAGATGGCTTCTGATAAGTCTCTCGTCTGGACGGGACTTTATGGGTAACCTGACAGACAACATGAAGGAAGGAGTTCTCAGGATGGTCGGGAGAGTACTTACTAATATGCATACTCAAATTATTAAATATTCTTTTATGTTATTCGTATGGAATATTCAATAACCTCTCTTACTGAATTACATTAAATAATCTTGGGTGGAAAATGATATTTATATTTTATGCCAATTTTTTGTTTCTAAATAAATATTGGAAGGAAAAAAACTCAATAGTCACATACTCAATTCGTTCTTTATAAGAAAATTTGCGATTATATCTAACAATTTGAGTACTCAGTACACACACACATATATATATATATAATACTATACTCTCTCTCATATATGTATATATATATATATATATATATATAAAGGGGGGGGAGAGAGAGAGAGTGGTCCAAGTTGAAGGGGGTGCTTGGTGGTGAGTGTTCAATAGTTAAGAACGAAATTATTTCTGCATTTCAACCTTTTAAATTGAATTCATTATTTACCACTATCTTATTTTGATAAATGGATAATCACATATTTTTGAAATAACATATTTTGAAAAATTATTTGACTTGAGCTACTACTCAAATAAATGAGTTCCGTTTCAATTTCTTGCACAGACCTATTCCGGCTTGTTTTGCGTCGCTATCAACCCTTACAAACGCTTCCCAATTTACACCAACCGTGTAGTTCAGATGTACAAAGGAAAGAGGCGTGGCGAGATGCCACCTCACATTTTCTCAGTTTCTGATGGAGCTTACAATGACATGTTGCAAAGTAAGGAATAATTTCCTCTTTCTAATTTAATATTTTTTTTCCACTTTAAGTGTTTTTCATAAATGTTGTTTATTAAAAGGAAATTAATAAAATAGTATTATCTCATTTATACGTCAGTTCAAAGGACAAACCAGTCATCACACAGAAATGAGAGAGGCGCATAACTGAAAGTCGGTATTCTCAGAACTCAGGTTCATTTTAAAAATGGTAATGTTTAAAAAAGTCGTTAGTGAAGTTTTAAAAATTGAATAAAAATATGTAAAATAAAATATCAAGAAAGAATGCATACAAACTTTGATTACGTGTTTTAAATAATATAGAATTGATGTGAAAAAGTATAAACAATCTCTTTAAGGACATTAAAATTTGAAATGCTGATTCAAGTGAATCGTTGTCTTGTACAGAATTGTTAATTGCTTAAAAGATTTTGTTTTACTGCCATAATTCAAAGGATTATGACATTGCTCTGAAATTCTTAACCTTCATTTCGATGGAATTAAAAAGAAAAAAAAAAAGGTTTAGTGAAAATTTTGAAACAGAGGCATATTAAAGATAATCAAATATCACTATAATAGTTATTCCACACACCAAGGTTATTGACAGTCGACTATTAAAAAAGATTTTACTTTAAGGAATGACGTATAAGTAAGATTATATTGTATTTTAAACATCTATAAGAAGTTGACTTGAGTCTTATGGTGAACCTTTTTATTTTAATATAATTCTATTTTATATTGCAGATCGTGAAAATCAATCCATGCTTATCACGTAAGTTTATTTGTGATGTGAATTTTACTTCTAACTAGACAAAGTTTTATTATCTTTAAACAAAACATAAAAGAACAAAATTCATTAGCATATTATATTGTTTATGATTACATAATGAAATAATAAAATGTCTTATGTTATTAGTAAAGATTAAAGTGAAATATATATCCATATTTTTACGAACATGAAATTTAATATGTAGGCATGTATAATTTTCATTAAACTTTTCTATTAAACTTAAAATCTGATTTTATACAGTATTATATTTCAAACATCCCGAGTACTGTATTTGTATTAAATGCATAATAAAAAATTTATTAATAATAAAAGGACAAAATAATATCAATTTATATTTACTAATTTCATCAAAATAATCAGCAGTAATTAAAAAAATTATTTTAGTAATTTTTAAGATTGAAAGAGAAACAAAAATGCATAAAAAATAACATACGAAAATTTAAAACAAAAAAGATTTTCGTAGTTAAAATACGTTATAATATTATTAAAGTTTCATCAAAATAGATAATTTAAAAAGCGTTCCTCGTAGAATAAAAGAATTGATTTTAAATGAAAATATTTTTGGCATAGAATATGTTTTTCCATTGCGTTGTTAAGGAGTAAGCAAAATAACCGAAATTCTGACATGAAAAATACTGCATAACGCAATCATTATACTGATAGATAGAATCACTTGGAATTCCTGAATTTATGAAATCTTATAAAATTAATTCCAAATGGATAATTTTCATCGTTTTAACATGCTGTGATAGGAGAAGAATTTCACAAAAATTTAAAGCACTAACAATAACAAATAATCATAGCTATAGATAGTGACAAATATCACGATTTTATGAGTCTCGTTGAATCAGTCTAATCCAGATTTTATTTTTTATAATTGCATTGTTTATAATTTAGAATAATCATTTCCACTATTTGTTGACAAATTGGGAATTCCCATTATTTGTTGGAATTGATTGCGATTAAATATGCAATAATCAATTAAAAAAATTCTATAAAAATAAATTGTTTAAATGACTTTTTATACTTATTTCGATGACAGAGGAGAGTCTGGTGCTGGAAAAACTGAAAACACAAAAAAAGTAATTGCTTATTTCGCTAACGTGGGAGCTGTCGCCAGCAAGTCATCCAAGGAGAAAAAGGACAAAGAAATTTCCAAGAAGGTATGCTTGATACATGCTTGTCAAATAAAAATTTATTATTTAAAATTAATTTAAGGCATAAATAATTTTATTAAATTGGTCTGAAGACAATCAATTTATTTAAAAGAACAAATTTTTATATGACAATAATATTATTGTTCTTGAAATTTTAGGGCAATCTAGAGGATCAAGTCATTCAAACCAATCCTGTTCTAGAAGCTTTTGGCAATGCCAAAACCGTCAGAAACGATAACTCATCCAGATTTGTAAGTAAAAAAAATAAATAAATAAAAAAAAAATAAAAAAAAAAATTATTGCTTTTGATTTGAAAATAAAATGCAATTTTTTAAGTATTATAACAGAGAAATATAAAACAAAAATTAACATATTTTCTATCTGAGTATTCTAGTTATAAGAATATGCGGTATTATTTAAAAAAAAAAAATTGAAATGTTTTTGAAGAGCATTGAAGTATAAGCAGCTTGAGAACGATCAGTATCTTGAAGACACTTAAGTTTTTCTATTTTTTTTTTACAGGGTAAATTCATCAGAATTCATTTCGGACCAATGGGCAAATTGGCTGGAGCTGATATTGAAACTTGTGAGTTCAAATAATCCATTAAATACTGAATAATGTTTTGTTGTTTCTTACTATTCCTGCAAATCTGAGAACTATTCAATGAATATAAGGAATACAGGTACTAATTTAGTTTTTCTTTAACTTTTTTTTAGACTTGTTAGAAAAAGCTCGTGTGATATCTCAGCAGCCACTGGAGCGTTCCTACCATATCTTTTACCAGATCATGTCTGGTAAAATAAAGAAGTTGAAAGGTAAAACTTCGAAAAGTACATGGTCTTCTAACAAAGCAAGGTGTATGCAAAAATGAATATTTAACTTAAAAAAAAAAAAAAAAAACTACAGGTTCTCGATAAAAATTATTTTGTATAAGATATAAACAAATAAAATTATTTTAAATTTCCTTTAATGCAGTTTTTAAAAAAACAATTAAATTTTAATCATTTGAATTTAATTGTTTAGCATCACTTCTGTTTGATTTTATTTGGGGGATATGGAAAAATATACTGTGAATTATATATGCGCTGAATAATTTTTTAAATATGTTACAGTAATTGAAAAAGAATTATTCTGTATGATGTTTTAATTAACATATTTATCATTTTACAGTCCTCATAAGATTTCGTTATCTTTCTTTTAAATAATAAATTTTAAGTCTACATTTTATTTTGTAAATTATTAACTTTTAACAGATATTTTTAATTTAATAAAAGATTTATGTTACTTTATAATTTTAAGTAGTTTGTAACTATCTAGAATAAATTTTATAGGTAAAGTATGATATAAAAAAGTACTATGCATAATATCTGATTATATTTATGTCGTGTGGTTTAAAAATTTCATGTATCACTTTCAAAAAAATTCTATAATAAAAATATTTAATTAAATTAAAATTAAAATTAAAAGTTATATTTTAATTTTTATTACATTTTGTCCAGTAAATTCTCTTTAAAACAATCTTTTGAGTTAATAACAGCACCTATTCTCATAAGGATTGCATTTCCGAAATTTTCAAAATTTATTTTTACAAATAATTCACAGTGTTTAAAGTTTATTGAAGTTTTTTTTACAAGTTGTATTTGATTTCGTTGTTTTTCTTAATAAATTATTATAATAAATCTCTATTTGCTTACTGCAACCTGCTGTTGCAATTAAAGCTTTTATACTTTAGTTAATTGAATAAAATATTTATCAAGAAAAATCTTAATAACATACAATTTTTTTGCAGCTTATTTAAAAACAATATATATTATAATTCTCTTCTTCTTAAGTGCTTTAGCATCTATACGCAATTCTTCCACTAAACGCTTTCTTTTCTTCATATGCGGCAATAGAAAACCTTCTGCTCAGTGACGACATTCACGATTATCACTTCGTGTCCCAGGGTAAAATTGACATCCCAGGTGTTGATGACGCTGAAGAAATGAACTTGACTGATGTGAGTACCCAAAACGTATTAGACCGAAACCACTCCAGTAGATCCTGTTCCTGATATTCCCATTGAAAATCCTTTTTCCCGTTGTAGAAGTCTGTCTAGAAAAATCCCTTTGTTTCCATTCATGGAAATATATTTTCCCTACTCCTTTTTTCATTCCACTTCTCCCTTTTTCTGTGAATGAAATTATTATTTTTTTCTTTCGGAATAATTTTAATGTAGATATGGAACATCTTCCTTCTAACCCTTTATTAAAACAATATCCTTCTTCCCAATTTACCGGTGACTTCGTAGGTTTTCAAGGAATGCTTTCTAACATCTGCCAACATCTTTCTAGTGTCTCTTTGCTTTATTAAATAAAAATTCATTACGAATTCATAATAAACACGAATTATATCGTGATGAGAAACCACAGTGAAATAAAATTTTATTAAATTGCTTGGATTTTATGTATCGCAATTTCCTGCTACAGTGCCGTATAACCTATAGGTGTTATTTTTGCCTCCCCCCCAAATAATAAATCTGGTATAATCTAGCTGTTCTTTGTTGCACCGTATACCCGTTAGCATAAAAAAAAAAAAAAAAAAAATTCAGTTCTAAAGAGAGTTTTTGATATTCCGATTTTGTATAAAAATTACATTATTAATTTAAGATAGAGGAAACTGAAAAGAACTATGATGAAAACAAAAGAAGTATTACTTTTACAACTGTAATCCTTTTTTGTAATTTTTATATTTACTAAAGGAATTAAATTCTTGATCAGTTCGAAGTTAATTATTAATTTGTCCTTCTGTAAAACGTCTTTGATATATATCTATGACTACATTCTATGCCTTTTTTGTCATCAAGCACACACCGATGTATGATTGGTGTCTCATTTTGTAAAATCCCGCTATCCACGAATGTAATGTTTCTTTCTTTTTATTTAGAAAATTATTTATATTCCTTTTATATAAAATTTTTTTGCGAGTGGTGCATTTTTAGGTGGTGGTTTTATAGAAGCATTTTTTTTTTTTTTTTTTTTTTAAGGAAACTTTTGGAAAGAAAAAAAATGTTCCCGGATTGCAAACAGTGGCCTATAATCTGCATCCTGAGATTTTTTTTTTTTTTTTTTTTAGAATATAATACATAGATTATAGGCAGGAAATCGCTATACGTATCAAACCTTGTTTTATTCGTAGTGTTGCTCAGGAAAACAAAAATTAAAATTTTGTCAGATAACCTTTTACGCAATAGTCTGAAATTCAAATCAATGCAAAAGTATTTTTGCATTTATTTAAATTCAGTCATTTTACTGAATTATTACAAGTGTATTTTAAATTTGCCTAATATACCTTTATATCTGGTGTGGGCTTTTATGTTTTACGATTTCGCTGAACATAAAGCATTGCTTTATAGGCATTCTTCTTGGACTTTCTTTTAAACAGCCTATTAAAAGTAACTGTGTGAAAGAATGTAACAATTTTAATGAAGCTTTTGAATGAGAATAATACGAAACTGAAAATGCTTTATAAATAAGGCACATTTAAATCAGATCGTCTATTTTGTCATTAAAACAATTTGAAATAATTTATATATTTCAGGTTTTCCAAAAATTATATCAAAAATAATTTAAAGACTTTAAAATTTTTTTTTTTTTTTTTATGATTGAGTTTAAATTTTGAGAAACTTTTTATTTTGTGTTTGTTATACTTATTTTACACAAAAATTAATAATAATAAAGGCATTGAGACATTATCATCAATCTTCTTAACTAACATGTTACAACAATCCTTAGTTATGGACTGTGTATGTATTCCTTCCCTTGTTCTCGTCACTAACTTCCTTTATAGTCTAACCCTCCTCCTTATTACAGAAAAAGTTCTACTTTCGAACAATATCCGTGACTATCACTTCGTGTCACAAGGTAAAACTGATATTCCTGGAGTAGATGATGGTGAAGATATGTTGGTAACTGACGTAAGTATTTGATTATTATATAAAATCTGTAAAAAATTTCGGTTGCATTCCAATCAACGTTTTCCTGCTCTCTTATAAATTTATACAAAACAACAATAATGCATAGTTTATAATTATTTCGTTTGTATGTCTACAGAAATAATCTAAAGTTAAAATTCAATAAAAATTCAGATAAATAAGTATGTTATTAAAAGATAATATATTATCAGCGATTAATTATTTTCAAAACGAGATACTAAAATGAGTTTTCAATTATATGTTAATATTTAAACAAAAATTCTTTATAGATGATACAATATCATAAATGAACCTAGAAAAAGAGAACTAAATTTATCATTCGTAATAAAAAATATTATTATAAACGAAGACATAAAAATATCCAAAACTGTTATTTGTTGTTTACGAAAGCTATGTAGTTTAACAGGAGATTATTATCTGTTCGAGTGGTAGAATATAGATTCAGCTTTACTCGAGAACATGCTGTACCACTTTTCCACCATAATTTGGAATTAATACATTCCATGTGACGTCAGAGAGATTCGCATCCTCTCCCTTTTACTCAAGCAGAGACATTTTGGTATATTTATTTCTTGGGGCAATCCCTAACATAGATACGGACATCTACACTCCATTCATTTTATTTTATTCATTTTATTTTTAATTTTCTTTAATTTTTTCTTTTATTTATTCTCAAAAATTTTATTTTTAATTAAAGTTAAATATTTAATCCTAATTCCCCACTCTTATAATATTTTTAATAAATAAATTATAAAAAAAAACCCCATTTAATTATTCATTTTTTATTTTTAACATTTATTTTATTCATTTTATTTTTAATTTTCTTTAATTTTTTCTTTTATTTATTCTCAAAAAATTTATTTTTAATTAAAGTTAAATATTTAATCCTAATTCACCACTCTTATAATATTTTTAATAAATAAATTATAAAAAAAAACCCATTTAATTATCTTTTATTTCTTATTAACTCAAAGGGCATGAGACTCATCTTTTTTTCACATCTAACAAATGAAGAAGCTAGAAGCTGTTACGCAGGCAAAGGATCTACGTATTAATCTACAATAAGACAATATGATCCAGGAAATTATTTCCTTTCTGATATTTTCATCTATTCATATTTCGAATTCTGACAATCAGTAACCTAACTAAAATGAAAATGGGGCGAAAAAAATATACAACAGATTTTCTTGAATTTTTATTTTAATATGAAATTAAGAAAATAGTATATTTAATGTTAATTAACGTTAATCTTAGAATAATATTTATCGTAGCATGAGGAAAACTGAAAATTCATGCTTTGTTGTTTTATTGGAGATTTTGTTAGTATTATTAAATTGGGTTAATTTTTGGTATTCTAGTTTTAATGCAATAATACAGACATCTATACAAAAGTAATTCCGATGACAATTATGCAACTAAACCAGTTAGCTTAAAAAATTATTAAAAAATAGTTAATTGTCTTTTAGACATGAATAATGTGATAAAAAAAAAACAGTTATAAACTCTTTGAAAACAATAAAAAAAATTTCAAAAGAATAACAGCAATTTGTTTTTAAAACAAAACATTCTTTGAACAAATCAAACAATCAAGCTTATTTTTTAGATAGCCGAAAACGAAACTTTTTTTTTCGCGGCTTATTTGAAAAATATAATTAATTATTTTGTGTGAGTTTTTCACCCTTCTGATATACTGAAAAATAAAATATACTCCATTTTAATAAAATTTTCGAATATTGAGATCAATTATTTTCTAACTGAACTACAAATTATTCGAGAATTAAAATATAGTAATAATTATAATGGAATACTGTGATCAAATCTTACTTATCGCAATATATTAATCAAGTAATATATCGCGATTTGCAAATGGTTACCAAAATAGAAATACTACTATTATTAATTAAAAAAATGATATCTAATAATACTTTTTACTATAGAATGGCTTCGATGTATTGGGTTTCACTGACGAAGAGAAGCTTAATATCTACAAGATTACTGCCTCTGTAATGCATCTGGGCGAATTGAAGTTCAAACAAAGACCACGAGAAGAACAAGCTGAGGCCGATGGAACAGAATCTGGTGAAAAAGTAGCTCATTTATTGGGACTTAATGCTGCAGATTTGTATAAAAACTTGTTGAAACCCAAGATCAGAGTCGGAAATGAGCTTGTAACCCAAGGTAGAAACAAAGAGCAAGTAAGTTTGAATTAAATTTTCAGTGCTACTTTTCTTTTTCATAATTAATAGCAATTAATTACTTCAGCTCATCCAAAATGCTCGAAAAACCAGTCAATGAATAAATTGTAGTTTAGTAAAGATTGATTTAAGAAAAATTTATACTGATTTAGTTTGAATAAATTAATAGCTTTTTAATTTAATAAAGCTCTTATGTTATTCAAGAAAATGATTCAAAATGTGTTCAGTTGTCTCGATTTAATGTTTTTCACATTTAAGAATTCTAGTTTTTCTTTTAACCTTTGTTTTCATGTATTATTTATAGGTTGTATATTCTGTGGGAGCTTTGTCAAAAGCTATGTATGACAGGCTCTTCAAATGGCTTGTCAAGAGAGTTAATGAAACATTGGATACCAAACAAAAGCGTCAACATTTCATTGGTGTATTGGATATTGCTGGTTTTGAAATTTTTGATGTAAGTATTTAGAATAATTCAAGTATATATAGTTTTGAAATTAATGATATTATAAATAAGAAAATGATAATATCTACAATTTTTATAAAATAGCTAGTGAGAAAATAGAATAATAATTAAATAAAAACTTAAAAATTCTATAATCATTATTTTTAAATTAATGTTTTTTAATAAATATTTTGTAATTGATTATTTGCTATTATGAAATACTGTTAAAAATTATATTAAAGTTTTCAAAAATAGATTTTCATTCTTAAAAAAATATTTGAAAAAATAACTGTAACAGGAAATTAAATTCAAAATATGTTTAATCATCTATGTCATACTTTAAAAAATTCTATATTTCTACTAACTAAATTGACTCTAAAAAAAGAAATTTATTTAGAACTCTAAAAATGATTTATAAATATTTTATTTAAGTTTTATAAATTATAATCTAAAATGCGGAAACAATACAAATATTTATGTGTTGAATAATTTATTTAATATGTTGCTTGAATTCCATATTAATTCAAGAAATTTAAATTTAAAAAAAAGATTATGCATAGTATGTGTTATTTTAAACAAATCTTTACAGCAGTTTTAAGCTTTTTGTTTAATTATGAATTTTCATTTTTTATGTTAATTTTCTTTAAAAAGTATGAAGTTTTTCAAATCAATGAACTTTTTTGTTGCAAATAGAAAATATATGTTGAACTAAAAATTTGGTCCTATTTTAAATTTCTTTCTGAAAAGTTGTAAAAAAAATTTGCTTAATTCAAGGGAAATAAAATTACTTTTTGTTAATATTTAAAAATGTTAAAAATAAAATTTTTGAAGAAGTTGAAAGCATGATATAATTCATTCCATTCATATAGAAATAAATAAAGTTGTAATTAGACATGATTAAATTAAAATCCTTAAAAAAATTAATGACATTTACTTTTAGTTAATTTTATCAATTCATTTTTCATAGTTAATTTTTTCATTAATATATGAAACCTTTTTTAAATAAATTAATGGAAATGGTTTTTCTCTACTGAATGTTCTTGAATAAATATAATAATAAAAAAAAGTATTAAAAGATTTTTTTCTAAAAATAATTTGTAACCTTTTCATTATTATAGAGTTAAAAAATGTACAAAATAAAAGTTTTCTTCTAATACAGATATAATAATTTGTTTGTGTATTTGACATTTTAAAATTAGTTCAATAGTTTTGAGCAACTGTGCATCAACTTCACAAATGAAAAATTGCAACAATTCTTCAATCACCACATGTTTGTTTTGGAACAAGAAGAATACAAACGGGAAGGCATTGAATGGACATTCATTGATTTTGGTTTGGATCTGCAAGCATGCATAGATTTAATTGAAAAGGTAGGATAAATAAATTCTACAGCCTGAGTATTTGTATGGAGACAAAGATCTCGCACATATTGCTTCAAATGCTTTTTTTCAAGTTTTACAAAGAAGTTGCAATTGCTCATTTATTATGCAAACAACATTTAAAGCCACAATTTTGCTTGCTGAAATTAACTTTTTACTGGTAACAGGTAATTACATTTCAAATAAAATTACCAACATTGAGGTTATTATTTATTCCTTCTAAACTTGCTCATGCAGCTTTTTTTTTTTTTTTTTGCTTTTGCTTGCTTAATGCTACATACCCTTGCAGTTCAATGGCTTTGAACAGCTTTGCATCAATTTTACAAATGAAAAGCTTCAGCAATTCTTCAATCATCATATGTTTGTGCTAGAACAAGAAGAATATAAGCGAGAAGGCATAGAATGGACCTTCATTGATTTTGGACTTGATTTACAAGCTTGTATTGAATTAATAGAAAAGGTATTGCTTTTGTCGCCTTGCTATTAACATATAATTGGAATTATTAATAACTTATAATTTGTAGTAAAATTATTGTATGCTGCATTGTCTTTTTATATGATATAGTAAAAAATAGTATTTATAAGGGAACTAATAAATGCCAAATATGATTATACTATGGATAATTGTTATGTTTTAAACTGTTATGATTTTTTTATTTTTATTTTTCAAAAATTGTTGTACAATTTTTATTCTATAACATTATATTTTTACTTTAAAAATACAAGAATTGCGTACTTATTATAATATTAAAATATATTTGTTAAATTATCTAAAATAAAATTTTAAAATTGTGTTTCTTAATCGCAAAATTATGAACAGAACTTAATTTTTTTATGAAATAATTTGTTACTTTATTAAAAATTTCAGTCGTAAGAAATTTTTTTTTCAGATAATAGCTATAGTTATGAATATAAAATAATTACAAAAATCAGCTATGTAAATTTTTGCATAAAATTATATATACTTATAACTGAAAATTGTACATGTTTATTGTTAGATTTTAATTTTTTATCAGCAATTTATGTAATTGTTATAATATTCAAAGTAATATTTTATTTTTCTTCAAGCCTATGGGTGTTTTGTCCATCCTGGAAGAAGAATCTATGTTCCCCAAAGCTTCAGACAAGACATTTGAAGAAAAACTGAAAACCAATCATCTTGGAAAGTCTCCAAATTTTGTAAAACCTAAACCACCCAAACCTGGTCAGCAGGAAGCACAATTTGCTATTGTGCACTATGCTGGAACAGTAAGTAAAGATAATTTTTTTATCTAAGAAAAGAAGACAATTTTTAGAAAATTGTGGGTATTTTTTTTTAATTTATATTTTATTACTTTCATAGGTACCTTACAATCTTAATGGTTGGCTTGAAAAAAATAAGGATCCCCTTAATGATACAGTAGTAGAACAATTCAAGCATGCTTCTAATAAATTGGTAAATGATATTTTTGAAGATCATTCTGGTTTAGGTGCTGATGATCCCAAGAAAGGTGAATAATAGGTTCATTCTGTGTATTTCATTTCAATAAAATCATCAAAATTATGCATTTATACATTATTTAAATATTTTGTTTTGTAGGTGGAGGTCGTAAGAAGGGTTCTGGTTTCCAGACTGTATCAGCTTTGTACAGAGTAAGATTTTAGGATTATTTTGTTCTGAGTTAAAAAATTTCTATTTTTGGCAATATGTATTCAATGTATTTGTATTCACAAAATTTTTTAATATTATTTTTAAAAATTGAGTTTGAATTGCTTATATATTAATCATTTAATCATTATTCAAATATTTATTCAGTTTTTTTTTCAAAATTTATAACAAAAAATATATATTTGGATAAACACAGTTTGGTTAAACTTTTTTCTTTTCATTTTTATGTTCCTCGATAAAATAAATAATTTTCATTAAATGTTTGTTATGTATTGTTTAGTCTTTTTTTTTTTTTTTTTTTTTTTTGTTATATTATTTTTCTACATCTTTTTAGTGAATGTTTAAAACAAATTTGCATTTTGTATGTCTGAATGACAAATAACTCTTCTATTTAATTTGTACCTTTTTTGTTTTGTTTTTGTAATGCAGAAAATGTTTTTCTTTTTTGTCGTGTAGGAAATATTTTTCTCTTCATATATAGATTTTGTGTTACTGGTTATTAGATTCTATGATGTAATTGAGTAACTAGTATAATTTTTATTACTAACCAAAAATGTCATTGTATGTTATGTCCTTTTTCTTCGTAGGAACAACTGAACAAGTTGATGGCAACATTGCGTCAAACACAACCACATTTTGTCCGTTGCATTATTCCAAATGAAACTAAGTCACCAGGTAGATAAATATACATAATAACGCTGTTGTTTTTTTCCCCATATTTCATAAAACTTTCTTCTAACTTTAAATGAAATACATCAAACAGTTTTTTTAGTTGAAGCACCTAAATTTTTTAGAATTTTATTAAGAATGAAAATGGTACTTAACATAGCAATATTATCAGCATATGCACTTTTTAAGTCCCACATATCTGTCCATATTAATGCCTATAGATGCTTGGACAATTAAATGAATAAGGAAATTAGGATAATAATAAATAAAAAAAAACATAAATTATTTTAAATATCCTTTAATTAATGTCTAAAAAATTTTCAAATTAAGGAATATATATGAAATTGAAAAAGCAATCTATTAAAAATTATTTGTTGTATTAACTTTTTAAAGGAAAACATAGATCCTTTATAATACAAGCTTTATGTTTATGTCTTACATTATCTGTACATGAATTATAAATAAATAAATAATTTTATTCTTTTTAATAATCTAAACCACATTTTCATACTTCAAATATTGAATAAAAATATTATTTTGTAGATCAAAAAATTTTATAGCAAATTTTTGTATTGCAATTGCATAAAATATTATAAAATATGATGGATAAATGATAAAATTTTAAGATTTTAATTATACGGAGATTAAAGATACACATTTTATTATACTGAGTAACAAAAAAAAATTTTTTTTTTCTAAGTTTAAAGATGATAAATTATGTTTTGTAGCATGTGTGAAGTGTTGTAATTTCATTAGCATTAAATTACCCCAAAGCTTTTATGATAATTTGTGCTCCTTAATGTCAGTGTTAGTTTTTTCATGCTGAAATTGAGTTATTACACCTGTTTTCCCTAGTTTGAAAGCCTTTTCCTTGTGCCACTTATTATTTTTTTTACTGTATCATCAATTTCATTTGCTGCTTATTTCATTATTGCATTTTTCAAAAATTCCAAAGCAGTTAATTATTCTACTATTAAATATTAACAAAAATATTTCGTTTCTAAAAATAAATTTAACTGTGTACTATTATATTGAGTAACTTTTCTTTAACTTAAAAAAATCATGTTAGGAAAAAAAACCTCTTGATTACTTAGCATATTTGTACATTTTCCAGCAACAATGGCTTATACAAATAAAGAGTACAAAATAATCCACAACACGATACATTTCATGTGTATCAATTTTAATTAATTGAGTTTAAGAAATTTATTTGAAATATTAAATTAAATCAACATAATATTAAAATAAAGACATGTTTCAAATATTCTTACAAATATCACATAAAAAAGATCTCAAAAAACTTTTGTTTATCATCTCATCATTCAATTATTAAGTACTTTGTTATGACTCATTGACTCGTTCTCTGTTACATTGATTGTATAGCAATAATTGCATGCACACCTTCGTCATGTACTCATCATTGCATGATTTGGTTTAAAACAATTTTTGCATGCATAAGTAGTATTTATTAGTTTTAAATTTCATGTATGTGTATGAAATGCTTTTATGTTCAAATCTAGAGCACTTTTTTATTTTAAATTTTATATTTTCATTGCTTTTTTATATACATTATTATTATAAAAACTGTGTGGGTTTTGATATTTTAATTTAAGGAGAAATGTTATAAAATGTGAATTTTAAATTACACTGTTTGGTTATTCTGAAATATGATTTCCATACTCTTATTATATAATACAGTTTTATTTCTATGATTTAAATCCAAAATGAATTTTATATTGTTATAAAATTGAATGACAAACACAAATTATAGTTATATTTATGGAAAAATAAAAATTTAAATTAAATGCTTTAAAGTACTCAATAACATAAAGGTGGATTATTTGAGTCAAATAATTAGACAGTATAAAAGTGACATAAATTAAAAACTAATTTTATTTGATATTTTTGGTTGCTGATTATTTTTCCTGCTTCAAAAAATGTAGTTATATTAACAAGAACTTTAAATTGTTGGTAAAAAATTAATTATATTAATATTTTTTGTATTAAAAAATAATATTTTCAAAAAGCCGTATAAACTTTTTATAATAACAAGATAAGAAATACTTAATTTTTGAAAAAGTTTCCATAAATTGTTTTTTTAATTTAAAAGTTGAATAAATACAATACAATTTTATTGTTTTCATAAAAGCTTTCAAAGGTTTTATTGACTATTTATTATATTTTTCTTTTGAATTAAAGTATCAAATCATATTTTACTTTTGAACTAACTGCTTATGAAAAATTATTTGTCTTCTTATACAAATTTATTTCATATTTTCCTCTAAATATATATTAACATTATTATATCAATTATTTCAATCAAATGTTACTTTTTGTTTTTATACATTTAATATTTTTGCTCAGCTTGTTTTTGTTGTAAAGTATTGCATTAAATTCTAACTGCCATGGCAATCCACTAAATTGATTTTATTTTAACATATGCTATGCTTATGCTTTTACTTGAAAATTAGGAACAGTTGAACAAGTTGATGGCTACTTTACATTGTACTGCACCACATTTTGTAAGGTGTATTATACCTAATGAATCCAAATCCCCAGGTAAGCAATACATTTTTACACAATGATTTTTCCCCAAGAAATTCCCTTTCCAGAATTTCCCACTTTCCCTACCCAGTTAAGTATGCATACCTGTAATTTAAAACTTTTGAAGATATTATCAATAAATTTACTACCTTTGTTTTAACATTCTTTTACACCTTATCAAAATCTGTATATATTTCCATTCCCTTTTTCCCAGTTGCTTCCACATCTTTCAGAACTATAAATTTTCATCCTCTTTATTTTCAAAAATATAATTATTTACTTTATTTCCACATTCATAAGTGCTATTATTACTGAAAAGTTTCTATTCACATTTTAAAACATATTCTTTAAAATTCTTCTTAAGTTTTGTTTTACTTATAAAACAAATATTTATTTTTCATATTAATTTAATCTGATTATTTCCTTTGGCTTGTTTTCATACAAATAATTCAAACATTGGGGGGAAGGGGTATTTTTTTCTCTCATTAGATTTGTTATACTTATTATTATTTATTTTGCTCCATTCAATTCAATGGTATAAAAATGAATTCTTTGAAATAAAAAAAAAATTTATTCATGAATATTAAGCAACAAATTAAAATGTTTAGTTTTTTTGGTATTGTAACACTAGCAATAACAGTCATAAGTGTTTTTAAGCAATATATACTTTGAATGAAAAATTATCTAATAATTAAAATAAAAAGAGTCTTTAAAATTTAAGATTTTAAATGTTATACTGACTTTCCATATTTTAGGTGTTATTGACTCACATCTGGTTATGCATCAGCTTACTTGCAATGGTGTGCTAGAAGGTATCCGTATTTGTCGCAAAGGATTTCCAAACAGAATGGTTTATCCTGACTTTAAGCATAGGTATTAATTTATATTTGTGTTCCATATTCAATGTAATTTTTAAATAATATTAAATAATAAAGCATTAATCTCTTTAACTTTTTTTTAATTGTATATATGTAAGTATATTTCTTTAGAGAAATTGTGAAATTTTAAAAAGTTCTGATGAAATAATTTATTTAAAAAATAGCATTTAATTTGTTCAACTATTGTTGTCTTTCCAGTTGAGGTAATTAATCTTTTATTTATTTGTTATCAGTTTTCTAAGAAAAAAGATTAATTTATTCTAAACTTTTTTATTGAGTAGAAAATATATTTCATTTATGTATTTCTTTAATTGTAAATAATTATTTTGTTCAGAAATGTATTTGTTCATTTTTATTGGTAATTATTGATACACTTTTTAAATTTAAATTCATTTTGATAATATTTATGATCACTGTCTGAAATGTTGATTATAAATAGTTGTTTTTCTTTTATTTTATTTGTAATCTGTATTATAAACACCTACAGATACACAATATTGGCTCCAAATTCCTTCCCTCAAGGTTTTGTTGATGCAAAAAAAGTTACAGAATGCATTCTTACTGCTATCCAACTAGAGGCAAATGACTATAGGTTGGGACATACCAAGGCACGTATAGGAATCTGCAACAAGTGGAGGACTTGTTCAAACAGCAATTTTGCTATAATGCTTATATATAATTTCCATATTTTTGTACAAATGCATGTGGGCATTTCATTGTGAACAAATTTAATATTTCTTTAAATATAACTGTTACTGATAGAAGTAAACTTAAAAAAAATATATTGCATAGTATATATATTTAACTTTAATTTCTTTAAAGGTTTAATCCATTTTCTAACATTTTGCAAAATAATTTTAGTTTTAATGCTTTGCTTATTGCTGTATTAGTAATAGAATTACCATTAAATAAGAGCCATTAACTGTTACTTTGCTAAATTTTTAGAAATGCACAATCTTAAAATTATATTTAATTTTCATTACTTTTAAACTTTTACTGCTCAATAAAATAATTTTATTAAATTATCTATTTAACAGCATGTTTTTCAATTATTCATACCACTAATGTTATTCATGGTGTTAAATTATGTATTGACAACATAATTTCATAGAAATGAAAATTGGCTGCTTTCTAATCAATTAAATCCTAAAAATCTTCACCCTCTGAACCTATCTGTGCCTGATCCATGTTCCTACCTCAATCCACTTCCCAAAAAATATCAAAATCCTTGAATTCCCTTCCACTTATCCTTGATGTTATCCTTTGTTTATCCATCCCTTTCCCAAGTGTTGTAGTTATAGATCCTGAATGAATTGGTCTATCTTGCTTCCTATTTCTCTTTCTATAGCATCTTCTTTTGCCTTTATTTCCTTTCTATCTGCTATGTTCTTATATTTCTGCAAATTAAAAAATATAAATAAAAGTTTTTTCTCCAAAAATTATAGGCAAAAATATAAATGATTATACTTTAATAACAAAGATATATTAATTGTGTTAATTTTTTAAAATAATCTAATGAAATAATGAGTAATTTATGGATTAATGAATAATTCATGAATTAAAATAATATTTTAAACATATTTATTTCTTAGAAAAGGAAATATCTCAAAATTTTTATTTTTTAAACAAAATTGATAGTTTTTTTTTATCTTGTATCAGAATACATTTTGAAAATATTTTCCTTTATATAATGATTAATTAATTTTAAAACCATCTTAACAAACCAAGGAGACATGCAAGTTTTTTCCTGCTTAATCCAAATTTAAATATAATAGAAGCAACTTTTATTCTTATTTTTTATTTCATTTCTTTCCTATCCTTTCATAAATCCTATTCTTTTGCCTTGCATGCTTGTATCCTTTCCCCAGATATACTATCCTTGCTCCTAATGCTGTTCCCAAAGGTTTTGTGGATGCCAAGAAAGTAACTGAAAAGATTTTGGATGAAATTGCTCTGGATCCTAGTGTGTACCGATATGGAAACACAAAGGCATGTTACCTATATCTTTTTCCTTCTTGGCTTGATGATCCCTGAATGCAGCTAACAAATCCAATGTTAAAAATATGCCATTTTATCTTTTATCAGAATATTTTCTAGGTGTCAAATGTATTATTGTATTCATAAAATCTGAAAGAAAAAAATTCTTTGATTATATGTAATATCTTGAATAGATAATACATATAATTCAAGTGAAAAAAAAATGCATACAAAATAAAATGCATCTGGTAAGATTCCTCCTGTTTGTATTGGTTATTGGCCATCACTAAATTTGTACTTAATTAAATCACTCTGTATAATTATTAATATAAAATATTATAATACAAATATTTCTATAAAAAAATTTTGAGATTTTTTTTACTATTAGAAATTTTTATATTTTAAATTGTATAGTCTGCAATTCACTATTTCTAATTCTAATCAAAAGGTCCCAAGACAATGCATTTCTCTTATAGAAAAAACTTAAAACAATTAAAATGTATTTTTGCTTAGCAAAAATTTATTTATTGGAGAAATATTACATTTTTTTATTCATATGATTAATATATTTATATAAGTAATATTTTAATTATGAATTATTTTATCCATAGTAAAGACAAACAAAGACATTTTCACATTAAATGAAAAATATAAAGTCTTATAAGTTGTACATTTTTATTTAACAATTTTTCATCCTTTATATGCTTCCATTTAATTATACACATGTGATGACCAATATAATTATTATCTCAAACAGGAGGAAATTTTTAAATATCTATTTTAGGCATAATATTTTGTGATTCAAAGCAAAAGTGAGTAAATTGTTGGTGTAAGTCCTCTGGCAACAAAGCTTTTGTGAGTGCATCTTTTTTCTGTCTCCTCTATTTTCTTAATGCAAAATATACATACAATTTTTTGTATAAATAGCTTTCAACACCTGGGAATGTTCAAAACAATTTTTATGCCCTCAATTTTCAGGAACAGATATTTTATTTCAAAACACAAACATAAAGAATCAACACAATTAAGCAGGATCAAAGTGTTTTTATTTTTGACATTAATTGTAAATGTAGATATGAACCTTCTATCTAATGCTTGTAGTCCCCTGTAGATATACAATTTTGGCCCCGAATTCTCTACCAAATGGCTTCATCGATGCAAAAGCTGCAACTGAAAAACTTTGTGAAGCAATAAAATTGGATAATTCTGACTATAGATTAGGACTTACCAAGGTATGCTGTTTGTAAGACAATATGAAGTGCTTTTCTTTTGTTTTTTCAAATTTGCTTCTTTGTTTTTGACTTACTTTTTCAATAGTAATTTGCAAAGCTTTGCATTATATTAATTAATTTTTAGTTTTGAGTTCAAGCACATTGATTATTTTCTTTGAATTTGCTATTATTTTTAAATAATAAACATATTTTTGTTTTTAATCCAATAGAACTAACACTTCAAAAATACAAGCTTATTTTTTATTGAATTTCGCGCATTAAAAATGCTTACCAATAGCAGACAAAATAGTATATCACATATTTCACATGATTTTTTATTGTATATACTGATGCATTCAAAAAAGATTTATGCCATAATTCAGCAAGTTTTTCTCATATGCTATCCATCAAATTGAAGGGACACTTTACATTGCTTTTAATCTGTGTGTGTGTGTTATCTCACTTCTGCTAAATTTTATAAATTAAGGTAAAGAAATTCTTAAGTACTACAATATATATATTGCAGGAAGTACAATACAATAATTTTCTAATGTTATGATTATATAGCTTATTTTAAGTTCATTTAATATAATATAATTACTAAACTTTTAATTAAACAGATTATATCAAAATGATGCCTATTTGCCTTTATTATAATGGATAAGCTAAATTTAGCTTACAAATTTTAACAAAATAGTACATAAGACTGAACAAAAAACTACTAATTACTTTCAAAAATTAATATTTTGTCTTCAAATGTAGGTATTCTTTAGAGCTGGTGTTTTAGGTAGACTTGAAGAAATGAGAGATGAAAGACTTGCAAAGATTATCACTTGGCTTCAAGCTTGGATTAGGTGGTATGAATGTAAGAAAGAATTCAAAAAACTCCAGGAACAAAGGTAAATTGCATTTCTTATGTTTTTATGTTGATCAATATTTATTTTAGTATAAATATAAAAACATAATATGTAAAGTGTGCAATTTAGTTAATTGAAATAATTTTAGAAAGATTTTATCAAAATATTTACAAAATGTATTCATAATTGAACAATTTTTTTAACGATGATTTTTATTAAAAAATTTTAAAAATTTTGGTACTATATAACCAATCCTGTGATTTCTTATATAGTACCAAAATTCTTTCTTATTTAATCTATAATAATTTCTATTAATTAAATTTATATTTAATTTACATTTTTTTTTTTTTTTCAGAATCGCTCTTCTTGTTATCCAACGAAACTTGCGCAAGTTCCTGCAGCTTAGAAATTGGTTGTGGTGGAAATTATATTCTAAGGTAGGCTAGAATTGTCAAAAAATTTCTATTTTAAAGGATACAATATGACCTTGTGTAAAATAAAAATCTTTCTCGTTTAGGTTAAGCCTCTTCTTAGCATTGCCAGAGTGGAGGATGAATTGAGAGCTTTGGAAGAAAAATTAAAAACTGAACATGAAGCTTTAGTGAAGGAAGAAAAGGTTCGCAAGGAATTGGAAACTACAAATGTTAAACTTTTGCAAGAGAAAAATGATCTGTTCCTTCAGCTGGAGGCTGAGAGATCAAGCTTTGGTGATTTAGAAGAACGTCTAAATAGGGCTCTTGCACAGAAAGCTGATTTAGCTTGCCAACTCACAGTAATTTATATTTTTATGATTTTTAATTTACTTTTATTTTAAACTTTATTGTATTTTCTTCTTCACAGCATTTCTGGATTTTTCTTTTAGGATGTGCAAGAACGACTGACCCACGAGGAAGATGCCCACATCCAAATGGCTCAAATAAAGAAAAAACTAGAATTAGATGTCAGTACATTTAAAAAGGAAGTTGAAGATTTAGAATTGGCAATACAAAAGGTTAAAAAATTTTTTTAGTTAAGCTTCTTTAAAGATTAAGTGGACATTTTTAGTTACATTATTTATTTTTGAAAAAATCAGTAATTTAAGAAAAATGTTTATGAACTTCATAATTAAAATTTTAATTTAAAATGAAATTCATTCCAAGTTCAAATACATTAAACATTTTAATTTGCATGTAATAATTTTTTTAAATTATATTTTAAATGTAATAAGCTGCCTTGAAATATGGCTTGTTGTAACATAATATTTTCTGTGTTTTGACTATTTAAATGTTTTTAATTTTTATTTAAACAATTTTATTGTAGGCTGAACAAGATAAGCAATCCAGGGACCATCAAATAAGAAATCTTAATGAAGAAATTACTCACCAAGATGATTTGATTAACAAGCTCACTAAGGAGAAAAAACATTTGCAAGAAATTAATCAAGTAAATTCAGTTATTGTAGAGTTAAATTCATTCAATAAAATTTATAGAGTAATTGTTAGAAATCTCAATTATATGTTCAATTTTTCAGAAAACATCTGAAGATTTACAAGTTACGGAAGATAAAGTCAACCACCTCAATAAGGTTAAAATTAAGTTGGAACAGACCCTCGATGAGGTAAAATTTCTTTCATAGACTTTAAACATTTTGATATATAATTTAAAAGAAAAAAGTGTTTAAACTTACTGTTCTATGTATTTCAATTTTGTGTGCATTGTTTTCTTAAAATTTTATGTGTATTCTATGATTTAAATTTAATTTCAGTTTATCATAATATTTTTTGTATGATGATATTTATTAAATAAACATAAGTAACAGTTAATTGAATTTACATTTCTAATATAAAAATGTAATTATTTGGTATAATGATTATTTTGTGTTATATTGAATAATTTATCTACTTTTTTTAATGGTGGCAGTTAACTAATTCACAAATTTCTTGAGAACTTGTATAGGAATTTTTCTTCAATTCCGAGTATTAAATTTCTGAAGAATTTTTCTTAAAAACACTTTTTCTCTTGCTATATAATAGTAATACACCATTAAAGATTTTTTATTATTATTGTTATTTACACATATTTAAGTAATTTTTAAAATGAAAAAGTTGGAACTTGCATTTGATATATATAATTAAAAATTTATGTTTATATATGCTTATTTTCTATGTTGGTTGCCTAACTTCACATAAATTTCTTCATTATATAAATGTAACAAACTATAAAACATAATATTAATTAGTCCTTTGTTGTTCTATACAGTTGGAAGACAGTTTGGAAAGAGAAAAGAAATGTCGTGCTGAAATGGAAAAGATGAAGAGAAAGACAGAAGGAGACTTAAAATTAGCTCAAGAAGCTCTTGGTGATCTAGAGAAAGCAAAGAAGGAAACAGAACAAGCAAATCAAAGGTAAAATTATTTTTTTTTATGTTTAAAAAATGTGAGTTTGATATTAACTTTAAATTTAGGATGTGATTTCCTTTAATTTTTTTCATGAATCAGATTTCTCATGTAACTTTTTTTGTTGTTTGTTTTAGGAAAGAAAAAGAAATGGCTAGTTTAGCAGCTAAACTTGAAGATGAACAGAGTCTAGTAGCTAAACTTCAAAAACAAATTAAGGAGCTTCAAGTAAGAATTGTGTGAAATTTGACAATTTTTTTCTCTTTTATTAAACTCAATAAAGAAACTTATTTTTATATTCAATTACTAATAAATTATTACCATATTTTGTTTCTCTATTCTAAATAACTGTAATTTTTTAAATATGTAAAAAAGTGTTATTCTATTTTTCATGGTTAAATTTAAATTAATGCATATCTAGTAATTTTTAAACTTTATCAGAAAAGCGATAATAATTTCTTTCAAATAAAATATTTTTAATGTGACTATATTTTATATAGGCAAGGATAGAAGAGCTAGAGGAAGAATTAGAAGCTGAAAGACAAGCAAGATCTAAGGTACAAAAAAAATTTTGTTTTTGTTGGTGAAAAATTATATACATAAATTCAAAACAAAATTTCTTATTCCTTTTTAAATAAATAAAAGTTTAATAAGGAATTATATATTATAAAAAATTATCTTATGCATAATTATAAAAATATATGTCCATAAAGAATTGGTAATTGCTTGTATATAAATTATTCATACATCAAATAAAAAAAAAACATTTTCTATGAGGTTTCAAAACTGATATTTTTAATGTTAAAATTTAAATGTAATTTCAATTATAATTACTTAGTAGTAACTTTAAAATTGTTTTAAGAAAAATCTTTATTAATTTAAAATTTATATTTGTTCCTTTTTTAAATAAATTATTTATAAGTTATATTATTCCTTTATAGGCTGAGAAACAACGAGCTGATTTGGCAAGGGAAATTGAAGAATTGAGTGAGAGACTTGAAGAAGCTGGTGGAGCCACTTCTACTCAGGTTATTTAATACTTCATTTCGATATTGATTATTATTAATTATTTATATAAGAGAAATTTGCAAAGGTTATATTTTTGATATTATTTTTATAGGTTGAATTAAATAAACGTAGAGAAGCAGAAATGACAAAATTAAGAAGAGACTTGGAAGAAGCCAATCTACAACATGAACAAGTGCTATCAAATATAAGGAAAAAACATAATGATGTAATAGCTGAAATTAGTGAGCAATTGGATCAATTAAATAAGCACAAAGCTAGGTAAATGTTGTTTATTAATGATATTATTATTACTTGATATATTACTTAGAATCATTACTTAAATATTATCTATTTTTAAATATTTTTATTTTATTATTTGTAACTTATGTATTAAGAAGCTTTGCAGTTTAATTTTTAGAATTTGTGTTATTAAGAGTTTTTTTAAGTTTATAAAAATTTAAATGTTTTATTTATTTTTTACATTATAGATTAGAAAAAGAAAAATCTCAAATGAAGGGAGAATTAGACGATTTACGTTCTAGTGTTGATCATGTAAATAAAGAAAAGGTAAAAAAACCTTAAAAATTGAATTTGAATGAAATGGTAATTTAAAAATGAAATATAGAATTTTTTAAACTTTTAAATCAGTCTTTTCTACAATACCACTGTTCTGGTATTTCAACTTTAAACTATTTTTTAATTTGTGTATTATACATCAATTTAAGTACTTGTAAATATTTTTTCTTTTTGTAGAAAGCATTTTATTTTACAAGAATTTTACTATTTTTTTAAAAGTATTTGTTTCTTTTGTAGTATATTGATTACTTTTTTCAATTATTTCTAAATTTTAACAAGTGGTTATGTGTATGCAGTCTGTTTACATTTAAATTATATATATACTAAAAAGTTGTATATTATTTGTGTATATGAAGATTAAAATTAACTTTCAAATACTATAGATGTACTATTTCAAATACCTCATAATAGAACAACAAATTCAGCAATTAGTAAATCACAGGGAACTTGCTCTATTGCACCCACATTGTGTCATTATAATTTTGAAAACTTCCAAGAAGGGCATCTGGGAGTTCAAATATCCCCTCTTGAGCTCAACAGAAGTGCACGCATTCTGGCTTATAAATTTATTATGTTCATCTCTTACTTAGGCACAAAAGCTTTTGGTTTGATATGGCTTATCGGGTTTCAAATTAAGCACCCTTGGTCCAAACTCCGAAAATGTTATCTACCAATCTTCTCTTGTCCAGTTACTATTGATATTAATCCATGAAATTTCTAAATATATAAACTATTTTTATAAATTCCCTCAAAAATATATTTTACAAATGTATGAATCTTGCAGGCTAATGCTGAAAAGCAAGCAAAACAAATGGAAATGCAGTTGATGGAATTACAAGGAAAGCTGGATGAAACAAATCGCTCTCTGGCTGATTTTGATCAGGCCAAAAAAAGGCTCTCTGTTGAAAATGGTGATCTTCTCAGGCAGTTAGAGGAAGCTGAAGGACAGGTTTCTCAATTGACAAAACTGAAGAATTCTCTCTCAATGCAGCTAGATGAAGTCAAAAGAACAGCTGATGAAGAAAGCAGGGTATGTTATTATGCTAGGGTACTATATTAATGTTTTACTAAATAATAATAATTTATGTGTTATGTCATTAATATTTTACCTTAAACTTAATATAATAGTAAAATTCTTACAACTTTTAAGTCTATGCAATAAATTATTGCTTTTAATATTTTTTCCATCTGTCATTAATCTTTCAGTTTAAAATTATTTCTAAACTTAGTTTTTTTGTATTATTATTTTAGTTTATTATGGAAAGTTTTTTAATAATATCAGGATATTTCT
Source organism: Caerostris darwini (assembly GCA_021605075.1). Taxonomy (NCBI): domain Eukaryota; kingdom Metazoa; phylum Arthropoda; class Arachnida; order Araneae; family Araneidae; genus Caerostris; species Caerostris darwini. Next base: position 616,128 of record BPLQ01012350.1, on the reverse strand, counting down.
ATTGGGAGAATTATTCTATTTTTAAACAATTTTTAATATTACTTTGATCCTTTGTTTAATCTTTAAGTTAGTAAATAAAAAAAAGAATATTTTGCAATTAGAATCACATAATTCTATCATAATTTCAAATTTAATTTTGTTTTTCATGTTAAATATGTAACAATTAGAATTATCTTAACATCACAGTGAGGCCTTGGACATTGCATTACAAAGTAGTCCTTTTATAGACTTTTAAAATTATATGTATATAAAAATGCAGAGTAATTCTCTTAATATGAAGAATATTGAGTATTAAAAACAGTCTTAGGAACAATTATAAATTCAATTTATTTATAGTTATTGATATTTAATTTTTATCAAAGTTAGCCATTTCTTTACCCTAATTATCTTTTTCTCTCTTCATATTCCAGGAAAGGGCAGCTATCATGGGCAAATTCCGCAATGTGGAACATGATTTAGACACTCTTAGGGAACAATTAGAAGATGAACAGGAAGGTAAGGCTGATTTGCAGAGACAATTAAGCAAAGCTAACGCAGAAGTTCAACTTTGGCGAACAAAATATGAAAGTGAAGGTTTGGCACGTTTGGAAGAGCTCGAAGACTCCAAGTAAGAATTATAAAACATAGGAGAAAAAAATAGTGCAAATAATTTTATAGTTCCAATAAAAAAATAATTTTTATCTTCTTTTTTATTTAAATAATTTTTGAAGAAATCTCATTGTATTGATCTTGTTTTAGACGAAAATTGCAAGCTAAATTACAAGAGGCTGATGAAACTATTGAGCAATTAAATCAAAAATGCAGTAGCTTGGAAAAAACAAAAACTAGGCTTCAAGGTGAACTTGAAGATATGTCTATAGAAGTAGAAAAAGTAAGAAGCTCATATCATAAAACTTTGCTGTAGTGTTTTTTTAAATAAAATTTGCTAAAATACAAAATTGTACTTACAAATACACATTTATATATTTCATAGGCTAATTCACTTGCAAATGCTTTGGAAAAGAAACAAAAATCATTTGACAAAATAGTTGCTGAATGGAAACAAAGAGTAGATGATTTAGCTGCTGAGCTAGATGGATCCCAGCGAGAATGCAGAAATTATTCCACAGAAGTTTTCAAGCTTAGAACACAGTATGAAGAAAGTCAAGAACAGTATGAATCAGTCAGGAGAGAGAACAAGAATTTACAAGGTATTGATGATGGAAAATTATTTTTAAAAAAATTAAAAGGACAGCATAGTAAACTATTTTAAATAAATTTTCTCAATCATACATGTGTTTTTATTTGAAATTAGTTTACATTTTTATAAAGAGTTATCTAAATTTATATAATAATAAAAATTGTTTTATTTACAATTTAGATGAAATTAAGGACTTGATGGATCAACTTGGTGAAGGTGGAAGGAGTGTTCATGAACTTGAAAAATTACGTAAACGTCTTGAAATGGAAAAGGAAGAGCTACAAGCTGCTTTGGAAGAAGCAGAAGCTGCATTAGAGCAAGAAGAGAACAAAGTACTGCGTGCTCAATTAGAATTATCTCAAATCAGGCAAGAAATTGATCGAAGATTACAAGAAAAAGAAGAAGAATTTGAAAATACTAGGTGACTAATCATAAATATTGTTTTAAATCATCTTTTTTTGTGTGTGTTGTAAAAAGTAAGCACAAATAAGCCCTTTATTTTTATAATTAAAATTATATATATATATATAATAAAATAATAAATATTTTCATCACATTTATAAGAAAATACTTTAAAATTTTATATTTGATAAATTACTGTAATCATGACAAAAACAATTTTTCTAGGAAAAATCACCAACGTGCCATTGACTCTATGCAAGCCAGCTTAGAAGCAGAAGCTCGAGGCAAGGCTGAAGCTTTGAGATTAAAGAAGAAATTAGAAAGTGATATCAATGAACTTGAAATTGCATTAGATCATGCCAATAAAGCCAATGCTGAAGCTCAAAAGAACCTTAAAAAATATCAAGTCAACTTGAAAGAGGTGCAAGCTGCATTAGAAGAAGAAACAAGAGCAAGAGATGAACTAAGAGAGCAATATGCAATGTCTGAAAGACACTGCAATGCTCTACATGGAGAATTGGAAGAAAGCCGACAACTTTTGGAACAGGTTTGTTAATTTTTGTAAATTTCAATCAAACTTTCAGTTACTCAGAATTTTTGGTTGCTTTTTAAGTATATTCTTTATGTGTATATAATTATGTTTTAATTAAATATTTTGTATTATATATACACATAATTAATAAATATGAGTGCATAAGTTTAATTAATTTAAACTATTGAGAAACAGTTTTAGCCTATCATCATACTAACATACCATAGCTTTATTAGGAGTCAGAGATGAGAAATCTCTGGATCCTAATAAAAATTGAAGAAATACATTTATAAAAGTATACCTGCATATTGGACTACAAAATTCTAAAAAATTTTGAATAACAAACTAATACACAGAGATCCTTAAATCTTTTTGACAAAGACTAATTTGGGTACTTGTGTATATTAATTCTATTTAATGTTACTTTAATTTCCTAAGTATGTGTTATTTTTCATTTCTAGTCTGATAGAGCTCGTCGTGGAGCAGAATCAGAATTGAATGAAGCTCGTGAACAGCTTAATGAACTCACTGCAAACAATGCTTCTCTATCTATGGCTAAGAGGAAGCTTGAAGGAGAAATGCAGGCATTACATGTAAGTTTCCTTTTCTTCATATTTTAATGTAATTAAAAAACATAATTTATTTATAAGAAATATTTATAAAAGTGATATTTGTGAAATTTTTCAAAAATTTTGAAACTTATATTAAATTAGTTTGGAATTATAAATTGTAACTAAAAAATTTTTTCATTAATTTATAAGCAAATAAATTTGAAATAAGTGTGGTAAGTTGGCATTATAAAATTATCAAATCTGATTTTAATTATTTTATATGCACATAATGTATTGCCATGCCTTTAAATAGCTTTTCTATAATAAAAATATTAAATGTATAAAATATAAAATAGTTGTGAAATCTGTGGTTTGCATTTCATATATATGGAAAAGCTATATTGATTAATAAATATTCATTCTTCCACTTCAGATATAAAGGTTGGAATGTATCAAAATATTCTAATAAGTGAAATATTAATTAAAAAATCTTAAATCAGTAGACATGGGTTCAAGCATATATTCTTTTGTTAATCCAGAAATGATATAGTTTTTTGACATATTTTCATTTTTAGGCTGACCTTGATGAGATGTTGAATGAAGCAAAGAATTCTGAAGAAAAGGCTAAGAAAGCTATGGTAGATGCAGCTCGCCTGGCTGACGAACTGAGATCTGAACAAGAGCATGCTTTGCAACAAGAAAAGATGCGAAAATCACTTGAACAACAAATGAAAGATTTGCAAGTCCGATTGGATGAAGCTGAAGCTGCTGCTCTGAAAGGTGGAAAGAAAATCATCCAGAAACTCGAACAGAAGGTTAGTATTGAAATGAAGGCCAAAATTATATTTTAAAAATGGATCTAAACCAAAATTTTTAAATGCTGATAATACATACATGCAAATATTTTTGATTTACCCAAAAACTTTAAGTTTTCAGACCTTTAGTTAGAAAGGCTTGTCTTTTGTATTAAAAGAATTTGAGGAAAAGTTTAATATTTTCCCTTAAACATTCCAATTGTTAGTTTTGCATTACCATATAATGAGTGTTTGTCTTGCTATACAGCTATTTTGTCTAATTAAAATATATTTAATATAAATAACTATCAATATTTTGTAAAGGAATTTTCAAATATTTTTCAAAATTTGTACTATATAAACAAAAAGAATGTACTTTTAATTAACGTTTAATTCTTGCATTTGAGTTTTATCCAATTTATATGCTTTTTTCAATTCCTTCTATTAGCTCACACTCTCCCCATATATATCTTATTCAAATTTTTAATCGTTAATAAAGTACTTTTTATTCATCCACTCAAGTTCAAATACATTTTTTTTAGCTTGTAGTGGATGACACTGGATGTTAATACAGTTTTTTTAAATATTAATTCAGTAATTAAATTAAATTAATTAATTTTAGTTTTTTTTTAGATTGAAGTTGCATATATCTACCAATAGATGGCACCTGATAAACTTAAAAAAATGAATGAAAATTACTTATAAAGGACTTTTTGCAATATGGTAAAAAAAAGGAGGAATTAACTTAACATTTTTTTTTATATTACTTGTTTAATAACAATCTCATGTTGGACTATAAATTTTTGTGAGTTAGTGACACTAATAAGAATACATTTCAAAAACTCAGATTGGAATAGTTTTAGTCATTATTAAAAATATGGCATACAGCTATAGAGGAAATATTTACTAAATATAAAAGAAATATATAGCAATAATAATTAAAACTGCAAATTGTTTCAAAACAGGAATATGAATTTTCCAATTATGTATAATTATTTAAGATGATTGTGTTTATCTCAATTTCTAATGTTTTTGCATATAAAATGTTTTCAGGTCAGAGAGTTGGAGAATGAATTCGAAAATGAACAGAGGAAACATGCTGAGGCTTCTAAAAATTATCGAAAATCCGAAAGGAGGCTTAAAGAAGTGCAATTCCAAATGGAAGAAGATCGCAAGAATCACGAGCGAATGCAGGATCTTGTAGATAAACTCCAACAGAAGATTAAAACATACAAGAGGCAGATTGAAGAAGCTGTATGTTACATGATACACATTATTATTATTTAAAATAATGTTTTTGTGATGTATTTAAATTGTGGGAAACATTTTTTATTTGTTTAACATTTCAATTGCAGGAAGAGATTGCAGCACTTAACCTTGCCAAATACCGAAAAGTACAACAAGAACTTGAAGATGCAGAGGAGCGTGCTGATATGTCTGAAAATGCATTAGCTAAATTGAGAGCCAAAAATAGGAGCTCAGTATCAACTGGACGTGGCATCAGCCCTGGTGTAAGTTTTTCATGTTTTTATACTACCTGCCAACATATTCCACTAGGTAATTAAGTAACAGTCTTTTAAGTAATATAACAGTAAACTATACATAAAAAAAGCTAAGAAAAGAAATGATAAAGATTACTTTATCAACAAGATTTTTCAAATATTAATTTTAATAAGTTTAAGTTGGGAAAAATAGTTAAGATAAAATAATAAGGTTGGATAACTTTTTCAAAGATTAAATATTTTCAAAAATTGAAAATCGCAATTCTTTCAAAACAACGTTATTAAAAAAATATTGAATAAAAAATAATTAAAAAATTTATAACTTTTTTTTTATTTTACTATTTATTATTTAAGGCACTTATATTTGAATTTATTCTTTGGGACTTTACCCACACCAGTAACACATACTACATTTTATCAAGATATAAATAAAATACATTTCCGTTTTTATTTTCTTGTTAAAAAAGATATAAAGTATTAAATTTGTTTTTGAGCAATAATGTTTTATTCCACACACAGCCTATTTCAAAACCCATTTCACGCAAAATCAAAGCATCTGATGAATAAAATTCCTTCTCTTGGTGTTTATCTTTGTGTTGTAGGTGAGAGTGTTACTCTATCTGAATGAAATGCAAAATAATAATGAAAGCTTGTTTTTTATATATATAACACAAGTTTTGCTTTTTTATAACTAATACATATTACAGTAATTCACTTTTGTTTCATAATTGCACCATAAAATATTACAAAATTTACTCTGAGCCTGCAGTGTACCTGCAGCGCATCTAACATATGAGAAGCAAAATCGTTGAATGTGTTACTAAGCCTTGAGATTAGTATGCCTTATTCTTTCGTAAAGTTGAAATGCATCTCAAATGAGCCATCACCAACTAGCAGTAAGAAGCTATAATGTTCAGCCTGGTAACATGGCCATCCAATTGCGATGTTCTTGAATCTGACAATATTTACTTAAGTGCAGTGCATAAGCAATGCCATTTTGTTGCAACAAGCAATTCTCAGTTATGAATTGTTGACCGAATGATGATTCTAAGACAGAGAGATTTATATTGATCCATAGCCTTTCTGAGGGTATCCTGCTTTGAGAACTGCATAGCATGGAATTATTTGCAATACACTTCAATGATATCCTTGGCTCACAGCAGATCAAAAGCAGAAGAGATCGATACTGGATTGTGTATAACTGAAGAAGTCTAATATAGTCAGACAAATAACACATGTCCAATGCAACTCGGATATGGCAGTGTGATGATTTGAGAATGCATTTCTGTGATTGTTGTTGGGACCACTTGTGCAAGTAAACACTTGGATGAAGGCAATGGATATTTCCATTCTAAATAGTTCCTCGTGGGAACTTTCTTAAGGGAAATGTATTTCAGCCAAACTTATCTATCTAAATAACAATTATATTGTGTATCTGGCCAGATATTTTCAGGACTGGTTCAAAAAGCATGAATCGATGTACCATTTACCATCCATTTTGTCTGTCCTTAATGAAATCCATGATATTTAAGAGACTTTGGAATTTTAAATTGTTTATAGTCAGTAATAGATTAGCTGTCAGATTGAGGAAACATGGGACTGAATTAATTACATTCCTCATAAGATTCAAGCTGTGATCAGAGCATATAGTGAAATTTCTAAGCATTAGGTTCAATAAAGGTGTGTAATGTTTTTTTCCGGGGTGTTTACATAATTTTTGTTGTTCTATTTTGTATCTAGTTATGAAAATCTATTAAATTATAATTAATCTAATTATAATAAATAAATTCAATGAGTGTTATAATTTGTTTTTATAAGCTTTTTTCTTTAATAATTTTATGCATCATTTATAAGAAATTAATGAATTTAGTGTACATTAAAATGTTATAAATTCTTCATAAAATTTTATAAGCATGTTTTCCTAATATTAAAATTTTCATTTTATTTCTAAATTGTTTCAACTGTAATATGCTTTAAATGGCATGTATATTTATGCAGTGTTAACAACATCAATAAATGTTATTTTTTAATAATATATGTGTATAAATAATACTATTTTTCTTTAAGAGTAAAATTTGTAGTGAGTTTTTTAAATCATGTGGTAATAAAATAATTTTAATATTGCATATTTCATAGTTATATTCAAACTGTAATGATCGCATTGAATTTAACTGTCATATAAAATATTTTCAGAACTCGTTCATCTCATTAAAATCATTCAAATTAATAAAAAGTACTGTAATTTTCTGCCTATTCATTTATGGATTATATACTGGAAGTTATGACAATAAAGTTCATTCTTGAATCCAGTATGTTATGAAAAAAATATTATGCTATCATTTGTTACCCATAAACAGCAGGCTTAATTTTCTGCTTGAAAAAATTATAGATATCTTATAATCTGCAGAAGAGTCATAGCTATTCTTTGATGTATCATATACAAATCTAAATTTTGTTTTTACACCCATGACATAGAACTAGCATATCGTTTTTCAGCTTTAAAGAGTGCTTTTTATGTAACAGTTGAAAAAAAATTATAAATTAATAATGGAAAATGGAGAGACAATATGCATTTAATGATGAAAACAAAAGACATTATTTTCCTAACAATTGGTCATCTTTTTAATAGATTACAATCTTCATCAGTAATACAGTTAATTCTTAATGGTGGCTTTTATAAAGCATTTTCAATGTATATCTATAGTTTCTATGTAGGTTTTGTTCATTCTTTAGAACACACCAATGTAGGAAGTTATCACATCTTGTCTATTTACTTTTCTAGAAGTTCAGCTGCCTTTCATCAGACAGGTGATTCTTACCTGGATGATGGACTGAAGCTGGATAATTTCTTTACGTCTAAAAGATTATTTATTGTTTAGCATGTACTTTTGCAACTTTTTATTCCCACAAATTATTTTCAGATTTTAGATTAGGTTAGCTTATTATTAAATTTTCAAGAGAAAAAAAGGTAATAGGTCTAAAATCCATACTCATAAATTTTTATAGGTAAGCAATTACTGTATAATAAACTCATTATTGTGCAATTTTTTAATCTTTTTTTTGTCATTATAGGCATCTTCCAGATTCCATCCAAAGATGAATTTATCTGACACACCTTACAGTTTCAATCGCAATTCTTATGCTCCTGGTAAATTCAGCTCTCACGAATATTTGGATGACAGCGATCATTAATCGGGAAGACTACTGAATGAACTTTTAATATTTAAATAGTAATTTATACTGGACATCTTGCAAATGTCAAGTATTTTTAAATAATTTATTTTTTACTTTATATGGAGCAATTTGTCTAAATATTTAAAAAAAAAAAAAAGCTTGCTGTCTCTTTTTGCTCTTCTATGCCAAGTATTATAATAAAATTAATTGCTGGACCTGTCTTTGAACTGAAAATAAACATATATGTAATCATGAAATTGTTCTATTTTATTTGTAAACAATAGCATTTCCACATCATACAAGAAGTGATCCTGAAATTAGTAAAATAGATATATAATGATAGTAATAATTTTCGAATATAATTTAGAAATATTTTCTGAATATCAACTCTCAAACATTAATGAATTTTTAAAATCAAAATAATTTAATTGGGTTTTAAATTGTTAATTTTTTTTGTAAGTCAGAATTAAATAATTCTTATTCAAAAAAGAAATTAATTTCAAAACAAGAATGTTAGATAATTATGTTAATATGGCAATTTATAAAACACAATTGTATAAGGAATAGCTGTAATAATTTCTTAAAAAGAAATATACAGTAAATTAAAAAAAAAAAAAAAAAAAGTTTTATTTTTAAAAAATTAAAAGGCCTCTTTTCCTAAGGAAATTTTAAATTTTTGTAAGGACTAAAATCTAAAATGACTATTTGTGTTTAGGGTTTTTAGTTAATGATTAATATAGTAACAAAATAGAAATATTACCTATATTTCTAATACTTGCTTAGTAGTATAATTTCTAATACTACTAAATGCAATATAGGTTTAAAAATTTGTTTCATGTAATAAATGCTACAAAATTTCTATAAAAATAAAACATTCAAATAATATGAAGATAATTATCTAAATGACTGGAAAAATATTTTTTAATAATTTCATTTATTTTTATGGTGATTCATTTAATTTCAAAGTTGAGTTATTTTATGAAAGAGGGATACATAAAAAATGTATTCATTTAGATATAGATAAAATATTATGGTAAATCGCTGTTTAGAGATTTTTTTTTTTTTTTTTGACGTTATCTTTGGGCCAAAATATGTCGAGCATTTCTAATTGAAGTGCAGCCCTACCGCGAGCGAAATTCGATATGTAGAATTTAGAAAAAACAGAAGTATTTTTAAATTGCTAAAATCACACATTTAGAAATAAAAAAAAAATAATTTTCTTACACCACATCTGAAACCACAATGAATGAATTATGGGACTCCGGTTAACAAGAATCACAGGGGTTTGTGTCTTTTATGAAGAGATGAGGATTCAAGCATTCTTGAATAAGTCAGTGCCATTTTAAAAATCATAAAAGATTATTTTTCCAAAATTCTAGAAATTAATTTTAAAAATAAATGTTAAGGAAGCAATTAAGTTGCATCTTTCAATAATGCAACCAGTAGTAAAAATATTTACTCTTTTACCAGCAAACAAATAAGTATTGATAGATTTTTTTAACACTGTCTATTCTACACTTTTAAAATAATTTATTTTTGCATACTTTTTTATAAAATTTTTTTACGGGTATAAATTTATTTCACAATTCTTTAATAAAAATCATAGTAAATTGTGGTAAAAAGTCGGTATGAAAAATTCAACTCTGGAGTCAAGAATTGAAAATATTTTGACAGACTTCCCATCCTCCTTTGTGCCTTAAAAATGCCTCAAATTTTGAGGACACTTTTTTCAATGTCTAGATAGTGGTCAATTTTCAAGCAAAATTCAGACTTGATAAACGACTAAGCTTTCAGTAGTGTGTGCCCGTTTCTGGATCTTTAAAATGTTTCACCACTTAATAAAGAAACACTTCATTATTGAAATAGTCTTATGCACTCCAGTAATCAGAAATAATTACTGTCTCATCCATAATCTTATCTTTTATAAAGTGCAATTATGGTTTCTTTAGTTCACGCTGTGTGCTTTACCATCTATTTTTGCTCCAAGCCGCCACATATATCAATCAAATTTATAACTAATAATAGACAGAATTATGTCACTTTCACAATAAGACATACAATATTCTTAGGAATAAAACCTCCATTTATGTACCCTTTATTAACTTTTCAAATCTCTAAAGAAATCCCTATTCTAGAACCTAGCTCCTGAATCCAAAGTAGAATTACTCTTTTGACTACACATCACATTAAAGGAATTCAGCAGGACATAAACTTACTTAATTCCTTAAACTTTCCCTTCTGAAAAAAAATTCATAAAACTAAATTGTCTACTTTCGTGTGCTAGGGTATAGTTTAAAAATGTGGTTGATATATATTACCATGGAAATAAACTCTTTTGAAAACATGTATTAAAAACTGAAGTCAAGTCCCAAATAATTTTTTTTATAAGAAATAAATGTTCATATGTGTGCACTCACATAGGCTAAAATAAAAAAAATCGATTTATTTCATTGGAAATCTCTCAGTACTTCGTTCTTATTAGTGCCAGGAGTGATTTGAGCGAAATCAGATAAATAACGCTGATGTTTTTATATTTATGAACAACTTCCAAATTAAAATATTTTTTTCATAAAATGAATAACTTATTTCAAATTTCTTTTTTGCATATGAACTTGGGAAATATTCAGCAATTTATTGCTTGTGCCTAGCAAATGGAAAAAACCCCACATTTTTTGTAAGATCAGTGGTTCCATAAGCCAAATACATGTAATTTACATTTAGAAATTTTTTTTAGCTATTAAGTTTTATAATTTATATAAGCTTTATAATTTTTAAATACATTTTTAGCTTATACAGCCGCCCATACTTTTTATTTGTGATATTTCTCAACCCAACCTAAAAATATAGGCTACATTTTTTACTTGAAACTTGAAGAAAAAACCCCTCACAATTCTTTTGTTTAATGCAAGCATTGAAAGATTTTGAATTAGAAAACTTAGAATTTCGCACTAAAGAAGACTGCAGAATTAAGGGGCATGTATATCTAAATTTAAATTTCCTATAGTTGAAATACCCAAGATAGAACACGCAGATAATTTTTTTGTAGTATGATGAATGAATTTCTGAATGCCACATACAAATGATGGTAATGAAGAGAGAGAGAGAGAGAGAGAAATGGATACTGAGCTTTTAGGAAATCCAAATAACTCTTACTGCTATTAATAAAATAACATACTGAATTTAATGAGATTTGATCTTATACATCTTAACAAAGTTTTGATATTTGGAAAAATAGCATAAATTTAACATTTTGCCATATTTACAAATTCTTTTTATTATATACCAACAATCATTTTCATGTAACAAACTAATGCTTGGCTTTCATACTACAAAATTAAAATATTTGATTGAACATTTAAATTGATTATTAAAACATTTCAATACATTTATAACAATTAAATCTCATTTGGTTTTATTTTTAACATATCCAGCTGAACTAGGATGTCTGCTATTAAAATACTTATGAAGAAATACAGATCATACTAATTTTAGTTTTCATATCTTTTAAATAAACATCTTAAATTCTTTCAAAATATTGAATGGCATTTATTTATTTATTATTACATTTAATTTTCTTAGTTTTTTTTTTATGACGGATGTGATAATTCCAAATTAGCAGCAAGTTATAAATAAAATTTAAAAAAATTTAAAGTTCTGCATTTTAAATAATTTAATTCTTATAAACGAAATATTTATGTAAAAAAATAAACCAGAACAGATAAAAGAATGTAATTTAATGAATTGTTGTGTTATTGAAAATTACATATAGAATGATAGAATATATGACAATGATGAGAATGAAATGGATGCTGATCTTTCAGCAACATTTTCTTTCATTATAAAACTAGTCAGTTAGGTATGCATTATTTATGTACAGAGTATAATTTAAATTCTTTTTAAATAAAACAGCAAGAAAGGCTTGCATAAGCCACTGAAAGTTTTGAAGATCTGTTTTTTGCATAGTTCTATGTCATTCTTATCTGTCGTTGTCATGAAACTGAGGGATTGTTATTCCATCTAGAATAAAAATATTGTTGCATTAATACTTATAATATACACATTAAAATAATAATTTCATAGATTAGCTTAAACATAAAAAGAATTCATATAACAGAATTTTAAAAGAAAAAAAAAAAATCTTCCAGTTGTTAGTAGGTTCCATCTGTAAGGACATTATAAATTATTACCAAGATATATTGATTTACATTTTTGTATTAAAACATTTCATACATTCTTTTTTAGATACAATTACATACTTCAATTATTAATATTAATGCAATGTCAAAATAATTATTTTTACAAAACCTTTTACGTTTAGAAAATGCCCGTCCACCATAAAAAAAAAGTAGCTTTTATATTACTTTTGAGAAAAAAATTTCTATCTTTTATAATATAATTTTCTTTATATAGACAATTGAAATAAAGCATTATAAGATCATAAGAGGCAGTTGAAACGAATATCACACCTATCAATCATTGAAAATGTTCACTACCTTAAAAGAATACCAGTGTTTCCACACACTTCTGAACAATTTTACACAACATTTTCTATTTTTTTATTTAATTTACATTAAAATTAAGCAGCATATTTTGGTACAGGAAGATGCATGAGGTGAATTTTAATACAAACATACTCTGAAAATCTAACGAATTGTGAAATGTAAACAATCAATAATACACAATAAACTTTTTAAATTTGGCTTTTAATAAACCAAGTATATTGAAATATACTCCCAAATGTCTATTTACTGTGCATATCTAACAAGATATGAAAAATATTCAGGATAATACATTAATGTTCACAAGTTTTTGTTCATTTTATTGATATATCATAGGAAACAAGGTAATTTTCTTTAATTATTCAGATAAGAAAATGTGTACTAACCTTATTTACATAAGCATCTAGCTCTGCATCTAATTCTTCTGCAGTGGGCACTTTTCGTTGAGAGGCACCACCTCTTCCTCCTCTACTTCTATTACTTCCACCAAGACGACCTCTAAAATTCATAAAAAAATACAGTTAATTTTCATATAATAGATACATACGATTTGACAACAAATAAGTACCCTTCCCCTTCTTTATTAGCACCGTAGTTCTACAACTTTTGAAAATTGGGAAAATTTCTACACACATTATATGATAGTTTAAGAACAAGTATTATCTTATTCTTGAGATAAATGGCTTAATACACACACACATATATATATATGCACCCTATATAATATATACATACAGGTTACAACTCAAAGTTGATGCCCGGTCTAAATTTTAAGAACCATTGGATGTAAGGCTTATACATCTAATTACAAAAATGTTTCACATGAGGTTTATATTCATGCTTTGCCATTTTTACTTCTAAAACTTCAATATTCTGAATTCTTCTTTAAATATAAAAATACCCTAACATGAATATAATACTCATTAAAAACATTTTTGTATGTGGAAGTATGTGTCAACAACTAACAATTGCAAAAATAAAGGCTCGAATTAGGTTGTACCTCATAGATATAAATTTTCCTTTAATTAATTCTTGAAATTATATTTTTACTAAATAACTTTTGTTTTATATAATACAAATTTGCACAGTGCAGAAGTTTGTAGAAACTTCATGGATTACTTCTATGTTTATAGAAATTTTCTGCTATAAAACAATTTTGAGAAAATAAAAATTTTTGCCAAGCTCATCTCAATACTCTCTTAAAACAGAAACTAGTAATCATCTTTTAATTTTAAGGCTACAATTTTCACTTCAGACAATATAAGATCCACTACAAGGTCACTGAAAAAAATCTGACGTCCTTTCAACTCAAAAATTAGCAATTATTCATTTTTTTAAACAGTAGACTTGATATAAAGCCAAAGCCTTTATCAAATTCATAACTAAGTTCATACTTTCCTAACAGATCCTTGGTGTGAGTACTCATTCATAGATGCCAACATAAGAAAATAAAAATTCAGGCTATTTCCATGAATAGATTTCAGGACAAAAAAATGTTACTGTACAAGTTAACTTGTACAGTTTCAGTTACTGTATAAGTCATAGAATTATTAATTAATCAAATTCTTAATGCACTTAACTTACCTATTAAAACTCCTACCCCCACCGCCGCCACCACCACCTCCTCCTCCTATACTTCCACTCCTGCCTCTGCCAGAGGTGGGAATGGTAGAACTAGTTATCTGAATGCTCATGGGCCTTCCTAAAATAATAAAAAAAAAATTAATAATAATAATAATAACCCTTTAATTTAGCCATTTCATTTTAATTATTCAAAAAGCCATTTGAATTAAATTAAAATAAAGAATATTGATAATTTTTTTTTTTTTTTATCTAGCTCTATTTTAAAATTTTACATTTAAAAAGCTCTTTAAACTAATTATTAAAAATGAAGTTAAATAATTTTTGGTTTTCCTTTAAGAGAATTTCTTTCGTTACATAGAAAAAATACTTAACATTCAAATACTTTCACATATAAATTTTAAAATTTATTATTTAGCAATATAATTCTATATAATTTACCATCTAATGGTATGCCATTATATTGTTTCATTGCTTTCACAGCATCTAATCGTCTTTCAAATATAACATCAGCAGTACCAAGTGATCGTCCAGATCTATCATAATGAACTGCAGCTTTTCTTAATGGACCAAATTCAGCAAATAGTTCCTGAAATTGAAGTAGAATACTTTCAGATAATTAAACATAACGTATAAAATGTCTTTTTTGTATGAAAAAAAAAATCAAGTTCAATGAGTTTGAGATCATTTAACATGAATCGGTAATGACGCAATGAATAGCATTAAACTATATAATCATTAATTCAAGTATTACCTATTGAAATTATTTATATGTAAATATTATTAAATAAAAACACCATATATTCACAGAGTGGGGTACTTGCAATCTTTTGTTCAACTACATCTGTCATCCTATTAATTCCTTTTCATTTAAAATTTCAAAATATTCCAAAGTACTTAAATAGTATTCTAAATTTTCTAAAAATCATACAAAATCAAACTATGTAAATCTTTATCACGTAGTACTATTTTATTAATTTTTCTATAGTATACCTTACTATTATTAAACTATATCTACATGTACACTTTTCAGTGAACAGGGTAGCAGTAATCAATTTACAGCTGACATTGAGATATTAAAATGGCACTGAAACAAAAGATTGTCATGAGAGAAACATAAAAGCATTATGCAATAGAAATTTTTTTGAAGGCTCTCGTATTTCTTTTTTGGCTACTGTTCTTTTTTCTGTTAGTGTAATTTAAGAAGCATTTTTAAAATCAGCTGTCCAAATAAAATTGCATTAGTATATGAAAGACTTACTGGTATGAATTTGTTCACTCGAGAATTTTCTTTGAATTTTCATTATTTTTAACTTCATAACCAGTATTTCTGATCAGTGTAATAAAATAGTTGATAAAAATTAGACATTCTCTTAATGGCCAATGAGGCCACTGTTAGTTCTAACATAAGATATACAAATGTAGCACTTTATATACAATATACAAATAACGATTAGAAGTAATAAATATGAATCAAAATTTACAAAACAAATTTTACCTTAATATCACCATCAGAAACTCCAAAATCTAAATTTGAAACAAGTAGTTTTGTAAGACCAGTAGAAAGACCACCTCGGGGAATTGCATCACCATCAAATAAATCATGCTGCCATTTATCTGGCAATTCTTTTGGCTATATTTAAAAAAAAAAAAAAAAAAAAAAAAAAACCCGTTTAATTTGCAAATATTAAGAAATACTGTTTTTCATTTTGAATCCCATTTAAATGAGTTCATCTGGCATCATTTGCATTGAAATCTATAAATCTATACAATGAAAAATTTCATATTTTATTGCTATTCATTCACAGATGTTAACTACTAGATATTTTCTGTAGTTATCAAAAAAGATACAAAAATTTTGAATTTCATATGACAAATATAATATTTCCATGAAGATTATGAAATAAAAACCATTTTTGTCTATTACTTTTTCAAATTATGAATGAAAATCACATCTGATAAGGTACAAAATAAATATATTGTCCCTACTACATATTTCCTTTGTTATAAAAAAGAACTGCTAATCTGTAATGACCCGACAGAAAGAAGGATTAAATTTATTGGTAAAAAAAAAATGTTTAATACTTAAAAGCTTGGTATTGGTATGCATAAGTTTTTTATTATAAATTTGTAATTTCTTTATAATAGACATATGCAGATATTTGCACAACATATAATATTGACGAGAATTAAAGGTTAAACATGAATTGGCAAAACAAAGAATTAATGGTTACTTTTAGCAGTGGTATTCAATAGCATTAGGAGGCTACTTCTAACACAATGTGTCTAAGAAACACTGTGGTTGTTTTTTTAGAGTAGGCTTATGCAAATTTCAGATATAATGATATTCAAAACATCACTGAGAATTTTACATTAACAGTATTGTGTATCTAAGGACTTTTCCATTAATATGTCAGACAGATGTAATAGACAAGAACGTGGTATTTCTGACTGCAAGATTGAGAGTCGGAACTAAGCCCTGCTTCTGTTCAATTTCACTTTGCTACAATGTGTACTTAATTTAGTAAACAGAATAGAATTTAAAAAAATTCTGACCAAAACAACATTATTTAAAAATAATTTTTATAGACTCCAAAGAGGCCTAAATGAATTTACTCTTTGAATAGGAAAGGTTCTACAGCAGGTATTTAGCAGTGCTTTGCAGCCTTGATGCTAGATGGTATTAAAGGTATTACAAATTTTAAAGCCAGTCGACTTATCTGTTCGGATAGCGAGGGAGGAGTTGGATATTAGCAGTTAATTTTAATGCAGGGAAATGTTGATCAGTGTTTCACCCAAAGTTACATTAAATTTAACCAGTTAAATTCAACTTTCAAACTCGTGCCTGATTTATTTTTTAACTCCAAATAAGTTTAAACATAATTAAAACTTTTTAGAGCATTCTTACTGAACATTTCTATAGCTTGATTGTTACTGTTTATTTTTTGTAATCTACTATTTTTTAAATGCTTTTACATGATGAAATTATAGATATACATTATAAAGAATATTTTGAAATGAGATAGCTCTAAATGCTTATAGATTTGATAGGTTGTGATAATACATATAAGATATACTGTTATATAATGCAAATATTTTTCTTAATTCTAATTCACCAAGTTTATTAATTTTTTTTTTTATCATCAACAAAACTTGCCACATAAAGAATGCTAACTAAAACTGACAATGATGAATCTTTTTCCTTTGTAATATTAAAAAAATAATGGACTATTTCTTTTATTATTCTTATCTTTAATGAATAAATTTATTATTACCATCTGTTCAAAAATACATTTAAAAAAAAGTTATTACTATTTACATATGAAGAATTCTTATAATCAATACCATATTTGATTTTATCAATTTTCTAAAAATAATTTCTATGATCTCTTTATAATTATTTATAATTTTTAAAATAAACACCTTGTTATGATTACACATTCAACTTGGTTTGTTCGAGGAAGTTTATTCACAGAACTCGATCCTATTCCACGTTAAATAATCCAATTTTCTAGATGAATGTCTTCAGATTAACAATGGGTTAATCCACTGTCTTTTTATTTACTATCCAGGAACTCAAAGTTCGCAAACTCAGGTTTTGATATCTAATATAAGTGCCTTGTGAGACCACAAGAGACCTTTGTTGACACAGGGAATTATTTTTACTCCTCTGAGCCTTTTATTCATTTTTCATAACAATTAACATTGGGGAAAAAAATTTGTGGAGACTGGGAGGGAGGGAGAGGAAAAAAGTAGCAATTATGGTATAGAGAATTCACAAAATAAGCCCATCTATACAAAAAATAATTTATACGGAATAAAATAAAAAGTAAAAAATTGCTTTGGACAAAATATAAACATTTCTGAGTGAAGAAGTAAAACACACATTTTCTCAAATAAAATTCTTGGTAAATAATTAAAATATATGAATAGACTTATCATAACTACTATGTTTTGATACAGAACATATAAATACATAAAAATAAACATGAAGAAAAAGTGGTAATTGCAGTTTATTTTAATTCCTCACAATACAATAAGATGCTAGACTACTCTTTTTAATACGCTTTTATTAGCTTCACCTGTATGTTTGTATGTATGTAACTGACTTTTTCCCCAGGAGATCTGTTTCTACTCATATACACTATTTAAGCTGCAAAGAAACATTTACAGGCATCTTTCAGAAAGAAAACAGTCGATTCTTTTTAATACGCTTTTATATTAGTTTCACCTGTGTGTTTGTTTGTAACTGACTCTTTGGGCTCGATTTTGCCCTACTTTAAGCGATCAGATTTAATTTAAACGTTGTAGACTTATCAAGGACCAACGACACTAAAATATTTTAATAAGTTTATTATCTCATCATGATTAGGATTGGCAGGATTAGAGATTTTATTTTAACTTATCAAGATCAATTTAACCCATGTGGAATGAAAGTATTCAGTAAAGACATTCAAACCTACGTGGGACAGTGGCACAACGGACTATTCGCATTTACCCTTTGTTTTACTCACAATTACATTATTGTAAGTACTATAGTTCCACTCCTCTCTGTAACGGGACCTCATTTAAATATTATAGTTTAAAAACACTAAAAAACATGCTTTTAGAGTTAATCAAACTAAAAAGTAAAAAATAATTGTTAACATAAGAATAAAATGACTGATGAGAAAATGAATGTCACTCTTCTAAGAGCGTGGGATGCTTTGTATGACATTTTGAAACTAACTCTGCATTTCGTAATGAAACTAGTGAAAAATTATAACGATTGATATCGAGCATCCCACGCTTTTAGAACAGTGACATTCATTTTCTCGTCAGTCAATTTATTCTTATGTTAACAATTATTTTTTACTTTTCAGTTTGATTAACTCTAAAAGCGTGTTTTTTAGTTTTTGTAAACTATTTATTTATTTAGAACCCTGTCATGTCTTCAAATGTTCTTTAATTTATCATTTTTTTTTTCACATCAAATGGTTATAAAATTGGGTAGTTAAGTTACAACCAGAAATCAAAATTACTTTATTCATCCTTGCATTCGACTGTGGAGTTGCCATTAAGGTAAATATTTTTTCCACCTCTGCATTAAGGGCTGGAATGGCAATTAATGCTTTTGTTTTCAGTTTCAATGCAAGAAAACAAATCAACACATTTTTTTTACACCCTTCCAACTCTTTCAGGGACAAGCATCAAAACTGCTAAAAATTTACTGAAATACCATTGAAAAGTGCCATTTAAAGTTGGCAGAATCTTTAGTACTATCTATTTGTCATACTATTGCATTACCCCACAGTATAATTAGATGCAGGATTTCAAACTAAATGTGTGGAATATCACAAATGCATGTATAGTAAACAACTTCAAGCGAAAAAGATTTACTGAAAAATTTTTCTACGTTTCCACATGTGCAATTATGTAAGCCTAATTAAGTCATTTAACTGATTATTAGATGTAATTAGTTGCATATAACACACAAAATAAAAATTTTAATATCATTCTCCAAAAAAGTAAACGAAATTAAAAAAATCATTACACATATAAATTTAAATATTGATTACGTACATTAAAGAACGATGTCATTCAAAATTTCTTAGCTGTTTATAATGACAATCACTTTTTGTACACAATAAAATATCCTCTTAAAAATATGACAAACATTATAAAAATGTGATACTAAATAAAAATAATTAATTCTACATACTCTTGAATACGGTAAAGGACGAGAACGAGCTCTGTTCATTCGAGGTCGAATTGAATTCCCGGCAAAATTACCACCACCACGGATTCTTCCTCTCGTTCCACGGGTTCTATTACCTCCACGGCCTCTTAATCTAAACTGACTTTTATTTTGTTTTATAATATCATCAAGTGACATGTCCAATTTATCCGACATTTTGCTATATTAAAACAATTAAATTATCAAATGTAACGTTATGAAAACACACGACTATCAAGTCAACAACGAATATAATTGACTAATGCCGATGGAAAATTAAGTTGCCACTTAAAAAAACGAAATTTAAAAACAATTTTATTCAGTAAACATTTTAACCGTCACTTGAAAAAAACAAAATTTAAAATTAGTTTCATTCAATAAGCATTTTAATCGTTAAGAAAGATGTTTTAAAAGCATATTTTTAAATTAAAAAAAATTCTTCCCTTACATATATAATTTTGAAAGAAGATTTAAAATCGTCTTTAGAGCTAGACAATGCAGATGATTAATTATTTTACGAAATAAATTGAAGTTTTTTTATGTAATTTAATACAAAATTGTTTTTTAAACAAACGAATTAAAATTTTGTATTTTTTTTAAAAAGCTTTTCAGGAATCTAGATTGTGTTGATTTAAAGCAACGGCAGTTTCAATAAATTAATTTTTGAAACGTAATGAAAAGAGTGATTTGTATGAAGAGTATGTAGGATGTAAACAAATAAATCTCAAAGCACTTAATATATTTTATTTTTTACATCTCAAAGTACTAAGTCAAATTAAGTATTTTATTGTTCATCATCGCAGTGTCTCTTTTATTTGCACATTAGGATAAATTGAGATAAAGCAGCTTATCCTAGCGAAAATCTCAAAACACCTGGTCAGGTCAAGACTGAGAACTATTTTGCTTTTGTTTACATAATTTTAACTCGCACGAAATACCAATGATATTCAGTTTGTATAGTTGACAGGTGTTTTATGTATCTAGTCATCTGATTTTTTTTAAGTGAATTAAAATGTCATTGCCATTTATCAGTATACGTTGGGCTTTTAATGTTACTAATTGGAAACCTACTTATGACCAATGGAAACTAGCTGTGCAGTGTGTTCAGAAAGAAGAATGTGAAAGATGTTATCGTTTTGCTTTCAAAGATGATTGTAAAACGTCATTGGTATGTTTTACATAACTTGAATGTGAATGATAGCATGTATTCTAAATTCAAGTTAAATTTATTCCTCGCGATTTTTTTTTAAATGTGGCCATTATATATCCTCTTCACTGTATTACAAACAAGAAAATTCTCATTAATATTTTAATAAGCCTTTTGCAGAGCGTCTGATTGTTGTTTATCAGAGTGTCTTTTTTTTATATTTTTGTAACAAAAAAAAAAAAAAAAATTGTTGTTTGCCTGAAATTTTAAGTCAGATGATTGCTAACAGTTCAAAACAAAATTTAGATGATTCGCAGAAGTTGATCAAATAACACCTCAAATGCTATGAAACAGTTTAAGCACATAGCATTTTGAAATTTTTCCAGTTACAATTAATATTTAAAAAATTTTGACCATTTGTTCTCAAAATAAAGTCATGAATGAGTATATAATTAATACACACAACCTGAATAAAAATTATAAGAAATGTAATCAATCAAAAAAATTTATAGTTAGCATTGTAATATTTTCATTTCAAATAAATTAGGTTGATTGAATTAAAAATATATATTTTGTATCGTAACTTGCATCTAGTGAAATCATGAAAAAAAATTTTTTTCCTTTGAGGAATGATCAGCATACGAAAAATTATTTTTTTATGCATATTATTTAGAACTTTATGTAAATTATTAATGAAATTTTTGTATGGAATAAAAGTTGTATTATTACATTATTTATTTTGTGAATTTAGCACTTTTTATTTATTTTTAGATTGGGCAACTTCTTATAAGGAAAGTTGTAAATGAATATTTAAAAATACCATATGATAAAATTGTATTATCAAGATCATCATCTGGAAAGCCTTATTTAGAACAAAATGATAATTTCTTTTTTAATGTATCTCATCATGGAGATTTTTGTGTATTAGCTGCAGATTATAATTCCAAAGTTGGCATTGATGTAATGAAAGTAAAGTACAGAGGTGAGTTTTGGTAATTGGAATCGTTTTAACTTTTAAAAGATAAAATGTGTGAAGGAAAAAATATCAAATCAAGGGATTGAATTCGAGAAAATAAAAATGGATTTAGGTTTTTTTTTATAATTTTATAGGAAATTCCTATATATTTCGTATAATTTTTATAAGAAAATAAAATTTATTGAAATTACATGTGACAAGACATATACTATTTATGATAAAAATTTTTCTGTTTTAACAATATTAAAATGCATTAATTGAGCTAATTAAATTTTGAATATGTACAGACTACTACATACTTTGTTTTAAAAATAATTTTCAGTAATTGTAATTTTTATTCATAGATTAATAAAAAAGTTAATTTTTGTAATATAAATTAAATTTTTACAATGTATTTCAGAGAAACGATCAGTGTCAGAATTTTTCTCTTTGATGAGGAAACAATTTTCTTCTCATGAGTGGAATTTTATTATTCAACCTGGACTAGAAAAAGAGCAATTAGGAAGATTTTATCGCTTATGGGTTAGTAAATACTATCTTAATAATTTAGTATAATTTAATAACTTCTTAAATATTTTTAAACAAAATCTTGTCATCAAATTTTATCACAATAATAGGAAATATATTTTCATATAATCTAGTATTTTTAATGCAACTTGATTCATTAGTGTATATATTTGACATTTCCTAGTTATCTGAAAGATATTTTCCAATTTATATTCCAGAATTTTGGAAACAATGCTTTTTTTTTCCATCATTTGAAATGAATAAAAGATGATTATTTCATTATTATATGTAATGAAGGTTCTATTTTTATTTTCTTTAACTCCTGTATATAACATTTTTTATTATCAAACTCAATTGATTTACTATTACATGAAGATGACATTTTTTCAATAATATAATGCTTATATATATATCAGCCAAAAAGTTTAAACCATCTGCCTAATAAATTCTGGTCCAAATTTAGAGCCTTAGAGATACAATTACGTATGAATATATTGTACCTTATATATAACACCATTAGATTATACTAGTTATTATAAATTCACTGGCTATGATGGTGCTCATACATAAAATTACAAGTTTTTAATTGAAAAACATTACAGACATATTCATTTGTTGTAAAACAGAATAATATTTATTGCAAGACCAATTGCATACTTCACGATTTAATTTTTTTTTTCCACACTCAATAGTTTAATGGGCACAAAATAGGAATCTCAGTTAGCAAAGACATGATAACTCTAAAATTCTATAGATAAGAGTAGTGAAATGTATCTTCTGTGGCATTTGTTCCATTACTACTATTAAATTCATTGGTAATGGCAGGCACTGTAATTTTGCTTTTCACACAAACATATCAACTTTTAACACTAAATAAACCGCTGTTTTTTTGGCTGATTGACATATAAATATAAATAATATGTCAACAAAAGAGACAATGTATATGAATTTTTTTGTTTATGTGAGTTCAAATTTTTTTTTTTTTTTTTTTTTTTTCCTGCAAAGGTTATTTAAATATTTCCTCTGATTCAATTTTTATCATCCCCAGAAATGTATATTTTAATTTTTGTTATGATTAACAACAGGTGTCAATATTAATTATATTATACTGAGAAATTTGCCATTATGTAATTAATCATTTTAACTATATCAATTTATGCAGATGATAAATATCATCATTTATAGATTAAATATAATCAAAGTGATAATTTTTTTTCAGTAAAATTAATTTATGAATACTATTACAAATTAATCCAATATGAAAATTTTAAGAATGCATTTAATTTATTTTTTATGAGACAATCTTTAGATTACTTAATTACAATATAACATCTATTAGCAAGGAATATAGAAAATAAATCTATTTTTCTATAGTTATCATCTATTAGATTTCTTTCAAAGAATTATATTTATTTCTTTTTTGTAGCTAGTTCAATATTTATCATGTAATTACGATATTTAAAATCTAAAACTGGTTTTCATAATTCAAATATGTGGACCACTTCAAGGGAAAAGGAAATGATAAATTATTAAATTTACCATTTTATCATTTATTTTAAACAATCACAGAACATATCCATACCAGTTATTCTTCACAAATATGTTTTTCTTTTTATGAACAATGAAGAAATTTCATCCAATTTAAAAAAGGAACATTCATGAAACTTAGTATTTCCAATTATTTTTGGAAGGATGGGGTAGGAAACAGCCTAAATAAATTAATAGTTTAAAAAAACGGGCTTTTAGAGTTAATCAAACTGAAAAGTAAAAAATAATTGTTAGCATAAGAATAAAATGATTGACGAGAAAATGAATGTCACTGTTCTAAAAGCATGGGGCGCTCGATATCAATCGTTATAATTTTTCACCAGTTTCATTCCGAAATGCAGAGTTAGTTTAAAAATGTCATACAAAGCACCCCACGCTTTCAGAACAGTGACATTCATTTTCTCTCTATTCTCTATTCTTATGCTAACAATTATTTTTTACTTTTTAGTTTGATTAACTCTAAAAGCGTGTTTTTTTAAACTATTAATTTTTTTTTTAGTTTGATTAACTCTAAAAGCGTGTTTTTTTAGTGTTTTTAAACTATAATATTTAAATGAGGTCCCCGGTATGGACGACTGGTTCTTACAATAATTTAATTGTGAGTAAAACAAAGGCTAAATGCGAATATGTCGAGCCAGCCAGGATTCGAACATGGAATCTCCTAATCAGGCGTGTTATTCGTTGTGCCGCTGTCCCACGTAGGTTTGAATATCTGAAAGATGCCTGCAGCTTTTATAGTGTGTATGAGGAGAAGCAGATCTCCAGAGGAAAAATTAAGCGCTGATGAAGATGACTTTTCAAAGGCTGTGTATTTTAATCACTAATCCTGGCTATCCTAATCATGATGAGAGAATAAACTTATCAAAATATTTTATTGTCGTCTGTGCTTGATAAGTCTACAATGTTTAAATTAAATCGGATTGCTTAAAGTAGGGCAAAATCAAGCCCAAAGAGTCATACAAAACAAACATACAGGTGAAACTAATAAAAGCATATTGAAAATAATATGATTGTAAAACAATTTAGAATGCAAATAGCTTTAGATCTAACATGCAAACGAATAGATTTTGGCAGGCAATGAATAAATAGCTGAACTTCTCTGAGCACTGAATCTGGATTGTGAATAAAAGAGAAGAAATTACAGGCCATATTTTCCAGTAGAATTTAATTCCATATTCACACAATTCACTTTAATCGTACCAATATCACATCAACATTTGAGAAGAGGATGTACAATTAGCTAAAAGGAAACAGTGCTCAAATTGAAGGTTTGTTTGTGTTGGAGCAATGCCACCATTTTATTAACTATGCTTGCCATTCATTGATGGCAAGAACAGTTAAACCATAGCAGGACACAACATCATAAAGGCAGTCATCGACCTAGAGACTGATCATCTGTCTGTATAGAGTATAACATGAACACCAGCGATAGTAAATGCTCAAAGAAAGGGTCTAAACTCACAGTACTTTTTTCTTTTTGGTAAATCTGGCATGTCAAAATTTATTTCTCAGAATAATGTCTGGCCACACACGGTAATCATTTAAACATTATCTTTATGTCAAAAATTTCCTTAAGTTAAATAGCCAGATCCAATCCCTAATAAAAAATTGAAGAGAGTTTGATAATTTGATTGGATCACAATTGGGGGTGGCATGTACCAACTGTATGAATCGATGCCAAGCCATTTAATAACATTGTTTAAGAGCTAGAGGTGAGCCAGATTATCATTGATTTGCTATATTTAGAAACATTTAATTGCTCTAAAATTTTAATTTTGATCTAAATATATACAGATTTTCTTATTTAAAAAAGCTTTTTTTTTTAATTTCATTTTTTGGAATGTATTAAGCATTTCTTTTAAAACAATTCTATGATAATACATAAAAATTTTAATCATATATATAAAAAGTTTAAAAGTAAAAAAGCATTAACTATATTTGATATTCTAAAATTTTATATACAGACCTGCCATATCATATTATATGAAATGTATAGGGCAAGAATCCTTGTTCGTAGTACTTAAAATTGACCTAAAATGAATCATAATTCTATGACACATAATTTTCAAGAAAAATAGTTTGGTGTTGCATGGAAAATAAGCTTTATTGGAATCATGAGAAACTGCAGAATAAAAAGTTGTACTTTATCTACTATGAGTGTAGTGGCAATACATTACATACTGCCACAGTATACCTCATGCCTACACCAATGCCATCAACAGATTTGATGATAAGTCTCCTGTTATTCTATTATTATGATCTCTAAATTTTTCCTATAGGGACATCTAAAAGAATTCATTTATCGAATAAGATTGGTCCGCCTGCATTAACTGCAGTGAATTAGGTTGCATATTGTAGAATGAGATTTAGGTGTTGATTTGCATGCTTCCTTCACTTTTACAAACAGTACTTTGTTGTATCATGTGTAATTGTCCATTTTCAGACTCACTTGCAAGGTGAGGCATTATAAATACCTTGGTACGCAAATATAGGCTATATTAATGTTGCCTCTTTTAAAGTTTATTTTTCATGCACCTTATTTTGCACTTTTCTTAAAAACTGCATAGTGAAAGTATGATTCTTAGGGTAATTATATGTACAGTTATTGAGGATGCTGCATTGCACAGCTTACATTAATGATAGACTCGATGGAGTTCAATCTCCTCTTTTGAAAGGACTTGTAAACATTGCAGTGGTAGAAGCTCATGAAATAAAACTGTTTGTACAGCATGACCATTTTTGGAAATTTGCATTTTATCTGCCTTTAAAGTCGAAGATTTGAGATTAGTAAGATCTAGTAACCCTTCAGGGATGGAAAAGAGGGAAATGAAATCTTTGAGAACAAAGAGAGATTTATTGATGAAGTTAGGAGGATTATTTGTAATAAAAGGGATAGGCATCTTTGATTAGGATGACTGATTTTTGACATGGGGAAATTTCGTCAAAATGCAGCATGACTTAATTCACAGCATTTATTGCAGGTGGACTGATATTATCTTTCCTTAATAGGGCAATCCCTATAATATTCGTTGCCACATTTAAGAATCTTAGTTTGAGCCTATAGTACATAGAACCTTGATGACAATAATTACATCGGAAGCATTGTATTCAATTAAATTTTTCTATTAACTAATAAATAGAGGAGTCTATTTACCCTGTAAATTTCAGCATTTTCCTTGGCGAAAGAAAAATCTCTAAAGCAGACAACTTGTAAATCGTAATTATAAACAGTTAGTAATTTTTGATAACCATCTTTTTAATGTTACACTTCATAATTTATAAAAGAATTTAAAAAGTAGCAAATATTTTTAAGTATTTAATCATAATGTTGTTAGCTGTTACATTACAGATTTTTAAGGTTTATTTAATTAGTGAATTTTTTTAATTATGCTAAAGGGAAGGTCTCCAATTCCTGAATTGTGTTAAAACAAAACCATGTTGTATTGGAGACTCGTTTTTTTCATTAAAAATAAAGCTTTAATCAATTAATGGAAGTAACTCCAATTTATATATTGAAATGCATATTTTTAAAAAAATGTCTATATTCTTAACTTTTTATAATTGAAATTTCTCTCCGATTGAAATTTTGTTTTTCAATAACATATTTTATAATGTTTTTTGTTTACTGTGCACCATCTATTTTTATAGTTATCATTATTGAAGACTTCCCACATTTTTATTTGGTACATTTCTGACTAAAACTTCTTTTAATCATTCATATACTGTTTTCTTTGAATCTTTAAATTCCTACAGAAAGAGTAGTTGTATTTTTTAAAATGAAACATGAATTAATCCTAAATAAAAACATTTTTTTACAAGATAGTAAACAGATAAATTTAAGAAAATGACAACTGTCTTTTATAAACATTTTTGATGATTTTGAAAATTCAAAAGAAATAGCAGGAAAAGTTCTAAAATCAGCACAAATGATGAATAACAATTCACATTTAATTTTTGATAATTATAATCTTTAAACAGATTAAAGCTTCATTTCACTACTTAAAATAATTAACTGCAAATGCTATAAATTTTTTAAATATATTATTTTTAATTAAAACATATACTTTTATTGCACTATTCAAAAGAAAAACTGATTAAAATGTAAGCAATTTATTAGGGAGAATAACAAAGGAAATGGTGGGGGAAAGCATATATTTTTTTTTTCCAAGAACTCTGATATTATTAGTAATTTTAAAAACTTTTACAGACATATTTTACATTTTAGTTTATAAAAAAATTTCATACATACTTATTTTAACTCGAAAAAAATTAATGATTAGGATGTAATATATTTGAATTCTAATTCTAGTGTTTGAAAGAAAGTTATGTAAAAGCAATTGGTACTGGAATAGTATTTGATCTTCAGAGTCTGAGTTTTTCATGTACAACTCCAATTTTACCACAAGGCACTATTACAACAGATACTAAATTGTATGAAAAAGGGCAACTGAAACCTCTTTGGAAATTTGAAGAAACTTTTCTGGATGATAATCACTGTGTAGCTGTAGCTACAGAGCCAATTAAACAGGTAAAAAATGTTCACTACTAATTAAGTATGTAAGTATTCTACAAAAATTTTGTTATTGTAAATGATTTCCCCCAACAGATTGCTGAACAAGATATAGGAGATCATGATCAATTAAAATTATTTAATTTTCTTTCGTACAATGAACTAATGCAAAATTGTAAACCATTTGAAACAATTAAAGAAGATTTTTGGAAGAATTTTGAATCAAAAAGTGAAAAGAAGTTACTATAGTTTTTTTGTAAATTATATTTTTAAAATAAATCTTTAATAAATAAAGGAATCTCCTCTGTTTGTATATTATTTGGCTAGTTCAGAAGCTATGAAATAATTTTGCACAATAACTAACATAAAACTTTACAGTTAATTTCTTTAATAATACCAGTTAATTTAATAATTTTTTCCTAATACTGAAAAAGTTTACACCTTTAAAACTAAGCATTAAAATTTACTAGTTTATTCACAAGTGAGACGCCCTTAGATCTTAAATATTTATGATAGTAATCCTTCGCATAGGTATAAGCAACTTTATCTATAACCTTTTTTTAAAGGAGTCATATCCCAGTTTCTAGTTATACTCTTAACTCATCAAATTATGGTCAAGCAATAAAAGTTTAAAAAAAATAAGTAAATCTTTTAATTTCAATGTATTTACAACAAAAGTATAATAAAAAAATTCTAAAGATGAAGTTAAAATACAATTTATAGCTTTAATTTCTGCTACTATTAAAAATTCATTGCAGAGAATTTAAAAATAAATTTGAGATAAGTTCTTTTTTTCCAGAATTTAAATTTAAAAAAAAAAAACCAATAAATCATAAATCAATCCCAATTAATCAAAACATCCAATTAATCATGATTTTATAAAAACTAATCTAAATAAAAACACAACTCATTTTGTAGAATTCAACCCTTTAATCAATATTCAATTTACAGAAACATACTGCTTTCATTGATCATATAAAAATAAGAATTCAACTAAGTTCAATCACGGTCATGGTACCAAAAACAGGCACATTTTTTTCATGCATAGCTTTAAATAAGGCATTTCAGTAATATTCAAGCTAATTCTTTTTTTTCTTGTCTTTTCGTTTTCTAAGGTTAAAAAAAGTTAGCTACTTAAAGGCCACATATTGCACACAAAACTGCAAATTTTGGAGGCTTCTCAAGTAAGAACTCTGATGGACAAGGCAAACATTTAAAAAATAATAATTTAAATATTTTAATTTAAAAAATATGAACACAATACAAAATTCTTGTAAGAAAATTGCTAAAATAAAATTCAACTTTTACTTCTGATTACTGTAGTAAATTTGAAACATAGTCAACTTCATTATGAAGAAGCTGTTAAACTTTCACTGCTCTCAAAACATAACTCTCACAATCCAGCCATTAGAGTTACGACAATTCTACACATAAACCTCTGTTCTTTAATTTTTCTTTCAAAAGTCAATCAATAACCGGGTGTGAAAAAGAAATGAACATAGGAATGAATGTCTAGTAAGTAGAGGCAATATTTACTGATCATGCAACTGCAGTAAAAAAAATGATCTTCAGATTAGTTGCAAATGAAAAATATGATTGAATTAGGAATGTTTCCATATCAGTTTCCTTAATAAAATGCCTCCCAGATTAAAGACCATTGTTAGTAGTGCTAGAGCAAAAATTCAAATGCACTAAACTTGACTATCTTCATTGGGAGAGTCATCTGCCAAAGATAATGTAGGACTACTATCCTCACTCATTCCAAGAGTAACTGATCCTCTTTTAGAGCTTAAATTGCCCAGGCGGGATGCAGACCCACTTCCTCCTCTCCTATGAAAAGAAGCACAAAATTTTAGCTTTATTTGAGAGGATTGCATGATTACACATTGCCACAAAGTTTCACAACAAATTATTAGCTAATATATATTTTATATGATTGAAAAGAATTATTATGCAAAACAAAGATTAATAAAATAGGAGAAGGAATTAAAAAAAAAAAAAGTTTTTTTTTTTTTTTTTATGTTATATAAAATTTTTAAGCCAATAGTTCTCAAAAAGTGATGCATCCCAATCCGAGTATAAATGGAAATGCAATATATTTCCTATATATTATATTAAATTCATTAAAAGAAAATATGAAAACTTTTTGATGAGCGTAAGTGTTAGTTAAAGTGAGTTTAAAAACAATTACTATTACTCTCTGACTCGAGTTTGAAACCTAAACGTTGACATCCTAATTCATTTCTCATTAACAAATCAAAATAAAAGGATTTTTTAATTTGGCTACTAACAAGTTGTAGGTATTTCTAAATATATTAAAGAAAGCTTTCTAAAAATACATATTCTGAATAATAAAAATAATAAATAGGATAAATAAATCCCGACGTTAAATATTTTTTTTCAATTGGATATTAAATGTTTTTAATAGTTATTTTATTCAAATAACTTTATTTTCAGCTTACTATTGTGAATACTCTAATTTAATTAATGTAATTAATACTTAATTTTACTAATTTTAAACAATAAGACAAAAAAAATTTTATTAATATATTTCTATTGTAAAGTAAACTGAGCAAAACATTTACTAAAATATGTTAAGGGCACATTTACAAATTAAAAGGATAAATAAAAATGTAAACCACTGGATTAAAGGGAGAAAAAAAAAAAAAAAAAAAAAACATCCCTAATGTCATCTCAGTCAAGAGAAAAAAAAGATTTATATCCTTGAAAATTTAAGAAGGATTTTTTAGGCAAAAATAAAAGATTAATAATTACAGAATAATAAAAACTAATAATACTTGAAATACATTAATAGACACTAGAAATTAAATCTCCAAATAGAAAAAGCTTTGTTAAAAATACAGAAATTAATTTACCTCATTTTGTTTTTCAAATTTGTGACTTCCCTCTGTAAATTTTCACAATTCTCATGAAGATCATCAAGTTCTCTTTGTACTTTTCGCTTGGCAG
Source organism: Caerostris darwini (assembly GCA_021605075.1). Classification (NCBI taxonomy): domain Eukaryota; kingdom Metazoa; phylum Arthropoda; class Arachnida; order Araneae; family Araneidae; genus Caerostris; species Caerostris darwini. The sequence goes on along the minus strand of BPLQ01012350.1, from coordinate 584,539 downwards.
CTTTTTCTTTTGAACATTCTTCTTCTGATTCATCCAACAATCTCTTCAAGTTTTTCATGCGATTATTAGTCTTTTCTAACTGTAAAAAAGAAGTTAAACAAAATTTTAATATAATGCTCTGCAAATAAGTTAGCCGTGGTTCAGCAAAAACGGATCACAAGAACATCAGCGAAATTGTCAGATGTAAAACTTTTAAATTAAGAACAAAATAATTAATTTTCGCAACAAATTCGATTGAAGATAAAACTAAAATTATAGTAACAGAATTGTCTGAAATAAAATAAGAACAGAACTAAACGTTTAATTTCATTTTAGATTTTAGAATATATGTTTTACATTTCCAGGTTTTTTTTTTTCACACAAGTCTCTCCATTTTTGCAGCATCAATATGTTTGTTCTTCTAGGTTCTTGCATTAAACAGCATCCTTTACAATGATGCGTTTCAATAATTACATTGTTGATATTATCAATTTCTTTGATTGTGTTTTCTTTTAATTATGTTATGAAAAAATACTGTTATCCTTACATTCAACCATGGAGGAAAAAGCCATATATGTTTAGTCAGAGCCTGACTTATGAAAGATATAAAACAGTTTGAAGTTGAGGATTCTATTATAAAATGTTCCAAGGAGGGCACCGAACAAAATAAGGCCCAACATATCAGTTAGTAAATTTCTAAAAAGGTTCCTGAAATTTTTAAGCTAAAACATTTATAAATAAGAATTTATAAGTGTGAATTTGTTAATTTCCACATCTATCAAAACTGTTTCTTGCTGAAGATCATGAAGCATGGTTTTTTTTTTTTTTTTTTTTTTTTTTGCACTGCATTTCCTTAAGTTGCTCTGCTTGTTTTCTTCTTTTGAATTCAATTTTTTCTTGTTCTAGTGCCTCAGATTTTTTTTCTTGCCAATGATTCAACATATCTGGAACGCAAAGATCTAACATAGCTCAACATTGTTTTTCTTATTTTTGACTTTAAAATACCTCCATCTATCAGCTTATACTCCATCGAAAATTTATGTCGAATCAACAAGGCTTTCTTCTTACTTATTCTCCATCTAGCATTCTAAATTTATGAAAAACGCATTTCAACAAAGGCATTTTCAAGAGAAAGTGCTAAAATCTGAAAATTTCTGAATTACTTTGTCCTTGTTGACAATGACTTTAAGATTCAAGGCTGTTTTCTATTTAATTTAAATTTTATTGGCTTTTTATAAGGTTGAATTTTATAATTTACATGCTTGATTAAATTAATAATTGCCTTACTATTTTTTGTTGTTGAAGAAATAAATAAAATTAAAGCAACAAAAAAACATAAGAATAATCCTAACTTAACGAAATATCTATATTTTTTTATGAATGAAAAAATAAGTAATTACTTACTAATTAATTATATCCAAAACTCTGAAACAGCTCAATTTTATAATATTATAATTAGTTAATTTAATTCATTGTCACATCTAATATTTGTTAAACATTCTATTTAATAAGAAAAAATATCATATAAAGTTTCTCAACTAATTAAAATTGTTCTCTCTTCTTTGTATCAAATTTTTTTCTCTACTAATTCAAGTAAACTATGATAAACTGTTTTGTAAATAATAAAATTGAATTTTTAATACTATTGCATTAGAAATGATTAGAATATTTTTAATCACAGATTTTATAAAAAAAAAAAATAAAAAATTAAGGCTTGTTTATTATCATTACATACATTGTATGCCACAAGCATTATTAATTTTAAATGACACTGCATGAATCTAAAGATCATAAAGAGGAATTACAATAAATCTATACAGTTGTATAGTATTCATTTGATTATACATAAATATATAGAATTTCGGATCCTATCGTATTTCTTAAAATAATATAGAATAAAGACGGGGGGAAAAAATGGATATTACATGTAATGCTAATGAATTATTTTTAAGAAAAACATTTTTGTAATTACATACAGATTTGACAATCAATTTAAAATCCATAAGTTCTCCAAAAATTTTATGAATATATAAGTATTCAATTGTAAATGCTCAATTTCTAAAAAATATCTCATATTTTTTAATTTTTAAAACTCTGATCCTCAAATGCGATTATAAAGCAAATACATTGTGGTAATAAAGTGAACATCTACAAAAATGTAAGTATATTTCATTTCTTACTTGTTCTTTGTATTGATCGGCATGTCGTCGTTCATCATCCAATTGCAGTAATAATTCTTTAACCCGTTTTTCAAGCTTTCGACTAGATTTGGCCAGATTTTGTTTCTCTCTAAAAAAATCAACAAAACACCATTATTTTTTTAAATCATTACAAGTTATTTTTCTATAAGCATGTTACATAACATTTTATATTTTAAAAAAGAATTAAGCTACAGAATTATTTTTAAAAATTTAATAATTTCAAATTATTTTTTAATAATTAAAATTTTTAACTTTAATAAATATTGAATGCAGCTAAGTATTAGTTAGTTGTTTGAAATTCACAAAAATTAAGAACATAATAATGAAAGTTTCAACAACAATTTATTAAAAAAGTTTTAGTTAGATATTTATTTGGAATTAATGAAAAATTGTATTTGTAAAATTAATTATACAATTCTTCGGTAACCTATTTACTGCATTTCATTAATCAATAAACTTAAAAAGAATAAATTTACATAATAATAAAAAAAATATATTGAACCTGGTTTCTTCTTCAAGTTGTTCTTCCAGATGTACAAGTTTTGATTCCAACGAAGATATTGCAGTCTTAGATTTCGCTCTTTGGGAACTTTCAACTTCTTGAAGCTTAAGCTTTAATTCTTTATTCTAAAAGATATAAATTTGTAGGCAGTTTTAGATGTATATTTCATTTAACAATCTTATTAAACTGCACATAATTTTTTATTGCCAAAGATTTGGAAAAAGGAGAGAAATCAAACTATGTAATTTACCTTTCATATAAATTAAAATCGTAAGAGCTTTTTTACAATATATAGAAGCGATTACTGAAAATGACCATCTCTTAGCATACATAAATGTTGATTATTCTTTAAGCACCTCACAGGTTTCGATTATGAATATTTTAAATAATTTAAATGTGATGAACATTCAGAAATGCAACATACATATATTTATCAAAGCATACAAAAAATATTGCTATTATGTATATACAAAAAAGATATCAACTTTCCTCAATATACAATTTCCTGATGTACAATGGAAAAGTGTCTTAAGGTTCACTTCTCTGCACATAGTAAAATTGTATTCTAAATATTACTAACTTTAAGTAAAATTTGAAGAATAATATCTGATACTGATGATTTTAACTATGTTAATTGTTTGAAAGTAATTAATATTTTTCAGATTTCAATGATGATGAAATCAAATGAATTCATTTTAATAGAATATTTATGCAAGGAGATTACTAAACATTTTTCAAAATTGCTTAATTTATTACTACTATCACCTAATGAATAGGAAACATCTACCTGCAGATATTTAATAGCTAAATCAGGCTTCAGCTTTTTGCAAGAAAATAGTCCTTTCATATATCAAATTGTGAAAAGGGAGGAAATTAAAGATTCGGTTTCTTTTTTTATAAAAGAAGTAATGGACTTGGCAATGCTTTGTTGTTGCTAAATCTTAGTACATAAATAAATAAATCAATGCAACTAAAGATCTACATTTATTCAATTAAAATGAAATAAATCGAATTGGGTGAAAATTCTTTCCCCCCATTTTGTTGCTGTTTTGATTTTGTTAATTTTTTTCCCTTCTTCAACTTGTTAAATTATTTAGCTGCACATGGGAATTCAATTTTATAGTATTTTGTTCATTAATTTTTTTTATTCAATAGGATAGAATGTTCTTCGGCAATCAAAAGGTGAAAAATTCAATCTTCACTTAATACTATAAACTTGCAGCACTATCTATCATATTTTATTTAACCTCACTCTCTTAACACTCCTGGTACTACTAAAGTCCTATTGCCAAATTTTCATTGAAATATGTTGGGTAGTTTTTGAGTATATACCGGATATACATACGAACATTGCCTTTTATTATATTATTTACATAGATTGAAAAGGAAACACTAATAAAAATTCAATGTCTGTTAAATTAAAAATATAATTTAAAATTTAAAATTAAGTTTCTAATAAAAATATAACAAAATCAAAAATTTTGCATTAAATCAATTAAAATATTCAGTAATCATTAATTTTAATAATTACATAGATTTAAAATTATACTTTACAATAGATTGATATCAGGATAGTTCATGTTTTCTATTTACTAAAGAGAAAGAAGAAGGGAAAAAAATCTAAACATAACTTACTTGTCTTTCTAAAAGTATCCTACTATTTTCTAACATTTGTGATGTTGTTTTTTCTGAGGCAAGTTCAGCAGATATCTGTTCAATCTAATTTGGAAAGAGAAATTACTATTATACAAGATCAATTTAATTATATAAAAAAAAAGTATGCAGTTCCGAATGATGCAGAATATACAATACAATATATATATATATATTTGTTCAACAATCTTATAAATATAATAATCTAATGAGAGAGAATTCTTGAAATACCTGCGTTTGACACTTTCTAGCTTTCTCTAAAAGACCTTCAGAATTACCCTGTTCTTCTTCCATCTCTTCTTCAAGCTGTTGAATTCGAGCTTCCAGCCGACGTTTCTCATCAATCAAAAGAGTTCTTAAGCGTCAAAAAAAAAAAAAAAAAAAAAAAAAAAACTTTAATTGAAATTTTTATTTACAAAAAAAATTATTTGAAATTTATACTAACTATTTATTTAAATAGCACTTTTAAAATGTAACTAATTTTTATAAGCATTAATGTTTAGAAGGAAAACATAAAAATGGAATATTGAATCTCTTTACATTAAATCATATGCACAAATAAGCAAACAAATTATGCAAATGTAATTAAAAGAGAAGTTAAAGATGAAATAGATGCCTCACGATTGCCAGTACTAATTGCCTATATATGAGAAATTGATAGCCTTGATGAGATCAGTGCTATTAGTGACAGCGTTTTGACATGGAAAAACATCAGTTTATATTAGCTAATGATAACTTTAGATTTGATGACTGCAGCAAATAATTGGAAGTAATACGATGGATCCATGTAGGATAGATTTTCAAGAATAGTACTTCTTTTCCTGTAGCCATCATGGGCAAAACCAGTAGTTTGAGAGATGCACTTCAGTACAGTTAACACATTTTAATGGCTTAAAAGACACAAAATAATGATCAGGTCCACATTTGTAACAAAATTCCTTACTATTGAAAGCAGATATGTAACTAAATCTTTGACAATTGAAGAGTTTAAGTAGAAGTTTTTACACTGGTTGGCAGAATGTAAAAATAATGTGTTTGGTATGCAGAATGCCATTGACCTATTTTATTGTTATTTGTGTAACTTATGATATACCCTGATCAGATAATCGTTTTAGGATTTCCAACTCAGAACAGCATTGCAGATTGTGTTCTGAAATTACTCCTCTTTATGTATTTAAGGTGTTGAGCAGTGAGACAGAAATATCAAAAAGTTCATTGGATGAAACAATGATTTTGACTATAGAGCTTTAGCAATTTTAATTAATAAGTTACATAATTTTGTTTAGGAGTCAAAGAATAACTTAAATACTTTTTGAATGGTAAAAAGAGACTTTGATGTGACATTTTCTTATACTGATTAGACAAAAAATTTAGTAATTTTTGCTATAGAGTTCATAGTCCATTTTATAAGTTCTTGAGGGTACAGCATTTTTTTTAACATTCATAAAAGTGGATTTAATATTTAGGGTCCCAGATTGTATCACCTTTTAAGAAACACAACAAGAGAAAGCAGATTCCTGCAATGGTGCTAACCAGGATCTATATGATATAACGATCCCCCTCCTTTTACCACAAGAAGCGATTCGCCAAAGGAGCTGGCAAACCCCTGCCAATTAATATACCCAAAAATTAGATGTACATCTTGGCAGTAGTGGAGACAAAAGAAACATATTTTCCATAGAAGCCTCAATCTCCAGAATCCCCTTAACATGAAAAAATACATGGGTCAGATTACTGACATTGTAAACAAAAAAAAACCAATAAGAATGAAAGGAACAAATATGTGAGTATTAAAAGGATAGAAATGTAGATTGTGAGTTATACATTGAGGAAAAAAACCAAAAAAATAATAATTATTAAACACAAAGTTTTTTACTGGAACGAATATGAGGTTTGTGGTTTTGATGTGGAAAAAGAAAAGGACACAGATCACTGGGTTCCCCAGGGACACTACACAATCTAAAGAATATATGCCTCTGAGGAGTTTAAGTTTTGGAAATTATTATAAAGGCTTTTTAGCTACTATAATTTCTTGCAGCACTAATTTCTGGCAATAAAAAAAATCCTCATATGATTTAGAGTAATTAAATCCTGTTCACATGCTCTTTTATATCTCCATTTTTTTTATCAGTTAATGTCTCAAATTAGAACTACAGTTTTTAATTTAGGATATCATAATAAAATAATAAATTAACTGATTATACTTATCAGAGTTTATCAACCAAAATAAAGAAATCATTATCATTATTGTATAAAAAAAATATTTATGGTGAAAACAAAAAATATTTACTGGACATATTCAATGAAAATAAAATGAAGAAAAATAATTGTTGCATGAAATGCAACAATATGAACTAGAAAAAAATTAAAACTTTCGAATAAATTTAAAATTGAATTCAATTATTACTTTGGTTTCCCAGAAAATATTTTTAATTATTTATTAATTCATCTATATTTAATTATTAATAAAGCTATTTTCATCCATTACATTGCAAATTTCTCTATTTATAAAAACACTGCTAACTTTCATAAATTTTCAGCTTATTAAAAAAAAAAAAAAAAAAAAAATTATTTAATTTTCTCTCAAACTGAAACTATAATCAAGAGGAAAAAACATTTTTTCTAAATATGTAATAATTAAGAAAATGTATTACAGATTATAATACAAGGCCTGTAATCTACATCAGTTACCTTAAAGTTTTTCAACACTTAATCCATAGTTTAAAAACAGTAAACTATATTAAATAATTACCCTTTAGAAGCATTGTTGTTGATTTCTTCATGCAATTCATCTCTTTCAGCCTCTGCAGCTTTTCTTGCTCTTTCAGAACTAGCCAAATCTTCTTGCAATTGAATTAATTCTGCTTCAAGAATTTTTTGTTTCTTTTCAGCCTCTTTTGCCTGTAGGACTAAATCTTCTCGAGATAGACGTGATTCTTCAACCTCTCGTTGGAAGTCTTTCATTTGATTCTATTAAAAAAAAAATTCATCCATTATAATAAATTGTACATAAAAATTATATACATTTGTGGTTGAGAACAAAATCAAGATACTAAAATTCAACTAGCAACAGAAAAAAAAAAAAATAATAATGAAATAATCAATATTATAAATTTGAAAAATCAAAGTGAAAAGACTTAAAACTAAATTATAACTATATTGTTTTAATTATTTTTTTCTCTAATTTGCAATAGTAATAATTTTGCTATGATACAAATTTTTCAACAATAAATAATGTGAAAGAATCTTACAAAGTATAATTATCATTATGTTGCTTAGATATGACAAATCCATGTTATTCTATTATAGGGAGCTCAAATAGTGAATTAATAAAAGTAATTTTTACTAAAAAATTAAGATATTCTAGAGTTTTGTTTTCCTTATAGTAAAACCTCATATTAATTTTTTATTCTTTGGTTTATAATTACATTTAAATTTTCAAATTATATTCCAAATTGTTCATATATTTCTCTGATTTTGGTTTAATATATGTTTAAAATTAAAAGTAGTTATATGAAAAAAACACAAAAAAGTCACTGGACAGAAAAAAATGATAGAGAATTCTAAATTTCAATATTGAATAAATTAAACAGATTTAATAATTAAAACAAATTAAATGGAAAATAATATCACTTAAAAGAAAATATAATACAATTAAACAATCTAATACCTGTAATTTTTTTAGCTGTCGCACGGCGTCATCTTTCACTTTGTTTGCTATTTCTTGTTGTTGTTCTAGATCCTTATAGTCACCTTCTAACTTTTTCCTAGCTGCAGTTGCTGCAGCTCGCTGTTTACGTTCATCATCTAATTCTGCTTCAAGATCTCTAGCCTGCAATTAAAAGATTGAAACTCAAGTTTTTAAAATGCTTTACAAATTACATAAAATTTTTTTAATTACATTAGTATTGAAAGCATTTTTTAAATAGATTTCACAATGAAACAAACGTTTATATATAATAAAATGGTTTGCAAGTTAAATATTAAGCACAACTGTGATTTAAGTTTATCAGTAATTCTTTCAAAATATATTTTTTATAAAGATCAAATTACTTTTCTTAATTAATATAATGAAGTTTGATATTTTGATTATAATTTTTAAAAACCTACTTGTTTGATTAGGGATTTCCTTTTTTCTTCATTTTGTTCATCCCTTGCTTGTAAATCTCTTTCCAGTTGTGCTTTCAAAGCTTGCATATTAACTTCTAACCTTAATTTAGAATCTTCAGTTAATTGTAATTCATCCTCTAATTCTTCAATTTGATGTTTTTGTTCTTCTAACTGACCTTCGAGTATTCTTTTAGCTTTTTCCAATTCGTGAACCTACAAAGAAAAAAAAAGTTTTAAAGATTTCTGATACTTTTAAAGATAGATCTTAAGATCTATAAAATAATAGAAAAAACATGAAAAATAGTATCAATTACACACATAAATAATTGCAATACATTAATATTAGTGCATTAATAACAATATTAATTACATACATTTTTATCAGCTGTCCCCTGACTGTTGACTAGTTCATCTAATTCGGCTTGTAATTGCTTCCTTATTCTTTCAAGTTCTTCATTACGCTCTTCCTTTTCTTCAAGATCCCTCACAAGAGATAATATTTTAGTTTCTTTTTCTCGAACTTCTCGTTCAGCATTATCTCTTTCTTGTGACATTCTTTCAGATATTGCCTTTTCCTCAGCTAGAAGTTGGTCAAATTTTCTTTGCCTTTTTTCTAAATCAGATACTTTAGTTCGTTGACTGTCAAGTTCTATAGTTAAATCTTCAACCTTGAATAAAATTTAGATGTAATTATAATGCCGAGAGATCATGCTATTCATAAGATTCAAAACAAAAAACTTAAATTGATTAAAAAATTGCTAATAAATAAGAATGAGATAATTAATGATCTTTAAAACATTTATTAAAAAATTCTTTTAATACAAACAAAACATATGCATATTTTCTTTAAATAATTTTAAAACTTTACACATAATTAAATGAAAGTACATTAAACACAGAAAGTACAATATTTAAATCTAGTTTATCAAATAAAATTTAAATAATTCCCGCACAAAATAACTTTTGAACATAAAATACTAAAAAACTTTTTAAAATTAAATATGTTCTCCTAGTGAAACTTGCTACAAGTTTTTTTTTTTTTTTTTTTTTTTTTTACTTTACTTTACTATCATAACATTTCTAAAATCATAAATTAAAATACCTCCGACTGTAATTTCCGTTTAGACTTGTCCAATTTATCATGGACTACTTGTAATTCATCCAATTTATGTTGCAGAGCATCATGATCTTTTAATAATTTCTTTTTCTGCTCTTCTAATACAGCTACTGCATCTGCTTCTTCATCAGCCTTTTTTTTATACTCAATAATCTAAATATTATAAAAAATCCCAAATTTGAATCAGTTATAATTAGGTTAATCATAAAAATTTCATAACTAACAATAATACAGTAAATAAATTATACTAGATATGTTAATTATGAGTAAGTATCTTATAAACAACTATACTTCTTCAAACACACAAAAATTTAGTTGCAACATTTTTTTTTACAATTATATTTGATTAGAATTTTCAAGTGAAACTTAGTAAAAATTTCAATAACACATATATCCGCATGTCTAGAAGTGCAAAAATTTGAAGAATGATGAATTCTCTTAAAATATATGGGCATAATATGTCATTGGCAATGGATAACATTAAAAAAAAAATACCAACACAGATATGATGCTGACAGCATGTGTGATATGTACTATAAATAAAAATTACCCTTACAATGAGATGGATCACAAATTAATGACATTTCGAAATTTATTACAATAGTATTCTGTCGGACAATATCTATCATATTTTAAGGTTGAGATCAATTAAATCTTCCTGGTAATCAATATCCTTAAGATTCCAGTACATTGTGTTTTATATCTTAATATTTATATACTTTAAAGCAACTATAAAAGTTATTTTAAGTAATAAAATCATGGATATAACTAATAGAAAGAGCTCTTAATACTTTCATAAATACAAATAAAATTATTGTACTCTAATGGATACAGTGACAGGCAAGAATTGAATTTCTGGTAAAACTCATTTTATAGAAGAAATATGAATGAAATACATGAGAAAATTTCGAAATCCTACAAAATTAATGAAGTTAAGACAAGGGAATTTTAGACAATATCCATAATTGGAAGATGTTTAGTAAAAAAAAAATTGAAATGAGGTTTGGCTGAATTATTAAAGAAAAAAAAATTCTATTTAATTATTATTAATACAAAAATTTTCCTTTAAAATTTCTGTTCCTTTATGTACAATTCATTTTAAGTTTGAATTCGGTTATTACTCTAGAAACTCGTGGATGTACTCAAATTTTATAATTTTGATGACATAATTCAGCAGTTTCTACCTTGGTGATTTTTACATTTATTTACATTTGTCTTTTCTTTATTATGTTGTTTTTAAACATTTTCAAATTTTTAATCACCAGGTTTAATTTTCCAATGAAGTCTTAACTGATCTATTTTTTTAATATAGATATCAATTTTAAAAATAGCAAATAAACTGAACAAAATAATAAAAAATTAAATAAAATTCAAAACTTTAAAAACAATTATCGAATCTAAAACTTAACTTACTTGAGTATTTAAAACAGTTAATTGCTTCTCCAAACTCTTTTTAGCTTCTTCTTCTTCATCAAGTTGTTCTTGCAAACTTTCACGTTCACTTTCAAGTTGTCTTAATCTAGAACTCAGGGCTAATTTTTGCCTAGTTTCATCTTGCAATTGTTCCTTAATTCGAGAGACGAAAAATTTGTTTTTAAATATTAAATGTAAAACATATTGAAAATATAATTAGAAGTTTCAAAAATAAAGTTATATATACTAAATATTAAATTAAAAGTAACTAATAATCATCCTAAACTTATTACAGTTTACTTAAAAATAATCTATAAATTAATATTTAAAATTTATAAAATAATTATGAGAAAAATACTTAGTTTTAATGTATATATTGATGAAAACAAATTGTACAGTGATTTTATTAAAAAATACCCAGTTACATTGGCCAGTTAACCAATATGACATATGCTTATTGGTTAATTTAACACCTGAAATTTTCAAAGGACATCTTTCTTTTTTAAAAAAATATTTACAAATTTAAAATCTACTACTCTTTCTAACGTCTGTTTTAAATTATATATATTTTTTATAAGAAGTTTGATTAAGCTATTTTTTGGCAAAAATAATTTTTTATAAAATATTGTTAAATCTTCTAAGAAAAATCAGAAATTTTTTTAAAAATATAATTGAATACAAATGAAAATATTTTTTTGTAGGTATAAACATCAATAGATAAAGAAAGACCAAAAATTAAAAATAATAACCTGACTCTCTGCAAGTTGAGACTCCAAAGTAGCGACACTTTTCAAACTCTGAGTAGCCTTACTTTCCATATCCTCAAATTGAGCACTAACTGAATCTAATTCAGCCTAAAGATACAGAAAAATTTGAATTTTAAAGAAAACACTTTCCATATTAAAATTTCAGAAAATAACATAAGTCACTTTATAAATAAGAACTTACAAAAATGGGATTTTAATTACCTGCAGCTTTTGTGCCCTCTCGGACATTTCACCTTTATTTCTTTCAACGTCATCTAATTTTATAGCTAATTCTTGAGCTTGATTTTCCAACTGTTTTCTTCGTCTTTCTGATTCTAGACGTGCAGATGATAAAGTTTGCAACTCTGATGACAAAGTACTATTTTCATTTTCAAGGTTGTTCCTTGCTTTTTCTAAAGCTCCTTTTGTCTGTAAAAATAAATGCATTTAATTTTATTACAAAAATAAGATAGATAAAATTTTAAACTGCATAATCAATCAATTACAGGTTAATAAATCTGTCAACTTTGAAAAATGTCATTGGTTAAAATTGTTATGGTTTTGTAGTAATAATATTATACATAATATTAATGTCACAGTAAAAAAGATAAAATAAAAATATTACTTCCAAAATACACTAATATTTAAGAAACATATCAGTCATTTTCCATTTAGTTTCTATATATCTACTGATTATCTGTATAAACATAAGGAAAATGTTGTAGAATATAAAATAAGTAATTAGTGAGGGAAAATAAACTGTTTGAAATGAACAAGATAATAAATATCACAATATTTCAAAAATCTATAGAATAAGACCTGTCCCCATAAAAACCTATGATTTTCTTCGCATTTTGAAGATCTGTGATTGTTGAAACATAACTTGAAAGACAAGCAAATGTATTTTTTTCCCCCATAGAAAATTGAAAAAACTAATTATACTAAAACTTAAAATAAATAAAACAACTTTCTAATTTACTTAGTTTAATTTTTTAACAACTTTTTATTTTACTTTTACAAAACATAATATTGTTACTATTGTATAGAAAAAGGGTAAAAGTTATTTTTAAATAGCAAAAACAATTTTTTACTCACTTTTTGTAATGAGTCGAGTTGTTCATTTAATTTTTCTACCACAACATTATGCTTCTGCCTCAAATCACCAATTTGATTTTGATGTAAAGCTGTTTCTTCTTCTAAATTTCGTTTTAAAAAATTAAGTTCTTCTTCCATTTTTGTTCTTAAAGCTTGCTGGGTGGCTGATGAATTGTTTGAATCCAACAATTCATTTTTCAATGCTTCAAGTTCCTAACAAAATTAATAGTATTAATTATATAAATAAAATATTAACTGCAGCTGGAAACATTTTTTTAAAATCAACAAAAATTACTTCATTCAAATCTCTTTTCAATTTCTCAGCTTTTGCTCTAGCTTCCTTTTCAGCTTCTAAATCTTCTTGAGCTTCAGTTAATTGATTCTCCAATTCTCGAAGCATTTTTTGTGCTTGTGCTTTAGCGATTAGTTCTTCATCACACCTAAAAGCAAAGAAATTGAGAGGGAAAAAAAATCAAATGCTGCAACATAATGAATATATATTTTTAAATTTAACACACCTAATTATTAAAAAACGAAGATATGCTGCTTTGGTCGAAAATATGGGGCACACTTTAAAAATATAATTATTTTTAAATCATTTTTAAAATAAATGTGATATTTTTAAGATTTACAAATAAAAGTTTTTTTAAAAAATTAATATTGTATGCAAAAAAAAAAAAAAAAAAAAATTTTAAGGTGAGTATTTTAAAATAAATGTGATATTTTTAAGATTTACAAATAAAAGTTGTTTTAAATTTTTTCTTGTCATTTTAAAATAACAAAACAACTTAATTCTTTATTAAATATTACATTATTTTAGAAATTTTATTATAAAAAATTCCAAATTTTGAAATTAACACTCATATGGCACATTTATATTTTATTTTTGTATGAATAATGAAAGTCTTGGGTTAATATTACCAAAAAATTAAAATATTCATCTTAGATGTGCAGAAATGGGAATTGGATTGGATACAAAGATAAATTCGGATATATAAGGGAAAAAGATTGATATGAAAAGTAATTTCAGAAAGTACGCATTTTTATCTGATTTGAAAATAAAATTATTTCATTTTAAATGCTACTGAATTGATTACGAAAAATGGCAAACGAATGTCTGTATGGAAAAATAGTAAGGAGTTTTATAAAAGATTCTAAAAAAAACTAAAGCTAGAAAAAACAGTGGTTTTCTGTGAAAAACAAGCATTTAAAATGAATTCTAGATAACAGGCACTTTACATTGGGAAATTGGTGGAAAATTTTATTTTCTAATATATTAAACTTTCCAAAAATCTTTCCTTTGATACTATTTCCAGAGATGCCAACAACATACCAAGCTTTTCATAGTGCAAAGGGTCATAAATCATAAACCTCACTACCTCAACTAATAAAATGACTACTAATATTAACAAAATAAAATGACAACAAAATTCACATCCAACAAAGATGCACAAATAAATTTTGAAATAAATAATGTTGTACAGCATTTTAAAAATTAAATAAAAGTATTGTAAATACAAAATACTTCATTAAAAAAAAATTCAAATATTCCTTTAAAAACATAATATTCATTAATAATTTAAGTATTCTTATCTCTAAAAAGTGTGGTATAAATATGAAAGTAGCGACAAAATTTCATTGCTGTTATAAACCAAGGCCAATGTCACCAAATATTAAAACAGGGGCTGCTAACCCAAATGATCTTATGTGCCACTTTGGATATGCATCATAACTCTGCAGGCCGCATATAAAATTCTATACCCCACATTAGATTTAGATTTGTAGATTTTTTTTTTTGGAATGAAAAATTAAAACAAAATTATTTATTATTTTTGTGTTTACTATTATTCTTACAAGTAATGATACTAAATGAACATTGTTAATAAATATATAACACTAAAAATGAAAAATAAAAAATATATAAATATAACTGTAATAAAAAAAATGAAATCGTTAAAAAGTTTCATCTAACTAGTGTGATATTTCCTTCTCCACTCTTTCACTTATCTTTTGCAAATCGATTTTAATTTGGTTATTTGCACATCGTAAATGATGTTGCGTTCGTTATGTTTGAGAGTGTTTTGTGTTTGGTCAATTTCATTTTCGGAGGGGGGAACAGGATGACAATTCTCAGGTGTAAGTTGAACCAAACAACTTGAACTAAGAGTTTGGTTTGCTCTGCTATCAACAATCAACTGACATATCTAGGGACGGTAACTGCGTCACTAAGGTCACTCAAAGTAAACCTGCTATATCAGATATTCCAAGATGCATGCGCCTCATGAGTTCGCAGAATATAATTTAATTATTCTGTAAATTCATAAATAAAACAGACAATATCTGTCATATATTTGCAAGAATATTATTTTAAAATCAAAGTTAATTTTTTCTTATAATTTTGGCAGTTAATTTTCAAATATATGGATGCACATATAATGTATTTTTTAATACATGGCTTTAACTACTTTAGAAATTATAAAATAAATATATTTTATAAAGGTGTGATAAATCTCGCAGGCCACAGGTCGGCCACCTCTGTATTAAAATCTCACTTAACTATTCCTACGATTCAAGATTAAGTGCTTTATTTAATAATTTTTTTAAACTATTTTGAAAATGAATTTTTAAGGAGGCCTCATGTCATTGGCTTAGGCTGTATATACAACAATGTATAAATGATATAAAATAAAAATAATTTTAATAGAAAGGTATATTTCCATAATTTAATTAAGAATTACACTAGAAGATGAGCCTTTTTATCAAACTAATAAATTTATTAATATTTACTTATTAAGTGCTTGAGTTAATTCTTCTTCTTTTCTTCCAAGTTGTACCTGAATTTCTTCAACTTGTTGCTTCTTTTCCAACAGTTGTTCTTTTACATCATTAAGCTCTGATTCTGTTTTTCTAGAAGCTCTTTCAAGTTCTTGTCTTACCTTTAAATACAGCCATTTAAAACATTTAACCCGCATTACAGAATTACAAATAGGTACAGAAAAAAAAAAATTCTTGTGGTTTTTTTTTTTTTAATTGGCAAAAATACAAACCAAATGTATACAACATGAACATACAAAACAACATGAAAAATGAATGAAAAGCTTCAATAAAAACAAGGCTAAGATGGGTGAAATTACTAAACACAGTTAAACATACTTTTTTGTAAAATAAAAGATAAACTGGCAGGAAAGGAAATTTTACAAAACAAAAGAAAATTGCTGCAATAAACATTGCAAATTATTTTCTCAGCTAAATAATATTACAACTAATATCATTGAGCTATAAAAGCAATTAAAATAATGTTGTAAATTGTTAAATTAAAATTTTTATCTTTATTTTTAATTTAATTTAACTTTACTGCCACAGATAAATTCCAGCATTTTTCCATAGATGATTTAAGCTGCACATATGTATTTTATTGTTTACAAATACTTAAAAAGTGAATGATAATTTACTTCTTTTGTAGATTTTCCAAGTGATGGTCCCAATAATCTTTTTATTTAATCATTTTAAATTTCAAGAATTAACTAATTGGAGAATATGTACAATTTACATAAAATTACTTTTAAAACTGAATGAACATACTTTCATTTCTTATTTAGATAAGCCTTCATTTTTAAAAGAACAAATATTAATAATGCTACACCATTTACCATTCACTTAGAAATTCTAATTCAACTTTTACAAAATATAGAAAATAAATAATTAAAATTATTACTATTATTATTAAATTTTAAAGACATATCTTTCTTAACATATTTTCTTTTAGATATTTTGTAACCAGTAAGAAAATTTTTTAACCTAGTTGTAAATTACCTGTTGTTCTCTACGTAATTTATCGTCTATTTCTGCAATGGTAGCTTCATGCCTGGCTTTTAATTTTGATAAATGTTTAGATTTTTCTTCTTCTTCACTAAGATTTTGAGAAACTTCAAGTAGCTTTTCTTCTAGCACTTTTCTTTCTTTTAAAACCTAGAAAATTTTTTTAAAGAATTTAAGCTTAATTTTCATAGTAAATATTTAAGAAAATCAAAATTGAAAAGAAAAGTTAAGCTTACTTTTTGATTACTGTCTTCAAGAGAAGCAAAGTCCTCTTCTAATTTTTTAATTTTCGAATCTAACGTTACTTTCTCTAACTGCAATTTTTGTCTAGCACCTTCTTCTTCTTCAAGTCTAGAAAAAAATGAATGAAAATATATATTGATAAAATATGCATATTTATGAATTTAAATATCTCTTTACTTTTTGTAAATAGATAAAATTTAAATGTTCATTTTCAAATTTTACTTATCTAAAACATGTCCTACTTCTTAGTACAGTGGGATGTATTTTAAAGTTTGAACAAACAAAACATTGCCCTGGATTTAGAAATTCTTGGGATTTCAGTATATCAAAAACTTTAATAACAATATAAATAAAATTAAATAATTTCTACATGGCTGCTTTTTATAATATGAATTTAATATTCTCCAAGTGTTCCCCAACATATGTGGTGTAATAATTTGGATACCAATAACGATTCTGCATTTCTATCCAATCAAGTGAGAATATGGGAGTCTTAGTCCTTAACATATCTTCATAAGAAAAAATCAAGTTAAAAAATATATAGTGAACTCAAAAGTCATACAATTTGGCTACCTCATTTACACTTCTATTGCAACAATTTTGCCCAAATTTGGGGATGCACCATATTGCTCGAATATTACAACTAGCTGATGGTATTGAAATTGGAGAACTTATAACTCTAACGTGTTTAGTTAAGTTATTGAGGTTGTTGTTTGCTCAACCAAGAAAAATGACTTAATTTTGGTATCTGCTATCTATAATATCAAATACTGGGCTACTTCTTTTCAATTCTCGAATGAGTGAAGATTCTCCAAGCTCCAATTTCTACAGTTATGTATATTTACATTTTATGACACATGAAAAATGGATTTATTGTTGAAAAACAATTTCAAAAAATAACTTTCATCATTTTTTAAATGGGTGATAAAGTATATTTAACAAATTGAAAGCCATAGGTTTATCTTTTGAGTATATAGCTTACATAATTTTCACTTTGTATGCATGGAGGCAAGGACAGTTATGTAAATACAGTTATAAATGGCTTGAAAAGTTACTTGTGCAGTTGACTTTCATGAGCTGTAAGAAAAAATTTCTTAGGCTTGATCAACATCTTTCTGCCCTGCATGGGTTTTCCCAACTCTGTTTTTTAGAGTAGTATGCTACAAATTTGCTGAAATTTTTTTAATCACAAAAAAATTATTTAAATGAGATTCTTTTTTTTTTTTTTTACACCTGAAGTGGCATTGTGTAGTGATGAAGAATTTGTTTAAAAAAAATCTACAATAAGCACATTACTTTCTCTTATGTACTCATTTTTAATTCTGGTATCATAACTGCCTATAATACAATGCCATACTGCCACGGTATTGTTGCATATACGTATTTAGATTATTATTACAATTTCATAATCATTTCTTTAATCATATTTTTTTTATTTCATACTTATGAAGCATAGAAATTTTAACAATTTATGCACATTCTGTACTAGTTTAATGATAATTATTGAGCAAAAAAGTTACTAAATGATGAAAAAATTTCCATTACAAATAAGCATTATTGTAAATAGTAAATTATTGTAATGTACCATTTATTTTTGTTTTTTAATGAGTCCCGATTTAAAATTAACAAGCAACTAAAATTTTATAATTAAAACAAGAAATATTGCAAAAAATAGAAATAGAAAACATAGTAAGATATTTAAGTAAAATAATAATATCTTAAAAAGTACATCATTAATTTTAATTTTAAAAAGTATGCAAAATTTTCAATATTTAATGAAATTGGTTGCTTAAACAGTCCTCATGTAAAATTGTGTTTATTAATTAGCCTATATATTTTAAACAATGCTTACTGTTCTTCAAGATCTTGAATAGTTATTTGTAATTTCTTTTTCTCTGCAGTCATATTTTGATTTCGTTCCTCCTCTTCTTCTATTCTAGCTTCCATATCTTGCAAAATGTCTTCCAATTCCTGTTTTCTAGCTTGTAATCTTAATCTTAGTTCTTCAGCTTCAGCACACAGTTCCGTTTCTGCTTGTAATTGTTCAGCTAAAGTTGTTTTTTCTTCAGATAACTAAATAGCAAATGAATTTTAAAAAAAGCACTCTTTCAAAAGCTGTTGTAAAAATTGTCACAAAATAATTTTTTACTTATTTAAACACTCTAAAGTAATAGCTAATACATTTTTATTTAATAAAATGCATCAATGTTAATTAAAAAACATTTCAATATGGAATAAAATGCATACCTGTTGAAGTTTTTGATTTAATTCTGATACTTCCATCTCAGCCTTTTCCATTTTTTCCTTGACTTGTTTCAGCTCATCCTCTTTTGCACTTAATTTTTCTTCTTGTTTAGTAACTTGAAGTAAAGGCTTCACCTACACAATTTAAGTTTGAAAAAAATAAGAATATTATGCTTAACTTCTATGTTTTAAAGCATTTATTATTATTGATAGTGTTGAAATATCTATAATAATGCATAAAGTTGTTTACAGCTAAGCAGAAAATTTTGTAAAGAGAACCTTTAAATATTTTATTTACACTTAAAAATCAATGTAAAGACATTTTCATTTTAAAAACCAAAAAAATTATTCACTTCACTAAACTGAACATATAAAATGGATAACATAGTTAAATTTAGAAGAAAACAAATATAAGAAAATACATATATTGATTTTGGCAATTATTCTTAAGATAGTATTTTATTATTATTATTATTATTATTATTATTGTCAGATACTTTTAAAGCATTAAATATGTATATGTGATTATAGCATAATATATACAATTATATGCATCATCAAAGTTACATACCTTTGTATACAGTCTCCACCATGCCCAGTTTCGTAATTTTAAATATGCAGCACAATTTCTTTGAATGATTCGAATAGCATTCAACTGCTGTAAGCGCTTATGGAAGTTTCTAAAAAAAATTGAAAGTGTGAATATTTCACTAATAATTTAATAAAGAATATTTAAAAATGATTTAGAATTAAATCTCACCTTCTAGCTAAAGCACCACGACAAAATGATTGAAACTGTACAATTAAATCTGATATTTTAAGGTCCCTTTCTTCTTCTAAATGGGCTAAAACTCCAGCACGAAAAAATATTTTACTTTGACCAATTCTGTACAAATTTGGATCTAAGTCTAAGGCATAAATCTAAAAAAAGTAATGAAACCAATAAAAAAATATTAATGCAAAAGGTTTAAAAAATTTACAAAATAAATATTAATAATTTTTTTAAATAATTACAAAAATTAACTTTCACAAAATATTCTTCTATAATTGTCTTAAAAGACAATTTGATTAATTTGCAAATAAATTTTGATTAATAAAATATATTACTAAGGAAAGTGTAGGCAATTTTAAGAAATAAATAATATTCAGCCAAAAACTATAATGCTCAATATATCTACAATCCCCCCTTATAAAATTTAATACACATATAATGCAATATTACAATGAAAATAAATAATTTTGTTAAACATTATTCAAATATACACTACATAATAGTACTGCACATTAACTTTATCATTTTAAAAGGTTAACACTAAATATGAGCAGTTTTCTTTGAAAGTGATGCAAGTTCATTTCATATTATATGGAGATATTTAAAGGTTTCTATTTGAATGGTTTGAAAAATATTGGTATATGCTAATAAACTCATTTTAAGGTTTTAAATATAAAACTGATTTTAGTTTATAATGTGATCGTTTTTAAAGTATTAATAAAAAGATAACTTCAAATAGGTTTACACCACTTTCAAAGACTACAAAATGCAAAAATCGTAGATTTATGAAATATTAAATATGGGATTTCAATTGACTCAAACCAATTTTTTTATATTATATTTTTTAAACCAATTTTTTTTTTTTATCTTTTTATTAAATATACAACAAAAACAATTAATAATTTTAAAAGTAATCGTACTTATTTAAACTTCAAGTTAAGTGAACGAACAGAACACACAGTTTTCACTACCTATGGAGTTCTTTGGTGATGATTCAGAAGGAAACAACAAAATTTCAGCGAATTAACAAAAATTTATTTCACATGAACGGTATTGCCACACATATAAAAACGAAGCAGAGAAATTATACAGTATAATATTTGAATTAAATATTATGTCATTACGGAATGTGGACTTGCACTACTTTCAAAATAATTATATTTGCAATTTTATTAACTACACAAATTTATATTGACAAAATGTGAAAATTTTGAAGGATCTTTTTGGGAACTGTTTATAGAAAAAAAACTCATAGTTAATGATAACATTGAATGCAATCTCCTAACTTTTTGTTAAAAATTGACTTACACCACTTTCAAAGAAAACAGCTCATATAATTTTAAAAAATACATCATTTGATCTAAATAACATATTCCATTACTTAGACTTTTATAATGATTATTGACGACTATATATAAAGTATTTAAAATATCAAATCTATGAATGTGATAATTGCAGTCTTTCAATAAGAGAAACTTTGTTTGATAACATTAAAAATGTCTTTTTAATCAATCAATCAATCTGTAGGGATATCAAAAAGCATTTCTGGCATTTAATTCAGAAATTGCTGCTGGTCTTTAGATTCAAATTTGAATGTATAAGAACAGCAAATATGCATATAAAGAAAACTAAAATACAACAAAAATGAAGTACTAAAAAAACTTTATATTTAAATATCTTTATATTTGTTATTGATTAGTTTATTTGTTGAGATTCGTTTGGAATGCATAAAAAAAATATTGCAAGAAAATTTCAGATTAAAAATTAAACATTTTTAAACCAGAAAAAAAAAAAATGTATACCATTTTTTCACAAGCTAATTTTCCATCCATAAAACCTTTAGGAATTGCATTAGGTGTAAGTAGCTCATACCTACACAAAAAATAATTTATTTTAATTAATATCATCTACATACATTCAAAGGGAAAGTAAAAAGGAAATTAAAACTCAGGAGATAAAAACTGGTTCATTTTTACCTCTGTCTAAATTCTTGAAATGCAATTCTGTTGGGAAAACCTTGCCTACATATTCTTATACCTTCTAAAACACCATTGCAACGTAACTGATCCAATACCAAAAGAGCATCAATTTTCCCAGCCTAAAAATGTAATGAACAGAATTAATATATAGCTAATTGCAGCATAAATTTAAAGTAAAAACATAATAACCAGAATAAAATAATTTTTTAAATTAACAAATAAAAAACTAAAATGAAAAGTAGGAAGGTGTAAGTAGTTCATACCTACACAAAAAATAATTTATTTTAATAAATATCATCTACATATATTCTAAGGGAAAATTGAATTTAAAAAATTTCCAAAGTTAATTACAAGATACATTTATTTATTAACATTTAAACATTTATTTTTAACATTATCTTATACATTTACTATATTAATTCATTTTTCAATAATTTAACTTATAATGAGTGGCATCCTCATATTAAGTTCTATGTTATTAAATCCTCATATTAAGTTATTTTATGTATTGAATGACACTTATTAATTTATATATATTGTTTTACAGTTTAACAAATAAATCAACATACTCTTTTCTCATGATTAGGAATTATGCACCGCACAAAATTTGGATTAGTATTCCTTAATGTTGCCATCAATTTAGCTAATTGTTCTTTATAAAGCTGACTAACAGTTCTAAACATTCCTTTTCTTGTTCTAGCACCAAATTGAGTATCACCCATTGTAGCAGCAGCCATACCCACAATTTCAGCTAAAAAAAAATATATTAAATGTTTTTTTAATATTACTTTGAAATGTAGTAATATATAACATTTTAGTCAAAAAAACATTCATAATAAATATTTATTAATAGAAATTCTTCTAAAGCTACTTAACATTAAAAGCAAAACTAAATTTAAATTAATTGAATAGTTGTAGAAAATTACAAAAGTATTGAGCAAATATTTAAATAATTTAAAGAAAAACAATGAAATAAAAACGAAAAATATTTTAATTCATATAAAATCAAATATTAATAAATATGCAACATTCTATAAGAAATAAAATTTCAGGATATTATCTATAGCATATTCAAAATTTACATAGAATAGTCATATACATATTATATATATATCTTTTGATTGGATAAGTGACATTTTAATTAAAGAAAGATGTAAAATTTTCTATAACACAAAAAGATATTGAAGACAGGGAATATCTTTTTTTATTGTTATGTTGGCAAGGGGAAAAAAGCTAAAAATTTAATAGAATTTTTACCATCTTTCCAGATATGAACAACAAAAGGATCTTGAGAACTTTGCAAAAGGGAGACTATATTTTCATTTAAAGGATCCATGTTCTTTAAAAGCCATTTATCTGCTGAATAATCAACCTAAAAAATTTAATCATCAAGCACATTTTAAACAGAACAATTATGATTTAATTGTGATGTTAAGTTTGAATCATAATTCACATGTCATTCAAAATCATCTTTGTAAGCAAATACAATTAATTAAATATTATGATTAGGACAATTTAAGGAATTTCTTACATAAATTATTAATGGATAAATAATTCAATAAATTACATAAGATTCATTAATAAGCTTAATTATAATTCATGAAAAAGAAAACCATTAAAAGAGTATTTTCATTAAATTAAATAAGAAAAATAAAAAATAAAATTAATATAAATGAATTAATATCCTACTTTTCCAGCATAATGAATGATACTAAAATCAGCATTTGCTCTAAAATCTGACTTCATATACTTAGGATGTACAGCATGAGATGTATCAAGTTTATCAACAAAAGTTTTAACAGTAGCTTTGGGAAACCAACATTCTTCATCTAGTAGAGCTAAAATCCCCATAGGCTATATTAAATAAAAAACAATAACATACGATTAGAGAAATTTATAAAATTATATTTTAATGTTATGAATATTAATGTTAGCACAAAACTAATTAATATCAAAATAAAACTAAATGAATTGAAAGCAGCAAAATAATGTCAAATGTGAAATAATTACTTTTTCAATCAAATCAATTGTAGGTTGCAAATCTAAACCAAAATCAATAAATTTCCATTCTATGCCTTCTCTTTGATACTCTTCTTGTTCTAGCACAAACATTGTGTGATTGAATAATTGTTGTAATTTCTCATTCGTGTAGTTAATACATAACTGTTCAAAAGAATTTAGCTACAAAAAAAAATACTTTATGAGAAACACAGTATATACTTAAATACTTAAATAGTATATATAATACTTAAATAGTATATACTTATATATTTGTATATACTTAAATATATAAGTATATACAAATACAACAGAATATATGTATTTCATAACAAAAAAAATAAGCAAAAAATGTATTCTAATAATGACGCTTTTTAGGACTGAGCTAGAATATTTTAAATATGAATTTATATTCAGATAATAATAAAAAAAAAGGCCAAAAAATCTCCATATTATTTATCTCCTGCCTGATCCAGCAATAGTGGTGCCACATGTATAATTTTTGGTAAAAAAAAGAACAAAAAAACTTTGTACTATATACACTATATAACTGTATGCTACAGCATGCAGCTCACTAATGAAGCTTATTATGTAACAATGAAATATTGTTTCTGTTACATGTGCTTGGTATCTTAAACTAACTTTTGATAAAGCATGCTATACATTTGCGAGTGTGTATATCTTGAAATAGCATATTCAAAATAGAATAATTTTCATAATTTCTAACAGGTTGCATTTATTTAATTTTATTTATTGCTAAAAAGATGTTGATAATTTCCCCCGAAAGTGTTTATTCCATAGTTTTTCATCCACTTGTACATAATGGAAGTGTGACATAAATCATACCTTTAATGCTTTTATAAGTGTTAATGCAGATATTAACATAAGATATATATGTAATGTAATGCTTTTATACAATTATATTTTATCATCCCATTTCAATTTTAGAAGGAAAAAAAATTATTTATACTTTTGCTTTACACTAAAATGTTACATATTATCTTGGTAAGGATCGAATAAGCATAACTGAATGGTGACTTTTTACATTTAATTTCTACCAAAATTTAAAAAAAAAATTTCACAAATTATACACAGCAGCCTATAATCCATTCATTATAGACTAGAAATTATCCAAATATGTTTCAGATATTAAACAAATGAAAAATAAATTAAAATTTTTAATGTAATTCTCTTTAAAAAAATTCATGCAAAAGACTATAATAGGATTTATAAATTATTTCTATAAACTGCATTTAATTCTAAATAATAATTATTTTTAATGTATCAATTAAAATAATACAGGAATAATAATAAAGTACATAAGTTATTAATTTCAATTTTGGCATAACACACCTGTCCCCTGATTTATATAGTACTTCTCTAAATGATTTCACTTTTACACAGTTTTAAAATATTGGATTTAAAAAAAAAAAATGTGCTGTCATTTATTAATGCCACTTGGTAACATTGCACTTATATTGTCCCTTCTTAATTTCATTCTATTTCCAA
This sequence comes from Caerostris darwini, assembly GCA_021605075.1. Lineage (NCBI taxonomy): Eukaryota > Metazoa > Arthropoda > Arachnida > Araneae > Araneidae > Caerostris > Caerostris darwini. The sequence continues at coordinate 559,159 of BPLQ01012350.1, read as the reverse complement.
TTCCATTTCTTCCAATCTAAAAATTGGGATTTCCCAATTTGTAAGTACAAAACTATCTGTTGATGTAATTCAGTATAGTAATTTTTAGCTGCAGAAAGGTGCACATCATTGTGTTTTTCTATTCAGAAATTTTTGAACTTCATAATTACTGGCTAGTGAAAAACAATTATAGTTTTTGTAGCATTTTTATAACTTTTTTTTAAATTAAAAAAAAATTTTTTTTTTTAAATCTTTACCATGCCAAAAGAAATTTTTTTACAAAATGAAAAGAAAAAAAAAAGTTATTTCTTTAGAAAGCAAAATTAAAATTTCATTCCATAAATGAAACCCCAATAAGGGCAATAAGAAGAATGAAGCTGCATCTTCTATGAGTATGAGCACAGCTTCATAGTTAAGAGGAGATACTGCAATGGAAAATATGGAAAAAGCATTACTGATATAGCTAGAAAACACTACTCAAAAGATGATTCCAACTGATACCAATACAATTACAAATAAGGCTCTGAAGATTTATAAAAAAGTAGTTAGTTTTATTTTATGTTGAAATAAATGACTGAATTATGCACATTTTAGTTTGTTTTTGATTTACATGGTTTTCTAAGGAACCTCTCTTCTGTGTAAAGCAGGGGATAGGTGTACTACTAAATACATGAAAGAATAATTTTTTTACAGAAATCGAATATGCATGACATATAAATGTTCAGGGTATGGAAGAGGAGAGTTTTTTTTTAAACCCTTTCTAGTAATTATATAACTAAGTTATATGAAAGAGCTACATGCAGTAGAAGAAAATAATTATAAATAATTTGTTATTAAATAGAAACTATTTTACTAATGAATCTCTAAAATAACTAAAATTAAATCAATCAGAATTTTATAAAATAAAATTAAAAACAGATATATAATATCAAAATTCAGAAACACTTTCAAAATAAAATAAAATTTAAAATTAATACAAAATAAAAATTTATAAAAACTATAATTTTTACTAGCATGCATAACTGAATTTTACAAAAATATATACAACAAAATTTTGTATTTATTTTTTTTAAATACAAGTTACAGATTTAACCAAAAGCAAATTTTAACAAAAAATAAACAAATTAACAAAATCAAAAATATTCAAACTTACATCAAATATTTCAAAACCAGCAATATCTAAAATACCAATAAAGGAAGCACCTTGCCGTTTTGTTCGATCAAGTGAACGGTTGATTCTGTTCACCAACCATCTGAATAATCTTTCGTAACATGCTTTGGCAATAGCTTCTACAGAGAATTCGGCCTGCAAATTAACAAATACTCTGTTAATTTTTTGCAAAGAATAAAAAAAATGATAAATGAACAATACAAGACAAAATAACTCAGACTCTGAAATTATATTCTTAATTAAAAATCTATTATAAAAGAACAAATTCAAAACAGATCAATTACCTGCTCTTTAGTTTGCGCTTTACTGACAAAGTCTCGACCAACTTTAATTCTTGGTCTAATAAATGCTCTGGTCATATCGGTTACTTTCAAACCAAGTAAGGTACCTATTTTTTGTGCAACTGTTGTTTCCATCAAAAATGCTTGATCAGAATTTCTTTCTTGTTGAAAATCCATGTTACCAAATAAAAGAACAGCAGACAACACTTTAAATATCGCTATATAAAAAGTTTTACACAATTAATAAATAATAAAAATAATTTTGGAAAAAGAATTAAAGTTAAAAAAAATAATCTCACAACATAAATCTTCAGCTGCAAGACCCATAATAGACATAGCACTAACAGTATTACGGAATTCAAAAGCATCATCAACTCCAGGTACAGCTAAGCCCCCACAGGTTAAAAACCTGTAAGTTTTAGCATCTTCTAACAAAAATTCTTCTACAAAAGAATATAACTCATTAATATTATGTCATTAACCCTGCAGATAAATTTTATATACAATATATGTATTGAAACACAATTTTAAAACATAACTAAAAAAAGTACACATTAACAATATTCAATACAATAAGTATGCAATTAAAAGGAAGTAGGAAAAAAAACACTATCTACATTAATTTATGTTTTTCTGATAAACAATTATGCATTCAATAAAGCTACAGCTACACACAAAACAGATGCAATTAGGCCTTTTTAAAGCCACTTCAACTACTCTTTTGACATTTAGAATAAAATTAACTTAAGTTTAAAAAAGTCACATTTTTTTGCCTGAAAATTTTTTTTTAATAAAATATTTTTGCCGGATCAGCATATATAAAAACTATTTTACTTTAATATTATTTACAAATTCAGATTTTCTATGAAAATAATATGCTACTTTCACTTTTGTTATAAGAATTTTATCAAAAAACAGAAAAGGGAAAATTTAATTACAAAAAACCCCAAAATATTTTTTTTTAAAATGATAATTTTTATTCATAATAGAAGCAGGATATATATATGTACACTATCAGACTATATTCATAATAAATTAACAATATTACAACTTATATATATATATAATAAAAGTAAATTAAATTAAAACTTTTATTGTACTTATTCTGAAGAGAATTTTAAAATTTAATTATTTATAAAAATTCATAAGAATTTTTATGAAAACATGTTTCATAAGTACCTATTTAGTATAAAACAAAAGTTTTGAGAGCCCTTACTTTTTTGTTCTTGTGTTGTACCAGAAAGCATTTGATAAAATATGTGGAAAGTTCTTTCATCTTTTGCTTGACGGATAGCACGTGATTTTTCTAAAAGATCTATTTCCAAGTGAGTTAATTCATAATACTTGCAAATTTTGATTTCACAAAATAATATATATATATATATAATATTTAAGTTATCCTATATTTCCAAATACAAGCCGAGAGGGAGTTACTTCTTTAAAATTTTGCCCTAAATTAAAAACTTATTTAGAAGTCAAAATGAAAAAAAAAATTCTTATAACATTCAAACGCATCGCATGAGGGTGAAAACATTTCCAAACAGTTAAGATTACAAATACTTTCAATCAAATGGCTGTAAAGGAAAAAACCAGACTTCAATGATGATAATTATAAATGCAGTAACCCAATCTCCAATTAGCCTATTGTTTCCCTTCAGTTAATGTCTTGTATATGATTTAATATCTTGTACATTAACATCTTTTTTTCTAAATCTGTACTAGTCATATTTCCTTAAAAATGAGCAGGAAGAGATATTCTTACACAGCAAAATATTATACTGAACATTCTGTCTTGTTGTTACTAATCCCCTGGGGCAAGGAAGCCTACACTAGTCCAAAAAACCCTGTCACAGTCAACTGGTCATTGGCTAAGAGTAATATGCAGTTTCAATTTAGCGAGGAACCACGAGGGCTGAAGACTGACTAAACCTCAAGACAATGCTCTACAATTATATTGGACCTGGACCTACTGTTTAAAGTGGATTCCAAACCACTACAAACATCCATGGCACTGCCGGAACTCAAACTGAAAACCTGTGGCATCAAGCACTAGACCATTCAGGCCAATTGCTCAATATTTCTCCATAAATGAAAAATAATTTCAAGAGTGGAGAAGAAAACATCTAGAATTATCAGATACCAAAACTTTTTTGCTATTCCTTTAACCAGGTTCAAATTTTGCTAACATCAGATTTTTCTATTTTGATGATACACTAAATCAGGAATATAAATAATTTTTTAAATAAAACAACTCATTTGTATGAAACAAATAGCTGATTTCATTAAAAAAAAAAAAATTAAAATACATTATACTTAAAATTTATCACTTGCAAACTGCTAATTAAAAAATAATTACTTTTTTTTGTGTGTGTGAGATTTAAGGTTGTATGTAAGCCAAATCCCATAATTTAGCTTTAAAAAAATTCCACAAATTCTCGGCTAATATACAGTACATAGATTTTACTTAAAAGTAAAACTTTATATTAATATTTACAATCTTTTTTTCTAAATTAATGATTAATTAAAATTTTATTCACAATTGAACTAATTATGTAGTAGGTGATAATATGAAAAAAATATGTAAATTTAGTAAAACATAATTTTAAAATATAATAAAACATGTAATTTCAGTAAAAATAGATAAATTTTTTTAAATAATAAAAGTTTTCAATTAGTCATCTGGCAATAAAATCAAATAATCATTACTAAATAGAATAGAATAAAAGGATACATGTTTCAATATTGGCACCTGCTATAAACCCTGAAGCATCAAAATTAATGCGAATAAATTTCCCCTAAAAAATAAATTTAGTATAATATCAAATACAAGTATCAAAAAATACAAGTATACTAGAGCATAAAACTAATTTCCTGTAAAATACAGCATAAGAGTCAATTTTAAATATATTTAGTAAAGAAAATAAGCATATTAAAAAAATTATACTTCTTTGATTTAATTTTTTGCATTATAATTTATTAAAGACAAATTTTAAAATTAGTTTTAAACCTACAAGAGAATATATTTTAATGGAATTCATTTATTTGTTTATGATATATTTAATAATTTGCATAATCAAATAAATGAATTGAAGATATTTTCAAAATACAATACTGATTTATATACATTAATTAGTAGCATAAAAAAATAAGATTTTAAATATTGTCTAACAAAAGCTTTTATGCTTACTGAAGCTTTTTATTTCACTTGGAAGAAATTTGTTATCATAGAAAATAAAAAAAAACATTCAATGATGAGACTTACGAAACGAGATGAATTATCATTTTTTACAGTTTTTGCATTTCCAAAAGCTTCTAAAATTGGATTGGCTTGTAATAATTGCTGTTCTAATTCTCCCTAAAAAATAAACAATTAGTATGCATTAGTATTGTCACTAACTTTATACAGTATAGATGGAATATTAAGTTTATATAGAATATAATAAGCAAATATATATATTTATAATAATTCAAATAATATTTGCATATTTAACAGAGTTCTAAACCAATATTATTGTGGTAATGAGTATATATTGAGGTACATAAAACTTGTAAAGTGGTTTTAGATTAAAAATGTAAGTTTTAAATTCTTGTAAGTTTTAATTACATTTAAAATAATTCTAAAAAAGAACTTTATAATTACAGAAAAATAAAAAGAACTTCTGTAAGAATAAATATGCTTTAAAATAGATGTCTTTAAACTTTGTAAATTCACAGAACCCTTATGAAAGTTAAAACATTTAATATAATTTCTAGTAAAAAAAAAAATCATAATTAAATATTCAAGAAAAATCTGGAATTCATAAAAAAATTAATTTTTTGAAATATAAGCAATTACAAAAGAAATGTAACATATTGTTAACATTATTTAAATGCCCATATTGATATTTCAAAATAATTATGAAAAAATATATAATCTAATAAATAGAATGTGATTATATTTTTTTACACTATATGCAAATAAAGTCTTGTTCAATTGATGTTTTTCATATAAAGAGGAATTCCTAAAGTGTGCGTCACTGGTTATCTTAGGTGAATCCATAAAATTTTTAATGTTTAGTAGAAAATTACAAATTTTTAATTCTGTTTCTTTATATTCTTCTCTTTATTTTTGTTTTCTACACAAATAAAAAATATTTGTAAAAAATTTATGGTTTAACAGTAGGTCTACATTTATGAAAATTGTAAACCCTGGTATAAACAATGATCTGTGTTATAATAATATAATATTCGCTTGATAATGTTAGAATCTGGTAAGTAAGGTTAGAATCATCTAACAAAATCAAATATTGTTGGTATATACTGGTTACACCAATATTTCAACATATTGATTGAATAAAATTAACATTAAATCAGAATTAATGGTGAATAATATTATTACAAACAATAGTACATGGAACCCTTGGGACTGTTCAGTGAAAGCCCTGATTCTGCAAAGCAAGGTTTAAATACTGCTGCTTTAAGGCAATTGATAAAATATTTTCAATCATTAAATATTATTAAATTTTACTAAAATATTTCTCTCACATCTATGGTTTTTTTTTTTTTTTTTTTTAATAGCAAAGAAAAATTAAATTTCATTTATTCTATCCCACCAGTCATGTTATTTTCTAAATCAATTTGTTAAAATATTTAAAAAATTATTTACATTCAATAAAATTTCATTTGCTTAACATAATAAAATTTTGTTTCATAGATGCTCATTATTACAGAATAAAAAATTTTGAGTAATAATAATAATTTTCAAAATGTTTAAAAGTAACATTTCTAACAAAATAACTACATTTTTAAGTACTCTGACACATGCGTCATTTGTAATTTTAAAAATAAAATAAAATTTTAATTCCAAACATACCCCTAGTGGAAGCAGCTTGTAAAAAAAGATTGGGATAATTAAAAATATATATAATTACAAAAAGATAATAATAATTTATATATACACTCTTATAATATCATAAGCAATAAAGGAACTTACTATAATTTGGGCTGGTGTAGGTCCATTCTAAAAAGAAAAAAAAAAAATTTAAGTATTCTTAAGTAGAAACATTAATATTATTTTTAAGTAGAAAATATTAAAATTAATTAATGCTAAGAATATTTAAAGATACTCAAGTACACAAAATTTGAAATTCTCACCTTGAAATTGCATTAGCTATAGTAAAAAAATAAATAAGTTATTGCTGCAGTTTTAAACAATACAAAACAGTTATATAACAAAATTCAATATTAAGCAGTAAAGAAAGATATGCACTAAAACTACTGTAACATTAATCACATCTGTGAAATTATTTAATTCTAGAAAGATTAAAATAACAAAGAAATTTTAAATAGAACTAAAATAATTTTTTTTAAAGTTAACCAAAACTCAAATATTTTTCCCTAATTCAATTAAAATTTTTCTTTTAGAAATTTATAATTTTGTGGAGGAAAAATAATTTAAATGTATATGAATAAATTAGAAATAATGTTTATCTCTATTATATTTCATTATTAAATTAATATGAGAAATTAGAATTAAAAAATCTTAGTTTATTATATTGAAGTTAAATGAATTATTCTATTAGTTTCTGTATTATGTAAATAATTTGTAATTTTAAAATAAAATAATAAAATGCAATTAATATAATTAGAATGCCTTTTAATTATTAAGATTTAAAAGAAATATTGTTATTTTTAAGACTTATGAAAAATGCTTTATACCTAATTAAAAGTAAAAACAAGGGAAGAAAAAAAAAGTCCATAGAGAAAGAAATTCACACTTTTATTAAAAGATAATTTAAAAATGAGTTTATACGTTTTAAATTAATACAATAAATTATATTTATAATTTTAGGATATGATTAATATTTGAATATTTTGTTAAAAATTCATTAATTATTTTTTAATTTCAAGTTTTTCTTAATTTTAACATATACACGTATGAATCCAAAACCTCCAAAAATAAAACACTATATGGACATTTTCATATAAAAGATTTAGTTTCAAAATAATTAATGCTAATTCTCAAAAATGCAATTGAAAGATCAACAGAAATTACAAAACAAAGCAGCCTACTCATTTAAAGTACATAATAAAAAAAATTCAATAAAAATAATAATAAAAGAAAATAAGATTGTTTAAAACATGGTTCAATCAAGCAGAATATGAATTTTGACAATTATAATATATATATATATATATATATATATATATATATATATATATATATATATATATATAACATTTAAAAAGCATTTGTAAGATTTAAAACAAGTAAAGGGAAGCCATACATGAATATTTTATTTTGGATTTACAATCTAAAGCACCTACTTAACAGAGAAGTTCTTTTAAGTATTAACTTATAATTCAAATGAATATTCAATAACTTAAATTTAGCTGTAATTATAATAAAATATATCATATTTATAAAGGAAACAGTCAGTAATTGCTAGCAGAATTGTACTACCGATACTTCTTTGGTCAAGATTTTTAAAAATTTTGTGTATATAGAGAGAAAGTCTGCATTAGCAATGCTAATATTAATCAATCAAAAATAAAATTTTAAAAAATATGTTTAATGTTAATAAAATATAAATGCTACTAATACAATAAAAATAGCATAACATATTATAAAATGCAAATAACCAAACAATATAATAATAGATAAAATAATAAAATAAAATATTATACAATATAATGTACAATAATAAAATGTAAATATCCGAACAACATAAAAACATTTATTACGACAGTCTGGAACACAGCTTTTACATTTATGAATAATTATATAAAATAATAAATAGATGAAATTTTTTATTTGCATTCCAGAATTAAATTTTTAGTTTTAACTAAAAAATATTATTTTCATATCACTAAAATAGATATAATAGTTTATAATTTTCATAACTAAAATATTTAAATAAATATTTTTATATTGAGTATTTTTAATTAAATTATTTAGTTAAAATTATTAAAGTATGTTTAATACTTACAGAATGATGAATTGATGATGATCTTGGTTTAGATGATGCTACATAAGCTAAATATTGTATGACTTTTTTGGTGTTTTCTGTTTTTCCAGCTCCTGATTCCCCACTGGAAAAAATATACAATATTTCTATCTAATAAAGTACTATTGATATGAATGTATATTTTAATTGCAAAAATTTTAAGTAAATTTATATAAAAAAATTAATATTAACAATTTGGAATGCATGCCGAACAATTATATCAGAATATTTTTACCCAATTTCTATTATTAATTGTAAATTTAAAAATGATTATGAATAATCATTAAAATATTCAACACATTTATTTATATAAAATAATATTAAATATGGATTATAAATTCCCTAATTCATTAATATTAAAAGGATAGATTGTTTAAAAATCTGACAAAATCTTGAAAGAATTCATTGCTTTCCATAATTCAAGCAATTTTTGTTTTGAAACAAACAAATCGGTTTGAAGTTAACAAAGAAAATCATAAATATTTAGAAAAATAATAAAATAACAAAAAGCTAAATGTTGCAAATTCTTAATTTCATTTTTGAAATTATCTTATAATTAACACATGAATTTTTAATTAATCCAGTAAATTGAGAATGAATTATTTATTCATTGAAATTAGAAATTATTTTACATTACTACTTATATACATTACTACAAATATATTATTTATATATTAGTTTACAGCACTATGTTATTTTATATAGTGTGCAAAAAAGTAAAAAGAAAGAAATATTAATTTTGTAGAAAACATATTATTAAATGTAAATTAAAAATGGATTGAAGTTGAATTTAATTTAAATGAAAACAATAAATTATGTTAAAATGTTATCTTTACATTTATCACACATTTTTAATTAATTTTACAATAAAACTAATCAATTTGCACTAAAAATTAATATTTTAAATTAAAATAAAATTATGCTTTATAAAAGCAGCAAATAAAAATTGTGAAAACATTTAGAAAAATCATTCTAATGTTAGCTATGTAAATTTACCAAATATTTATTTGATCATTAATTCAAAATCAAAAATATACAAACAAATAAATAAGTGTGGCTGATATTTCACTTTTTTTTATAAGTTTTTTAAATTTGCCTGTATTGCAAATAAAATGCCAAAGTTGTGACAACAATCAAGTGTAAATATATCAGAAGTAAAGAGTAGAAGTTGATACATTTTAATGAATTTTTATGTATGAAAATATATTATTATCAATTACTTACGTGCAAAGTATAGATTGGTCCTCCCGATCTGTAAAGAAAAGGAAAGAAAAATTTATATTCACAAGTACAAAAAAAAAAAAAAAAAAAAAAAAAAAAAATCTACAAGAAAATTTAAATGCTTCAATAATTCATACAAATAAACTATTAAAAATTTCTCAAAGGATCAAAGATTAATTTATCAGCTATCAATGAAGAAAAAATTACCAAAAACAAGATTTATTCATTATGAAGTATTTCTTTGTTACAGTACATACTTTTGAGTATTAAGCATGTTAAAAAAATATGCTTATTTATACATTAAAAATGTTTCACTTGCAGTGATTTATGCATTAAAAATTTTTCACTTGCAAGATCTTGCAGTATTAAGCAACACTGAATTCATGCAAGAAATTAACTCTTTAAATATTTAAATGCTTAAAAAGGTAGAGAAAAAGAAATATTAAAAATTATGATATAAAATGAAGCTAATAATTCAACTATAAAAAAAATATTAATTTCAAATATGTTAATTATTAATATTAAAGATATTATTCAAATAAAATAATAGGTTTTATCGAACATTTTAAATTATACAAAAGCACTAAAGCTAAATGATTTTTAGAAATCTTAAAAACAGAGAGGCTATGATTAATGAAATACGCGTCAAAGATTTGTATAAATTTTTACACTTTGAAAAATAATAATTTTCTTAAGACATAATGCATATTTCTATAAAACATCTAATTTATGTCAAATTAAAAAGTATATTTTTCAATTGAATTTACATACTAGATGTCTTATAATTTCTAGGCATATAACAAAATTGCATTAAAAAAATGGAAGAAAAATTCAAAATATTTATGCAAACTTACAATACAATAAAAAAATTTTAAATTTCTATATGAAATTTCTTAGATGCTCCTTATATAATTACATTGTATATTAGTAAAGACATTTGACTTTACTAAAGAGCTAAGATCACAGATCTTCTAATTTTTGTTTTATATAATTTTGCAATATGTTCAGTAATTCTCGGAAATTCTGTGTGATTATCTATAATATTATATAAAAATTTTAAATGTGTATATTTTTTATTCTGATTTTGCTTGTTATATAAGAAAAAGAAAATCTGGAAGAAATACACAATTACAAGATACATAAAAGTTTAAAATTTTGTCAACTTTTATGTTTATTAAGTAACTTAAATTTTACTTTGTGAAATAATAATCACTATTAGATATGATTCATTAAATTTATTATTTTACTTAAGACCACTTTTTTTTAAAATTAAAATATGAAGTTTTAATCAATAAAATATATGTTGCAAAACATGTCGAATTTTGTGTTTCTCAAATAAATAAGTAAAAGAGATTAAAAATAAAAATTTCAATCTAAAAAAGTTATACATAGTTTTAATTTAAGTAGCACATAAACAAAGCAATGTCCAGCTTCAGAAAATAAAACTTATTAAATATTAAGTGGCGGAAATTCAACGGTTAATATGTTTAATTTATTTTAGGGGTGGCCAACCCAAATGTTCTTGTGGGCCATTTTGGAAAGGTATCTTAACTCCGTAGGCCGCATATAAAATTATATATACCCACTAGAGGACCCGGCCACGCGTTGCTGTGGCTTTCTTGTATTTCGTTCAATTATTAGATACTATAATTGGTAAAGAATGATGAAAAGATCAAATTAAGCTTCAACGAATAGAAAATGTTTAATTTTTATTAATTTAATGAATGAGGTAGATAATGTTGATTTTTAAGACTGTTTTATAATTATTTTACATAATTTAATTTTTAATAATCATTACTTTCATTTAACTAAGAACTAAGCGATGAACAATATTTCTTGTTAGTCTGTCTTTCGTCAAAATAAATAAATTCGATGGTTTTCGAACACGTGAGCATGCAACATACAGCTGCCCATGGGAGAAACACGGATTCTGAGGTTCGATTTTTTTGGTGGTCTTTTACTGAAATTGATAATTGAAAAAATACAATACAATTAAAATAAAATCGGGATATAATAAGAAAAGACTTAAAAAAAAATTCACAATAAAATTCTAATGCAAACGATCGTTTAAGATACACGAACACCTTCGAAGAAATTTTTGTGAAATTTTTTATCTTTGTACATATTTTTGGATTGAATGTATCTAAAAACTAATGATTTCACATAAAAAATTTCATTATTATTTTTTTTAATTCTTATAAGCTAAAATAAGGGTAGAAATGGCCAAAAATTGATACTGTTACAAAACCTGAAATCAAATCAATATTTTTTAAATTTCTGAGTTTGTATTTGTTTGTACTAACATTTTACAGTGAATAGACCTCTGGTAAATTTATATCTTTATTATTTTGTGCCAGTTTAAATGCTGTCGTCACAAAATTCTTCCAAAATTTGCATGTAATTCCAAGTTTATAAATTAAAATAAAAAATATTTATGTAGCTATAATCATTTCCCTGTAAATATTTATGAAAAACATAAATACAAAGTTTTGTAGCATTTGGATCAAAATTACTTGTGTTATGGTGTTTCACATGAAAACAAAAAGCATAAAAATTCATTCTGAGAAAAAGCTAAAAACAACTTTTAATTAGATATATTACTTTTAAAAATGTTTAAATAGATTAAAATGCCATTGAATTATCAAGTTCATTGTCTTATTTATTAAAAAATATAGTTTTATTTTTCCTTAAAGCTGTAAATATTTTCCGAGCTTTATTTTGAAAAAGTTAAAATTTGCTCGACAAAATGTTTTTTTACAACTTCCTGCTATTTGCAAAGGCTTTTTAAAATGAAATGACCTGAATTTAAAATATTTAGCCTTTTTGCAAGTGTTTTGATTAAATATATTCAAAACCTTTGAATTTCACATAAAAATATCAACTTTAACTATTTTTTATACTATTTATTCTTTAAAATATGGATAAACATTGCAAAAATGTGATATTGTTGCAAAACTTTATAATTCAAAAATAAATAAAACATGAATAGATTTTTCCTTTGCAAGTATTTTTATGCTGGGAATATCCTTATGTAGGTAATATACTGTTTTCAAATTTATATCTCAATTATTTATACATTTTTGTATGCTTAAAGTTTGTCGACACAAACTTTTTTTTTACAAATTTACAGAAATTCTTAGTTTAAAAACTAAAATAAAAATAAGTTATGAATTTAGGTTAATTTCCATGTTCTATTCCTTTCATACATTTAAAGAAAACTTTTACATGAAGTTTCAAAGCATTTAGAAAAGAAATATTTTTATTATGATGTTTTGAATGAATACAAAATGCATAAAAATTCAAATAAGAAATAATTAAAACCACCTTTTAAATGTAAATAAAAACAAATGTACATACATAAAAATGTTATTGAGCTTTAAATTCTCCTTTATTAATATAAACACTTATTTATTTGTTTTGTTTTCTTTAAATAACTTCCAACTTAAAAGTGCCATTTATCAATTTTTCTTCGCCAATAATCAAATCACTCAAATTTATAACTCAAATTCTTTGTTTTTCAAATAACAAAAGTTTTTAAAATAAAATGTCCTTGATTTTCAACTTGCAACTATTATAATACCTTTTATAAAATTTTAATGTTATCATTATATCAAATAATTGCAGAGTTTACTTCATTTTCACACTTTTCAAAAAATCCTTAAAATTCATCTTCTTTAAAATTATATTGTCTATATTATATTATCTTGTTAGATCACATTTCATTTTAGAATTCTTAATCAAATAAAACACATGTTGACAAACTTTAAGCATAGAAAAGTTCAATGTTTTGATTCACAACTTTTCATTCCATATATTTTATTCCAATTCAAATTCAAACTTAGAAAATAAAAAAATATTGATAATCAAATCAGGTAATACTTACATACATTTGATTTATTTCTCATAGAAATAATATAAATTTCATACAATACAATTTTCACAAAATTTAAAGTAGTAAATAAAACAATAATATTGAGAACATGGGAATTTTACGTTTATGTAGTACAGGCATCGAGACACGGCGCCATCTAATGTACCTTTTATTGTGGTATATCTTTCGTCTGTTGTGGAAACAAACTTTTTACTCCAACGATGAAATTAGTGCAAATAAGAATTCTGCAATTAATTATCGAAATAACAATAAAATAGTCATTATATTATTCGAAAAATGAAGCTACGAATTCCTCTAATTGCAGTATTGCAACCCTAAAGAAATTGGCGGAAAATTGGCGAAAATTCAGGGTTGCAAGATTGGCGCCTTCCTCAACGGTAGATTTTAACCGATTTTGCGATTAAATACGAAAAAAATCTGTACAAAAACTATCCTATTTCTCAAGTTGGAACAAAACACACATTTAAAAAAAAAAAAGTTAAAATCGGATGGTTAGTTTCGGAGTTCATCGCGGACAAACATCGTGACACGGGAATTATATATAATAGATATGAAATTTAGACCCACTATAGACATTGTTTTGGGGTGAAAAATTGAAACTAATGAGTTATTATTTTTGTGTTTACTATTATGCTTACATATAAACATAGATACTATAATAATAATGATACTAAATGCACATTGTAAAGAAATATATATAACTAAAAATGAAATATAAAAAACATATAAATATAAACAAAATTAAAAAAATGAAATTATTGAAAAATATTTATTATTAATAAATTTCGTAAAAGTATGATAAATCTCAAGGAACAAAAAAATTATTCATATAGCCCGTCTTGATTGATTGATTTTTTAAAGTTCAGCCAGTCTATGAAAGTAAAAGTAGCATCGGCTATCAAATATTTGTCAAGGCAAAAAGTGATGTCAATCGAGGAATGTCTGGGGAGAAGTATCCCTTTACCTTTATTTAAAAAATTAATTAAGTTTAAGTTACAAAATTTATTTAAAGTTTAAAAAAATTTAAAAAGAGAAGTTATGTTGAGAAAAATTTATCTAAAGCCTCATTTAACGAAATTGGATAACGATCCAATTTCGAATTTATTATTATTATTATTTTAAAGGCATTAGAGGTCTAGGCTTTGCATTAGAAGCATTCCAACCAATTTTTGTGAAATAAATATGTGTGTGTGTGTGTGTGTGTGTGTGTGTGTGTGTGTGTGTGTGTGTGTGTGTGTGAGTGAGTGAGTGAGTGAGGTAAAAATGAGAAGAAAAAAAAATTACTTCATATAATTCACAGTATCGTATTCTTTTTTTTTTTTTTTTTTTTTGAAAATTTAGCCTCAACTTTCTCCCTTTAAATCTTTTTTCCCTGCTAAATTAACCTTTAAATGCATTATAAAAGCAAAAGTCAGATTTAATGCCTACAGGTTTTCTGTTTTCAAGTTATTGCAACCACAACTCCTTGTTTTCAAGGTTTTGGGTCATGAAAACATTTTTGTTAATATTTTTGGAAATCAATTAAAATTTATAAAATAATGATAGAAATAAGTAATACAATTCGAAAAATTCATGCAGCATTTATGTAAAAAGTCATTAAAATTATTGAAAAGACGAATTTAAATTCAAACAATCAGTAAATTTTAAGTAAGAAAGACGCTTTAGTAAACATTTTTTTTAAAGCATATTCAGTTTTAAAACGTATGAAATCTATTTTTTAATAATGAAAACATAGTCTGAATAAATAATTAATAAAGATGCCATTCTAATAATTTGTAATGATCAGAATGACAAACAGTTTTTCCAATCAGAGTCCATATTTATAGTTAACAGCGTTTGAATAATCATTTCTTATAAAAGAACAAGTTTAAAAAAATTTAATCGGCTCGGCAGATGATTTACAGGTTACCCATAAAATTTAAATAATAAAAATTAATGTAATGTAAATAAACAGTTTTGCAATCAGAGTCCATATTTATAGTTAACGACGTTTGAATTCTCATTTCTTATAAGAAAACAAGTTTAAAAAAAATTTAATCTGCTCGGCAGATGATATACAGGTTACCCATAAAATTTAGAAGAACGCAACGCAACAGTAATCTTAAGCAAACAAAAAAAAAGACGAAGAAAAGACTAATCAGAAATAATATAAAAAATTACAAAATTCCGAAAGATTTTATTAAAAATAATAATAATAATAATAAAATTAAAAAAAAAAAAAAAAACGTAAGAAATTTAATAAAAAAGACGAGAAATTTTTTTTTAAAAATAATAAAAAAATAAACTATAACATTTCAAATGATTTTATAAAAAAACACATAAAAGAAATTTAATAAATCACATAAGAGAAATTTAAATAAACCAATAAGAATAGCTCGAGAAAGAAATTTAAAAAAAATAAATAAATAAGAAACAAAAAGAAACGTTGAAAGTGTTCCAGGACATAGATGACCCACTCTCCCCAAAACAATACCCAAATATTTTATGTGTAATAATTGATTATCTGCTTTTAAAAAACCTAAAACATTTGGTTATTGATGAAATCAATTTGATTACGTATATATTATTCATTTTATTATTTATTCAATTTGATTACGTGTAAAAAACAAATGAAAACAAATTATATTTTGAGAAGTTCTTAAACCCAATACTTTTAATTGAAATATGAAAATTTCTTTTAATCTATTTCTTCATTTATAACCTATGAATCTTTTTTTTTTATTGATAAAGAACGGTAATTTTGAATTTATTACGAAATATTTATAAATTCATAAAAATCTATTAATTCTTTAAAAAGAAAAATCTCTGTTAATTCAAAATTTTTATTGACCCTCTACGTTCATAATTGAGGTGATAATACGTAAAATATTTTTATAAATTAGCTAATGTTGTGATAATTTATTAAAAATTATCAAATAAAAATTAAAGATATAGATTTTAAAAAATTATTAAATTGTAATAATTTTAAAATTCCAGAAATTATTCGTAATTTTGCGTGGTAAAAAATTTTTTCATTTATTCAATTTTTAAAATTACATATATAACTCCTTTGAATTTATAATATAAATTTTTAAGTACTTGGCATATATCGGTTGATCGCTCGTAATAATCTCGGCAAATATTAATATCAACGACTGATCACTTTTATTAACATTTTTCACTGAAACATTTTTCCCTTGAAGCAAAACTTGGTTGGTATTCTCTAATGTCAGTGATTATTTTTATATGGCAAGTTATATATACATTAATTGATATCATAAATAATCATTATGGCTACAATGTGTATATATTTTTAACGGCCTATCGATTTTGAAACTCGCTGTTTTCAATTTATATAAAGCAAAATAGTATTTCATATTCATAATGACAGTTTTTTATTTTTATTTTTTCCCCCGTATATATCATCTAAAAAAATAATTTGAATGATACAGCATTTATAAGCAACTGTTCCAAATATGCTTTTTATTATTAAATTTATTATATTGAAACATTTTTCAATGCATCTTCACGTTTGTTAAAAGGGAAAAAAATCATTGTAAAGTTTATTTTCTTCTAAACAAATATTATTTAAAATGTTACATCTTAAACTATATTTCAGTTTGTCCTCCATTTACAATTATTTAAAATGACGCAAGTTTGCAACTAATTTTTCGCTTAGAAAGTACAAATGTAAATATGCAAACAGATAGATTATGATATTTTTTTTTATGGTATTTGGATAGATTAAATGCATAGTTATAGCATTTAAATCACATAACTGGATAGAGTTCGCGTAACCTTTTTATTTTAAATGACTTCAGAGACGTAAAAATACCATTAAAGCTCTTCAAAGCTGCATGCGAATTTCTTGCGAAAATATCTATTTAGAAGTTTTAAAAATAGATTTGAAAACATCAACAAAAGATAAATGGAGTATCCGCAGTTGTTTCAGTTGCTGCAAAACATCACTTCACTGAATGAATGGAAGCACAAATAATTCCCTTGCTTCTTAAGAAAACAAAACGGTAAGATGAGTTACTAAAAGCTATTTTTTTTATTTTCCTCGTTAAATTTTTTTTAATTATATATATATATATAATCATAATATATTCTATATATATATACATAATATATATATATATATTCATAATTTCTAACAATCTGTATACTAGAATCTGTACAATTATGATTATCAAACTTTATTTGTTGTAAATTGTTAAACTCTTTTTAAATACGAGCTACATTATACAAAAATACGGTTATAACTTTTTTTTTTAAAGGTGCAAAAAAAAAAAAAAAAAAAAAACACTATAATAAATAAAATGAAATCAAGTAATGCAAATGCGACGAAGAGGTGTGATGATAGCCTTGAAGTAGAAAATAAAAACACATATCGATTACAAAATTATAATATCCAATCTGATCTGTTTGCATTGATAAATAATTTTTAAAAAAATATATTAAATTGAAAGAAACTAAATATCGTTCCCAAAAATTAAATGATATCGGTCAAATTTCTCTTTTAAATTTTAAAAGATTTTGTAAACAGGCTTTTAAAATGTTTGAAGAAATAATTTTAAAACAGCATAAAAAAGTAAAAAATTAAATATAAAATTTAGAGATAGACTCGCCTTACTACAGTTACTTTAAGAACTTCCAACTTTATTGTGGTATTTGATTAATAATATATACTATTTGTTATCTTTAAGAAGATATTTATTATATAAAGAAGATATTTACTATAGTAATTTTTAGAACTTTTTTCATGAAGTCACAAAATTTGAAATAATTACATGAAAGTGATATGAAGCTGTTACTTTGACACATTTTCAAAAAAAAAAAAAAAAAAAAAAAAAAAAAAAAAAAAAATCTCAAATTGCATTTAACAACAGGATCATATCAAAACATATAGTAATATGAGACAGAAAATTTAAATAAGATATCAAAATATAATAAGCTACAAGACAGTGCTGTATATTATGCAATTATTGTTTAGACAGATTTTTGCAACATTAGTTTCATATATTTATATGTTTGCACTACAAGGGGTCAGGTACCTTAGTTATAAAGACTTTTTAATTAAATTAGACCACCATTATTTCCAAAACAGACTAATTAATTAAAATAAACAGATGTATTGCTAAGTTGTAAACATAATTGCAGAAATAACCCCCTCCCCCCAGGTCAGTGCTCTAAAGAATAAACTCAACAATTTCTCGGATGAAGACGTCTCGTATTTACTGGTTTCGCTGAACCGTCTAAAAAAGTCTCAAGCTTTTTAATAAATATCTTATGCCAATCTTTGTTGTTTCCTGAAGTTTCACCAACTACCGTGCCAACTTGGCGATATTTTAGTCTTTTGTTTAGAACAATTTGTCTCTTTGAATAAATTGTCGTATTACTGCGAAACAAAAGCTCTTTTCACAAAAAAAAAAAGTATAAAATTAATTTGATGTTGATTTAATTTTTAAAATAAAAAAAAAAATGAAATCCTTTTTCGAAAACATATATGTTGTGTGTATAAAAATTATCTCATGTCAGTTTTAAAACACACATAAGAAAACTCACGTGAAAAATTAGCGTTTATTTTAATAAAAGTTTTTGAAATGAAAGTTTCTTGTGTTACGCAAGATTTGGTTTGGTTTGTCATTCTACGGTCATATTGTGCACAATTTAGGCTAATTAGACAGGGACCTACAGTTAAACGTGGATTCCGAAAATACACCCATGCTACCTCCAGTATTCGAACCTGAAGCCTGTGGTGCCAAAGGCCAGAGAGCTGTGTTGAGCGAGGAGATTAATCTGTTTTAAATAATAACTTAAACTCTTTACTAATTTATTTTTTAGATACACTTTTTTGTAGATATGAAACTCTAACCAAGATTGCATCATTCACATGTAAAAAAAATTTCAATTATAAAAATAAATTAAGTTGCAAACATACTATAACTCATTTTACTATACGTTGTTCATACGCCGGTTTTACAAATGCTAAAAATTACAAATTTTATCCCCTTATGAATGAACATTTCCATTTCTCTTAGAATAATTTTCAGTTTTCTTAGAATTCTCTTTAGAATGCAGAAAAAAATTAATTTTAGAAAAAAATTGAAGAAATTAAAATATAATATAATTAAAATAAAAAAGATATATATATTTTTAAACAGGACAAAAAAATCAAGAAATAATCAAATAGAAGCAAGACAATTTTCTTTAATAAAAAAACACTACTTATTTGGGGATAAAATATCCCATGTGGTACTTTTATATTTGTCTACAACGAAATCTCAATTCTTAGTTATTCAGCAAATAATTTTTATCTGTGGGAAAAAAAGAACAACAATGGAAATCGTATCGTCTGGGTTTTATTTAAGTAAGATGCTTTCCAGTTACACAAGAGTAGCTTTGCTCGTACAGAGTAAACAAAATTATAATGAGAAAAAAAAAACTTTTGGCAACTACTACTTGATGCGATTCAAATAATCAGCTTATACTGCTTAAAAGTATTTGTTCATACCCTTACACAGGACGTAACACCTGTTAAAACAGCTTGTAAAACACTGTTTGCGAAGCTTTAAGCGAGTTTTCTTTTCAGCTGTTAATAGATAGAATATATACTATAATTTCGAATTAAATATTTCAGTTACAGTAAACAATATATATATATATATATTGTTTAGGGAAGAAAGGAAGGGGGAAAAAAGGAAAGAAGTCTTAAATATATGAAAATGGTAGATTTATGATGTAAGAATTTATTTTACATAATAATTACCCATATATTTTAGCTGATAATATAATTTCATAAACCAAATATTTTAGCAACAAAAATATATTTAAACTATTCTCTTGAGAAAATTAGTTTAAAATGTTTCATAATTCGACAAAATTGTTCAAAAATGATAAGTTTGAAATTTCATTATGCTTCTATGAAAATCTTAGATGTGATGATTTGATCAAAGAGAATTTTTAAATCTTTCCTTTTACAAGAATTTTCTTTTTTTTAATTGAACAAGTAATAAAACTATTTTAAATTTAATTTTGCATGCATAGAAAATTGCAATGCCTGGAGTGACCGGCATTTGTTTTTTCCCACGCAAAGAATTCAGATATGATCATTTTAATAATATTTATCACTTAAACATCTATAATATTTCGTATAGCCTGCAAATACGAAATGAAAAATTGAAAGACGCAAAAATCTAAAATTACAATTTTGCAATGACAATACTAAAATATTTATTAAAAACAATTTACACATCAGAAAAACATTATTGGACTGGGGCAACATGGAGCATAGCGCATTGAATTTTCAACAGTCGATTCGAAACCAAACAAGTGAAGTCGAACTGAAAGCATTTAAGTATGGATGCCTTTATGCTACGGATATTCAACTTTTGGAAAAATGTAAACTTACGGATGTAAAATGTACGGAAATTTGTAAGCTGGAATGTCCCTCTATTGAGTCAAAAGAAATGTATGTGCTTTTTGATAAAATCACATGCTACTCCTAGGAACATTCCTTGAAAAATATGACGATGTCGATACCTTCACCCTCTGTTAAGGCAATAGCAACCCTTCTTGCATGATGAGTCTCACTCAAGTGCATATGGGATCATTGTAAGTGTTATTAGTATTTCAATCTACATAAATTCTACCTTAATTTGAGAAGTTAAAATATGGAATGCATTGATTTCACCAATATAAAAAATACATGATGTAATACAGAAAAACATTAGGAATAAAAGTATGCAATTCCAACATGTCTCTCTCAGCTACAAGCTGAAATGCAAATAGCGGTAATCATACCTAATCATTTCTTCGTCAATCGTTTATTATTTCTGCTCGTGATTCTAAAAAGAACCCAAAAGAAAAATAATAATAAATGTGATTCGAAAACACTTAAAATTTACTTAAATCTCAATTTTATTAGCAACTCATTACTTTTAAGTGAAATGTGAAGGGTTATACATGGACTGTTTTCCAAAGCATTTCTCACCCGAAAAGTGTGCCATAAAAATTCTAATAAACGCAAAAAGATTGACAATTCTAACGGAAAAGAACGAAAACAGGCTAATAAAGACAGCTATTTCAGGCGGGATAACTCAGCAGGGGATGGTTGGTGGAGGTAGGGCTCTAGTAAAGAGCACGGTAAAATGGATGAGCTCATGGGCACCAGCTGTCACTATTTGCGGGAATAATGACGTCACACATATACTTTTCTTGACAGATTGAAAGGGTTGAGTGAACGGATGACAATACCACGGAAAAGATAACAGGAAAGAAATTTAAAAATGGTTGGATTTTAAAATAAATTATAATAAAAAAAACTATTAAGTTAAATGTTACTTTGAATAGAACTAATAAAAAGTATTTAAAGTCTACTTGAATGAAAATAATTCGAATTTTTTTAAATGGCAACAGCAATGGCCGTTTCCTTTACAAATTACAAATGAAGCTTTTGGAGTTACTAAGCCTACATGCTAGAATTAAAAGTTCAAAAAAGACAATAGGACAGAAAATGAAAATTAAGAATTAAATAAGGATTTAAAATTTAATGTCAGTAATAAAAATACAAGAATCACTGGAGAAAAAACAAAATTTTAAAAATGCAAAAACGAAACATTAAATCTAGTTTCAATAAAAATTTATTGAGAATAGGCAACTGAAAGCATTAATTAAAAACTAAAAATAATTAGAAGTCCATTTAAGTAGCAGCAAAGTAGATTACCATTTCACTTTTTTTTTAATATGTCTAGTATGAAAATGAGAACAAGAGTAAAAATATTAAACGAGCTTTTTAAAAATAAAGAAGAAAAAAATTTAAAATAAAAATACTTCGGGGAAAAAAATGAACAGTAAATTATAAAGTTATTAAATCACAATACATTTTTCTGTATTGTATTTCACAATATATATATATAATATAAATCGTCTATTCCTTATATATTAATCATCACATGTTGCTTTTATTTAAAAAAAAACATTACTTTAATTCTTTAGGGGAAAATACCCAGCATTTGTGTATCGTATGGGAAGTAACCCCGGAAACCTCCCACCAGGTACTCCGACTAAAGAGGAAAGATCCTGAACATCACAAACACCATCAAGTCTACTCATTTTTTAATACGCTTTTATTAGCTTCACCTGTATGTTTGTATGTATGTATGTATGTATGTAATTGACTTTTTCCCCTGGAGATCTGTTTCTCCTCATATACACTATTTCAGCTGCAAAGAAACTTTTACAGGCATCTTCCAGAAAGAAAACAGTTGTTTCACCTGTTACAATTCAATTCAACTGTTGCTATTCAATGTATTTGTCTGTTAAACTAAAAAGTAAAAAATAAATAATAGTTTAAAAAAACTAAAAAACACGCTTTTAGAGTTTAAAAAAACTAAAAAAACACGCTTTTAGAGTTAATCAAACTAAAAAGTAAAAAATAATTATTAACATAAGAATAAAATGACTGACGAGAAAATGAATGTCACTGTTCTAAAATCGTGGGGTGCTCGATATCAATCGTTATAATTTCTCACTAGTTTCATTCCGAAATGCAGAGTTAGTTTAAAAATGTCATACAAAGCACCCCACGCTTTTAGAACAGTGACATTCATTTTCTCGTCAGTCATTTTATTCTTATGTTAATAATTATTTTTTACTTTTTAGTTTGATTAACTCTAAAAGCGTGTTTTTTAGTTTTTTTATTTTAAAATAGTGCCTACAACAAAGCCACCAGCGAGCTGAACCTCCGCCCTAACGCTCACCAGCGGTGCACGTTGCCACGAGTCGGGGACAAAAAGTTTATTCACACTAATATGGAGGTTGTCCATTAAGCTCTACTCTCTATTACATAATCTAACATTTCTTATTCTTAAATAAGGGACTATGCTATACTGAATAAGACAGAATGTTACTTTAATTAATTAAAAAAAAAAAAAAAAAATGCATAAAATTCTCCATTTTTCGTAAGAACGGACTCGATTATTTTGGAATCGATGAAAATTTTTTAAATGAGTAAAATGTAGAAAAGTAATGGTCATAAACTGCTTCTTTCTGAAATTTTCATAAAAATTTCAAAATCAAAATTTTTGTTGTTCCTCATTTAACTATGAATAATCCTTAGTAATTGCCATCTCTTCAATACTCATCACAGATATCAAGCAGTTAAAAGTTTTAAGCGATTTCAATGTCATTAATTTCTTCTCTTTCCCCTACCCCCCCAAAAATAGCAGGCTCTTTTAACAAGAGTGGCAACACTCACCTTGCAACATACTCCTATAGGCACCATCGGTGACAGCAAATATGTGGGGCGGTACTTCATGTCGCTTTTTACCTTTATATAGTTCTATAACTTTTTCTGTGTAGATTGGAAGACGTTTATAGGGATTGACAACGACACAAAACAAACCGGAATAAGTCTGAAATGAAAAAAAGTAATAAACATGTTAACACACAATACCTTAAACAGAGATGGTAACAACTACACAGAGCATATAAAAAGCAAATTAAAATTTTTTTTGAAAAAATACTTTAAAGAACAATTTAGTTAAACACAAATTATCTTACATAAAATTTAGATATATAATTCAGAATTTTACACGCAAAACATTAGCTGCAGCGAGATTAGCGGAGATCTACGACAACTGAAACTTTTAACACCTAATAACAGATTTCACAATATGGACGTTACTTTAGATTCATTAAAATTTTGACATAATCGCTATTTAAGATTCCAGTAATTGAAATGAACAATGAAAATGAATTCTATTAAATAGAAAAAAAAATAGTATTAAAACGATTAAATAAAACAAAATATTAAAAAAAGGGAGGGGCTGATTGTCGAGTGACTAGCACACTGGTGCTCGGTGGCACAGGCTTTGAGTTCAAATCCCGGCGGGGCCATGGATGTTTGTAATGGTTCAGAGTCCACTTTAAACCGTAGCTCCCGGTCTAATATGACAGTAAAGCGTTGGGCATACGACTGATAACTCTACCCCGAAAAAAGAAAAACATCTCCTGTCTCGAAATCTGCAGTATGCAGACGGCCTTTTTTATTTTTATTTATTTTAATCTTTTAGAATATTTTAAAGAAAAAAAAAAAATTCTATGAATGATCAGTCAAATCTCTGCGAACAATCAATTTTTAAACCTACAAAATTTAACTAATTTCGAAAGAATTGCAAAAGTACTTTCAGTCTATTATTTGAATATTAGAAGGATTTTGATGCAAGCAAAACGCACAAACATTTCATGAATTTAAGAAATATTTTTTAGAGTTAAAAGGGTAGTTTGAAAATAGTGTTCGTTAGTCAATCGGATAATTCACAATTATGCGTTAATGGAAATGTTTCTATGCAAGTATATAAGGATTTAGATAACATTTCCACACAAACACAATTATAGAAGAACCGCAATGCTATTTTCCACAACACCGAATTCCTATTTTTATAAATTATGGAACAGATAAGAGGGGCGAGGAGTTCGTTCAAATAAAACGAAAATGTCGAATAAGAATTATTGAAACAACTCGAGTTTTATATCAAATTAACATTTCATTTTTAAACAACGAATAATTAAATAATACTTCTATAAAATATAAATAGAGAAACGAAATTTTTAAAAAATTATTTATAAATGAGATTGATCTCTTAAGATGAGTTTCCGCTGCACACTACACAATCTCGCATTGTATAAGCTGCCAAATGGAAGCTTGAATGGGCAGAAATTTAGACTTCTGATTGGCTAGCGTTCTACGACGTGAAATTTTTAATATGTGGAGGAAACCCACTTTAGAACAACTACTCTTGATTAAATATGGAGAAATGATCGGTTTTAAGTTCTAATACCAAATTATGCTATAACTACTAACGTATAATTCTGTTCAACTCGTGACTCTGTATCACTGCTCGTAGCTAGCATGCAGGAGGGCCGAGGTTAGAATCTGAAGCCTACATTGTTATAAGCACTACTTTCAAAAACAAGGAGATTAGTTAGTAATTATGTCAATGTGTGTAAAAAAGTCTCACAGTCTGGTCAAGCAGCCTGGTGGGAGTTTTCTTTAAGACAGCACGTAAATGTGGTGCAATTGCTCCAAAAAGACTTTCCGGAAGACACTGTCCTCCCTCATCATCTACGGTGGGATATTCATAGTATACACGAGTCCCACCGATGTTCCAGTTTCATCTTTCTAGCTGGTAGGAGATTGCATAACCTTGGGTTTGTAGGAAAAAAGCGTATAATTCTGCCATGTTGTTTGCATATTTTTTGTGTCAAAATTCGCCAGCGTAACAAGTATCTGAGCACAAACTATATTCTGATAAGCTGCAGTTGGTTTCATATTAATATTTGAAATACAGCTGGTTTCACGCATAATACAGCTGGTTTCATATTAAAAACTAAAAAGTGTCGAATTAGCACAGAACTTTGTGGACTTCCATGTAATATTGATGGCAAGCTTTTTAATGGCTGTAGAGTTATTTCAAAATTAGTGCCCTTTTGTTTATAACCGTTAGTGCTAAAAAGAAAAGAATCGGAAAGAAAATAATTTTGCATAAAAGCTTTAATAAAGAGAGAAAAATAAAGAAAGAGGGCGCAAGGCGTGTCATATAACTGTTTGTGTGGGCACCACCCCCTTCTACACCCACGCTTAAACTTTTGCGAGAGAGAGAGAGAGAGTGTAACAATGGTATCCTAAATTTCAACAATTCATCTACCAACTCAGGCAGCAAACGGAGATTATTTTTTCTTGAACATATGTGTGCAGCACATTTTTTTTTTAATTTTTTTTTATTTTCTTTATTTCTTTCTTTTTCTCCAACAAGGAACACACATGCAAATTACAGATTTTCATCAGCCCGGGAAACGGAAGATAAATGATTGCGAGAGAAAGGAAAGAGAGGTAAAATTCTCAATTTTATCAGCGGAAACGAGATATGATAAGGAAAAAAAAAGTTGTCTGAAAAATAGATTAGCAACGGAAAAAGGCCGAACGCCTATAAATAAATGGATTCCTTACATCTCTCTATCTGATATACCAAAATATAAGCATTATAAATATTGTCGCTTAAACTAGTTAGTACAAAAATGGCGTCAAATAGCAAAGTAGCTATTTATGAGTTTCAATAAGACCTAAAAAGAGGAATCGTAACAAATTTCTGTGCATTAAGAGCGATTCATGAACAAGTAAAATAAATGGTTATTGGCAATTATAACTGGTTTATGTGAAAAAATTAATTTTAAAAAAATGGAATACATGAATACTAAAAAGGTTTTTTTAATCAGTACATTCTAAAATATAAATATATGAAGGGAAAATATTGTAATGGGGGACATGAATTGAAAACTTACGTTCCTTAAAAGTTTCCTCAGATTTTAACATATTTATGATTTTGGGCTTTAACAATATATTGTTTTTTGCAATTTATTTAAGATTTTTTTTCCCGCTCTTTTTAATGGGAAGACACGATTATCAGGTTCATTGGCCTTAACTATGGCAATATAGGGTACAACGCGGGGATGTCTCACTTAACCTTAAAATTACATTTTCATAACTGAAGTTCGATTTAGTTTAGAAATAAATTTTCTGTGAATTCAATATTTATGGTTTAATTAAAATAAGAAATCAAATATAAATAAGGTGACAGTATTTAAATTCAATATGAAACAAAAATAGAAATTATAACCATGTTATCATGTGAATTCAAAAAACTTCTCACTTAATTATTACTTAAGTATTTAAAACTTGGTGAAATTTCATCCTCATTTGTCAAACGTAGTTAAATGTTTTGTAAAAACCGTATAAATAATATACAAATGATAAATTTCTATAATAAATACATATTATTTCAAGATTTTATTTTTACCAAGACATATGAATAGTATAAATTACTCATTGACTGAAATTCAAATACATATATATTTAGAAGTTAAAAAAAAAAAAAAAAAAAAAAAAACATTTCAATAAGTTGCTTTATTTTTATTCAAGTTACATACTTCTGCGCATTTATAAATCCTGCAAAATAATTTTCATTTAATATGAAATCTTACCCACCAAAATTTAATAAAATATTTTCTTTTAGAAGCATATATTTGCGTCAAAAAAAGAAAAAGAAAAAAAATATATCGATTATTTTAAAGTCGAAATTTTTATTTCGTAATCAAAATAATATGCCTCATAAGTCATTTCATTACACGGCTTTAATACTTACTTCTCCAAATGTCTAACTTTATGACTATAAATAGAAATGAAATGGACTTTAACATGAAAATTTATCTTCTTTGCATAACATTTATCTTGCTTAATGTTGATAAGGCGTCAAATTCTACCATCTTCGAAGAAACGAAAATGTGACTTTAACTATAACTACTTTTCCGAGCGTTCAGTTTCACTCTGTGAAACAGGATACACAGATAACTAAAATTATGCAAATCTTTCGAGACATGTGTTTTTATTTTTAAGTTTTACATACATTTAACTATTATACCATTTAATTGAAAACACGACAAAAGGAGTTGTTAAATCAAATAATTTTAAATATGGGAAAAAAATTAAATAAGCATTTAAACTGTAAAAAGTAAATTTAATTTTTGTTTTCCTTCATTTTCAAATTAATATTCTGTTCGAACGTCTCTTACTGCAATTTTCAGCCAGACAGAATAATTCTAGTTCACCAAGAATTATATTATTGTATTTCAATTACGTTATAATTTCTATTGTACTTTATTATATATTTTTTTACTGATTAACCAACTTCCTTAATCAGCTGCAAAGGATTTTTAAAGGATAGGATCAAAGCTGTTAAACGGTTAATATAACAATAGAATATCATTTTTCTGAAACAATTATTGCACTAAGCAGATACATGACAAACAGCAGAGTCCTGCTAAAATTGTAAAGTTTCCTCATCACTGAAGACAAGTTCTGACTATATTTATTTTGACTGTATTTTCTGGTACTTGAAATGTCATTAATCATAAGCACGCAATAGCCATACATCATCTGCTAGATGATATAGATGCGCCAAAACAGCGCGCAGATACCTTCTAGAAATTTCGAAATTCTGCTTATAGTTTTTATACTGATAAACCAAAAAAACGCCTAAAATACAGCATGAAAAAACATTACACATTATGTCACAAAAATCGAATATGTTTTATCTATTTAAAATTATTTGTGGATTTTCGCCATCCAATTATGAGTATATGGGTAAAATCGCAGAACAAGGGCCGCTGGGATTTGGAGTCAAAAATTGTTTTCGCCAAAATCCGCCAAGTAAAAAGGGTTGCGATAACAGTACAAGAAACACAGGTTTTCAGATTTGGCGACTTGTCGCTCAGTTGGCGTTACAAAAAAGTCGCCAAATCCAATAGTCCTTTTTTTTTTTTTCAATTTGGCCCAAAAAAGACAACAAAAATGTGGACTGGCATTTTGTGCGATGAGAAAGCAATGTTAAGGAATGGAATGTTTCAAAGTCATATATAAACAGATGAAGAAAGAATCATGGCTGCCTTTCATGGATTCATTAGAAACAAAACAAAAACAAAAATCATTATTTTAAAGTAGGCCTCAAACAAGTACTGTTGATATTTATATAAGCATAAGTGTTAATTACTCAGAAAAAAAATCTTTTCTAAATCAAAAAAAAAAAATTTTTCACTCCCAAGATATCGACTTTGTCACTCCAAATCACAATAGCTCTGATTATTTAATGTGTCTTTATTTCATTTTAATTTTTCAGTTTATATTTTCAAGATAGAAGTTCGTTTTTATCCCACTTGGTAGACAGCAACAACTTGACAAAGTTCCAAGAAACCTTGTGGTCTCATGGAAGGAGGGAAAGGGGTAGAGTTTCTGTTGTGATGGAGCACCCGTAGGTAGAGCCTGACTTGGTTCCGTGACGCTGACTTTTTACGGGGTAGAGTTGTCAGCCCTACTCCCAACAGTCATGTTAGACCGAGACTTACGGCTTAAAGTGGATTCCGAACCACTACAAACATCCATGGCACCGCCGGGACTCGAACCCGAAAACTGCCCCCTGCGAAAAAGAAGTAATGGTTCCCATGGAATTCTGACGGTGAATTCAATGTTTTGAAACATGAATTATTAGTTCTTCTTATACAGCCAGTGTTGTGGCTGAAAATCTCTTTAAATTGATTAAGCTTATTCATAGTAAAACATTTAAAATCAAAATTTGAAATCCCCCGATTACATTACCATCAACTTGTTATTTTTAATATTCTTATTTATATATTTATTTTTGAATTTCATCATGCGCTCACTTTTTCACACAATATTATTATTTCGTACTTTTCTCTAATTTTTTAATTTATTTGTCATCCTGCATGCATTGTACTGCTTATTTGGTGAAATTATAATAAAGAAACACTTGAAAAATAACAGTCAATTTTATGATAATCAAACGATTCAATAAGAAGCCTTATTCTGAATTTTGGATGCAAAAGACGAGAGCTTATACAGGCTAATACATTACTGAATGTATTATGTGACAACACAAAATCCGATTAACTATTGGATTAATTTTTTTTTTCTATTGAATAATTTTGAGATTAAAAAATCGCACCTCCTTAAATTAAACAAACGTCCTTTGTAAATTGATATAGATAAACTTTTTTATAATAAAAATAAAACTGTATTAAATAATTACATTTCTCATAAAATTATATTTCTAGTGATTTACAATTTCGTAAGATTTTTTTTAAAAGGCAATGTAAATAACTTTCTAAACACATAAAATATTTCCATAATTTTAGCATTACTGTACATTTTTAAATAATTAAGATTTCAAGATAAAACTTTCTCTATACATATTTGCAATAATTGAATACTGTTTTATTATTTAATATAATAATTATTATTTAATAATTTACAATTTATTAAAAATCTTAGAAAACTATCATTTGCAACAAATTGTTTTAACGATTTTATTCTTATCTAAAAAGGAAAACATTTCCATACACAAGCTACAAATATTTGAAACTTTCTACTCTACGGTTTCTCCACGTAATGTATAACTATACAATATCTAATATTAATTTTTTTTATCATTATCATTTTAAACTTCGAAAGAGGACGGAATTCTAAAACACCAAATACACTCATGTCCATAAATTAAGGATAATTCAGAATCACACAGAAATTGAGCTCTAAAATAAAAATTTCACCTGTAGAATTACCACACACATCTTGAAGAAGAATATGCAAATCACAGGAAACCACCACATGGCGCGGATAGTACGTCACAATGACGAGAGTGTAAGAGAGGGGTATATAAGGAATGGAGGCAAAGAAGTAAAATTGTTCACAAGCGCTTTAAAAGCCTTTCAGTTCAATAACTGCATAGTTATGGCACTAAGGAAGCATTTGGATGATTTTTTACGTGGTAGAATTATCGGACGACTGGAATGTGGACGTACATAGCTGGAAGTATCCGAGGAACTTGGAATCGCCCAGAGTGTCATCTCCATTGCTTTGGCAACGATTCCAAGATGATGGTAATGTGAGTAGATGTTACAGCACAGGTCGTCCCCGAGTTACAACGCCGAATGAGGACCGGTATTTAGCAGTTACTGCCAAAAGAAACAGACGGAGCACAGCATCAGATCTATCTCGTCAGTTCTCTTCAGCTACCGGTACGACAGTTTCAAGGCAGACCGTGTACAGACGTTTAGGGCACATTGGTCTATATGCTCGTAGGCCTGTCAGATGTGTTCCACTTACCGCAACTCACTGTCGCCTGCGATTAACCTGGAGTAGAGAGCATGCATTGTGGACACCGAAACAGTGGTCTTGTGTGATGTTTTCCGACGAGTCCAGGTTTAGTTTGCAGTCTGATTCTCGCCGGACTTTCATATGGAGAGCGCCAGGTACCCGTTACCACCAAGAGAACACCATTGAATGACACCGTTACGGTGGTGCAGGATGGCACGTTTGGAGAGGAATTATTCTTGGTTCCAGAACTGACCTGCATGTTCAGAGTGTAACGATGACAGGCCACATCTATCGGGATGTCATTCTGAAACAACATGTACGTTTGTTTCGGGGCGCCATGGGTGCTGAATTTCTGTTTACGGATGACAACGCCCGCTCGTGCAAACATTGTAGACGAATGCCTTCAATTGGAGGATATCACCCGTATGGATTGGCCAGCATACTCACCGGACTTGAATCCAATAGAGCATGTGCGGGATATGCTTGGCCGACGAATTGCAGCCCGTCAACCCCCTCCCACCTGTCAACCGGAACTTCGGAGGGCATTGCTTGATTAGTGGTGTAATATTCCCCAGATCAGATTGATAATTTGATACTCAGCATGCCTAGGCGTTGTAAGGCCTGTATTGCATCGTCCGGGAGACATACTCCATATTAACCATCATACTAACCATGTTATACTGTTTTTTTGTAAATAGTTTTTTTTTTTTAATTTGCTCCAGGGAATAAAAATCGCAATTTTTATTAATTGTGTCAAACATATAGCATCTTTTTTGCTCTTTACCTTTTGTTTAATAAATAGACTTTACAAATAAGTCAAATTTGTTTTGCTTCTGTTTCTTTCTTTGCCTGAACTTCATTATCCTTAATTTATGGACATGAGTGTATAATGCCGTGCCAACTTATCGATTTCGTCATACAACGATCACCACATCACATTCCTTATAGAATATCACCATGGAAAGCAAATTAAAAGCAACAACTATTTACTAACATAATTTTTTTTCTCTTTCCAATATGTGAACAGGTCGATTTATAGCACTAATAAAATAAACTTTATGTAACGAAAAAGAAAGAACTAAAAGAAGTTTAAAAAATATTTCTTAAAAATATATGCTAAGAAATTTTATTTATGGAAATTAAAATTTATTAGCATTGAAAAGTAATTCAATAGTCAATACCTCAATTATGAAGCTAAATGTAAAATAAAAAATATTAATAATATTTATATTTAAAATTTTATATTAATAATTTTAAAATTTATCGACTTTAAACTCTTTTTTTTTGCGACAAAATCCTCTTAGTTTCAAAATTAACCACACGCATTAAAAGCAAGACTAAATTAATACTATTTTAATAATGAAAAAAAAAATTGTGTGAAATCAAAAAATATTTCAATGCAAAAAGGAATTGATATTATAATAAATCTAAACAAAATCTTACTATGATTTGATGAAACATTTGTAATTATTGTATTATTGTCTCCCATTTACTGTAAGTTTTTAAGAAATAGTTTACGATGCTTTTAGTTTTAAACATGGAATTCTAGTCTGTAGATAATAATATATTATCTTATGCAGTGAAAATGGAGATTATGTTAAACAAAAAAACAAAAACATTAAACTAATAGAATCCATAATATTTTACTACTAATTATATTTTACCCATGTTATTCATTAAAATAATCAAAGCTAATATATAAAATTGAATATCTGTATAAATGTAACGGTACTGAATGTGTTATGATGTCAGACAATTTTATATAAATACAAATTCATTTCTCTTTATTAATATTTTTATCTCGTGCAGAACAAAAAAATTTAATTACTTCTTTTTTAATTAAATATTTATATATTTAACAAAATCGATAGATAGTTTATTTTTTAATACAATAATAACAATAACAATGTAGAAATATGAAGGTTACGATTATAAAAATGAGAACTGAATTTCATTTTAAAAAATTTTCTGAATACCGATTTTTAATCTTCAATTATATATTTTTCTAACAAAAATTATTAAAATAATATTATAGTTACTGGGGCTAGGCTACATCCAATCGGGTTAGCTAACATTCAATAATAAGAATTTAAAACTTAAGAATACTCAACACTCAAAAAAGGAGCTAAATTGATAATCACAAATAATATATATGTGTAAAATGCATACTGCAAGTATATCCCTTTTAATTTATGACGCCAGCATGACTTGGAGAATGAGAACCTTGCTTTCACAGAGGGAGCAATGACTCATCCCAAACCATCTGTAAAATTTACTGCCACTACCCTACCAAAGTGTAATTACCTAAACTAAAAAATAAATAACTTTATCAATTGACATACAAGTTTAAAATAGTGACAGACTACTGCTAATCACGGGGAATCCAGTTGTCTTCGTTCCAACAACTAAGCCGTTCATTTCTTTTTTTCTTGCTCTCGAGCAACATCTATAAATATACACATAAGGAATGCCCTATGCTCATCACACACACGCACGGTTCAAGTATGAAAGTTGGTTTTGGGGTGAACAAATTTTCAAATGCGTCAGTGAGTATATTACAGCAAGGCCGAGTGTTTTAAAGGAAAGCCAGATAAACACAAAGCGTGGAAATAAAAAATATGTTTTTTTTTTCTCTCCAACCAAGAAGGTTATGCGGTTTTCTGCAATCATTTGGCACTGTAGCCCCAATTTTAAAAACGCAGAAATGTGAAACATAGTTTGGAGATGAATGCTTAGAGTTACTACTTGTAACATTTGAAATATTGCACTAAATAAATGAAATCTACAACTAAGAATAAATTCGTTGAGTAAATGAAATCTACAATTAATAAGAATGCATTTGTTGAATAAATGAAATCTACAATTAATAAGAATGCATTCGTTGAATAAATGAAATCTACAATTAATAAGAATGCATTTGTTGAATAAATGAAATCTGCAATTAATAAGAATGCATTTGTTGAATAAATGAAATCTGCAATTAATAAGAATGCATTCGTTGAGTAAATGAAATCTACAACTAATAAGAATTCATTCGTTGAATAAATGAAGCATATACGAAGCGACGTTCAAAAAAACAACTCAGAAGGAATACACGTTTCCTTTAATTGCAGTATAAATAAGAAAGGAAAAAAAATGGCAAATCATACTTTTCAGCAAAAAATTCATGTACACTAATTTTGCCTAAAATAACAAAAAAGGTTTTGTTAATACAAAAACAGTTTATGCAAATCAAAATGATTAATGTTTAGTTTATCAATAAGACTTTATGTTAAAAAAAATAATAAATTTTAGAATAACTGGATAACGAAAGTAAACTGCTAAATCTAATTGGAAAATTTTCGAAAAACTGAAAAACGTACTCAAACATGAATTATGCTCGCTTTTGATTTTTAAAATTTAGAATAATTACAAATTGCTAAAATTCAACTTAAATATATTTAAAAAAAAAAGCTTTTAAAAATAGATAAGGTAAATAACTACTGGCGTGATGTTACAATTTCGTCTCTCGTGACAATAATAGTTTGCATTCAAGTAATTTCGTTATAGAAAATAAATTTTTAGGTTCAATTTATTATAAATTCTTTAATTTTGGTTTTAAAAAAAATTATTCGCATCACTTTTCCTTATATTAAGAAAATTGGAAAGGAATTAAAAGAGATATTATTAAAAATATTTTTTTTATTGAATTTCTTAAACTTATGAGTGACATTCTTGGAAAAACTAGAGACAACGAATTAATTCCAAGCTAAAAAGAAATGCATAGTCATTTTTCACTAATAGAGTGACAGTTCAGGGTTAATACTTAATTATTAATTTAGAATCGAAAAAAAATTATCCTCCAAAGTTTGTAAATGTCAACATTTCAATTAATCCTCAATACACTTCCGTTCATGAATATTTATAGTGTTCCAAAATGACAAAATTAATTTATCACAGAAACTATACAAAATTATTCAGGTTGGTTAAAAGGAGAAAAAAAAATCGTGTTTATTATTTTAACCATAACCATCATGGGTCGGAAGGTAACGAGCCTAAAACGACTTGTTTTGATAAAAAAGTTAACTATTACCATTATTCACACACAAAAAAAAAAAAAAAAAAAAAAAAAAAAAGGAATATTTACCATAATAGGATTGAATACAATAATATTTATTAAACATAGAATGACACTAAATTATTGTATTAATATTATAATTGATGAATGACAATATTTATGTATATTGTATAAAAATGGTTTCGGATTTAACCCTATATTGTACAATCCTTCCTATGGGCTTGCAGAATAATAAAACTTCAATTAATCCACAAATCCATTACATAATGTAGATTATATAAAATTTAACATTTGAATGAGAAGTACAAAAAAATTGTCATGACTATTGTTTAAACATACTTTAATTATCAAATGTTAAATTTAATAAATATAAAAAAATTCTGCGCTTAGTAAGAAATCTGACAATCATAACATAATAACCACACGATAAGCTAAGCATACTAGCGACGCTTTATCTGAAATAGAATGAATCTAAAACGAAAAACATTGTAGAGCATCAAAAATATGAAAAAGCCAACTCCAAAAGTGGTTAAGATATCTACAAACTACAGTAAATGAATATACATTTGAAAAAAAAAAATAAGACAAGACAGAGATAAGACAGAAACGTTTGACGAAATAGTTCAAAGAATAACAACCCATTTTTGAAAAGATGTTCTAATGACCCATGATTTAGCCAAAAGAAAAATCTCTGCCCCAACAATTTTTTTTTTTTTTTTTCGAAATTGCTTTAACATAATGAGTTTATGTCTTTACAATTCTGGAATATTACACCTGCATTCAAAGAATAGTTGTACATTAGTCTTGCCCATTAAATTGTAACTACAATGAGTATCATTTAGGTGTGTACAGTGTTCATCACTCTGTTCTTTTCGTCTTATTATCCTTAGTATTTCCTATAAAAGTGGCAATCGCAACACACTTTCGAAAGCAGAAATTTCTTTTGGGTTTCGACCATTACATTTCAAAAAATGCCCGTTCGAATAACAATCTAAGGGTTTGAATATTTTTATTTATATAACCGTATGCTGTAACATTGAAATAATGTGGTGCATGTGGAAAATTGGAAATGACAATTAGAGAATTATGAAAATGTAGTAATTAATTAAATAATTGAACACTTGAAAACCTGTCTAATTTAGAAGGAGGGATTTACATAATAAAATTGTGTAATACAATTAAATAAAATAATACAAATATATTAATGTACGTTATTCATAGAAAAATAGTTTGAGGAGTTCAGTTTTATTAATTTGAATATCACATTTATTTAGTTTTCACAAACGTAAGAGGAAAAAAATATAATACTCAAAAGGCTAATAAAATTTAAATTAATATTGAACAATTCGGAGAAAGTGTAAAAGTTTTAGCACTAAATTAAATAAAGAAATCCATTAAATTAAGAATCATTCCACTAAATAAAATTACATGCAATTGTAACAAGCAAAAGTATTCTTACATTGAAAGGCTTGCTTTGTCTATAATTGCCAAATTCGAAAACAAAATATATTTTAATTTATTGCACAGATGCAAAAAGCGGTAGCTTGTTTTATAAATTATAAAAACGTTTGTAAAAATTATTACACTACACATAATAAAAATTACCCTTTAAAGGATGAATTGTAATATATACAAATCTTTAGGCATATTGAGTCTAATTACAGTAGTTAGTCTTTGAAAAAGAAAAATATAAAGAAAAATGAATGCTTCATATAAATCCAATTAAGTTTCATAGAATAAATAATGCACACTTGAAAAGTGTCGTTAACAAAACTTCAGCCGTAAAGGTGACCTCAAATATAACAAAGTTATTATTTCCAAATTGATTCTGAAAACAAGCTGAGCATTGTGATTCTTAATAGACGAGGGTAAACAACACTAATTGTTATGTGAATTGATTCCTCTCACGATGCAAAAGATTCCGGAACAGATGTAAAATAATTCTCCCATTGAAGTAGTTAGAAGTTCTTAATTTACAATTGAACCATTCAAAAGCACGTGTTTAAAAGTGTACTTAAACTTTTTTTTTTTTTTTTTTTTTTTTTTTGCACGTATTCTAGAGAAATTAATGCTTAGAATCAATGTGCTGTATTGTTATATCTATATTACAATAAATTATGCCTTATACAAAGTAATAGGCATAATGATAAGATTAGGCTGCGTAAGATTGATTACCTATAATGATAAATTTTATATAGTGATAGATATTACGAACAAAAAGATTTAATGTATTATAAATATAGCAACTTGTGATTAAAATGCATCCTTTGCTTGTTTTACGCTATTCTATAACACTTTGGAAGTTAATTTAATATTGTTTTAAAGTACATACATATAATTACAGGACATATGTATTGTATTAGTAAATTTAGAATACAAGAATGTCTTTTATAGCAAGGTGTCTTTATGTCAAGGATGCCTTTTATAGCAAGGGTGCAAATATTACACCTTTAAAACTGTGAAAATATACTTTGTTATGAAAAAATTGCTTTTATGGATATATTAAAGTCATTGTATTTATTTCACAAATTCTTCCAAAACCATTAGTAAAAAGATCATAAAATTATGGAAAGAGTCAGTAATCGGAAATTGGTATAAAAAATCCGACTCAAAAACCAGGAGCCTTACATTTTTTAGTCGATTTTCCACCCATGTTTCTTAAATGATAATCCAAACTAAATAAAATTTCAGTATAATATTAATAGTAATAAATAATTAGTTTTAATTAATTCAAAAACTAAAATTATTTATAACATATGTCATAAATAATGTCATATGTCCTAAAGTTCCTTTAATTTTTTAAAATAGCTTTAAACTATTAGAGTAAATGTTTATAATCACTTATAAAAGGTTTTGATTTGTCTCTTCTTAAATAGAAATCAAAACCTTTTATGAATGATTATAAACAACACTAGTAATTCTGTATTGAAGGCATTATACAGCATCATTTAGTTTCTTTTTATAATGAGGTCTATTTAATCGAAATTGTTTTATAGGAAAAAATTGGTAGATTATTTAAAGCATGCACATATTTGAAACACCTGTTTCTACAACATATTCTAAATTATACAATTAAAAAAATGGCATTTCTTAAATAGACTAGTTTATAATACAAAAGAAAATCATTGAATCTCTGAGTATTATGACAAATGCAGAAATCTGAGAGAACAAGATAGCAAATTTATTTGCATAAACCAATGGTTGCCAAACATATTTATCCAACCACTATTTTTTCCAAAAAAAAAAAAAAAAAAAAATTACTCAGCGCCATCCTGGAAATCTAATTGTTTTTTTTTTAACGAGCAAACAAAGATATAGTAAAATTTTTAAGTTATAGATCTTAAATTTGCAGAAAATATGTAAATAAAAATTGTTTGTATTATACGTACTGGATATCATTATTTGAACATTATAGGATGTTACACCTATTTATAGTATCGTATCTCAACAAGGCATTACACGCACATAGTATTTTTGCTGATGAAAGCTAAACTCACCAACGATGCACGACATGTTCGCTAGCTAGTACTTTTTGTGCGTGTGAACCTTGCGTGTTTATTTGAAAAATAATGTTACACAATATTAGAAACATGAACTAATGTTTTATGGGGTTTTTTTAACTATCATTTTCTCTTCCTTCTGTAGCAGCTGTGTTTCTGCCGACTAAATGTCGGTAGGAAAACTACTGCTCTCACAAGGTTAAGAATGAAGCACTATCAAAATAGGAAAATTTCTGCTGATGGCGTTAAAAAATGCCGAAAATGTGGCAACTGCCCTGACGTCGAGCTAACTCCTGATCATGTCTTTGATTGCCCAGATGTCGCGGCAACCATACATTATCTGGACCATCCCTCGGAACAGGATTTATACTACTGGCAATCAACATAGCCAACATTATTCGGGAGTACCAAGATATTTGATTTTCTTCTACTCTTCAGGATATACGACAACAACATTAAACGTTATTATTAAACACCCCCCTCCATCCAAAAAAAAAAAAAAAAAAAATGTACCCGAAGCTACAATAACCCTTTTGAAATTCCATAGTCACTCTGGGAACCTAGCATAAATGACTGACTTTAGAAAGTCAGTCAAAAATTCGAATACATCTCCCAAATATGTTTTCTTATAAACCTTTACTACGCACAAAGAATAAATAAAAGTATAGTTTACTCAACCTATCAGCATTAATAATATCCATTTTGTAAAAGGAATTAGCATTAAGACTTTAAAATAAAATGTTTCTTAAAAAGAAATCTACGTTTCAAAGACATTGAAACGTTATACGAAATACGTTAGCAAGCGTTCATACTTATTACAGATGAATGCTGAAAAATAATAATAATGGATTTTCAGGGGGTGAATCACTAAGCAAGAAACAATATCTTGTCTTCGATAACATTTAATATAAAAAAGCAAAATAAGTAAATACAATAAAACAAAAAATATATATATATATATACATATATATTAATTTTTTAACATTAGGTTTTTTTTACATTTGTGGCGAAATGCACTAGTGATTTAGAAATTTCCCAAGATCTTAGTTATAATCTAAACTTCTAATATCTTCTCTCTTGGAAAATATAAGACATTCATTAGGTTTCAATGTACTTCAAATTTATATAGTATTTGAACAGAAAAAAATGGATACTGAATAATATCATCAATTTACCCAAAATAATGGTTAAATTACAAATAAATTGAATCAAATACGGTATATTTTCTATCTTTCAATAAACCAACAACTACAATCTAATGCTCTTTACTATAGAAGAGAAGAGAAGAGAAAGAAAATTATGGCTTTGTCCAAAAACCGATTTCATTTCAAAACCCAATTAAAATAAAACCAAGCAGATACAGTTGGAGTATCTTAATCGTTATGTGACTAATGCAGGGTTTCATCTTTTAACTGAAAGCAGTTTTATTTAAATTCACTGTTGTTTTTTTATTCCATATTAATTAACTTTACCATTTATATATGTTATAAACTAGCTCTCGGCCATTTTTAAAACCACCATAATGTCATGAATACTAGGACTTAATTATCAGTGGTATTTTTTTCCAATTTACTTTTTCTTCATTTCTATGCTAATTTAATTTGTGGCATGTAAATAGTTTAATTCTCCAGGAAGATTCATTCAGTTGAATGCATACTATAAATCAGCTTACAGATACTTGATTCAGTCGCTCTAACTTAAAAATCTACACTTTTTACAACTGGTTCTAGCTAATGAAGTAAGAAAAACAAAATAATAAATGAATATAAAAATACACGCTAGGTAATTGTGCAAAATCGCTTAAAATAAATCATATTAATCACAGCATGAAAAACCTAAGCATACATTTAAAAAATTGAAGTTATATTAAATTAAATCATAGCAAAAAAATATATCAACTGATCTTAAAAAATCTCTGCTTCACGCTCTCTTGTCAGATAACTCATAATATATTTTAAAAAAAATTAAATTAGTGGGTGATTTTAGCGGTATTTTTATCTTCAAATTAAGATATAAATCCTTAAATTAAAATTAATGATTAATAAAATACTTAATTCGAATTTAATTTTGAAAAAAATTAGAGAATTTTATTCTATATTTGACATCAGCGATAAACTACAAAAATGGGATCATACATAATTGAAATTTCGGCAATCTTAAAAGATAACAAATCATTTAAAGTTCTTTGTAAAACATATTTTATTATAGCATCAATAACTCGGCGGGAAAGTTTTACGACAATTATGCATCTTTTTCTTTAAAAAAAACTCCTTATGCATTAAAATTTGAGAAATGATTTCCGTTTAACAAGCATTAACTTTGATCAAACGAAACTCTTGTATTTGTCATTATTTAAAAATTAGTAATTAAAATTACAGAAATTAGTCATTATTTAAAATAATTATTATTGCTTAATTATTTATTATTTAAAAGGAAAGAAATAGCACACAAAATAAGAATAAAAATTAGAAGTTATATGCTACGGATTTTTTTTTTTTTGCTCATTCGAAATCAAATTTTGCATCCTTAAAGACACAGAAAAGAAAAAAAAGCAAACTTCAAAGATAGCGCGACCATACGATACTTCTAAAACTACTTGAAGAAAACTTGCTGAGAAAATCAGAAATAAGATATCACCGAATCGGTCGATTACACAGAACTCGAAAACTTATCATTTACCAAATGCCAATCCTTCGATATCGTTCGGAAAAGTATGACACTGAAAGCAAGTTTCAAAATCCATCTGATAAGAAGATATTTTATGAACGTTTTTTTAAAACGTTTAGAAAAAAAAAAAAAATGAATTCACATATAAATAAATCCTGGAATCCATCCAACTTAGTAACTGAATCTCAACAGTCTATTAGAATAGCTGGAAAAAAATGTAACGCATCCCTAATAACACTATAATATTCCTAATAATAACAATGTTGTTGTGTTTTCTAAAGTTAAATATCAACAATAAATATTGCCGATCGCCCACCGATTGACTTTGGGTGCAGGTTACATAATATCAGGGTGAAGTTCGAATCCACTAACGCCTGTGCTGCAGTGACTGTTTTCAGAACAGAAGAGACGAAATTCGATGATGTTTGTGACAGCATATCTGTGCTGCCGTCTATGATAAGCTGCTATGCGTTACGTATAGATATTCAGATTGTTTTGTGGAAATTTTCTAACAGTAAGATAATTTCACTGCAACTATTTCCTGAAAGTGTTAATATTTGCTGTCAACCTATCTAGAAACTGTTCATGGTACAAAACAATTAGGCGATATTATGAGTTTGGTATAAAATAACCATATAATCGACAATGTTGTAAACAAAAATGATATAGAAGAGGTTAAAAAAGAAAACTATAATGTTTACAAAGTTGGGAACATGCAAATTTTGTCTGTGACTTTGAAAACTGTCTTTTATATAAGGAGTGATCTGCAGCATTCCTTTTATAGAAGATTAAAACACAACTGACACGCGTTGAATGTTTTGTAACAGTGACTACGATGTCTCAGCAAGATGACTTAGCTGATGGCTTGAGGGCCATCGCTAGTTTAGAGGCAGGCCAAATGCAAGAAGGGGAAAGAGCTAAGAATTTCTCAAAGCGTCATTTCTAGACTATGGAATTGATTTCTGGAAATTGAAAAAGTTCGCCGAAAATCGGTACAAGGTCGTACGCGTGCAACAACACAAAATGGGAATCGTATTTAACACTAACGGCAAGAAGTAACCGTATTATGAACGCCAATTTCTTGAAAAAGCCCCTTCAAACGGCTACTGGTACCAGTTTTGCTCAGCTTCATAGAAACTGACTCCACCATGTGGGTGTGCATACTTGCAGACCTATGGTTTGTGTTTCATTGACACAGGACTACCGTGCTGGCCACAGAAAGTGAGCACATGAGCATCTCAAATGGGAACGAGATGAGTGGAGTAGCATGCTCATCATGGACGAGTCCCGCTTTAGTGTACAACCCGACAATAGGCGGATTCTCCCCTGGAGAAAATCTGGTACACGAAATACTCCTGCATTTACGCATGAAAGTTTCCAATTTGGTGGAGTCTGGACCGGTATTTTTATCAATGGCCGTACCAACCTGCACATATCAGGAATTCAGCACTAAAGGCTCAGCGATATAGGGATGAGATTCTCAGGCCTATTGTGGTCCTTTTGGCTGTAGCAATTGACACTTATCAACACTTATTTTCACATCGTGCTCAGATAGTAGACAATTTCTTTTTCAACGAAGTAATCCTTCCATGGATTGGTCAGTATATTCCTTAGACATGAACCCAATACACGATATTTGGGTGTATTGGGTATCTAGGGAGAAAGGTTGCTAGTCGCTTATTACCCCAAGAAATAATTCAGCAGTTGGAAAACTTTTTACTACTGAAGTGAGAGAGAATAACCGTCATTGATAACATACCTCATAGGTGTGCGACGCTATTTTCAATACATCTTATTGAAACTCATTTGTATCAAAGAAATTACATTTTTTTTTTATTTGTATAATATGCACGATTTGTGCATTTTTTGTTTACTAACAAATGTACTCAATAAAATTTAATTATTTCTGGTTTGTCCCTTTTTTCTTTTTTCTCATATCTTACAACACTTATCTGCACTATGCACTACGTATACACATATACCAATGCATCAGTTACCAAAACATTTCCTCATCTGCAGTTTTTACCCAGTTTATACTACCCAGTTTATATATTATCTACAGTTTATACCAAAATCATAATCTCTAATTGTTTTGAGGAGTGTAGTATTCGTAATACAAAGTTTCTTATATATAAAAAAAATTTTATTAAAAAAATATATATAGAAGTATTTGCCTATAAAACATCCATATACATTTAATTAAAATACTGATATTAATTTCTTACGCATCTATTTGAATTCTAAGGAATAGGAATTTCAATAAATTTAAACTTCAATAATAGATTCAAGTTTTTGTAGAACTTTTGCCATAAATCAGCAGTCGAAATTTATCATATTAAAAAAATTCATTAATAAAAATGTACACACAAATAATTATTTAATTTTAACAATTATTTAACAAATATGAAACAATATATCCGTTTAAACATCACTCAAGACCTTTCCTACTAACTTATAAAAAAGGAGGAAATGTACACAAGGGTGGAATCAAATTTCGTAATAAGTATATGACTAAGGTTTTGGCAAATCTTCAGAGGCGGGTCCAATAATTACTACGTATCCTACCTAACATTTATGCCAAGTCTTCGTCGTTCACGTGTTGTAAGCACATGTTGCAAATCACTGCCTGATTATTTTACTGATGAACACAAAAACAATATTAAATTTCGGTAAGAAACAGTTTCATCGTATCATTTAATACACTGTGAAATGTAAATTCCTTGAATTTATTTGTTACAAAAACTGAATAATTTTTAAATATGAAACATGCAAAAAAAAATAATAATAATAAATGTAATAAAGATGTGTTGAGACATACAATTCGAAACATGTTAACATTCATGTTAAGATTTTTCTTTCTATTAAATAAATATAGATGTAAAACATGACTAATTAACTGCCTGATTGTAAGCACTGAAGTGAAAAGTTAATTCTACCACGAAAACAAAAGTTTTTTTAATTACATACTTAAAATTTATATAAAAATATATTCCAAAATTTGTTTTGAGAGAAATTTCTAAACATAATAATTCTTAACTAAATAGTAATTTATAAAAATATTTTAGCATTATTTAATGCATAGTCAGACAACTTTTCATTAAATTAAATCTTGCATTTACAATACCATACAATTTATTAATTTTAAGTTTGGGATTTCAAAACGAAGAAAAAATAATTCGTATAATTTTACAAAAACTATTACATACGATGACGAAATTAATTATTATCGATTTTATCGAGAAAAGGATGTGCGCAAAACTTTAATGAATAAAGATATTAATAAACTGGCCATCAAATGTAAATTCATTTATCACTAGCAGTAAGATAAATGTATACATATTAATCGTAATTTTATTCCGTAAAATAAGAAACTCAGATGATAATAATAATAATGCTACGATGATTATTACACGTAAACAACAGTGAATTAAAACTTCTAAATAGAAACATTGTATAGTAGTTA
This sequence comes from Caerostris darwini, assembly GCA_021605075.1. Lineage (NCBI taxonomy): Eukaryota > Metazoa > Arthropoda > Arachnida > Araneae > Araneidae > Caerostris > Caerostris darwini. The sequence goes on along the minus strand of BPLQ01012350.1, from coordinate 514,235 downwards.
TAAAATGAGATCAATATCGATTGTTTTTATTAAAACTCCAAGAGAATATTTAATAACTTAAATCATTTTTCATGTATAATTATATTTCCTTTCATCGCTTTAATATGTACTAATATAAAAATAATGATATACAAGGTACATATGAAAATCCCTTTCTCCTGAAAGAACTTTCGGAAGAACAGAGATAGAGCTATGCTTGAAATGGCCAATAATAATGGAAAAGTAATAAATATCACTTATTTAATGAAACGATGTTTGGTTTGCTTGCCTGAGATAAATTATCACTTGCATACCATAATACACCCAAAATCGTCGTGGGCCATTTTGAGTAGACCAAGTGTTGCAAAGTAGTCACCACACTATATAGGAAGTAAAATTAGGAGAATGCAACAACGCCTACAAGTCTGCTCGATCTAAATAATAACAGTACAGATGTTTGCAGTAGTGTGACAACTTTCATGCGGATATGTGAATAATAGGATACTCTCTCCTAAATACAAATATGTATCACGGCCAACAGCGAAATCTATTGAACATACTAGATGTCACAGTAAGCCAGTTAGATTTTCTTTTTGTCTGATGCAGTGAAAGTATGTAGATATAAATAAAAGTGATAAAATGTCTTACCCATCTCATAAAAGTCCATAAAAAGTCATCATCCATAAAAGTCTCATACCCACGCCGTATCCCTAAAAATATTGAGTTAGATGTGAAGTGTTAATCTCTTTCATTCATGTAAACTGAATGCCGTTTTGTACTACATAATCGATGCCCTACAACTTTGCAATAGGAAATTTTGCTCATGTCTTTTCTGCTACAGTTTTCAATTACTGTTTTCGGAATTTCATCATTAAGCATACCGCTTTTGGTTGTATTAAATCTGGTGTTGTCGCTTTACTATATCGGTAAATCACTTGCATGACTCTGCGTATGTAGTCAATACTTTATTTTGTTTAAAGTGTTTGACGGATTTAGTTTGCTCTTTCGCTCTATGGTCATTTTGTGCACACTTTGGGATAATTAGACCGGAACGTGCAGTTTAAAGTGGATTCCGAACCACTCACAAACATTCATGCCACCGCCAGGATTCGAATCTGAAGTCTGAGGTATCAAAGGCCAGAGTGCTAGTCGATATGATAACGGACCGCTAGTTTTTGACGGAAGAAATACAAAAGTACAACTGAGTATTACCAGAAAATTAAATAACATTTACATAAGTGCTTACTTAAAACAAACTTTAAAAAAAAGATGTCGCACATAAATTACAAAATAGGCTCACATTTAAGGGAGTTTAAAAATATTTAATGGAGTACACTTAACGGGAGTTTAGAAATACAAAAATGTATGAAAGCTTCAATATATTTGCGCTTCAAATATTCTAAAACGTAAGACAAAAGGCATAACAATGCACATCTTCATAATTAAGAACCTTAATTGCTTAAGGTTACGATGGCCTGTAGTTTTCTTTACAGTATTTTGCGCGATTTCAATCGCTAAAAATTAAAAAAAAAAAAAAAAGATAGAAAGAAAGAAAAAACATATATATATCTTTCATTCTGGGAGATAAGAATGCCAATCCCTTTAAAAATACTCAGCCTAAGAGTTGATACATCGAAAACAAAACTTTTCAAGAGAAATTTATAGTTTGACTGGGGAGGCAGCATAAGGATTACAGGAGGAGAAATATGCTTTTTCAGTATTGGATTTCCAGATAACACATCACCAGGCGTGCCAAGAAAAATTCTCATACATAGCTTCTGGATTCGTTTCAGCCAAGTGAGAAAGAAATAACCAGGTTGTCAGGCGATGACAGAAAGGCGTCAAAAAATAAATGGCAGGAAAAAACGGGAGGGCGATTAACTTTCACATTTGGTTCCCTCTGACAAGGACCATAATTAAGATTACCATTTAACACTTCGCAAGCTGCTGGTGTTAAAGACAAGGAATTCATAAATCTTCACAAAAGCCTGTAATTAAGTCGTATCGCATCCTACAAGTCTTATTTATACATAACAAAGGCGATTTCAAATTCATCAATTAAAATAAAAAAATTTTCAGTTTATAAAATGCATATTCACATCACATCTTCATTTTGTAATCAATTACGAAAATTTAAAATGTTTTTTCATAAACTTAGGAAATATAAATAAAAGAAATAAAAACGTACTATATTTAGCGATTTATTGCTAACGGAAAAGTGCCTACGTTTTTTCCGAGATTATTTCGATATTGGAATTTCTTTGGTTATTTCTTCAAATGCCATAAATTTTTACGCCCACTACACATTGTTAAAGTTTTGAGGAAGGAATAGTTTTTCGATTATACACCCTCGAAAAATTTATGAGGTACAGCATGTGTTCATCAGAAGACATTAATTTTGTAATTAACACAGCTTTTCAGCACTAAACCATAAGTTAGAAATAGTTGGTTTTTCATGGATTCGAATCCTTTGTCTCAGTATTTTGAAATTTTTTACATGGTATTTATATTTATTGTATTAAATTGTGATAAATTATTAATGATTTAAAATAGACATTTTTTTTTTCAAAAATTTACTTTCAAGTTTTTTGAGGAGGGGGATGAAAAAAAAAAAAAAAAATGAATTTTATCTACATTACTACTAGACGCAAGGTAAAGTCTAGAAACAATGTTTAAGGATTTTAAAATATATCAAACACTTTTCTAGATAATATTCGAGAGAAAAATGCACTATAGCTAACTTTCATACTCTTTTGATCCATTTATAATAAATATAAGACAACTTCCCCAAAGTAATTTCATTTGATCCTAAAAGAATCTTTGAGTGAGGAAGTAAATGGAATTTAAAAGATTCGGTGTTTGATTACGATTCCTGAATTTTGTTTTCAGATAATATAATTATTTTTAATTTTGTTATCAAGATTTGTATTTTAAGTTTTGTTTTTAGTTAAAATCAATGATTGTTAATGATTTTTCGTTAGTGAAAAACATTAAAAAAAATGTATTGTTAATATTCTATTGTTTTCATTATAAGATTTCTAATAGTTATGTTTTAATTATTTAATTCTAATAGTTATGTTTTAATAATTTTAATCATTTGCAATTCAAAATTTCTAAGAAATTACTAGAAATCAATGTGTTTTAAAAACATCCCGAATAAAAAAAAAAAAAAAGACAATTTCTAATTTAATAAAATCCCGAAATGCTACGAAAGTCATTAATTAAAAATTGTTATTTTTGCTTAGTATTTTTTTATTCCAGAAAATAAACGGGTACTTTTATATTTAAAATATAATTGTACAAGGTTTTATTTTTGTCAATAATTACATTTACTTGTTGTTTATCTAACCTTCCCAACATAAGCATCGAAAGAATTCAGTTATTAAATTATAGTCGAAATAGCAACTTGGAAAATAATATATTTTCTAACCACAATTCGTATCTCACAAAAATCAATTAATTACATTTGATCCAGTATTAAATTTTGTAACACCAGCCTAGTGATATAAGATACTATATTAGTATCCTTATTAATTGTATGGATGATAGATTTAGATGAGGATTGGGTAAACTAATACATTTCAGATGTGTATTTAATTTATAGAACATCTTCAGAAATTTCTGTTTTAAAAAAAGAGGTTGGGGAGTACTGCCTCTCTCTATAGTCACAACCAGAAGAAAAAAAAAACTGCATTTAAACCTATTTCGCATTTTTCGTTGCACTAATAATATTAAATAGATATTGAAGCGTTTACTAATTGATTTTATTATTTTGTAAAAGACATTGAAAGAAAAATCAAATTTCCCGATAGCTAGGAGATTTATTTGATATTCTTCTTGGATGGGAAAGCAGAAGACAGTTTGAATTGCCTAATTTGCTAAAAAATATACGCAATCAACTGCTAAATGCTGCAAACTAGCGATAGTTCCTATTAAAAGCCGACTTCTTTATCTTTACAATTAGGTTTATTTTAGTTTTAGGTTTATAACGCACTATAGATTTCACTATGCCGCAATAAATCAGGCTATAAGTTGTCATATGGCCATCGCTGATTTTAGATAACCTTTAACTGTTAACATTTTTTTAAGCAATTTTTTTTTTTTAATTTATAAGCCAATCAGCGAGGCTATAATTGTCAAACTGCTATGATCTAACTTACTCTGTGAATAATGTAAACTGCAATACAATAATTTTTAAAATGCGTTGGTATTGTCCAAATCTTGATAAAGATTTAATTGAATCAAAGGAAATGACAACGTAGTAAATAAGAGCTACCGATTTCAATGTATGGCAGCTGGGTTATATTATGTGTGTATAAAGATTATACAATGAAATAATATCCATGTCACACCATTTAATTAAGAGTAGTTAGTATTTACAAACAATATATAAATAAATGAAATCATTATAGCAATAAAGCCAAGCGATTTTTTTTTTTTTTTTTTTTTTTTTTTACTTCACGACGTGAACAGATGAACTGAATAGCAAAGTTTCATAGCAACAAGTTTAGTTGCTTTTCAGATTGCAACGCGGTGCAGAACATAATAGAATGAAGGCCGCTAGACGTCAGTATTGAAATACCAACAGATGAATCTATTTGGTGTGCGCAGCCTGTGCTGCATGCTGTGGAACAACATAACTATAGCGTTAGAGAGTAACCATCAACTGCACTTTGAATATGGGGTACAAGAATAGTAGCACAAGTAAAATTGAATATGAATTCCACATTTCACTAAAGTAATAAAAAACAATAGGGCTACTCACAAACTAATCTACCTATTATTTATTAAACTCTATACGGTTCTGATAATGATAGCTATAAAATTATCCAAAAAGTTAATTTTTATGCATTTTGACAGGATCATTTTACATATAACTTATTAAATATCTACTGTAGTATTTAATGACAGCAATTAATTTACTAGAAATTACTGAAACACATGTTTTAGGTATTTTTAATTTTAAAAGAAGATTTTCACTTTTAAAAAGGCGAATAAAAAACTGATAATTTAGGAAGACGTAATCAATTCAAGAATTAGAATAAACATTATGTAAATATTAGCATCGTATTTAAAACCTTAAATATAAATTGCTTTGCTAAATGACCGAAATTTCTACCAAGCATGGAATTTCAGTTTCTTGGAGCACACCGGCTCCGCAGGTACCCCAATTGCCGGTGAGATAAATTATAAGGCTTTGCAAAAAAAGTTGAAAATACTTAAAATTAGGATACATTTGCAGGATATTTAAAGAAATGAAAACTTATGGGCAACCCCTTGGAGGACAGTGCCATCATCAGTATTCTAAATTTGTCCAGGGGATTTTGTACTTTGTGTATTAAGTGAGTTTGGGGAAAGCATTCGTGATACATTGCAGTTCTTTCAGCAGTTAAAGTGGAAAGAAGAGGTCAGAAGAATCAGGTATTTCGGTGATAAAAAGAGTTTGAAGGTGTGAAATATGACACTTAGTTTTTATGATGTTTTGGTTATGTTGGAAGTTGTAGACAGGTTCAGTATTGCTCATCCCTTTTTTGGATCAGCTACCGAGAAGGTTTTACAACCTCTCGAAGAGGCGATATGGCCATGATCACCACAATTAATGCATTTGAATTGGCTAACTTCTCTTTGATGTGGCAAGCAGCTGTTAGAAGAATTTTCCTGCCCATTATCCACAGAACCGTTATAAGCCACAGGCGTAATTTTTGGCAAGAAAAATGAATAATAAACCGCGGCCCTTTTGATGCCATAATTACATAAGAACATTATATTATAAATTTAAAATAGTGAATATCGGAAGAGATATATGAATTCAAGAAAGTTGGTGAAAAATAAACAAAAAAAGGCTATCCAACAGTTTTGTTCCTTATTTGCTTAAAAAGATAAAAAACTTAAATCAAAATCGGGCTGTCTGTAATTTTAAGCATTTTTAATTTTTTACAACTGCATTCCACTCCTTTATTCATTAGCACACACTAATATATGATGCTAGTCGCATTTTGTCAATTTTTGTTTATTTGTGGTTTAGTTTGTCGTTGTACGGTAATTTTTGCACACAATAGCTAATTAGACCGGGACCTACTGCTTGAAGTGGATTTTGAACCAATACAAACATCCATGCTATTGCCGGATTTGTCCCAATCGACCCTTTGTTTAGAAGATTGTAATTTTTCGTTCACTCAAAGTTTTGTTGGCAAAAAGCATTTTTAAATGGTAGTTATATCAAGCTGATTTTCATATACTTCGAAAACGTCTCCAGTAGCCTACAATTAGCACTATAAAATTTTAAGTTTTTTTTTTATATAGTAAAAATTGTGGAATATAAACAGAAAAATACAGTATATTCTAAAGCACCAAATATATGTGAAATCAAGAAAAAAAAATTTTCAAAATATATTCTTAGCACACACAATTGTTTTAGAATTATGTACAATTACAAATGAAGATTAATTAATATCTAAATCTACTTTGTTCTTTTTTTTCTTTCCAACTGTAATTTTTTAATAAATGAATATCATAAAATACATATTTGTCCTCAAATAAAAAAAAATTTCTTTGTACTTAAACACAGCTGATACATAATATAAATATTATTCGAAATGCAAATAATTTTATCTGGATCTGTGTGATGTACTAAAGAATAAGATTTTTTTTTTTTTTAAGATATCAAAATAAAAAATAAATGATCCAGAAAACTCAATGATTTGAAATTGATGATTATCATCTAGAAATTTAGTATTTGTTAATATTTTTTGCATTTTATTGTATAAAATTTCATAAAATGAATTATATTTTAATCCATCAACATTAAAATAAGTTTGGTAATTATTTTAACATTTTAAGCAACTTCAGCAAATACAATTATCAATTATATACCAATACTAATTTAATAATACAATACTAACATATAAATTATGTTGAATGGCTTTTTTAACTAAAAAATATGAAAGAAGTTATTTAAGAAGTAACTTAATTAGTATAAAAATTTTTAAACCTGTTACATCTAGTCTATTTATTGGACATCAAAAGCATTAATATATATAGTTTAAAAGATATTAAAAGCTATAACTGCATGGAATGAAATGACAGAAAGACAACTGCTTTAGTTATAATAGTCAGACTAGCTGTGTTTCCTTCATTTCTATCACAAATGTGGCCAGTTATCTTTTCTTTTAAGAAAGAAATTTTTCCCTTTAACAAAAAAAAAAAAAAAAAAAAAAAAATGTGTAACAAACTCCTTTCTCTTTATAATATATATGGAACAATTAGCTAATTCAGTGACACATTAATGTAAAAAAAAAAATGGTAAAGAAATTTCTTAGGTTGGCTTATATTAACTTATGCAAACTGAAATATTTATATAAGCAACATTCTTAGCAGCCATGAAATATGGTTACAGTGAAATATATGAAGCAATTAAGTATTTCATCCTATTATAAAAAGATTAAGTAATACAAACTGACATTACATTACATTAAAATGTATTCTGTAAGTAACAATTTCTAATTTGAAAAGCCTGTATAATAATTTGAAGCCATACAATACAGAGGTAACTGTGAAAATTTCTGGAATCAATGCCAAATTTTCTGAAGTTGTGCATGAAACAAATTATATCCCACCCAGCAAAATAAAATTTGTTGGATTGAGGCCATATTCCTATCTTGCATTTAATATAAAGAGATAAATTTCAAATACAGCATGTTTAACTGTAGCAAAACATGCTTTAAACAAGCATGCTTTTCACAAAAACATCATGTAATCTGTGAAATATGTTGAACTTTAACACTACCTATAGAAATCATATGAACTTCTTAGCATATTTATTTAAAACAAAAAGTCAGCATTTTCAGAAAAGGGTTTTTGGAATCGACAATGTGAAATATTTGGAATAGGTAGCCTAAAATTTGACTAGATGCCATTCCAAAAAAATTTGAATTGAATTTTTGAAAATCACCTATGACAATCATTTTTATGAGAATATAATGTACTATTTAAGTAATCCATGCTTGCAGCAATTTTTTTAGTTAAGATTGCATTAAAGTAATATTACAATTATAATTACTTAAAATCATTTCTTAATGATGAGACTAACATAATTGCCTTTTTCAGTGATTCTCAAACAGTAGAATGTAATCTCTATAAAACAAAGTATTGGAAAATGCTTAGAATGTTTCTTAAAGATAAAAAGCATTAATTTGATTCATGTAAAATAGAAAATTACAATTAGTTGAGATAATAGTTCATATTTTTACTTAAAAGCAGGCCCACTTATTAATTTTATATTTCTCAAATATTATAAGAAGAAATGATCGATTCATTTCAATACATGCATTGCATAAAAGCTATGTTTTAAAACTTGATAAATAAATTTCTTAAACAAAAAAAATACCTTAATAAATTGCTATATCCAGAAAAGGATACAGGTTGGGACATTAAAAATGGGAGGAATGAGTGTACTAATATTTTCTCTTATTTAAAGGTGTGTTGTAGTTAGAAGATTAAGAACCATTACCTTATTCTATATATTTATTTTCTAATGTTTATCACATGAATTATTTATCAGATTTTTAAGAGCTCAATTTACAAATTTATCTTAAATAAACTTAAAAATTAAATTGTAATTAGTTAGGAACATGCAATATACAATATTAATAAATTTAATTATTTGTTACATTTTTCTACATATATGATAAATTTAAGTGAATATTTAAACATGTCATGGATTTATTGTTTCACCATTGTTTTTATTAGATATCATTAAAACATAGTTTTGTCTGTAGATAAATGTTTCAGATAATTTTCCCAAGCAAAAAGAAAAATTAAAACAAAACAATACCATGTTTTCTAATAAATATAAATATCTTAACAAAAGCATTGTATATGAATGCTATATTTTATTACAAAAACTTATATTACTTTAATTTATTTTGTTAGTTTTATTATTTTAGTTGCATTGGCAAGATCGGTAAGATATATATGTTTATTAATTTTACCCTATTATATAATATGTGCAGTCCCTTATATATTTCTATTATATAATACGAGTACCCCATATATGCCAATTAGACACACCCAGTTTCTTTATAAACCATTAATTAAAGGTAACATATATAATATAAAACAAATCTTTTCACTTGTATTCTTCTATTTACATTACAATGTCAATAATTCGTAATTGTACATACATGTATTATGAACATACGGACGACTCCCAATTTTTTTTTTTTTTTTTTTTAATTACAACTGCGACATGGATCATAGTGGACTTTCTATTTTCCTTTCTTCAGTTGTTTAGTAAGTTTCTATAGCATTGAGTGTTTTCTAATATTCATTGTCTGTGTTTGAAGTTATTTAGTTTGATAATGGGTAAAACAAGTGATTCAATCCATCAAAAAAATCGCAGAATTGGAAGTGCTTGTTGAATTTAATTCTTTTAATTGAAATTTGAAGGGAATTTCCAGAAGATCACATGTCTAAAAGAAATGCAAAATGCAGTTGAAAAATCATATTCATATCAATGTCAGATTATTATTTGAAGAAAATTTGTATTTACAATCGATTTGCCACATTAAAGCAAATAAAGTACAATCTTGGAAACAGTGACATTTCAGCAGCAGAGTGAACTATAAGTCGAGAAGTAGTAAAATTGAATATCAAGGCATGCAAGACCAGCTTGTAAATCCAAGTTGACCCCATACATGAAATCCAAACATTTAAAATGAAAGATAGATCATCAAGATTTACAATTTATGCTTATTTTTATGTATCTAATATTGTTTATTTATTCCTAAAATTATTTTAGACTTGTTTTCTTAATTTTTATGTTCTTATTTCAGATCTGGTTCAGTGATGAAAGCATCAGGAGATGATAACCAAAAAGCCAAGATAATTTAATGTTATTTACATCTGCAATCATGATCAACATACCAAAAAGAATCATGGCAGAATGCAGCCTGACTAAATATTAAAAAAAAATAAAGAAAATTTACTTATTATTACTTCTTTAGTATTTGTTTAAAAAATAATAAATATTCATCATTTAAACTTTTCATTATTTATAATGATTTCTTAATAATGTATATTATTTATAATGGTTTCATAAGAATGTATTTGGGGACCATTTCACAAACTAATATGACGAAAGATATGTTTAATTTAATAAATATTCTTAAAATGTATGGCATGTCTAATAAGTTGGCCAATATGTATGTGTATATATGTGTTGTGTGTATATATACACACACAGAGAGAATATTATCTTTCATATGTTGTTTTAACAATGTTATGACAGTTATTTTATCAAGATCACTACAATAAGCAAATACTTAAATACTTTATTTCTTTTAATAAAGATGAAATACTAAAAAAAAACCATAAACTAAATATAATACTTTTTAAAAAATTTTAACTGGTTTTTCAAATTTAATACACTAGATGAACTTTTTTGTACCTGTAACATATAATTTAAATTTCCAAAAATCATTGTACATCACTACATTTTTCTATAGCATTATGTGTAGGTATATATTGTTAATTTTAATGATGGAATTAAGAGCTCTTAAATATAAAAATATTAAAAGCTTACGTGGTATTTACTCCAAGTAACTTATGCAAGTTTCTACTTAAAATTTATTTGGTCCAAACTAATTAAATTAGATATTAATTAGACATGCATAAGAACAAAATCTAGAATGTCAGAATATTAAGTTTATGCATACAATGTAAATAAAGGATCCTCAAATGAGATCTATGAACAGGAGGAAACTCAGTAAAACATATGATTATGACATATGATATTATACATAACAGAAATTTCACATGATTTTGTTGAAGTGGTTAATTACAAGGCAAGAATTTAATGTATCAATGAACCAATTAATTTATAACAGAGACATATTATTTAATGAAAAAATGTGATATTGATATCAGTTTAGACTTTTAATGAATTCTATATCTATAATATTATTTCACTACAATGAAGCTACTTACTGAAATATGCTATCAAAAATCATTTTGCCTAAGTTCCATCAAATATACATTATTTATTAATTAAATAATCAAAAACTGAAGAGAATTCTTTCAGAAAATGATTTTTTGAAGGCATGTGCATAACACATGTAATATTTACTGTATTGAAACTATTTATAATGAAAGCACTTAGCAACAAAGGGATCACTAAAGTAACGTTTCTTGCAATGTTTTAAATCAAGATTTAAGCAAATTCTTGAATTATAATCGGTTGACACTCGACTGTTTGCAATATAGATTTGAGTAAAATGTAATACTTACATATATAAGACCAGAGAAATATCTGTCTTTAAGATTATGCAAAACAGAAGCTTCATTTAAACATGTCAATTCAGCCATATCCTCGACTTTAGAAAATCTTGGTGGATTCATTTTTTGTACATCATCTTTAGCAACCACACATCTTTTATTTGTTTCTATGATCTCTACTTCTAATTCATCGATTTTTTCTTTTTTCACGCTGGCAGCAACAAATCCTTGAATATCATGAGGTATCCATACCAATCTTTTCGCTGTCCAATCTGCCTGAGCAGTAGGATCATTTATTAATTTTCGATCAACTACAAGGTATTTTAATTCTGGATCGTTCATATCATAATTTACCCCGGGATCCGCCATTTTTTAGTTCTTAATGAATTGAGAGGTATTATTTTTTTTTATATTACTGATAATTGTCACGAATTAAAATTATAATGGATGTATTTGGACTTCGTACCAAGAGCACAACACAACACTAAACAGAAGCAAGATTTTGTCATGAGTAAATGCGAGTTTAAAGAGCGAGGCGTTACTTTCCCAGCACTTTTGCTTCACATGACATCTGTCGTCGGCCTTAGCCGTAGGTTTCGAGAGGTGGGGGGATGACTATTTGTCGGTTACAGTACAGCAGTTATATACAAACTTACTTAAACTTTCTTAAACTTCTAACTTATTTTTTATAAACATTGATAATTTAAGGAAAATAAAGGAGATTTTTTTTTTAAATTTATTTAAAAGTTTAACAAATTATGGAATATTTTACGTTTTTGTATATTTATCGTATATTTATTTAAATTTTTGTGTTCTTTTTCATCATCATTGTTGAATACAGATGTCGAGTGCCTGAACGCGAAGCGTTCATCTACTCAATGGTATGTGTCGAAAATGATGTCGAACAAGAACTTTTTGATTTGTATGTCACGTGAACACTTTTCCTCTCTTAACTGTAACCAACCGTACTTCGGTTTAAGAACTGTACTTCCTTGTTAGTAGTTAGCCGCGCTAAGATGCGCTTTCTCTGTCTGTATGTCTGTCTGTAAATTTTTGTATCTTCTCGTCATTAATATGCTGAATAAAAGTATAATTAAAGGAATATTGGAATGAATTGTCTGCAGCCCGCCTCTTTGGACATCTCTCTTCAATAATCCTGGAACTGGAAGGGTAAGAGAAATTTTATATGAACCTTTCTAGTTTTAATTTGGAGGATTGTTTTGGTGAGGTAAAAGTATGTGAAGGCAGTAGGAAAGAAAAGTCATGATAAATAGATAATAGTAATCGTATGAATTGAGAGAAAAAAAAGAAGAAAGTAAGGAAAATGTAAATCATCGGTGATGGAAACGTAACAAGAAATGTATGATCAGTAAATATGCGTTGAAGTAAAATATCTAAAAAGCGATAAATGAGCAGGAAATTACGGTGGTTTGAGGCTTCTGTGTTCTTTTTAATCTGCGAATGTAGTTTTTGCTGTTCAACAATTTGATTCTTTTGTTTATTAAATGATTTTCAATTTTGTTCCTGCCGCATATGCGTACTTCGAATTTTAAACAACTTTTTCTTTTTTTAGGAAAGTCTAAGTCTTTTTCTTTAAAAGAAAAGTCTTTTCTTTTTGTTTGAATATGAGGCACTTCAGGATTTTTCGTGGCCTGATGGCCAATTGGTTAGCGCTCTGCCCTTTGGTACCACAAGTTTCAGGTTCAAAACCTGGTGGTCATATGGATATTTGTTAGAGGTCCGGAATCCCCGCTAAGTTATAAGTTCCGCTCTAATTTGTCTAAAATGTGCAAAAAATGACCGTAGAACTGCAAACCAATCAGGATTGTTTATTATAAATACTAGGTTGATTTTGTTATTCAATTTGCATGTAGCGAATGCCAATTGTAGATTTTCTCGCTCAAAATGATCGTGTTTCTAATTCACTTATTTTCAATTCTCCTTTGGTATTTGTATTCATATATTGTGTTCGTGTGCAATAAAAAAGTAATATAATAAAAAATATAGAATTTTATGTGTGACACTATTATGATTTAATGCATATTGGGATATTTGATTCAGCTTTTGAAGCAACTAAGACCAAAAAAGGCTAGGTAAATTTTTCTCTATTTTTTTAATATTTGTGACTAAGCGTTTCTATTTATAAGCATTTGTTGATCTAACTAATTTTGTACATTTTATTACATTATTTAGCAGCAACTATAGTTGAGTGCAATTTAAAAATAAATCATTATTTTAGTAATCCCGTAATATTAGTAATGAATTTTTTCAATAAGCATTCATCAACAGCTAGTATCTAAATGGCCAAAAGAATGATAACTATTTTGTAAGGATGATAAAGAAGATGTGGAAAAAATAAAAATTCTAAACTAGCACATACATTCATACTCTTCGACTTTTTAAAAAAATTTTTGCACATTTTACCAACTTAATATTGTTATTTATTTTTATTTTTTTATGCAGTTTTTGTATATTAAATAACGTGTTATATAAAAAAAAATTTTGTTGTAAAAAGTTTTGGATAAATTTAATTTCTGTAAAAAGAGTTGTAAATATATTCTAAATAATGGGATTTTAGAATATGAAGTTAATATTCTATTAAAAATGCAGATTAAGTAAAAAATACAGCTTAAAACTAAGGAGAAAAAGAACAACCCCCTTTCTCCGTTTAATTTGAAAAACTATGACATTTTTTGGCTACAGATTTAAATTATTTTACAAAACGATTTTACACTTAAAAATTAAATAAAACGTTATACATTTTATAAATATAAATGCAAATTTAAAATAAAACTTTTATAATTATATTTACACATCCGATTTGTCACTTACCCAGTTACGCATCAATAAATTTTTCGTTTCATAAATTAAAATAGTTCACATTTATTCATATTCCATCAAAATTCTCTTGATGGCAAACTTTAAAAAAATCAACATTTATCATTTGAAAAAAATTTTCTTTCAACTAATGTATTTGTTATTTAATCTGAGTCACTGGTGCATAATGATACACACTATTAAAGAGAGTACAAAAATTTCAATTTTATTTATAACTATTCATTATAAATAAAAAAAATGTTTAGTTAGAAAAATATTTATGTTTTTGCAACATTTTGAAAAAAAAAGTTGATATGATATTTTCGTTATTAAAAAATAAGCTGTTGCCATTTTTTTTTTATTCTCAAGCATTAAAATTGTTTCAATTATCAAAATCGTAGTAAAATATGTTAATAAACTCTGAATAAGGAAGTATTTTGTATGCCCGCCTATGCACGACATCAATTTTACTCCTTCAATTTACATCTAAATTTCCCCGAAATCGACAATAATACTTTTAAAACAAAATCTAGATCAACGAAAAAAACAAATTCGAAATTGGATTAATATTCTTTAAAAAATTACACAATTTAGGATAAATTAAGACCAATTTATAGATTTACACCAATTTAGTGACTTTTCACTTTTTTTTTTAACTTTTCACCAATTTAATTGACGTTACTTTTTACATTGATTTGCTACCTGAATTATCAATCCCCTTTTCTGAACAGAATTCTTCATTTCTCGTCTCAGGATATTCGAAATTTGATAGTCTTAGAGGCGTCTAGCCTGTTCCAGTTAGAGAAAGTTTTCTTTAAACTTCCCCACTGTAAGCAATGCCATCTAAGAAAAGAAAACTGTTGAATCGGACCAGAATTATCTCTAAAAACTGCGAAACCACGGAGATCTACATAAAATGTATAGAAAATCTAAATTATTTTAATAGCTCGAAAATGGTCAATGCTAAATCTAAAGAATGCGAAGATGCAGACTTGAAGTGACGTGAATCTAAATAAAAGAGTTAATAAGTTTTATTTTCTGAAGCCGTGCAAAGTACGTATACGAGCTAATAGAGAGTTTTTGCATACCGTATTTTGGACGTCCGTAATTTTTTTCTCCCTAGCGCGCATGCTCATAGGAAATTGCGCGTGCGTATCTGTAATAATGTTTCCTATGAGGATGCGCGCTAGGGAGAAAAAAATAACGGACGTCCAAAATACGGTACGCAAAAACTCTCTATTACCTCATAAATTAAGAGTTCACAAACTTCTGAAGATCACTGCGGATCTGCAAATATTTACTTTACTTTGTTCGCCAAAAGAAGGGGGAGATTACATACATATTTCAATTATAACGAATAATATAATATAATAATAAGTTTATAAAGATTCTGATGTGGCATATTACATTGATTTAATAGATGTTTTAGTATTTGTTTCTATAATGTAATCGGTGAACTAGAGAAGGAGAAAAAAAAGTTTAAATTTTAATTTAGAATTGGTTTGTGTAATTATTTTTGGAAATTAAATTTTTATTTTTTGTGCGATATTCTTAATTTTAATGCTCTCTTTTTTATGTATTTGAAACAAATTAGTGCAATGCAAATATTGTTAACGAAATATATTATTATATAGAATTTCGACCTCAGATACCTTTTTTATTACTTATAGTATAGTATGATCTATTGAGCTTTCATAAACGGTAACGCTTTATATTAACAACCCCCCGCAAGACAAAATTTTGGGTACTCGTCGGTATTAGATAATGTAATAAAATATGCAAACATATATATATATATATACATATATAAAGATGTAAAAAGATGAAATTAAAGAAATTAGAAGATTATGAAAAACAGAAATGTTTTCATGATCTAAGCAAATAAATTACTAATGCATTCCGGAATTCAATTTCATAACTTCTAAATGAGATCTGGTAGTTACACATATACAGGGCTGGATTTTCCTATAGGCTAACTAGGCTCCAGCCTAGGGCCTCAAGATCAAGAGGGGCCTACATTCAAATTGTTAGCAAAATTAGAATTACATTATTCTAAAAACATTTAATCAAAAATAAGGAGAAATTCTACACATATGAATAATAAACAAACATAGTAAATAATTTACAAACTTAAAAATGGGAGGTGAAAAGTCCTCATAAGTGGAATAGCCTAGGGTCACTTTTCATCAAAATCCGGCCCTCATCTATTTCATTAACATTTAGATAAATCACAAAATCATTAATATTTAGCATACATTTTAGGCTACCTTACATGCTTTGGATACTTTCGATCCATTTCAAGACATTTTTAAAAATTATTCCGAGATGACAATATTTTTTTTCCTGCATTTTCAAATGAGCGTCATCGATTAATTCTATATTTTACTTTTTTTTCTCTCTCTCTCTCTCTCTCGTTTGTATTATTACTTTGTTAATGCTTTCGTAAAGCATATTTCTAGCTGCTCAACCAGAAATTCTGTAAATATACATGCAAAATAAAAATATATTTATTCAGAGAAAATCTTCCAGAATTCATTGAATTTTGTATAGAAAAATTCTGATAACAGACTTCTTAACTAAAATTTTTTCTTTCGGGAAATAGGAAGTTGACAAGCATTTTCAGTATCATAAAATCTATGGAAATCAAATTTTTATTGTTATAACTATTTATTTATTACCCATATATTTATTCATTATTTTTTTTAATTAAGTCTTAATTTATATTACTGTAGTTTTGAAATACTAATTAACTATCTTTTAAATACGTATTACATTCTAAGACAATAAAAAAATAACTAAAATATATTTAATTTTTTTTAGATTTCGCTTAATAATTGCTTAAATTTATTGCAAATTATGCTACTGAATTCCAGACTTTTAATTTAGGTTTTATTAAATTTAAAATAATTGAAAATAAGGCGTTGAATTATTTCGCTTCCTTGGACCAAATTTGAAAAAAAAAAAAAAAAAATAGTGCTGTCTTAGTATGCAGATAATATTTAATAATTCTAACGATCACTGTAAATTAATAATAAAAAAATAATAATGTACAATCTACTAAATCACTCATGACAAATAAACAAATTTCTCTGAGCTTAATAAACTCAGATTTCTTTTCTTTAACATTTTTTTTCAAAATCGTTTAGGAAGTTAAAAATATTTATTCATTAAAATATCTTTGAAAATGGAAAGAATATGTAATGTCGATATGTATTTAAAAAAAATTTCTTATGCAATTTATTAAAAATGAAGAAATCTATATTTATAATCAATGCTACTATAGTTTTACTATGCTAAAAGAACGAAATCTTTGATTTTGCTTCTATAAGGTTCAATATCAGGTTCAATGAAATTACCAATCTTCTACAATTTTCGATGTGTTCAACCTAAGCATGTAATCCTGCTCTTGGGTTATTTTTCCGTTGAAAATACCTGCTGCCATATTTAAATCCCGAAGAATCCTTAGCTGCACCCAAATTACATCATGAAAAAAAGTCGTTAGTTGCACTCAAATTTTGTAATGAAAAAAGCGGGAATTGTGAAGCGATAGATATTTATTTATAATTTTTAAAAAAATTTAATGCAGACACATTATTAAATTACTAGCTGGTATGATCTGGCGACGATTTGCCAGATTAATGGAGAACCTTGGTTGCTTAGCAACCTCTATCTCCTGCTTTGTGAGTGAAGGAAATTTTTTAAGCTTTAAGCCCATTGATTAGATAGAAAAAAGCAATATACGTATATTATTCATTTATTTAAAAATTAATTATTCGAAATTTTTATTAATTAATAAAAATAAATAAATAATAATCATAATAAAATTCTGCATATATAATTTTTTTTTATATTATTATTATAATTTCAAGTAGGTAATAAAAGATAAACAATAGAAACAAACAATAACGATTGGAGGGGAAATTGTGACTCAGTGGAGAAACTGCATGGTCATTCGGAAAGGAGGATATCGGAACGGTAATGAATAATATTCAGATCAGCGCGAGGTCTTTTGCGATTTTTGAAATCAGAAATGTCGTAAACATAGTTGCTTAGATCATTCAAAACGGAATTATTAATATTTGGAATGGAATTATAAAATTTTTTTGCAGTTTTATACACAAATTGTATAAAACTAGGGAGGGAAAGAGCATGTCTGATATCCTCATTTCGGAAAAACCAAGGCGAATTTGTAATCATACGTAGGATTTTATTTTCAAGTCTTTGTATGATCTCGAAATTCGACGGAGCTGTAGATCCCCAAATAGGACTCGCATATGCAAGTATTGGACGGAAGTAAGCAAGATAAATGAACTTTTTATTTTCCAAGGACTTAGTAGAATTCCTACAAATGAGTGGATACAGTACACGAATGCATCTATTAAATTTATCCCTAAGATAGTTAATGTGAGGAGTATAATTTAATTTACGATCTAAGATTACACCCAAATATTTAGTTTGCCCAGCCCAATTAATAGGATTATTATAAATTTTGATAGAAGGAGTATTAAGAACCCTTTTACGCGTGAATAGTACTGCCTCGGTTTTCTCAACGTTTAATTGAATTTTCCATTTTATAAGCCATTGTTCAAGAAGATTAATATAATTCTGAAGGTTGATCTGGCGTTGTCTGGCTCCAGTAAGATATACAGTTTATTTTACTTTTGTTGGTTGGAAAAAAAAAGAAATAAATTTTCTCAGAATAATATAATGTAGTTCATATTTTTTAAATAGTTATTGAAATGTTTTGGACAAGAGTGTAATTTCCATCTAAAATTTTATAATTTCTAAATAAATAAAATAATAAAAGTCATGATGAATTAAATAAAAATATAAAAAAAAGGCTATGAATATTTTAAATATATATTATGAATCATAGAAGTGTGACCAAGTGTATAGAATCACATATAGAATACGATGGTATATCTTATTTCCTTATTGTTTTATAAACGATTCTTGCATTAAATGGTTTAGAAAACAATTTTACATAAGCTTGGTAGACAGCACATTGGATTTTTAAAATAGAGAAGTCGATAAGCGAAACAGCACCGCAGGTTTTCATGTCTACTATGTCATAATATTTTAATGAGCGCGCTAAATCCAAATGATGGAATATCCTTTTATTGAACTCTTAAGCAGTGGAAACCTTCCATATGCTTCCATTCTTGGAATTGTTTGTTTAAAATTACGATGGCAAAATATGAGTACAACATATCAACTCTCTTCTCGTGATACACTCTAGATAAGGCTAGATCTGCTATATTTCTTATGCTCTAATGACAATTATCCTAAAGTCAAAGTGCCCCAACATTAAAATATATATATATATATATTTTATATATATATATATATTTTATAAATATATATATATATATATATATATAGATTAATGTTGGGGCATACATATATATATATAACTTAAATAGCTCGGTTCCAGTAAAAATTCGCAATATTTTATTAATTTGGTAACTTTTCTTTCTAGTATATATTGACGCAATTTGTAATATAAGATTTAGATATGATTGAGTATAAGATGAATTGTTTAAACAATTTTGAATGGGCACCAGATAAAAAAAAAAATACACTAAAGGAAATAAAAATACTGATATCTGTTTGTTATGGTTTCTAAGTTATTAGAAATACATACACATATCCCTTGCTTTATGACACATAATATTATTGCCATACGAAATTAAGAAGAGAGATCGCATAAATAGAATTTTTATAAAAGACATTGTAAACCTAAAAAACACCTCTTTTAAATAATAAATATATATTATAATACTACATGAACTTCAAAAAATAAAAAATAAATGATTTTACAGAAATCTTAGTTTCGACCGTAATCCCTCATAGCCTTGATTTAAGCATTGGATTAAAAAATTTGTTTTAAAAATCATAATATTTTT
This sequence comes from Caerostris darwini, assembly GCA_021605075.1. Taxonomy (NCBI): domain Eukaryota; kingdom Metazoa; phylum Arthropoda; class Arachnida; order Araneae; family Araneidae; genus Caerostris; species Caerostris darwini. The sequence goes on along the minus strand of BPLQ01012350.1, from coordinate 494,259 downwards.
ATAAAATTTTGCCATCAATATTTTGTACTTAGAACATTCAAAATTATTACAATTAATTTTCTTAATACTAACTATCAAAAAGGGCAACTTTATAAATATTAGTTAAAATAAAATTATTAATTCAAATAAGTTAAATTATATAATGGAATTTTTAATTGTTTCATTAAAAATTAAAAATCATATTTAGAACGTTTTCACAAAATTTGTTATTTTCGGAATTCCTAGAATTTTTCTTGATTGAGAAACATTTTCCATATACCATGTTTTAAAGAGAATTTATTCACTAATTTGATTGTAGCAGCCCAGGTCCAGATAATTGATTTGAAGGAGTCTACATTGGTTTATCCTTCACAATTTTAAAAAAATATTTCCAAGTCCCTTCATCTTTAAAAACAAATCATTAATCGATTTTGCGTTTTTTTATAAACGTTTTGGGTCTGAAATATTATATGAATATCCACAATAACCGAAACAAGCACAGAATAGCACTATACTTTTTAATAATTTCATCATTATTCACAATAACGCTATCTAATAACGCGAAATATTAGAACTCTTGCCCACAGTCAGGTATAGAAAGACATTCATCTATTTTCTATGTGGCGCCATCTCTTGTCCTTCTTCATCAATATTTGCTGTATTTATATCAATATTTAGAACTCTTAAAGATAAATTTATTTGAAACTAAAATTTCCACGTTAATTAAAAATAAGTACTTTTGATAATTTAGGAAGATTATCAACAAATATCGCTTTGTGGAAATTTTTAAGTCGTCTTGTCTGTGCTAGAATCACAGCAGAAAGGCACTAAGCGGAACTTAAAATGACCAGTGTAAATCTCTAAGCAATGTTATTACACACATCTCTTCTACAGGAAGTTGATTTTTACACTGACCATATGGCATTCCTTTCTGTTTTGGCACAAGCCTTATACAATGTACACTCATGTCTATAAATTGAGGATAATGAAGTTCAGGCAAAGAAAGAGACAGAAGCAAAACAAATTTGACTTATTTGTAAAGTCTATTTATTAAACAAAAGGTAAAGAGCAAAAAAGATGCTATATGTTTGACATAATTAATAAAAACTGCGATTTTTACTCACTGGAGCAAATTTCAAAAAAGAACAAAAAACAGTATAACATGGTTAGTATGATGGTTAATATGGAGTATGTCTCCCGGACGCTGCAATACAGGCCTTACAACCCCTAGGCATGCTGAGTATCAAATTATCAATCTGATCTTGGGGAATATTACACCACTCCTCAAGCAATGCCCTCCGAAGATCCGGTTGACAGGTGGGAGGGAGTTGACGGGCTGCAATTCGTCGGCCAAGCATATCTCACACATGCTCTATTGGATTCAAGTTCGGTGAGTATGCTGGCCAATCCATACGGGTGATATCCTCCAATTGAAGGTATTCGTCTACAATGTTTGCACGGGGAGGACGGGCGTTGTCATCCATAAACAGAAATTCAGCACCCATGGCGCCCCGAAACAAACGTACATGTTGTTCCAGAATAACATCCCAATAGATGTGGCCTGTCATCGTTACACTCTGAACATGCAGGTCAGTTCTGGAACCAAGAATAATTCCTCCCCAAACGAGCCCTCCTGCACCACAGTAACGGTGTCGTTCAATGGTGTTCTCTTGGTGGTAACGGGTACCTGGCGCTCTCCATATGAAAGTCCGGCGAGAATCAGACTGCAAACTAAACCTGGACTCGTCGGAAAATATCACACCAGACCACTGTTGCGGTGTCCACAATGCATGCTCTATACTCCAGGTTAATCGCAGGCGACAGTGAGTTTCGGTAAGTGGAACACATCTGACAGGCCTACGAGCATATAGACCAATGTGCCCTAAGCGTCTAAACACGGTCTGCCTTGAAACTGTCTTACCGGTAGCTGAAGAGAGCTGACGAGACAGGTCTGATGCTGTGCTCCGTCTGTTTCTTTTGGCAGTAACTGCTAAATACCGGTCCTCATTCGGCGTTGTAACTCCGGGGGCGACCTGTGCTGTAACATCTACTCACATTACGATCATCTTGGAATCGTTGCCAAAGCCTGGAGATGACACTCTGGGCGATTCCAAGTTTCTCGGATACTTCCAGCTGGGTACGTCCACATTCCAGTCGTCCAATAATTTCTACCACGTAAAAAATCATCCAAATGCTTCCTTTGTGCCTTAACTATGCGGTTATTATACTGAAAGGCTTTTAAAGCGCTTGTGAACAATTTTACTTCTTTGCCACCATTCCTTATATACCCCTCTCTTACACTCTCGTCATTGTGACGTACTATCCGCGCCATCTGGTGGTTTCCTGTAATTTGCACATTCTTCTTCAAGATGTGTGTGATAATTCTACAGGTAAAATTTTAGCATCTACTGTGTGTGATTCTGAATTATCCTTAATTTATGGACATGAGTGTAGATCGTTATAAGTTTTATCGATTCAATTTATTTGTAGAATTTAATATTTATTTATTTCATTTTGGCTTTTTTCTGAAGTACGAGTTACGAGTTTTTTTTAAAAAAAGTTTACGAGTTTTTTTTTAAAAAAAAGCACCACTCAGGTAACTATAATTTACTTGTTTGTACTTTGCCTTATAAACTGTTATCAATTAAAAAAAATTATAAGAGACTACATTGCGTAGGCAGATTTATTCCTATATACTCGTACATAAGACGTGCCCCCCCCCCCTATCCAATTGCCGCCGAAAACTAAAAACCAGCTTCATTCTACCAGTGTCAATCTCGACAGCTGCCTTCCTCACATTCAAGATAAACACATTCGCATCCCCCGATCTGCCGCAATTCTGAAACTCCTATTGAAATGAACAAGCTGAATTTATAAAGCCCACACGTGCACAGTCCAGTCGGCAGCTAAATGGTAAGCCACAGTCCTTCAACGGTTTTCAAATAAAATTTTCCACGCGGCAATAATAATAATAAAAAAAAACCTCGGCGCTTTAGTACCCCGACTACGGCATCCGTGAACCACTCATTCTGACAAAAAGTAGCACTTCAAATAGATTTAACTGTTCGTTCCTTCTCTCCTTGATTGTTTATTTTCTCTCTCCCCCATTGGTCAAGGAATTCTTTTTCGATCGTTTCGAAACTGCCGTTTGCTTCCAGGGCCGGATTTAGATCAAAAGAGGCCCTAGGCTATTCCACTTAGGAGACCCTTTCACCTCCCATTTTTAAGTTTGTAAATTACACAACAGATAGTAAAATACATCATTACTGTGATATATATATCAATATGTTAGAAAAGAATTCCGCGAAATGAAAATATTGTCACAAAATTTTTTTTCAATAGTCTATAAACACTTCACTAAAGTATTGAACCTACTGAACTCAAAAGGCGAGAATCAAATGATCGTGTACGCAATCCTAAAATAAGATTCTTTTCTAACATCAACATGTATTTCATATGATCGAAGTAACACGAATATGACCAAACGTCGGGATATCAATAGGTCTGTTCGTTTGTCTGTTCCAATCTACACCGATCTTCACTTTATTAGTGCAAGAACAAACCAGAGCTTAGTAGCACAAATCACGTCAATAGTTGCTATAGCAATCAGTGAACGTATGAACTATACTTTGGTGCAATCTAGTATATACAAACGAACAGACCCAAGGAGCCGAATGCGTTGGTCTTAACCAATGCATTTTTATGTTTGTTTATTAGTCATATGTGTAGAATTTCTCCTTATTTTCGATTCAATGTTTTAGTGTTTGCTGTTTTTAGAATAGTGTAATTCTAATTTTGCTAACAATTTGAATGTAGGCCTCTCTTGATTTTGAGGGCCTAGGCTGAAGCCTAGTTAGCTTATAGGGAAATCCGGCCCTGCTTGCTTTGTTTTTCCTCTTCTGTTTGGATGCCATCACCACAGACTTCTCACCCTAAGTATAGTTAATGCTCCGTGGTTTGTTAGACGGAAACAAATCCATAAAGATCTTGATCTTAATCCGATAATGGATTACATATTCAAAATTTCAAAAACATTTCATGATAAATGCCTTCAGATTCGCAATGAAGCTATTCGCACAATTCTTGTATACGATCCTGGTGCTAGTACTTCTAGAACAAGTAATATTAAAAAAAAAAAAAAAAAAATTTTTAAAGTTAATTCCTATTTTTTTTTTTTTTTTTCACTATATTGCAAAAAGTCCTTTATAAATAATTTTCATTCATTTTTTTAAGTTAGAAAAAATTCTCCCTCTCACATACACACTTTCCAACTCTCTCACTCATTTATTCACATGTTTCATTTTCCATTTTGTTCCCTCCTTGACTCAGACTAGAACCCAGAATGAAAAAAGAATCTGAAAAAGAAATTTTTTTCCAGTGATCTACACGCTTCGCCACTGACGGTATTTATTCCTAAATTTATATCCTGCTAAATATCTTATATAAGAGAATTTTTTCCCCATATAAAACAAAAATTAATTAATTAAATTTAATTAATGAATTAATATTTAAAAAAAACCGTATTAAAATCACGTGTCATCCACTACAAATTTAAAAAAATGTGTTTGAACTTGAGTGAATGAATAAAAAGTATTTTATTAACGATTAAAATTTGAACAAGATATATATATAGGGAGAATGTGAATTATTAGAAGGAATTGAAAAAGGCCTAGAGCTGTCTACGATGCGACGTTTGAGTCCTTCCCACGTCTAAAAAGAATTCGTGGGTCTCAAAATGACCAAAATAGCTAAATTGCAAATCTGAGGTGTCTATTTGGTTCCTTAAATTTTCATTTATTGCTACGATGAGCAAAACTAACACAAATACTGGCTATCGTAAAAAAAAAAAAAAAAAAAAAAAAAAAAAAAAAATCCCTAAATGATATCTAAAATTCTTAAGAAGTTAATGTTTTCCTTTCTAACATATTTATTTTAAATTCTTAATTTAATTTATTTTTATTTTTCATTAATTCGCTGACCGTCCGCTGGGAAACATGTTACGGACTCTTACTTGTACCTGAGTAACTTAACTTATTTCTTTATTTTTATTATTTAACTTAATAGCGTAAATTTTCTTTTTTTATCTAAATTCATGATTTAAATTCAATAACGTTAATTTAACTATATTAATGTAGGATTTGTTTGTGTGGTAATCAGCATGCGGTGACACATCACGGTTGCTTGTCTTTGACAGAGCCTGTTTACAACGTGGGGGAGTATTCAACTTTGAACTCTGACCCCTGAAAAGGGGGCACAGACCCCCGTAGATGAAGAAAGAGAAAAAGAACGCTGGCGGTCAACAAGAGAGGAGCGAGATAGGGCAGGCTGCGTCAAGCAGCGAGAGAATATGTTTTGCACTTAATTAATAACTAATGTAAATATCATTGTAAAATATCGTGTAATTAAATGGCTTTATTTAAAGAAACATTGCATGACTTTATGGTGTCTGTCAAATCCCCTAGACACCCACTGCAAAAGTCCAGCCATTGTTAGACTGGTAGAGAAGTCTACAAAAACTGTGGACTCGACCGGGATGAATCTATTGGAAGCGATTGATGATTATTACATTAATGATTATGTGGAGGTTTTCGGGGAATATTTACCCCATAGGTACTCCGAAACAGGTACTTCCGTTTCCGTTCCTCACCCTACTTCCATCGCAACACATTTGTTTCTTGCTTTTATCCGTGGAAAGCATTAATGCCATCCTCACACTTAATTTCTTGAACTAATTGTGTTTCAATGCTTAATAATGCAAGTGCACTGAGCCTATCTTGCTAGTTTTGTGATTTTCCAAGTTCTAGTACGACCTTTCTAAATTGATCATGGTAATCTTTGAAAAACGTCTCACATTATGTAAAACTATAACATTTTTATGCGAGATTAAAAAAAAACAAACAAAGTTTTTGAGTAACCGGACAAAGGTATAATTAAATAGGGGGAATTAATATTTTGTGTTATAATAATGAGCAAAACAAACGCGACATTTAGATTTTTTAAGAAAAATTTGTGAAAAATGTAACGTCAATAGATAAATGCTATACTTAACGAACATTTTTTTAGCACCTATTTGTTAGATATTTTAAATTTTACTACTTAATTAATTTAAAAAATAATTCTACCCTTTAAATATTGACATCTTGAGGTTATCAAAGCAAGAAGAGAAGCATTAAAATTCGGCCTTACAGTTGACAAAAAACAAAATCGATTTCAAATTTTTGCCGCCCTATATCCGACCCTCGCTGGCCTAAGCCTAAATCCGTCACAGATTACAGGTTGTGTCAGATGCCCGCTCATTGTGCGTAAGTAGCATTTCAATTGGAGGCTCTTCGGAGCTCAACCTCCGTTCGAAGTCAGAAACAAAAGAAAAAAGCAGAGAAGGGAATAAGCCAGACTAGCGATTACGTCATCATCCGAAAGAAGAAATCTGTCTTCCTCACTTTCGAGAAAGTAACATAAATTAACATCTTATGACTTTGGAAATCACTACACGTTTCGTTCACTGAGACGCATTAACTCATTGCGCATCTGAAAAGTCCTTTGGTTTAAAAGTTTGAGATCTTCCATTATAAAACCGAATTTGTCCAGAGCTCAAGAAACGGATCCCCGACCGCGTTCGAATCTGGACTCAGCTCCTTTCACTGTTTTTCTACGTTGTGCACCTTAATTATCTATTCATCATTATCATCATGATTGGCGCACCAGCCCTATGATGGGCCCACTACAAACATCCATGGCACCGCCGGGACTCGAACCCGAAACCTGTAGTACCGAGCGCCAGCCACTCGGCCATTCAAGGCCTTTAATTATCTTTTACCGACTAGTAATATGTTAGGTATTGTACCCCCCCCCCGCCCCTCTGTTTTTGTTTTTTTTGTTAGAAAAATAAAAGGACATGGCAAAGAATGTAAAAAAAATTTAAAAATCTTATTTAAAAAATTAAAAATGACTTTCTGCAATGTGAAAAAAAAGTAGGAATTGACTTAAAAAATTTTTTTTTATATTACTTGTTTGATTTAAGATAAACTTTGTTATATTTGTGTAAATTATTTATAATTGCCATTGTTCATAGAAAATAAAATTGTAAATAACAACATCCAGAAATGAACCAACTAGGACCATGCGATTTTTTCTATGCACACTACCTGACCATTTCAAATTTAACAGGTCATTATAGTAGATAATTTAAAAAATAAAACTATTTTAGAAATACAGAACAACGATGAAGCTTCCACCAACAATCACATAAGGCAGGGATGGGCAAACTACGGCCAGAGGCAAATTAAAAGCAATATATGTTATATATCCATTTCCTTATCTACTGTGATTAAATATTATTTTTTTCCTTCCTTTTTTTCATAGGATTATATATATAATCCTATGAAAAAATCCCCTATGAAAAATCCTCTATCCCTTCCATATTTCCTCTTACTTTCTATTTTTGTTTTACAAAACATAAATCGACGGAAATGGCAAGCACGGTCAGCTTTCAATCGGTAAAGTGTTAAAAGCGGAAGTTTTTTCTTAGTTATAGCTGTAGATTGGCGCCAACAAGCGTTATCTCTTTCTCGGGGAGCAGACATATGGAAATCCAATATAGGTGAATTAGACCTCATATGTGGCAGACTGCGCATTTTAAGCTCCAGCCAGCGGCTTTTTCTTTTGGTACGAGTTCTAATATTATTGATTGCGGACATATAGCATCATTGTGAATAGTGGTGAAATTATTAAAAGTATAACGTATGTAGGGCTTGTTTGGGTTATTCATAAAATATTTCAAAAATAAAGTATAGATATTATTGGTTAATAATAGTATAAATATTACGATAATAGTATAAATATTACGGTAATAATAAAGGGTTATTAATACTATCAATATTTTTAAAATTTAAAAAAAAATTATGTTGTCCCGCCAAACGTTTTTTCTTCGATTTTTGGCCCGCGACCGAAAAAGTTTGCCCATCCCTGACATAAGGCAATTTAACAAGTCGTCTAAAAAAATGTTTCACACGTTTCAAAAGTTATTTACTTTACTTTTTCTTTCAATTGCAGAGTAATAGACTGATGTCTGGCAACTGGCGTACCGATTACGGAGTACCAACAGGGGGGGAATACCCCTTAAACCCCTCGTCTTAATTCATATATATGCTTTGAATTATAATTGGCTACATAATTAATGTTAGTAGACATGCAAGATAAAGTTTCAAAAATTCAAGTTAAATGGTACTATAAAAATAAAAAAATAAAAAAAAAAATTAAAAATACTAATAATATAAAAGTAAAATGCAAAATAAAAGAATTTAAAATTAAACTAAAATTCAGTACAATTAGGGACCAGTTGTCGATGCCAAAACTATTGAAAAAGTAAACAGAGTATAAACTCATTGTGAAGTAACAGTACACAAAGGGTTATGCTAGACTGATGTCAAAATGCTTCTGTCTAAGCCTATTCATCTGCGTATTTTACTAATCTCGCTCAAGGGTCTCATTGCATCAGCCAATAAGATACCAGTCATCAACTAACTGTTTTAAAAAATTGTTTATAATGATGTCAAATATATCTCGCATTGAAATAAACTTTCTCACAACAAAGCAGCCTTGGAGCTAGTGGAATCACGCAGATGGCCTATTATGTTTGGAGCCAATCCCTGAACTACTTGTAAACATTCTCTGGTTGTTAAAATTATTGGTAAAAATTGCATACTGTTTAATTGTAAATCCATTTAATCTGCTGAACTATTCAGGATTGGTGAATAATTTTAGACTATTTTATAATTTAGTTCTTAATAAATTTTATAGTTTAAATAAAAATGCGCTAATTAATAATTTTATAATTAATAATGCGTACATGTCAAAAATCAAAACCGCATTTAGAAAAAGCTAATCATCCGATTTCTTTCAAAGCAAGTTCATTCATACCAACAAAATCTCTCTTCCACAGGGCCGAGTGGCTAACGCTTTGGCGCTCGATACCACAGGTTTCGGGTTCGAGTACCGGCGGTGCCATGGATGTTTTTAGTAGTTCGGAATCCACTTTAAATCGTAGGTATCGGTCTAACATGACCGTAGAGCGTTGAGGAGGTATTGTTACTTCGCGTAAGTAGCTTATCTTCAAGCTACACGCACCTCCTGGGTAGTGCTAAGTGAGTACCGTCGGTGCAGCGCATTCCTTAAGGCATTTAAGACAATTGTCTAAGTGTTTGCCAGCTGCATTAGAACAAAAAAAAAAATTTCTCTTACACAAAAATCATTGTTATAATAATAATAATAATAATAAACATTTTAATGCTTTATCGCCATTTCTGTTCTCTCATTTTTTATAATAAAATGTACGAAATACTATTGGCAAAATTTTTACATTTATTTTCCACAAAATATCTACTGCGCAGGGCTATCCGATTTCAACTATTTATATTTTGAAAAATAGACTTCAATGGCCGAGTGGCTAGCGCTCGGTACCACAGGTTTCGGGTTCGAGCTCCGGAGTGTCCTGTATGTTTGCAGTGGTTCGGAATCCACTTTAAACCGTAGGTCCTGGTCTCTTATGACTGTAGAGCGTCCCGGAGCCAAGTCAGACTACTACCTACAGGTGCTACATCACAACAGAAGCTGCCCCCTTTTTCTTTCAATCCCTGACGCCATACGGGTTCGGTCTATACGTCTACCAAATGGGATAAGAAACAACAACACAACACAACAGAAAACTACACCAGAAATAATAAGTTGTAACATGATAATAACGTGATCGTAGAGCGTTGCGGAGGTATTGTTACTCCGCGTCCGTAGCTTATCTTCAAGTTACACGCACCTCCTGGGTAGTGCCAGGTGAGTAACGTCGATGCAGCGCTTGCCTTAAGGCAGGGATGGGCAAACTTTTTCGGTCCCGGGCCAAAAATCGAAAAAAAACAATGTTTGGCGGGCCAAGATAAATTTTTAAAAACAATACACACGTATTACAATTTAAATATGTTAATGAGATGAATGAAATTGCGATTTCGTTTTTAAAAGTTCCTTATATTGAGGTTGGAAGTGAGATGTACTGACTCTGAGTAACGAGGCTAAATGCTCATCTGTCAGTCTACTTCTGAAATAATTGTTTCCAAGGTTCATAGTTGAAAACACTTGTTCACATATATAAGATGAAGCAAAAACAGCACTAATTTTCTGGGCGTGAGATATTAAATTTGGGAAACTTACTTTCGAAAATGATTTGTAAAAGTCTAATTTTGGCATATTTAACAGAACAACAGCTATATATTTCTTTTAATTTGCTTCGGACCGGCAAATTAAAATTCTATCCGCGGGCCGGATAGAACTTTCCGGTGGGCCGTAGTTTGCCCCTCCCTGCCTTAAGGCATCCATGACAATTGTCTAAGTGTTTGCCAGCTGCATTAGAACAATATATATATATATATTTAAAAATTGGAGTTACAAAATGGTTTGTATTTTGAGGTGGGGTGTCTGCATCGGAGGTGGGAGTCGGGCATTTTTAAGGAAAAGGAGACAAGAATAGATTTAAAAACCTGATTACCGAGTGTTCAAAAAAAAAAAAAATTCCAAACTTTTACGAATTTGCGTTAAAATTAAATGTTAAGTAGGCCATCCAATTGTTTCCTTCACCAATACAAATATAAGCAAACACAGTAACTGCTTTAGCAGCAAATCAAGCAAGTGTTGCGAGATTTTCTCAGTACTGATGCTCATAAAAAGCCATTTTGGATCCACAATGAAAGATTGGTTTGGTTTGTCGCTCTACTGTCATCTTGTGCACACTTTGGCCTAAGCGGACCGGAACCTACAGTTTAAAGTGGATCTCGGAACTTTCCTTTGATCATAAACTTGTTTCTTAAACTTCTCCATTAATTATCATCCACTTGAACTAACTTGTAATGCCACCACTAATTGGTCTAACTTTCATACTATTCTTAATAACTCTCTTTGTGAAAGACTTAATTTGGACAATTCTCTAGCAGTTGATGCCAAAGTCATTTGAATTACAGAGTTATTTCATCATGCCTATACTAATTCCTCTAATCCTATTGATAATAAAAATATTAGGCTTTCTACTCTCAATCGAATGTAGCAGAGCACGTAAGCCCTAATAACTTCTTCATGATCCTTATTCCAAAAATATGTTCATCAGGCACAGGCCAAGCTTCGATATTCAGTGTACATTAAGCAGACCCTTAATAGTTCCGATGGCTTTATTTGGAACGCAATAAATCAGTTGAAAAATAAAAAGCACAAGGTTGCTAATCTGACTTTTCTTAAATCCTCTCTGGCCGCTAATGGTAAAGATAAAACTGAAATTCTCGCTAACAGCCTCCAAGATCAGTTCCAAATTAATAATCTATCTAATCCACTGATTGATGCTACTGTACAACAAGCTTCGCTCGCAAACTAATGCAAATAATGTTATTTATATCGAGGTCTCAATTATTTATAAATACAATAGTAAACTAAAGCTCAAAAAAGCATCTGGTGCTGATAACATAACTAACAAAATGTTGAAAAATCTTTTCTTCAAATTTATCATTGGACTAGCTGGACTATTTGATGCAGTCTTTAAATTCTTTTACTTTCTCCCTTCCTGGAAGAAAAGCCATTGCACTGCTAATTTTAAAAACAGGAAATTATCCTTATAACCCAACTAATTATTCGATCTATATCTCAACAATTAGTAAACTCGCATCGCACCTTTAAAAATTTATCATGATTATACAACAGTTTGGTTTTATCTAAAAATTTTCTACCACTCATCAATTAGTCAGAATCAAGGAACTAATCTTCAAAGTTTTTTCCAAAAACAATTAATCACAGGTATTGTCTTTCTAGATATTATCAGGGCTTTCGATGGGCTCAGGATCAACAACTTAATTTGAAAGTTATGCGCTTATTATGCTTCTTTTAATTCGTACTTGACTAAGAGGAGTTTTATTGTCAAATCTAATTATAACTGTACATCTCTAATTGTTCATTTCTTTATCAAAGCAGATGTCCCGAAGGGTTCTCTGATTAGACCCGTCCTCTTTAACATGTACATCAAATATATTCCTCATTTCAGTCAAATTCATCTCAGCCTTTATGCAGATAATACCGCTCAACCACTCCTGACAATAGTCTCAATCTTAAAAATATCTTTTGAAATTACTTCATAAATCTTGAATTGGCTACTTAGATGGAAAATTAAAATCAAAACAGAAGCCGTGCTGTTCACTAGAAGATGTGTCCAACCTCCTACTAATTCTATCTTTTTTCAACCTTTCCGATGGTCTTCTGAAGCCAAATATGTAGGAGCTATCCTAGATAAAAGGCTAACTTATTCCTCACATATTAACCGCAATAAATAAAAATATATACATATATAACACGTCTCCGTATGCTATATCCTTTTATCAATAGACATTCTTATCTCGCTCTCGAAAATAAGCTATCTATGCAACCTGTTATAACTTGTGCTAATCCACTTTTGGGTTCTGCTGCGAAGTGCCACATTAATTTCATTCAACGCCTTGAAAACAAACTTTTACATAACATTACGAATTCTCCTTGGTTTTTTTGAAATGCCAACATTTTTCCCTTTCTTTGCCACGCAAACATTCAAAATTCCATTCTCAAACTTGCAGATAACTTCTACAATAATCCCTAATTCTGAAATCCAGAACTTGCCGCTTTATGATTTTTTTTTTTGCTCTTCCTTCCAACGTTAAATGGCCTAGAGAAGTTTTGCATAATTCGCGATCCCACCGAACGAATTGTCTCAGTGGTCCGGAGTTTCAAATTTGTAACAGTCGGGCTTTTTTCTAAATTAAAAATTAATTTTCTAAAACCTTGCTTCAAAAAAATTTTCACGGTCCGATTCATCTTCGCTGTAGCATACGAGAACGCTTTTTCTATTTTCTACAACAATCTCTTATATTCTCTGCAACGCACCCAACCACCCTACGGGAGTTAAAAGTTCCCTGCGTGCCAAGATACTCTCCCATAACCCGGAATGGCTGGCTGACTGACTGATAGCATATTAAAAAACAGCCGCGGATGGCTTGCGAATTATAAGCAATCTTTTATTTTTTCGGGCCGTGGATTATAGGTAATAAATCACGGCAAATAGGCTTCTGTGAAAACATCCTTTGGCCAAATCGCAGTTTAGGAGATAAACAAAATCGACGACCTTTTGTTTTTGCCAAATAAGATGACCGCCGGACTTCAGGTATTCGACTTTCTTGCATACCATGATTCAATGATTCTTTAATTATTTATTTAGTATAATATTTTATTAATTATTATAATTAACTATTATTTATTTATTTTTTTCCATATCAATACAATTTATTTTCTAAAAAAATTCATTTGTAGCTTTACTTCAATTTTTATAATAATTTTCTTTTTTCAAAGTAATATTTGTAACATATATCAGTCACGTTTCTAAATGTTATCATAGTATGTGAAAGTAGATACAATCTATATTCAATGAATTTATTTTAAAAACGCTGAAAGTTTAAAATTTAATAGGTTTAATTACTGCAATTCTCCTTCTAGAGTGCTAACCGAGATTCTTCAATGCACTGCTGGTCAAGATGAACTTTACTTTTAGAACAAGGGGTCAGGCATTACTTACGGTAGCAGAGTGGATGGTTTATTATCGGTTAGCATAAAGTATATAATTGATTTCATCATTCTCGTCTCTCAAGCGGATGGGTCTTAAGCAGAGAGTGTTCGTTAGCCTTAACGTTGAAATAACTTCTATAATATAGCAGTTTTCGATACGTAAAATCTATAAAAAGAATGATTTGTAGTATTTGGCTATTTTAATCTCATTAAAAAAAGTAGAAAATGAGTGAGAAAAAAAATAATATAAAAGTGATTCAGTCACGAAGAAGCATAAATGGCTAATTTTAGAACAAAAGCTCGACATAATCAAGATTCATAAAGAAGCTGCAATGTCATTATAAAAAAAATCATTAAATTAAAAACACACCCAACACCCAAAGAAAAATGTTTACACATCAATATTGCAATTTTTACAGAATAAAAAAAAAATTAAATTTTTTAATACATATTTATCTTTATATGCTTTGTTTATAGAAAACAGGCAGAATACTCTTAAAAACAATTTATAATCACCTTGTATACACAATTCTTTGATTAATCTGGTTGTTAACAAACCAAAAAATAGAGAGAACTTATTCTCCAGAATATACAAGGTATTGCAGTAGAACAATTTTATTAATGATTTTTAAATAAGGGAAATTAGGTTAATTAGGTGATTAGTGCTTATTAAACTAGGCGATTTAAAATAAAAGAAAAAAAAAGAAATTGAGTTTTTATATACATAATTTATTAATGTTCTGGCTTTTTACATAAATGTGTTTTAATAGAAATCCGCAATATAAAATCAATAAAATACTTATCAAAACATATATATTTAATAAAACAATAATATATAAACGAATAATCAATGAAATATCATTTTTAATCAATAAAATAATAAAACATGGAATCACATTAAAAAAATGTAAAATGTAATACATATTTTTTTTCACTAAAATTGGAAAATTATAAAATTTAAGCTCTTACATTTAAGCCATTTTAAGACACAACCACACAAATAAAATATACTGCAGTAGCAATATGTTATAGCATTAGTAAAATTTACAAGTAGAATTATGTCAATATTGAAAAAAGTCTAACCTGTTATAAATAAAGGTAAAAAATAAATATTTAAATAAATAAATCAAATATATTTATGTAGTAATAATATAACCATTCATATTTTTAAACAAGGAAACACTGTTCATATCTTATTTTTTTAAACTACAACTAATTATAAATTTTAACTATATAGAGAACATTCATACTTGAAACTAGAAAAAAATTATATTCTTTTTTTATATTCATTCACAATTACAAAATATCAACTGTATAAATTAGAAAACATCTAAAAATTATTACATAAAATATATATAAAGTTAGATTCATTATAGCAATTGATTGTACATATTTAAAATCAAAAACGAATTCTTTAAAACCTATAATAAAATACACAAATTTTACTCTTTTGAAAAACTATTATCAAATTACACACAATAAAAATAATATTCTGTTTAAAATGTTATAAGTTATTTAATTAATTTGACTAATAATACATAAAAACAATCATAAACAATTATCTTTAAAAGTTTAAATTATTCTGTCATTTTTTTTTATACAGAAGAAACTGTACAGTAAAAAATATACAAATCCAAGTATTACTTTTAATATTATATTTATAAGCTTCTATTTGATATGAATAAAAAATATAATTCATAAAATCAAAAATTAAAAATACAAAAAACACAGAAATTAAAATCATAAAAGGTTTTATACTGTAAGTAACAACCTAGCTTGCTATACAAATATACTTAGTCATTCCTTATTAAACAAATTTAAAACAAAATTTCAATTTTGTAAAGTTTGACAAAAAATGCATTATAATAATTTAGAATAAGTAAAATAATGAATAAATGATTTCAAAAGAGCAATTGATGGAAAGTGATCACAGGGTTAAAAAAAATGCTAGTATTTGAAGAACACTTTATATCAATTGACATAGACATTTTAAGACTACATAAGTGATTTAGGTATATTTCAATTTACAACAAAAGCTTTTTTTTTTTTTTGCATAGCAAAATAAACATGAAGCATATGATATATATATATATATATATGCATATAAATAAGAAAAATGCAAAAACTTATCATAAATTAAATTGGAAAGTAACATAAAATATAAATGGCAATTTCAACCAATGCAAGCAAGTCAACAAAATCTGCTACATGAAAAAAAAAACCAGAATCTTGACTAGAATTTGCAGACATCACAAAGCTAGAATATACAAATTTGTTTATGAAGAACAGTTCACTGCTTTTTCTTTGATACACGGTCACCACTACCATGACGATCTCTAAATATTAAAAAAAAAAAAGAAAAGATAAATTCAAATAACCAATTAATCCAAAATATATACCATTAAATTTACAAATCAAAAATTGTCACAGATCAAAATATTAAATGACATTTTACAATAAAAAACATATTCCTCTTTTTAATTTATTTTTCGAAAAAATAGTAATAATTCTTATATAAACTTTAACGGTTTCTTTGTATATAAGACAAAAAAGATAAATTAACTGAAAATTATTGAATCTTTCATTCTATTGCTTATGTCATGAAAAAGGAAGTGCAATAAAACGACTCATTTTATTTAGATTTTTTTTTATCCTTCAAAAATAGCGAAAAATATCTGAATATCGGAAGTCAAAGTCACAGGTTACTGGATAGTACAGGGGTGGCCAACCCGCGGCTCACCTTGAATATTTTTCCAGCTCGGGAGATTTATCACACTTTTACAAAATATATTTATTTTGTAATGGCTAAAGTAGTGAAAACCAATGTATTAAAAAAATATGTTATGTGTTCATCCATATATTCAAAAAAAAAAAAAAAAAAAAAAATTGAAATTATGAGAAAAAATTAATTTTGATTTTAAAATAATATTCTTACGAATATATGACAGATATTACCTGTGTTATTTATGAGTTCTATGTTTCACTTTAAATTACCTTAATGATTCAGTGACCATCCCTAGATACGTACAGTTGATTGTTGATAGCAGAGCAAACCAGACTCTTAGTTCAAGTTGTTAGTGCTTTTGGTTCAACTGCGAATTGGGTTTTTTTTTCGAAAATGGAATTGGCCAAACACAAAACATGCTCACATATAATAGACGCTAACCTGCAACACCAATTACGATGTGCAAAAGATCCAAATTGCGATCGATTTGCAAAAGAATCGAATGAATGAATGGAGGAGGAGGAAGATTAAGTGAATGAATAGAGAAACAAATATTGCACTAGTAAAAAAAATATTTTTTAATGATTTCATTTTTTATTTCGCTTATATTTCATTGTTAGTCTTATATATTTCTTTACAATGTGTGTTTAGTATCATTATTATTATATTATCTATGTTTACATTTAAGAATAGTAGCAAACACAAAAATAATAATTTATTGATGTTCCAATTTTTTATTCCAAAAAATGTCTACAGTGGGTCCAAATCTAATATGGGAATATATAATTTTATATGCAGCCCGCAGAGTTATGATGCATTTCCAAAGTGGTTCGCAAGATCATTTGGGTTGGCCACCCCTGGTATAATATCATTTATCAATTAAAACAACTTTTGTAAGAACTTATTTCAAAATTATCAATAAAATATATATAATATTTAAATTATTCTAGAATATATTGATTACTCAATTATAATTTATTGTAAAGTTTATAAACAAATCAAATTTATTTTTAAAAAGGAACAAAATATACTAAATGCATTCCAATTCAAAAACATTTAAATATAAATTTAAAAAATAAAACACAGCTTACCTGCCCAGTTTTAAAGCAGCAGCAGTAGATAACTTTATCATAGGCATTAGTCTCTCCATAAATCTATAATAATTACGTTCTAGCTCTCTTTGGTAATCCTTTTGCTCTGGTCCAATAAAAGATCGATTTTTTCGTAATGCTTCATTGCACCTAAAACAAATAATGCAAGCATTTTTTAAAAAATTTATTTTCCAAAATCATATGCATTTTTTGATAGAAATATATAAAAAAAGAATAAGCACATATATTGGTCATGCAAATATAACTTAAATTTTGTATAATTAAAACTTACTTATTTTATTCTATTTTTTCATTTTAACTTAAATTTGATTAAACACAAATGAATCCTACATTTAAAGCCTAATTGGCATAAAACATTTTCATTTTAGAATACATAAATTTTATTACAATATCTAAAATAAAATAAAATATAAATCAAGATATTTAAACAAATACTATGCCTTCAAAGCAATGTTTCTAATGACAAAGTTATACATACTTACATAAATAAAGTAAGAATATATTTCTTAAAACAAATTTAATTTTCTTATTAAATTATAAATAAGCTATCCAAAAAAATTTAGTAAATAAAGATACTTTGTTGTCTATTATTACAATTTATGATTATTATAGCAAACTTACAAATAACAGATGTTAAAGTAGCCTGAAAAAATGAAAGGAAAAATAATACTTACTTCAAAAGAAAGTCTTTAAAACATAACCTAAGTTTATTTTGAAGAGTAGTTGGAGATTTTTTGCCATCTATCAAATCTATTAAGAAAACATGTGCAACTTCCATAGGACCCTTCAAAAAATATTCAACAAAAATGAATTAATTTTATAAGAATTTTAGTGAAAATAATTCAGTAAAATCTTTACATCAAATTATTTAACAGTATGATGTAATTAGTAATTAATAAAAGTATTGATGTCAACACATTAAGTTAATTAAAACAATAATTAATTCATACATTGGTTATTGATATTTTTAAGAACTTGTTCAATATATCACATTTTATCGAAACTATATAGTTTACTTTAGTAAAAATGACTATGTTATGATTCTAGCAAATATGCAAATAAATGTTTATTTTTTATCAATTAGTAGTTTATTTAAGTATATATATCCTTTAATTGCCCAGCATCCTGATTTATTGTATTAAATGCAGTGAAAATAAAATAAATGTACAGAATACTAAAAATATGGCCAAGTTAGAAACAGACTTGCCAAAGAATTTGGCAAAGGTGATTGATGTATCTTTCCTGGAGATCTTGCAATGAGCACAAGATAGCTATACAGAATTTTCAATCTATAATCCAAGGATATGTTGAAAAATCTTAAAATTTATTGTTAATATATTCCTGAGTATTTTTTTCCTGGAAGTATCACAAGAATCAGTTTTATAAAACACATTAAAAACTTTTGTCGAGAAAAATGCAGTATTTGTGATAAAACATTCTTTTAAACATGAAGAATAGTCTATAATAAAAAGCCATACTATTACAAAAATTGACAATGTGACACACATAAATCATTGTGTACTACAAGTTAAAGACCTGGAATGAATGAAGTCATATATAAGAATTAAAAATCTTTATAAAAATGGCAAATTATTAATTAACTGTGCTATTGATCATGAATTTTTATTTTTTCAGCAAATAAAATTGCAAGTCGTCTCTTTTGTTTTTACTGTAGTCTTTTTATGCATATATCTTCAATCTGGTTATATACACTCAAGAGCCAAAACATTATGACCCCACCCTACATTTTGCAATGAAGTCGCCTGGATGACGTGGAAGGCACGTGATCAGGTGGAAGTGGTATTTAACTGGTATTAATCCATGCCAAGGCGGGTTGAAGCTGTGTTGCACGCCAAAGAAGGGCCAACTCGTTATTGACAGGTGGTCATAATGTTTTCGCTCTTGAGTGTAATTTAAAAATATTATTACCAAAAAATGCTGTTTTAAAACTACAAAACTTTTTGCTATAAAAAAGAATTTAGTTGATGCATGATCCAGGCCATTCAAATAGATTTATGGAGAGCTATTAAAAATGCAAAGTCAATAATTGAGACACTATTTTTGTGCAGTTATATTTACTGCTGTATGATCTACAAACTTTTGCTATTTAATCTGTGTACCTTTTTTCTATTTGTTATTCAATAATTTAAGTTATAATAAAACTATGCTCTTCAAAGTAAGCAGTATTTTACTTTGCTGGAAAATTCCATACAGAATCAAATGAGATATGGATTAATTTGTTATAATATATAATGTGTAAATGAATTTCGTATGATAATATTAACTCCTTATGTAATAATAATTTTAAATCAAATAACTTATATACATTTTTCAAATGATCCCAAAATAAAAAAGTAATTAATTTACTTGATTAACAGTAGTTCCAATACATCCCTGAAGAACCATTTGCAAAATCTTAGGATCTGAAGGTTCTTGAGTGGTTGCATTACCTAATTCTTGAGTTTTTTTCATTATGTCCTCAATAGCAACTTCAATTGGAGTAAGAACAATCTTTGAAAAGAAAATATTTGTTTATTTTTAATAAAATAATTAAATTATAAAATGTTTAAGTAAAGCAAAACAGGCAATTAACATTATTATTGCAATATATAATATTAAATGCTTGGAAAAATTTGTAAATTTAAAAAAAAAATTCATTCACTTATGAATAAATTTATTCATAAGTGAATGAATTTAGTCGTTATAAAAATCATAAGTAACTGACTAATATTTTAGACTCATAATACATATCAGATACCTCATGACAAAAGTAATTTAAAGTCCATTATAACAAGCAGCTACAAACTTACTTGTTGACGTTCTATAACCTGGATTCTTGTTTTTACATATGGAAAAGTATAAGAAGTAGTTAAAATGGTTTTTCTTTTGTACTGTTCATGTAATTCTCCATGAGCACGTCCATCAGGTGTAAATGGAGTAGCATATATAAAACGCCCTGAAAAGTAAGTGAATAAGTATTAATTTCAAATTGGATTAAAATAAGCAAAATAAAAAGTGAAATTTCACATAATTTACAAAGCAATTGTGTTATCAAATTAAATAAGTAAACTCATTATTGTAATTTATAAAAAGTAATACAACAAGACTATTTTATTTTTAATTAAATTTCAAATAATCTACAATTGGAAAAGTAAGAATTTACTTCTTGATTGAAAGCGATTTACATACAAAATGAATTAAAAATTGTGTCTGACAAACTCTTAATAAAATCTATAGATATTTTAAATAAAATCTATAGATATGATCAAGGTTAAAAAATTTTTTACTTATATGCTAATCTAAAATTATATCTGTTCATAATAAAAATTAGTAAGAAATCATCTCCTTCTCATCATACTCGACTATATCACTATACATTCTTACATTCTGATGATGACTTTGATAGAGTAGAAAGTGGGTTGTTAAATCTTGTTTTTTTGCAGTTAAAATTGATTTGCATATTTGGTTTAGATTAAGCAGTGAACTGGATTTTCTGAGTATTAACAATTGTAGAATTAAGATAGATGGAGCTGAAATCAAAGTGAATGAAGTAATAGAGTCTGTAGTTTAAGTTTTTTGATACCGAAATGGCTCAAGAGAAAAGATGGAATCGGAAAAAAAAAATGGTGTAATAGGCAAATTATCTGTTATACTGCCATCAGTCATTATTGAAACATATAGGTCGGACTTTGGAATGAGTTATGGATGTTGTCTAATGCATAGCTATTTTAGCATAAATAGTAAGAATATTTGTTTCATTGCTTCAGAATAAGGTAAATTCTGAGTTATTTTTATTTCCTATATTTTGATTTCTAGCTGTCTATTAGGGTAGCTTTTAGAGTGAATGGATGTGGTTGCTGACATTTAACACATTTGGGTTCAGCTTTGCATTTATAAAAATATGACCAGGAGCAGCACAGTTTGAACATGCTTTATCTCTGCAAAAAATTTCTGAATGACCATATTACTGATAGTTGTAACATCTTTTAAACTGTGAATTTAAGGCCGAACTGATCAATTGAGATAACTGCTCTAACAGAACTATAAAATTTAAAAAAATCGAATGCTTTGTGGCATTATTTCTGATATCATCTTGGTTGTTATGATGTTGGCAGAATATACATCTTAATTTATGAGATATTTCATATTTGCTAAGAGACAATAAATCAGGTTCCAATGTTATATTTTGGAGGTTATTCAGTGCGGAATAAAGTTTAACACATATTAAAATCCAACAATTTTTCTGCTAGTGCAAATTATTTTATTTGAGATGGTTGGTAGGTTTCATTAATAAAAACCTAAGTCACCCAAATCAGTTTCTTTAACGGATTTCAAATTTCCACAGATGAAACGTAAGCGCTTTTTGGTCATAAATGGGGGTATAGTACCAAGATTATTTTTAGATGACAACACAAAAGAAATTTGGCAAAAAAAAATTATACTTTTAATTTTGTTTTTTCTTTATTTTTCTACGCTAAGGTCCTAAGTTTAACTGACAAATAAGTTTGGTGGATTTTGGCTTTTTTCGTAGCATCTAATTTTTTTAGAAGAAGCCTTATGAAATATATGTAAAATTTGGTCTTGGAAAGTGTCCAACATAAAAATCTACTAGAAAAAGATTCATGCTTTAGTGCTTAAACAAGATATGGATGGTCAGAGCCAGTCCATTGAACAACTTCTATTTTTAGCAAGATGCACAGAAATTGGCTCATTGTTTGAATCCAAAGCAACATCAAACATAAAAGCCTTTTTTTTTCTGCCACATTTCATTCCTATACATTGGGCTATTCAGCCACCTACCAGTTAGAAAAGTGAAGATGGAACAGTCAGTGTTCCTAGTGTATACTATGTACCTCCCACAGATGGGTGATGGTGAAAGAAAGTGCCTTCCAGGAGGGCTTTTAGAGGAACTGCCCCACATCTGGATGTTGTATGGGAGAAAACCCAGAAAACACCTACCTGGCAATCTGACAATCAATGTGAGATGGTTTTACACACATTCTCATTTATGAAAGCAATGATTATAACAATGTAGCCAGCTAATAATTGCTAACTGATTGATACACCTGGAGATGGAGGGGGTATCATTCATTTATCAGAAACAGATGCCCAAAAAAGATGCGTTGCCAATACAAGAGCATCAGCTCGGTCTGCACTCAATTTCCAGGATCTCCATTTCCTGCAACACGTTACAATAAACAACAAACTACATGTTACAATAAACAACAAACACTTGGGTCAGATATTTACAATAATTACACAAATCAGAAGAGTTAATTAAAATGACGAGAAATGATGAGCACACAACCAAAAAATTTAAGAATACAAAACCAAGTATGTAAAATACATAAATATTATGAGAACATGACATAATGATACAGAAAAGGAAGAGGTCTGGAATCTTGACAATGAGAAGGAAAATAAGGAGAAGATGAAATAACGAAGACATGGATTGTAATACTTATGCATATATAAAGGAGATGCACACTTCAGGTCAGAAAAAAAAAATGACAGCCATACATATCAATGTTTTAAAATAACATTGAAATATATGTACAATTTTATAGAATACAGCACTTGTTACAATATTTGCTATACAATGGGTATTTAGATTTTTTTTTTTTTTTTTGTCTTTTTAGAAATAAAGTCACACAACTTAGAAAATATCATTTATATAGAACCTTTTCTTTGCTACACGAGATGCACAATACATTGAGGGAGAGTACTTCAATAGATACAAATAAATATTATATGATAATTTCAATAAATAAATTTTTAATAAATTAATATTTTAAATAATGTACATGCCTGCATTCAAAACTCATATTAATAAATTTTAAATTTAAATTATAAATTATTGAAAATTTGCTGGTTAGAAAGTACTTACGGATGTTATAATTGCGATCAAAATGAGTCTTCCGATTACGCAATTGGAACATTTCAAAAAACGGTTCTACATAAGTAATTTGGATGTAAGCCTGCATATATAAAAAAATATATTATTAAAAATAAGATTTAAAAGTTAACTTACTTACTTTATGTTTTTTAGCATATTTATCACAATTATTATAAATAGCAAGTGCATTTAAAAGTAAAATATTTATAGATCTTTATTATGAATGTAATAAATTATTACAAAATTATAAAAATTTCAAACTTAAAATTTCAGAAAATATTCATTGAAGGCGATTTGTTAAAAATTACTACTGAAGTTGATAAAATATAGAGTTATAAATATATCTTTCACTAGGCAACAACACAAAACCATTTTAAGAATTAATAACATACTTTTTCTGGGGTAAGTTTTGATGAATCCACAGTATTTGAGTCTTTAATAACTTCAACAAACTCTGAACCAAATCTTTCTGCATAAAAATTCTTAAAAAGAAAAAGAAAAAAACCCTATATGTTAATAAATTTAAACCTCTTTTCAAAAAGTTTTAAAGAACAAAATTGTGTGACAAAAAATAATTCTATAAAAACTACTTTAGTGGTATTTACTATCAATTTTACATATTGTTTTAGTCAAAATATTATATTCAAACATGCTATAATTTAATACATATAATAGGAAACTTTACCAAAAAAAAAGTAGTACATAATCAAAATGGATTCAATTTTTTTTTTTTATAATATTTGTTTTCGAAACAATACATTTACCTCTAATCTATGAGAAATTTCAGGTAATTTAGTAAGGTATGGTTCCTTATATATGAACTCTTCACCATCTAAATCTCCAAATTTATTTCCATAAAATCCAACACGAAAATAAGTGCCAAACACTCGTTTACCAACCTAAAAATTATAACATAAAACAATTTATTTAAGCTTTTAACAATAAATTCCATAAAAAATAGGAAACTTTATAAAGTTGAACAAACCTGCTGATCAATTTTAACAAAAGAATCATGCAATTTACTATGAATCATAGCCAGGGTCTTATAATCTCTATGGGCTTCAGATATAGGTATAAGTATTTTATAAACTTCATTTACATTCTCATACATTCCACCCTAGAATAAACAAAGTCTTTTAAATTTATATACATATAGAATAAGAAAAATAATAAAGAAATAGGGTATATTTTTACCTGAGAAAAGGAATTAGCAGCTTGCTCCAACAATCCTACAAGACCATTTTCTGTGAAGTACTTTCCTGTGCAAATTCCTTCTTCATCAGGAGATACTACATCATCAGAAACTGCACTTTCTTCCAAAACATTGGGTGATATTTTCTATAACCAATTGTAGTGTGTAAAAATAAGATACTAAAGTATTAAGATTATAAACTTGTTTTTTTTAATAAATGAAGTTTGATCAAAACATTCCATCCCCCTGTACTTGCATATTAGATTATAAAGTTTTTAAAATATACACAAAATTATTTCGACAATCATTATAACTTTTTTCTTCTTCTACTAATCATTATAATTTTTTTTCTTATTGGCGCGGCAGCCCCATAATGGGCCAAGGCTGTTTGCCTACTAGCATATTTCGAGACAATAGGTATTTTCTTTATACGGGGTAGGGTTGTCAGCCCAACGCTCAACAATCATATTAAACCGAGACCTATGGTTTAAAGTAGATTCCAAACCACTATAAACATCCACGACCCAGCCGAGACTTGAAGTTGAAATCTGTGACACTGAGCACCAGACAGCTAATCACTCAGCCATCAGGCCCTCATATACTTATTAGTTGATTAAAAGTTAACTATAAAACATTTAAATATCTATGACACTTAAAGTTTGTCTAGAATATTTGCATATTTTAAAGACAACCTAATGTATTATTTTAAGTGTATTTATTATTGTAACAGTGTAACTTTGCATATTATATTTTAGAGAGCAAATACTAATTTAAACAAATTAATGATTAATATAGCAACATCTACTGTGTTGTAATTTTAAATATTTATCTTACTTTAATAAAATTAAATGCAGAAAATTGCATTGCAGATAGATGCTAGTTAAGTGATCTTAAATATTAATTGACTACAATGGGGATTTATTACATTAATGAATGAAACATTTTTACTGTAATGTAATTCTAGGTTTATTATATAAATATATACCCTAAACCTCTTATTATGAGGTTGATGCATTCTAAAAAATTACACACACTATGAACTACCAACTCCATTCTCTTTGTTTATGTGCAGTTAATTGAAATAAGAATATAATTGTACAAAATTCTCAGAATTCTATTGAATTGTGGACTTTATTCCAAATTTAGACTTCAGTTTTTCAAATAAAATTGAATAAAAGTCAAGTAAAATTTTTTTGATATCCCAATTCATAAAAAAAAAGTTTGGTTATCATTAACAAGATAAAATCAATAAAATTAAATGCAAAAAATAATAAATTTAACTTACTTCAAATGCCACACAACCAACAGGAAGATATGGTCTATCTTCAAGCATATAAAGATATTCAGCCACTAATGCAGCAGAGTGCACATGACAATGAGCAGCTTCAACATGGTTAGATCGCTATAAAAAAAGTTTAAATAATTAAAAAAATTTCAAAGAATGTGCATCAAAATAAAAATTGATTTTTTTCTAATTGTTTTATATGCAGGCATCAATAAAGAGTTAAGTGTACATTTTATTTTGTGAAAACTCCAAATACAGTTCAGTTCACAAGTTCTAGACATCCTTAATTAAAATTTTACTTTTTCTGGATATATTACACATTTGATGCAATCAAGGAAGTTTCAGAAAAGTACAAAATAAATAAATAATCACTAAAACATATTCACAAAATTATATAAAATATGTAAATATACAACATTTTTTACATTGCATAAATATAAAACTTATAAATATTTAATATTGAATCAACTTACTTCTGTGTGCTTTTGTGCCATGTTGGCCAACCAAGTGAGCCTTAAATCTGGAGATGTTTGATATCCTTTTGCAATACGATACATTAAATCTAGTAGCATTTCAGGGTCTTCTTGAAATTCTTTCATTTTCACCGTATCAGATAAAATCATATGCAAATTGAACACCAAATCATGAACCTTTACATTAAACAAACAACAGCAAAATAAGAAAAATTGCTCGTTACTGTACATTGAAAAAAATTTCTAATAGTAAAGAGAATGCTTTCAATATTTCAATTATTTAGATGAAAATTTATTATATGGTAACATCAAATTATTACAAAAATAAGGAACATAATTAGCTAAATTGGTAAATCAATATCAATAGAATGACAGCAAAATAAGAAATGTAATAAAACATGAAAAAAAAAAAAATATTTAAAATATACTGTTTTTAAAATATTAGCATTTTTAAAATTATATTTAATTTATTCAGTTTAAATTTTTCAAAAATTAAAAATCAAATGAAAATTTCCTATAGAATTAAATGACAGCGCAGAATAAATTAAGTTAAGAGCTGAAGCACAGAATAAATTATCATGTTAAGCACAGAATAAATTATCACGTTAAGAACAGAATAAATTATCTTCTTAAAGAATTTTATATCACAAATTGAAGAAAAAAGAAATTCAAATATGAGCACTTTTGGAGCACCAACAACATGCAATAACAATATTTTAAAATATTAAATGCATAACAATATAAACCAAGCATAATAAAATTTAATTGAAATCTACATTGAAGCAAAATATTGTTGATCTTAAGATACATTCAGGACAATAAATAAAAATTTCCCGAATAATCACTGAAAAAAAATATCAAACCTGTTCAGGGAAAGTAGTGCCTTGTAGTTCTGTATCTTCTTCTGCGTATACAAGAATAGTTTTCAATGAATGTCTCAAATATTCTTCATTGAAATTTTGGTTCGTACCCACAAGTGAACTAAGTGACATTGTTACTTGCATTTTAACTCGAGCGAAGTTCTATAAAATAACAGAAAATATAGATCAGTTAGTTTATTAATAAAACAATTTGATAGATATAACTAAATAACTAACGAATTACATATGTATAATATTCTTTAATGAAAATTTACTTTTGCAAATATAAATCATAAAATAAATTAAACACACATTAAAATATTGTAACAAATTCTAAAATAATTATTTTTGAAATAATTATAAACTAGATCTTGTCTCACCAAAATAATGAAATCTTCAATAATACTAAATTTATACTGTCTTAGATTAATTTCCTAAAGCATTTCTCTAAAAAAATAACGGTGATTAGGCATTTCAGAACAGCCATTCTTAATAAACTCAGAAAAAAAAATCTAAAAGGTTTGATTTCGCTTGACTTTCAGATTTATACATACCCATTGGCTGGTTTATGTCAGGTTATCAATTGCAACTTTATAAGGAATTTAAAAAAGAAAAAAACCTACAAACTTTAAATCACTAATAAAAAAACATTCTAAGGACGGAGTGAAAAATATCCTTCTGCCCACCAACAAAAAGTTTCAGAACCTCAAAAATATATCTGCTGTACAAACTTTTAAATTAAGGAAACACAATTGAACAATATTCTAAACATCATTAGCAACTACTTTTCATTAAAAAGTTTATTTCATTTTAAATATGCCATTGAGAATAATTCCAAGGTCCTCTCATGATGAAATTTGTACATAAATATAGTGAAGAAATGTTAATAGGTTATACATATTTTTAAGGGTTATACTTATTATTATTATTCATATTCATATTCTTATGTATTTTATCACTAACTGCTATTTCTAAAATAAGAATAATTTTTAAAAATATTAATAAATAATTTATAAAATTATTACAACCTAATTAATATATTTCTTAGATATTAATACCACAACCATATTAGTTTTTACATGATTGAGGTATTAGTATAAATAATAATTAAAAATGCTTCAGGAACACAATTATTTATGGTGTAATTTTAGATGCTTGATAATCAACTAAGTGAATAATAAATAGCATTTCTTACATTGCCAATCTCAAAATTTTGTCGCATTAAAAGATATAAAGATGCTGATGCTTGTGATCTAACACTGCTTATACTTGAGCTGCAATGTCTTAACAATCGTAAACATAAATCAGCACACTGTTCTGTTTCTTCTTCAAATAATAATTCAGGAAACTATAAAAAACAATATAATAAGAAATTGATAAATCAATATCAGAATAATAAATAAAATAAAATAATGTTTAAAACTAAAAAAATTAAGAACAAGTTACAAGAAATTAATAATTATTAAAAACTATTGATTGCTTACTAAATTATTTTGTAAGTACAATATAAAATATGAAAAAAATTAAAGAATTTTTAAGAAATTTATAAAATATTCTGATTTAAATGTGTGATAATTCATAGATCAATATTATTTCAGAAATGCATGAAAACAAAGCATTTTTCTAAATTAACAGTTGAAAATGATTGAAAGTAAAAAGCTGAAAAAATTAATAAAAAGAAGAAATGAAAGTTAATTTTAAACAAGCAAAAATTAATAAATAAAAATACACATATAAAAAGTTTAATAAGTATTAATATTTTTTTTATTTTAAATTCATTCAATTTATATCTTTTTTCTTATCTTATAAAAAACATGATTTAAAAAATGAAATTCATAACTTGTATCTCTAAAATTGTGTGTACTTAATAAAAAATATTGCAATGAATTTTCACCTTATAAACAAGTGATCTTTGAGTAGCAAACATATTTTGTAGAACAATATTACTCTGATTAGAACCCAAAGCATGTAGTAGAACTTTCAAAACAGTGCTTAATACACCTTGCAAAGCATCAGCATGACAGGCAACCTAAAAAAATATATTTAAAAATGAATAAACACTAAAACATAAAATGAAAATTCTTATTACTACAGATTAAATGTAATAATATCTTAATACATTAACTGAAGAAAAATCATAATGTATCAATGTAAAGTACAGTTCATTTGCAATAATAAAATTCAAAGTTCATTATTTTAATATGGTTCAAGTGAAACACAAAAACAAACAAACAATTAAGCATAATAATTACCTGTACTATTAATTCAAGAGTATCAAGAACTATCATATTGACTTCTGAAGCTAGATTTCCTTCCAAATAAATGGCAGTTTCTGTCTCCAGTTTTGGCCTACACAAATGAGTTTATAAAATAATTGTTTTGCTAAAATATTAAAATTATTATTTAATAGAACATTGTCAATTTTTGCTTCTAGCCAGATGAAGTTTTTAATTTAAAATAATAAAAAATTTCTAATTTAATGATAATTAAAATAAATAATAATACTTTAAAGCACTAAATTTTATAATTTTTTTTTTTAAAGTTTCTAACAACTTTTTAATAATTATTATTACATGAGTAGGGATAATTTTTTTTATTAGATCAGCAATTATAAGTTGATGACAGATTTTGAAAATTATGTAATATAACAAAAATGTGGATGAATAAAAATGAAAATTTGTTATTAATGACTTATGTGATTCATAAAAACTTAAAAAATAAAAGCAACTTAGAAACTGCAATATTTAAATATTATTTAGGTTACAATATTATTTATAATTTTCACATCTGGATAATATTCCAAAATTTTTAGAAAAAATGAGTGAGAAATGAGGGATTGAACAATGATATAAAAAAATATGAGAAATAATATTAAAACCATTAAAATGTAAATGTCATGACAAATTGATACTAGAATTTATAACACAATAGAAAATACAAGAAAACTTAAAATAATTGCTGGGATGGAATATATATATATATATATATATATATATATATATGTTACAAATTTTTAGGCAAAACTGTTTTTGTTATCTTTGAATGTTTCAAAAAAATTTTTTGAAATTGTTGCAAATAATTTTTTCCAATAGCATTTTCTGCATTTTTACCCCTCTCTCGAAAATGAGAAACGTCAACTAACCTGTCCACAATTTCTGTGCTTGACTTCCATATCATTTGATCCTTTCTCCACCTCAACTTATCCCCAACTGTTGGTGAAGGTGAAGGTGGATTACGATCTACAGAGAAAGACTAGTTCAGCATTAATGTTGCATAAATCTTTTAGCCAATTTTTATTTTTACATTTAGATTATATTTTACTAGAATTTAGTAAAAACAATATAATTAACTTTAATATATTTTTTTTTAATCCTTTGTTGAATAAAACAACTTCACTTAAAAAAAGATAAGTTTTACCTTTACGTCTCATCATTTCACTTCTGGCACTTGTATGACCTAATATAGCATCTTCTAAACGTGATTTTATGTCTGATGTTTTCTGCAGTTGTTGTTGACTACATCTCATTAAGCTTTTTTTTCCCTTAATAAAATAATAATGATTATATTTTAATGAAAGGTTAATTGTTAGTAAAACAAATATGCTTTTAAGCATGCCCTAATTCAGTTTTAGTTAATTATATATTATAACATTTTTATATAAGTATTACTATATATTATACTTTTAAAATTTATTTAAATAGCTATTTTTAAGTTGTTTAATTTATTTGATTCCTAGTGTTAAATGCTCTTATTTAACAAAAATATTCTAAACATACTGTACAAGGCAAAAAATAAATAAATATATAGTTAGTGAAAGGATTAGCAAGGTGTTTAGCAATGACCACTGATAGATTTTTTGTGAAATTGATAAGGATCTGGTGGATAAATTAAGACTAGTATTAACTTGACATATGTTTATTGCAAAGACCTCAAATCATTCTAGAGTTGATATGATTCCTATGCTGCGAATTTCATGTGTTTATCATTGTATTCTATTTTCAATTGACTTCAGAATTCTTTGTTGACAATAAATAACTAAATTATACTTTTTTTGAAATAAACTAGTTTTTACTTTATAAAAGAATTAAAAACTCAATGAAAGTCAGTAAGCTTTGATTTATTTTGTTACAATATAGATTGAAAAACTGAATAGAAAGTACTATTTTACTTACTCGGTATTCAAAACAAGAGATACAAATGTACATGACTTCAAGCAATTGATGTAGTTTGCGAGGTTTCCAATCAATCCACCAAGTCTTTAAAACTTTTCTGTCTACATTTTTTAAAACCCACAAAACACACATCAACAAATGTTTCGTTGCATCACCTTTTAGAAGTTTCCGATTCTATTAAAGAGATTATAAACTTTAGACAATTGATAAATTAAAATATATATATATAGCAATCCAAAGTTATTCAGCTACTTTGGGATAAATTTGATAACTTTTCATAATATTTTTTTGATGTTTATATGTGTCAAAGGTATTTTGGTGATATATTTAATTATAGTAGCACTGAGATATTTCCTAAGCAAAGTATCATATTTTAAAAATATGGAGCTCATATACACAAAAAAATAAAATGATTATAAATTAAAAGAATAAATAAAATGGTAACAAAGCAAAATTATGAAATATTTGTTGTTATAATACAAAAACAATATTTTATCCCACATATTGCTCAAACATAAATTCAGTGATATACAATTCTGTGTGATGAAATTTTTATTTAAACATTTTGTAGAATTTGATAATGGTTCTATGTTATGATAGAAATAAAGTTAAAATTAATAAACAAAATTGTGATATATTTTTTTTTTTTTTTTTTGACAAATACAATGAAATTAATGAGCTATGACTTCTGATTGCCAACATATCCATTACAAAAAATTTGAACCTCTAGGAGTAAGGTGCTCATCGTAACAATTTTGAAATAATCATAATTCAAGCATAAATTAAAATATCCATTGACTTACTGAGGATTGATTTGTGACTAAATATGAAGATTAAATTGTTCCGTTTATTTTTGAAATTCATTAGGGTTGTTTTAACAAACATCCAATTTTATAATAGAATATGCAATATAATGCAACAAGGAATATTTAATTTTTTTAAATACTTGCTTGAAACATATCATATGTTTTAATTGGAATTTTCGGTATGCTGGAACTAGATATTGCTGATGCAATTTCTTGGCTCAAGTGACCATCAATTTCACTGTCATCATGTCCTAAAATTTTTCAAAAATCATTATTTAAAAATGCTTTATTACTTAATTGATTATTTTATTAAAAAGTATGATGCAATAGAAATTCAAGTAAGATCATTGCATTCAACTTAAAAACAATAAGTCAATACATCCTAACTCTGAATTTTATTATTTGAATCTGATTTTAACTTTAGACGATTAGAAAACATTAAAATGAAAGCAAGGAAATTCAGAATTTGATATTGAACCAAAGCATCCAATAGTATTCCCAGCTAAAACAAAATTTACAGATCACTTGATATTTAATGAACAAAAAACTTACGTCACTCTGGGGTTTTGGATAAAAAAAAAAAAATTATGTGAATAAGTGTTGGAAATGTAGATGAATTAAGGTTAAATGTGAAAATCAGGTAGTAGCTCCTTTACCTGATCATGAAACTTGTGTAGCCAACCCATTTGAAATCACAGGAATTGACTTTGGACTCAAAAGACCATGACAAAATTTACATGTGAAAATTTTATATGTGAGAAAAGGTGTTGCCCAGATTGTGAATTCTAATAATGTATTGACATTCAAAAATGACAACAATGAATTCAAGAGACTGTATGAGAATATTCATACTATATACCCAAAGTTAAAAATTATTTTGTTAAAGAAGGTATAATGTGGCAGTACATTGTTGAGTGTGATGCATGGTAGGGAGGATATTGAAAAACATTGGTTTCCTTTAAGGAATTGTAAACTATTTTGGCTGAAATTGAAGCTATATTGAATTCGCATCCTAAACTTATGTTTATAATGAAACATTTCCTTTCACTCATGCCAACTTTTTAACTAGAAGAAGTTTAACTGCCTTACTAAATTGGTCAAACGAAGAAAATTTTGAATCCTATAAGGGTAAGAGACTTAACCAAAAGATTTCTTTATCGCAAAAAGATATTAAATAATTTTTAGAAAAAATATTATTTTTTTCAGTTAAAGGGCGCAAATATTCATAAACATGTAAATGTGAAAACTGAATATAATATAAATGATGTAATTTTAATAGATGATGAGAAACTTCCTAGGTAACTATGGAAACTAGGAAGAATCATCAATTGTTACAACGGTTATGATGGTAAGGTAAGATCTGTTACAGTAAAAACAGCCTCAGGACTTATAAAATGCCTAGTGCACTGCCCTTGTTATATAATTTAGAAATTATGTCTAGTGAGTGAGGGAAAAAAAAGTTGTTTATTGGAATATTCATTTCAGTAATAGTTGATAATATTATTGTTTGTGATAATTGTGGTATATGTTTGTATTTGGTAGATAATTGAGTCAAAATTTTAGTTTAGTTCAAACTCATTATAGTTCATAATGCAGATTTTTATTCTTGCAATTAATAATTAAATATAGGAATTATGTTTATTTTATAAGGTATTATGTTGAAAATGTTGTGATGAATTACTTCATCGGGAAGGGAGAATGTGGTAAAGGATACTTGATAATCCTTGCAAGAGGGGATTTATAATGCTTATCTTCCCTATCCGAGGGGGGTGGGATTTATCAGATTGTAATTAGATTCAGCTGAGAAAAGACCTCATTTGGAATCGGTATGAACCAATTTGGAAATTACATTATAAAGGGATAATAGATTTTGTGTGTGTTTGTTATTGTGAATAAAATAATGAAAAGGCGAAGTGGAAAAGTTATAACTGGAATGAATAGTAAATAAACACACAGCTTGGTCAATAAAAATTACCAGAATAGATATTAAAATAGAGAAACAAAATTAAATAAAAGAAAAAAAAAATTATATGACCTCAAAAATTAGTGTATTTTGTGTAGGAGGCTTTTGTTGACCATTTTGTTAGAACATATTAAATTCATTTAATAGGTTATAATAGTATACAGTAAATAAAAATTTAAATTTCGTAATGCTGGATACTAACCTGAAAATAAATTTAACACAACATGTGAATCATATTACTCACCTCTATTTATACTTTGCCAATCATAAAGTAATGGAAGGGCATCTAAGGTAATGCCTATAAGAGGTAAATATAAACTTGCAACTCGAGCTCGGTGATCAGATTCCATAAGACGAGGATCCCATTCATGACATGTTAAGAGATTTCTTACCATATTTATAGCTTTGGTCTGAAGCATACCATTACTACAAAAATAAATATAAAATGAGTTTCAAATTATAAAAAAAAAAAAAAAAAATTAATAAGTTTAAGTAAAAAAAAAATGATTGTTAATTCCTCAAAACATAATTTATACTACTATTTAATTAATATGTATGTGTGTGTGTGTCTGTTTGTTTAAAGTCACTATTACTTTCCAATTAATATTTCTTTTGTTTTCTACATTTTTTTCAAATAATTTTCTTCCTACATAATTATTGCTCTATTTTATATCTTTTCAAAATATTCAATTTATCCATTTTTTAAATTCAGTTATTGCTTTAACTTCTACCTTTTCTATTCATATTATTCATGCTTTGCCATAGTTTAAAAAAAAAAAAAAAAAAAAAAAAAGGATTTACCTTCAAAAATAAGTATATTAACACTTAACTTTGCAAAGTAGCTAATTTTTCAAGCATGGGTTTGCATAAATAGTCTTAAAGATTTGTAATATAATGCAATCATTTCAAATAAAAGATTTTTCTGTAAATAAATTGTAAAACATAGCAAATTCCATTTTACACTTAATAATAAAAAATATGCAAGCTTTTTATTGTTTATATCTAATTTAAATTACAAACTGTGTTTATATATTAAATTAATAACTAATAATATAATAATGCAGTAAATGAATTAAAAATAGTATACAAGAAAAAGTGGAAAGATTACAAGAAACATTAAAAAAAGAATGACTACAAACTTACTTCATAGTAAGAACAGTCAAAAGGTCTGAGAGTACCAAGCCAACAAGAAAATGCTGCTGCTTAAATTCTACAGAAAGTTCAGTAAAATTGCCTTTTTCAACTAAAGTCCCAGTAGAGAGAAGAGAGCATTGTGATGAAGATGAAGCTACACTAGGACATGGTGATGTTGCAGGGGATGGAGACACTGGTGTTCCAAAAGGTAAATTTAGAGTTATAAAATGTTCATGACTACAAACTATTCTCAAGAAATCCAATTTCAAAGACATTAAAAATATGCTGTCAGGAAGAGTTGAGATTTTAGCAGACATCTGTTTACAATATGCCTATAAAAGAAAACAGAAATCAAAGCTTATATCACTAACTATTTGATGAAGCATAATATTGTTTGAAAACAAGTAATATTTTATCATATTTACAGTTGATATCTTTATCATCCTTGCAGTAAACAATTATTAAACTTTTTAGTCACATCATAGCATAATATTTAAACAAATAATACTTAACATATTTTTTTTATCCCATTTCATATTCTTATGTGAAATAGTAATGTTAAAATATAAATTAAATGACAAAAGAACATTAACAATACAACGTCTGTCTACAAAGAAATTTTACAATTTATGACAAATTCATAGTTTGTTTCCATCAATATATCCTCCACTGGCACTCGCATATTGGCCCATCCTTATTTTCCAATGGTCAAAAGCATGCTGCAGTTTATTTTCTAATAAATGTTTTAATTGCTGGGATATTTTCTTCTTCTTTCCTCTAATGATTCAAAATGGGTTCCTTTTAGCAGAATTTTATTTTTGAGAAAAAAAATCCCAGAGTAATAAATCAGGGGAATATGGAGAATATTTCAACGTTGCAATCCGTTTTTCAATTAAAAACTGCTCCAAGAGAAAGTTACAAGTGAAAGAGCACAAAAATACCATTTTTGCAGTAATTCGGGGCATTTTTCCTATCCTTTATCTCAGCTTAATCAAATATTCTTCGATTATAATGCTGATTCACTGTTTTGTCTTCTGGTAAAAATCTCTTCTAAAGTGATATCCTTGATATCAAAAATGCAAATAACATTGCTTTAAATTTTGATTTGCTCTAACAAGCTTTTTCCAATGTAATTTTTTTTCTGCCTGGATCACAATAAAAAATCCAGGTTTTGTCACAAGTAATGACTTTTTCTTAGGAGATCAACATCAGTGTCTAGACAGACCTAGTATGTCAAGCACTAAGTTCCTTAAGCAGTTCTTTTTTTTGTTTGGATGTGAGAACTCTGGGTACAATTTTGGCATAAACTTTTTTCATGCCAAGATTTTCTTGAAATTTTTTCCACATAGTGTCTTTGTCAATGTGGGGGGTAGTTTCAGACAATCTAGACAATTTTTCTGCATACGTCTTGACTTAAAATGAGCCTTTTGTGCCACATAAAAATTACATATAGAACAAAGAGTCTTCTCCATAAGCCTGAATAAGCATTTATTGGTGCTTTGTAGATTTTCACAAAAATTTCAAATTTACAAGCTATTAAATTTTAGAACTTAATAATTATAAAGACAAGCAAGATTAAATGCAAAACACACTTAATCATGACTGGCAAAATTCTAATGGCTCAGATAATGATAAGGTTTGCTCTGCAGGCTCAGATATGGTTAATGTTCCTGGGCAGTCATTTTACTCATGTTGCATTGAAAGAGAGGTACAAAGCCAATCCTATTCAATTTACAGACAGACCCAGTAAAGCAAAAAAATTTCTAAAACTATAATGAGAAATTATGAATTCAAACTCACACAATATAATTCAAGAAAAAAAATGCTAAATTGTATCTGCATTTGAGAGCCTTTAGCAGATAGATTAAATAGCATTTTTACCATAAATATATAAGGAAATATACACTCATGTCCATAAATTAAGGATAATGAAGTTCAGGCAAAGAAAGCGACAGAAGCAAAACAAATTTGACTTATTTGTAAAGTCTATTTATTAAACAAAAGGTAAAGAGCAAAAAAGATGCTATATGTTTGACATAATTAATAAAAATTGCGATTTTTACTCCCTCGAGCAAATTTCAAAAAAGAACCTATTTACAAAAAACAGTATAACATGGTTAGTATGATGGTTAATATGGAGTATGTCTCCCGGACGATGCAATACAGGCCTTACAACGCCTAGGCATGCTGAGTATCAAATTATCAATCTTATCTTGGGGAATATTACACCACTCGACAAGCAATGCCCTCCGAAGTTGAGGTCGACAGGTGGGAGGGGGCTGACAGGCTGCAATTCGTCGGCCAAGCATATCCCACAAATGCTCTATTGGATTCAAGTCCGGTGAGTATGCTGGCCAATCCGTACGGGTGATATTCTCCAATTGAAGGCATTCGTCTACAATGTTTGCACGGTGAGGATGGGCGTTCACATCCATAAACAGAAATTCAGCACCCATGGCACCCCGAAACAAACCTACATGTTGTTCC
The DNA here is from genome assembly GCA_021605075.1 of Caerostris darwini. Classification (NCBI taxonomy): domain Eukaryota; kingdom Metazoa; phylum Arthropoda; class Arachnida; order Araneae; family Araneidae; genus Caerostris; species Caerostris darwini. The sequence goes on along the minus strand of BPLQ01012350.1, from coordinate 456,567 downwards.
AGAATGACATCCCGATAGATGTGGCCTGTCATCATTACACTCTGAACATGCAGGTCAGTTCTGGAACCAAGAATAATTCCTCTCCAAACGTGCCATCCTGCACCACCGTAACGATGTCGTTCAATGGTGTTCTCTTGGTGGTAACGGGTACCTGGCGCTCTCCATATGAAAGTCCGGCGAGAATCAGACTGCAAACTAAACCTGGACTCGTCGGAAAACATCACACCAGACCACTGTTGCGGTGTTCACAATGCACGCTCTCTACTCCAGGTTAATCGCAGGCGACAGGAGTTGCGGTAAGTCGAACACATCTGACAGGCCTACGAGCATATAGACCAATGTGCCCTAAGCGTCTGTACACGGTCTGCCTTGAAACTGTCATACCGGTAGCTGAAGAGAGCTGACGAGACAGGTCTGATGCTGTGCTCCGTGTGTTTCTTTTGGCAGTAATTGCTAAATACCGGTCCTCATCCGGCATTGTAACTCGGGGGCGACCTGTGCATCTACTCACATTACCATCATCTTGGAATCGTTGCCAAAGCCTGGAGATGACACTCTGGCCGATTCCAAGTTTCTCGGATACTTCCAGCTGGGTACGTCCACATTCCAGTCGTCCAATAATTTCTACCACGTAAAAAGTCGTCCAAATGCTTCCTTTGTGCCATAACTATGCGGTTATTGCACTGAAAGGCTTTCAAAGCGCTTGTGAACAATTTTACTTCTTTGCCACCATTCCTTATATACCCCTCTCTTACACTCTCGCCATTGTGACGTACTATCTGCGCCATCTGGTCGTTTCCTGTAATTTGCATATTCTTCTTCGAGATGTGTGTGATAATTCTACAGGTGAAATTTTTATTTTAGAGTTCAATTTCTGTGTGATTCTGAATTATCCTTAATTTATGGACATGAGTGTATAATAAAACATATATAAATTATAAAAATTTGCTAGAAATTGAATACTGTTTTCTTATTTAACACAAGAATTTACTACAAAACTATACAGTTGAATAGATAATTTAAATTTAATGTGTTAAGTTATTAGAGTGAAAAAACAAACAGTTGAAAGAAAGCTGAATTAAATCAAATCTACCTTTATAAGACAAAAAACATAACCTCGATCAACTACAGAAAACAAATCACACAGAAAAAATGCCAAACTGGAGTTGAGATTTCTAATAAATCTTTCCTCACTTTCTTTATTACAACGGCTGATGATTTCTGAAGTTAAAGTAGTTATCTGCAAAAATTAAATTGGAAACATTAATTATATAACAAAAAAACACATTACTATAATTATCTGCTTAACTTTTAAAAAATTTAGACATTACAGTACTGCATATTTGACCTATGGCTCTATTCAGTCACTTATAAATAATATATTACCAACATTCATTATTTGCAAAAAAAGTTTTATCAAATAAAGCTATAATAAAAGCATGATTTTAAGCAGTAAAAATATATACATATATAGATAGATTTATGTATATATGTCATAATCAGTTGATAATTTGCTATATAGTATCGATTGCTGACAATTTGCTTCAGATTACATGTTTTCTTTGCCATACCTTGTGTTAATATAGTTCTACTCTGTATCTAGGGTTTAGATCCATTGTGCCCAAATTTGTCGTACTGCATTCTTTTTAGAAAAAATAATTAAACAGCCCCCTAGAAATCTATCTTCTTTAAATAAACAAACAAAAATATATAGTACACAATTTGTGTTCTTTCCTGTACCTATAATCTACTCATATTGTGAAACATAATAAATAAAGATGTTGTAAGTAAGACACAATGAAGCTTGAAATTATCAAATTATTCAATAAAATTAACCACAGTACCCATAGAAAATTAAAATAAGGAAGGAAAATATGAAAATAAAAATTACAAACAACATTAAAAATTATCCTAATGAGAAGGATGAAGATTGTGCGCTGCTATCGCTGAGTAAATCCTCGGCTCCATTTTGTAATTTGTAATTTTTTTTTGGTTTTTTTTTGTTAAGAATTTAAGATGACACTAAATCCGCATTCCACTAAACATGACAAAGGAAATTAAAAACTTTTGTATTATGACCCATACATACAACAAACTTTTGTCAAATGTTCTCATAATCTTGAAAGTTTAATAGCTTTCTTTATTTGATATAATACCCTTTGGCACATTAGGTCCATCGACTTTCTTAGATTCTATAATAATATTTGAAGCACGTATGCACGCAGTTTTATCAATGAAGTTCCAAATATTAATTTTGGTAAAAAGTCATAATTAATTTATTCATATTGTTTATAACTTTATTATAAGTCATAATTAATTTATTCATATTGTTTATAACTTTATTATAAGTCATAATTATTTATTAACTTTATTCATAATTAAACTTTACCAATAGTTTAAAAAAAATGCAGAATATATACAGTGTCCTATAATCACATTCAGAATCTTATGGTAGATTTAGTGGATTATTGGCTCAAAAGATTTGGTATTAAAAATTTTTTTAACATTTTAGCAAATAATTATATTACCAAAGTAGTGATATCATCAAAGAACTGTGCACAAAATCTCATCTTTCGTGGCATGTCCAACCGATTGTTTGCAGCTAAATGCTCAATCATACTCCTAATGATTAAATCAAAGAAAAACCAAGAATTGGATAGCATAAGTTCTCGAGCTTGACCACTGGATACAACACATTGCAGAGCTATTTCTTCATGCAGCACTTTACGAGACTGCGTCACAGAAATAGCACACAAAACATTTTCTTGAATAGCAGCTGCTGTTCTCATACTTGCAGTTCGATCAAGACCTCGACAAAGGATAGAGCTTACTTCACCATCAGTATCAGCATATGAAACTAAATCAGGATTGCTATTACTGCGTCCATAACAAGATCTCTATAAAAAAAGTAATATCCATAAAAGTAATTTTCTTTTGTGATTTAAAACTTTACTTCAGCATTAATATTCTTAATACATAAAATGAACATAAATTCAAACATAAAACATAAATATTTTTAAAAATATAAATAGCATATATAACTAATAAATATAGGATAGCTTTCAACAAAGCAAAAATAATTATTTTAAAATGTAATCTAGATATTTTGTAAGATATCCATTAAATATTTAAAAGTCTAGGGGCTGGTTTTTTTTTGTTTTTGTTTATTAAAATATTTTTTAAATATATTGTACACAAAACCCAAAGATTAATATTACATAATAGATACTCATATAACTTTAAAATATTAACTAATTACTTATTTCTATAAACTAAAACTAATTATCAGAACAAGCAAATGCATATATATATACATAGTGTATGTGTGTGGTGTAAATTAATATTATAACAAAAATAGTTATTTTTCATTATGTTTATTTTCAAACTCTTAATTCTAAAAAAGATAATAAATAATAAATATTTAAAAGCATTTTATACCCAAGAAAAGTAAAATAAAGAAAAAAAAGGAACATTAGGTATTAGATGTCTAACAAACTTCTTTCAATAAATATAGGAATGCTTTCAACAAAATTAAAATAATGATTTTAAAATGTAATATAGATATTTTGTAAGATGTCCATTTAATGCTAATTTTTGACTGCTGTTATTATTATTTTCAGAATAACATATTTTTTAAAAGTATGATTTTTTTAGATTTAAATTAAAAAAAAAACATTTGAATTATCCTAAATTATGATTAAGAATTTTTAAACTTATTTATAGGCAATTGTATAAGTAATTAAAAAACACTATAAATAAATTAAAGGCTTTACATATTGTATTATATACATTCACATAAAGTGATAATACTAACATGCAAAGGAGTGGAGATGTGGCGTCCAACAGTTCCATACCCTAAGCCCAAAGGATTTGATTCACTAACAGATGAACCATAAATAGAGGCAGCAGCATGAGGTACAGTTATCTGATAAGAAAGATATGTAGCCAACAAGCTATTTCGATTGTGACGATCATTTTGATTTTCAAGTCCTAGCTGAAAAGCAAAATTTAGAAAGTTTAAATATACCCAAATATAAAATAGATAGATAAACAGCGAGTAAAATAAACGAACTAAATTGCTTAGATAAATTTTTAGTACTCTTTAAAGTTAAACAATAGCTTTAAATTTAAATATGTGTAATTTACAAAGCAATGAAATTTCTAAGTTCTCCTTTACATATATTTTCTCTATTTACATGAAATTAAACTATCACACATTAACTTCTTCAAATTTATGAAGCAAATGCTCCTTTCAAACTAATTTATCAGTTGTTAAAATATACTCTCATAATTCATTTATAGATTTAACATCATACCGGAAGATGTTCAAGACAATTATCAAAATTTTATTGGTCTAAAATAAGCAGTAGAAAAATAGAGAATGAACAGCAAATACCATAAAAAGTTTTTTTTTTCTGTCAATAAGTATGAATATGAAAATCTGTACTTTAAAAAAAAAAAAAATTGATAAAATCAGTGGTTTCTTAGCAGTATCTGCTCTTACTTATGAAAACTGATACCCTCTTAATACATATAGATCATTCAAAGACAATCAAATATAACTATAATAGAGGATCTAACATACCAAAAAAAAAAAATACTTCCTTATTTAGAAACTTTATAGAATTTATTAACATTTTAAAGTTTTTTCCAACAAGGGTTTATGCAATACTTTAAGAAATATAATTTAAAAATATACTTACAGTAACAGTATTCACTACCAGTGCAATAGCTTCAAATGCTGCTTGACCAATATTTGTAGTTTGCCCATTAATGATAGGAGGTCGAATAAGCAAATATATAAGTTTATTAAGTACTAAAGGTAGAAAATGCACTAAAGATTCCAATGAACTATCATTAGCGCTCGTAATTTCAAGCATGCTAGTTTTAAGTTCATGTTCCAGAGAGCTTTCTGCAATTCTTGCTGGGATAGAACCTTCTTCAACCATCCTGCATAAATTGAGAAAGCGATCTACATGTGGATCCTAAAAAACAATAATAATTTGTATTAAGAAATGTGCTTTAAAAAACATTTTACCATCAGCAAAATATCAATGCAATAAATTAAATTTATTCTTATAAAAAATGTATTAATTTGAAATATTCAAATCAATATGTTCATTAAAAAAAATATTTGATGTCATACATCTAATTTCAAAAAACTCTTCATGACTTATAAGATAAATATTTTCAAGATGAAAGTCACTTGGTTAATGAAACCTACAGCATTAGAAAACAATCATATACCAGTTATAATTCTAGAACAGCATTCTTTGTGAAATGATACAGAATGCATTAAACAAAAAGCCTGAAATCATGGTACTGCAAGTCGTTATATATAATTTACTACATGTTCAGTAATGAAAAATGCATGGTATTATTTCTAATACTACAAATAATATCTAAATTATTTATTCATTTAATTGTTATTTGAAATTAATAAAATATCGTTATTTTTTAATTCATTTACATTTAATAAAAATTTGCATTGACTTATTAAATGCTACACTTTAAAGAGTAAAAATATTATTTAATCACAATCCAATATTTTAATATCTCAATATTAAGATATTTTATTGGACTTCTCAGTTAAGATTAATTAAGATTTATTATTTATTGTACAAATTTCGCTTAAGTCATTTGACTATTTTTATTTGGATTTCCAATATAAGGCCACTATTTAATTATAATTCTATTTTAGTTATTTAATTAAAACTCAAAAGACATTTGAATTTTAATTATGCATTTTTGAACTATAATTACTAACTAACAACTATATTAGGCTCATTAGTTGACAATTAATTACCAAAAGAATTATCTTCCTCATGCCTCTAATCATAAAATGAATATTAAAGAATTCATATATTTTTACTATAACTTCTAAATCTGAAATTGATAATTAGCATTTCCCAGCTCATAATATCAGAAGTCCTGATTGGGGAAAAAAAAAAAGAAACAGTTAATAACTAATAGGAGAAATGATGCACAAATTTGAGTTAAAGTAGCACAGTTTGAGTAGCAAAAATTTTGAGATTTTCTCTCAGGAAGGAAAAATAAAAATAAGTCAATATATTCAATATATATTGACTTATTAATATATTGCATATATATATTATAGCAATATGCTAATGTTATAGTATTTGAATATATTAGGATATTACATAAATTAACAAATAACGAGAAGTTTTTAAAATTTACATTAAAGTAAATAAAATCATTCAAAACTCCTCTACTTAAAAAAAAAAGACATTCATAAGAATTTTTGAAAATTATTCCTTATACATCCTATAAATTAAGATATGATTAGAAATAGAATAGATTACATGGCTCATAGAATATGAATAATTCTGCTACAAAACTTCTTCCAAAAAGCTTTGTATATTTAATGATTTAATTTTAAGGAGTGAATAAAAGTATAGAAAACATTTATTCATTAATTTAATTTATTAATATTATTTTAATATTGATTATCCCTAAAATGGATCATGGATATACCCCAAATTTAAAATTAATATAGCAATAACAACATATCGTTCATAATTCAGGGTAGTTTAAACAAATAAATTATGTGAAAGACATTTTGATAAAGGATGAGGAAAAAATGACTCAAAGCAATAATTATATATATATGTATTTATTTATTTAAATTCCTTCCTAAACATATTGTTAAAAATATTTTGTCAAAGTATAAAAGGTATTTTTAAGAATTTTCTTTGATTTAACAAATTTAGTTTACTTACAAATAATTTGTAATAAAAAATTTGTATAATTTAATAATACAACTATTAATCAATAACACATTATTGTGCAGTTATTATTATTTTTTTAATTATTTCTCTTTTATTATGAACATATAAATTAGGAGTCAGATTTAATTAATGAAAAACTTACTTGTGGGAAGACTGAAGATATAGCATGAAGAGTTATGTTAAATATTCCTTTGTGATTGTCGACCCATTTGGTGTTTGGAATTTGAATCTTTAAAAAGAAAAGTTGAATTTTTTCAATAAATATTTTAAACAATGATAGCACTTTTAAATGCAACCATGAAGCTATTTGTTTGTAATACTCTATTCTAAAAAATATTTTTAAAATTCCACTTAAATTTTCATGCTTAACATAACCTAATTCTGAATTTTATATTACATAGATTAGAATTTTATTGAGAAAATAATGGGCAAACTAACAGATTTTTTATAATTAAAAAAAAAAAAAAAAAAAGCTGAATGCATTTATGTAACTAAAGATGAAAAACTAATAAACAAAATTAATCATAAAATGAAATAAATCATAACAATTAATGAAAAACTTTGCAGACTTTCAAATTGCCAGTTTAAAAAATCAAGAAAAAGAAAATTGTATATTAAATCTCTTAAGCATCTATAATATTAGTGCATTTATATAAAGATAATGGACTACTGAAATTCAAATATAATGCTAAATAATCTTAAAAATTACATATTGTTTATATCATCAATTGAAATATCTCAAAATTTAAAAATTAACACAATGTACTAAAAATAGACTAACAAAAGGCGTGAGAAATGAGTAACTTGGCGGTGGATACTCCATCATGACAGGCAGACTAAAGTCACCAGTTTGTAATCTTCCTTCTTTGAACAATGGAAGCCACTGAAAAAGTAAACAAATAAATTCTTATAAATGTTTCGTAAAATTAAACACATTATTTTTAAATATTAAGATCTCATTTCTATAAATTTATAATATCATTGCTAAAAGCTAATAAATATGAATAAATAGCACAACATTTATGAAAAAACACATATAAAAAATTATAATCCCACAAAACTTTGATTAATAATAATTTAATTAGTTAATAATAAAAATATTTTGAATTTTAAAAACTTGCATTAATTACATTAATAATTATTAAATCTTTTTAGACTTTTTATAGAATTAAAAAAAAAAACATAAAAAGTTAACAATAATAAGAAAAAAAATTATAGTATTTTTAAACAAAATTTTTTAATTAATCTAAAAAAATATCTAAAATTCATAAAAAGAATTATAAGATATTTATATTAACTGAATATCCAATAGGAGTTTCTGTAGGATTCTGTTCAACTTTCTTTTGGCAACTTATGTGATAGAAAGTGAAAAGAAGATGATGTTGCTCAGTAAAAACAGCAGGCAATTTTATCTTAATTTCATCATAAAAATCTGGAAATCTAAGGAAAACAATAACATTATAAGTAATCAAACTTCTTAATACATTTAAAATGAAAATTATACTAAAATTTTTTCCTGCAGCTTAGCAGAATATTTATATTATATAATAATAATAATAATATTCCTAATATAATTCAGAAATCCTCATTTCATATAGTACCACCAACAAAAGGAAAATCTTAACTCCAACCTACTTTGTAAAAAAAAAATTTTTTTAATGACACAGAAATTATTTATTAAAAATTATTTGAAATCTACATGAATTAAATTTAAAAATAAAAATGAAAATTCATAATTGCAATGTTATAATTACAAATTAAAATTTTTTTAAATTTATATCCATTTAAAAAATTGATAAAATGTATTAACTTAAAAAAAAATGTGATTAATGAAAAAAAAAAAAAAAAAAAAAGATAAATTTTTTTTCTTTCAATTGTTTTTGATTTAAACAATTTTTAATTTAGTAAATCTTACCAGTTGAAATATAAATTGTAAAGTATATTTAGAGAAAAGGTTTACATTTTAATTATACAGTCAAGCAGTTTTGAAAGTGATCAGTGACTAGTTTGACATTTCTGTCAATTTGTTAGGTATTTCTTTTTAAAGTTATTCAACCTCATGTATTATGCTTGGTATTTAATATTCAATGAAATACAATTATAAGAAATAAGAAACAACCAAAATAATGTACAGAATAATTTAATTAAAATTAAAATTAGAAACCAATAGCATATAAATGACAAACAAATAAAAATTTAAAATTAATTTTTAAAACTACATTTAATAATTAAGTAAATTTGGATTTAAAAGTTTTTATTATAAAGTTAAAATAAATTTGAAAATTTAAAAATGTCAAACTTAATAACATACAAAATATCATTCAAATAAACTTGCCTGCTGTGATAAGTAATGGTAGTATAAGTTTCAGTCAAAAACTCAGGACAGCTAGACTTTCCAAATATAATCTAAAATACATAAATTTATTTAAAAAAAAAAAAAATGCAGTTGCAATAGAAAGAAATTTTTTATTTAAGAATATTTGTTTATCATGAAATTAAACATAATGATTAATAAAAGAAAAACAACTCAACTGATAAATTTATAATATAAAAAATTAATTATCATGTTCACTTAAAATGTTATTTGTATTTCACCAAATTATGAAAACTTCTAAACAGTCCAAACTTACTAATGTTATCAAAAGGGAAATTAAAAACAGCAAGCAATATTTAAATAAGTGAGAATTAATTGTTAGTATTAAAAAAAAATTATTTCACCTTCTTTGGTATCAATGAAATATTTGAAGTAATTATAATTTTCTTAGATCCAAAACAAAAAATATTCAAAATACAACAATTTAAAAAAAAAAAATCTAAAAGAAATGTTTTAAGTTCTATGAAATAAAAACAAAAAATTATTAGCTATGCAAAAATTATACTATTATTAGTTTGAAGATTTCTAAAACTAATTATGGAAAAAAATTAAAAAATACAATGTAATTTCTTACAGGCATAGCACTATGAATTTCCTCAGTAGCCATATATTGAATTTTGCAAGTTATATTACGAGCTGATCCTGGACGATTAGAAAAATTAGCATCTTTAGGATATAAAAATAGAAGATTTCTGTATGAATAATGAGGCACATATATTTCTCTAACAGGGAGTTCTAATATTTCTTTTGTCGGTCGACCTTTTTCATCAGGATATGGATGAAGCCTGGCTAATTCTGAAGTAAGACAATATTTGGGTTCCTCAGGACATGGGGCAATATCTAATTTTAAAATACCTTGAAAAAAAGAAATATCAATCTAAAATAAAATTCAAAAAGTTATTTCTGTATAAAATACTTAATAAGGTTTCAAAATTTAAACAGTACAGAAATTGCTAGTTGGAAAAATATATAAGCAATACTCTAACTTTATCATAAAAAAAAATCATAAATTTTTCATAAATTATACAAATAATATTTTGTGAAAAGGCATTTATATCTAATACTAATGAGCACCAAAATTTTTAAATACTTAAAACCAAGTATTCTAATTTAAAAAAAAGCAGTTTGATGAATTTTTGGGCACAATATATTCCTGTGAACAACATAGTTACACTGGACTAAGGAATTTATCAAGTTAAAATAATCACACACAATTAACAAATCAGTATTTTAAAGAATTGCTGCGAACAGTCTTGAGAAATTAAACACCAAACTTACAAAATTATCAAAGCAAGATAGACTGAACTTATAATTATTAAATATTATACTTTTTGTACTTTTTTCCTCCCAATTATATTTATTTTATAAATGTCTGCCAATATTTTTTAATTCATATTGTATTTATTAATTGATTTTAATAAATAAATATTAACTAATGTATTTAATTTTATTAAAAATATGACATGGCATTTAAAAGAAATATGGATCATGACACTCAGGTTGATGAAACATTTTCCAATTCCTGCAATAGACGGTAATGTTGTGGCCTCTCTTTGGATATTTAGCAGGTTTTCCAACTTATATAAAATACAATGCCTGTTGTGACACAATGACAGGTACAATATTTAGAAAATGAGAAAATCTGAGGACTTGACTGATAACTCTCTCATTACCAAAGGTATAAAAATTTCTGTACTGAACAAAGGATATATGTGTTATGCATCTTGCATAAAATTTGTTAAATCCAAGTCTTGGCAGCAATTCAGAAATGATAAAAAGTATTTGCCAATATCTCTCAACAGCAATGGTGCAGGTAATGGGACATGCAGGAGAGACATTTTCAAAAAAGTATGGTATATTTTTATGAATTCAGACATAATTTTACACCACACTGTTACATTTTAAAAATGCGATAGAAATTGATCGTTCACTGCAGAATGTTTAGATACCCAAATTTGCAGGTCTTGACTACTGACTGACCCATTGATAATAATGAGCCTCATCTCCCTACAATATTTTAAAAGGCCAATCATTGTTGATTTCCATTTGAGCAAGAAATATTATTGAGAAAGTCGGGTGCTTCTCATAATCTCATTTTTTATCTTGTTGTTGAGAGCTTATATGGTAGAAATACAGTATTCAATGGGTTGCAATATTCAACGTAGTATTCATAGATGAAAATTTTTGAATACTACAATATTGATTAAGCAGGCTACTACAGTATTGGTACCAATACTATTATACTGCTACTACCAATACTACAGTATTGGTTAAGCAGGCTACTGCACAACTGCTTGTAGTTTTTCTGCCTAGTTTTTGTATTGTCGAATACTGCAGCGACAATTTTGTTACTACATTTCTGATGCTGCTTTACATCCATTTCCAGCTGTAACCCCTGTGCATTCAGTTTCTTTGAATTTTTTAATCAAACCTCTCAAAACTACATCAGACATTGGACCTTTACACTTGCTGTGGTGGCTCTGAGAAAATTTAGACTTCATAACAAATTTTCTCAGAGCCACCACAGCATTACACACTAGTATAAAACAGCTTTCTGAGTAAGTATGCTCAGGTAATTTGGAATACATATTAAGTAAAAATCACCCATTTATTAAAAAATTGCAGGCTGAAGTTTAGCCCTGCCTTTTCTAAAGGGGATGAATGGTGCTTCTATCATGTATACTATTAGAAATATGAAAAATCTACTTAAATTGAGCAAATTTCCTAATTCATAGTGATTCATCAAATCTTTCTTATCAACGATTTTTGATACTTTTTTTGTTACAGAATTTATATCTCATGCCTTTCACATCCTGTACAGTATATAAAAATGTAATCAACTATTAAGAGGAAAAATAAATAAAAATTTTAAAAATTTAAGATTTTTTTAGCATAATTATTATGTATTTACTTTTTTTGTTGTTGCTTATTTTCAATTATATACATTATATACATATCTATAGAAATATAAAATTACATTAATTACACACCAAGAATTACAATACCAATCATATTAGATTTTTTCAAACAATAAACCAGCAAATCAAAATTTATAAAAAAAATTTAATAAAAATGTTTTATTTTTCCTACTTTCCATTTAAATAGGCAAAATTACCTGGTATGCATTTTAATCGTTTTAATACTGATGAGGGTCTTTTTAGATCAACAAGAAACTTGAAGAGATCTTCATCCCGTAATCGATCAGTTTCCTATAAAAAGAATTAATAATATTCATTAAATTTAAACATAAAAATGATATCTCAAAATTAAAATTTCCTGCCTAGAATCCATAGCAGCACATAATCAGCAGTGATGGTTATGCTGCTGTGGATTATCTGACAGGAAATTATTCCAGTAGTGAGTAAACAGTATTTTCAGTAGTGGGAATTAAAATTACCTAGCATAAAATACAGTGGCAAACAATCAGCATTTAAATCTGTTCATTTATTTTCTTTGACTTTGCATGTACCAATAAGTTTTCTTTTGTAACTGTGGCTGATATATTGAACATATAACATTATTTCACTTTAAGAATCTTTCTTTATAAGATAATATGAACAATTAATATTTTACACATTTAAAGAGGCTAAAGATCAAATAAAGAAGTGTGGTAAACATAAAAATATTTACCAGCATATTTCCTGAAATTAAAAAGAAATATTTATCAACATATTTGAAGTTATATTTTTTCTGAAAAAGAAAGATAAAACTTGAAAAATGTAAATAAGTTTTCTAATTCAAAATTAAACAAATTAAAAAAAATCCCAACAATTTGAGATTTTTATATTTACTTAAGTTCACAGGTTATATGCAAAGGCTTTTATAATCCATTTATTTCAAGTAAAAAAAATAAATGGAAGAAAAAATTACCTGTTTGAAAAAGCTGTTAACAGTTAATGTAACTGGGCGAAAACTATCAAGATTCGCTGCCAGATCATCTGCATTCCAACTATTTCTTTTATCAATGGTGCTTCGCCTTTCTAATGTTCCACGATGACCTATTGTCCCAGTGTCTGAAGACTTTTTTCTTAATGTTTCAAAACCTGTTCCAACAGTTTTACGATCTAAAATGTTTAAAATATATGGTTTGTTAATATTTTTGAAACATAAATACTAAATTAAAAAATATATATATTTTACACCATTAAAAAAATAAATATTTATTTATGTTTAAAGAAAAAATAAAATTGTATTTTCAATATAGCAATTTCTAAATCACATTAAATGTTATAATTTAATAACGTAGATTCAACACATTAAATAATTTATATTGTAGATTTAAAATGTTTACCTCATTTTTAAAAACTAATAAATATTGCTGAACTTTTAATTACAGATATTTTTTTCCCTTTGATAATCTAAAATCAACAATTATACAAAATTACATTATTTTAATTCTGAAATGAAAATTTCACTAACATTTATCCTTTATGTTTATCTTCTTTTAAACAATTTAAAAGTTTTATTCAATATGAATTAATTAATAATCCACCATATGTGCTTACCTAAGCTATTTGACGAAACACTATCCCGATCACTTCCTGAATCTTTATCTAAATTATTTACTCCATTTATGATGTTCATTAGATATATAGCAGTCCATGCAAATGGCATTCTATATTTTCCAAGCCTTTCACAAGTTAAAACTGCATTGCTTTTAAGTTTATCTCGATTCTATAAGGAAAAAAAATTATAAATAGTATATATAATATATAATATTTACTACATAAAAATAGTAGATTTTATTAATTTTTATGTTAAGAGTTATAAATAATTTAAAATTCCTGTTAAAATAAATATAAATTCTAAGTGGAAAATTTCAATATCTATCGGCAAATAAATGAAGGTAAAATACTATTTTTATCAAGCATAATATGGAAAACAAAAACAATAATGAAACTAACTAACTTAGATAAAAATAACCCCAAAAATGAAACAAATTAAGATTTTTATTAATATTATTGTATTTCACTTGAACTGATGTTTAATAAATATAACTTAGCATTTCAGAGAAATATATTGTAATACATTATATCGATAAATTAATGAAAATTATTACAACAAATGTATAAAAAAATTAACTCAAAATTTTTAAATAATAACTTATATAAGAAATTTTATACAATTACCTTATCATCTTTAACATATGGTTCAATACATTCATTGATATCACCTTGCAATACTTTTTCCAGCTGTAAATATCACAATTATATGATGAAATGCAACAAAAAATAAAAAATGGTAATAATAAAGAACAATTATTATTTTTTATAGAATCACATTTAAAATAATAAATAATATCTTTCAGATAGAATATATATGTTTAAAATATGAGATATATACAATATAATAATATACAATATGAAATTTAATAATCCAAAAATTTAATTTGCTCATTAAAAGGTTCTACTAAAACCTTTACAAATATTAATACTTTTATGGAAATATTTTATAAATAATAAATAGCAAACAAATGCTTTTCTTTATATAAATTAAATTTTAAGATGGATCAATAACTTGGTAATATAAAAGTAATGAAAACTATAAATTTAAAACTTTTGGGGTGACATTTTTATTTAGATTTAATAAATAATACATCATAACAAATCAATTACAATTGTGTAAACATTAAAGTAAACTTTCTCATGTCTGCTGTCTATATGCATAATCTAAATCTAGAAAAACATATATAATCAAAAAATTTCAAAACATTATACGTAATTCTAATTTTTATTCAATTCATACAAGTTTATTTTTACTAAATTCTTTACATTTCCAAAATTGATGTAATAATGTGCCCATTTAAAAATATTTTTATTAGCATAACATGTTTGTTAGCATTTGAGAATTTTTATTCTAAATTTGAAGGTGCACAATATGGGTACAATGAAACAGTCCCTCTAAGGTGAACATTAAGTACCGCTGAATCTGTTACAAATCTGCTATTTTAGTGATAAACAAAATCAGGTCAAAAGGCCAGATATTTGAAAGAGACAACAACTTGTTAAGAATCTCTTAGAAATGAAATTCCCAATAAATAGAAGATGAAGAGGTGGCATGGCATAAGTCGTTAAAAAATTAGCAAATAATCAAATCAACAACTATGGCAAATCAATTATGACTTTCAGAACTAATTGTAACAATTATTATCATAAATGAAAAATAATCTATCGATAGACATTTTTATATGAAGAGGATACTCAAATATAAAAAAAAACTTTCATGTTTTTAACAAACAGGCTTTTTTTTTTCCATCAAACAGTTCATTTTTTTCTATGATAAAATAAATATAAAAATTATTTTTGTGAAAGGATATTGGTGATCTTCTATAAGATTATCGTTCAAATTTAAATAAATGTTTAATTTTGTTAAATAAGATACATTTACAATAAACTAAAGATACTTTTTTTAGTTAGATTACAGATTAAAATATTCATGAAAATTAATCAACTTTGTACATTATAAATTAAATTATTATAGTCATAAACATTAGTTTTCATTTTCATACAGTAAATAATTTAATTTCTGAAGTGCATAAAATTCAGTCTATTTAATTTACCTTAATTACAAGGAATAAGTCAGGAGATGGATTAGTAATTTGAAAAATGCATGATCTGCTTAAAGTTGAAACATCTTGATAGCATATATGACTGGATA
The DNA here is from genome assembly GCA_021605075.1 of Caerostris darwini. Classification (NCBI taxonomy): domain Eukaryota; kingdom Metazoa; phylum Arthropoda; class Arachnida; order Araneae; family Araneidae; genus Caerostris; species Caerostris darwini. The sequence continues at coordinate 440,787 of BPLQ01012350.1, read as the reverse complement.
GCATTCTTTTTAAAGGCTCTGAATTCATGTCAAAATAAAAATTTTCAGATACCTATAGGGAAGAATTGAAATGATTAAGTATCATAGAATATGTACAGTATATGAAATTAGGAGAGAGATACTATTAAAGATATAAGTTTAAATTAAAATTAGAGTTTTCTTTTTAAACAATAAAGATTACATAAGAAATGAACTGTAAATAAATACCTTTCTCTTTTCTTTAGCATCATATAAAGCCATTATTCCAAAAATAGGTTCAATTTCAAGATCTAACCTGTAAATTGAAAGGAAAAATTCTCGTTCTACAATTTTACTAGTAAATAATGAGGAGTAATATTATCATTTTAATTTCAATGTCTTAATCTGTTTATTCATTTTTACAAAAATTGCATTCAAAACAAATTACATATAAGTATATAAAAAAATTACATAAGACTGATAGTTTATTATGTTACATGGATTTAGAAAATATAGCCAATAAGAAAATTTAACAGACAGAGAGAGCACAAGAAACTTTAAAAAAAAGTATCAAAAATTATTTTAAGAAAGAATATTATGAATAATCTAATCTTATAAATCTTCTAATCTAATAAATCTTCTAATCTTATTATATTGTACATTTTTATTATATTATCATTAAAATAATTACTTTCATAAAATTAAAGATTTTTAATTTAAAAATAAATTTCTGATGAAATTTTAAATTTAAAACAAAATACATTTTTAAAAATTTAACAATTAATTTTTATATAAAAAATAATTGCTAATTATGAATAAATTGAATTCTCAACAAAATTTGTTAAAATGAGATATATTTGCAAAACTATACAGCATTTTTTATAAAGCTATTTTTTACATTTCTTTGATATATAGCAACAATAATAACTGACAGTATCACCTTTATGCTACTAATTTGTCATGATTCAAGATATATAGCATCACATCATATACACACTTACAGTAGAATGGGACATCTTTGGGCTAATATTAATAAAATGAAAAGTTAGTTTTAATCCTAATAAGAAATATTTGACCTAAAACGAGATCCAATGACCATTGAATAAACTTCATCAGGCCCCTACATAATTAGTAGAATTTAGAATTTTTTTAATTGAAATAAGAATACAATTCTACAAGATTCTCAGAATTTTCTTGATTAATAGATTTCTTTCCTAATTTAGACTTTGTGTTGGCATAAAAGTGAACAAAAATTGTGTACAAAAAATATGTTTGATATTCCAATTTATGCAACTCATTTTTATAAAAGCATCATCATCAAATTCCTCATACAATATCAAACCATATGCATAATAAATAAATATATATAGAAAAGTTTCTCATGTTCACTTCAATTGTTCTTATTTGCTTGCTATTTAGGTATCAAAAAAGAGATTACAGAAATATAAATAAGAGAAGATATTAAAAACATCAGCTTACTTTAAAGCAAGGCATTTCACAATCAAACGATGTCCAATATGTTCCTTTGGAACAGGTCCAGGGAGCCTTCTTTCAATGAATTCGTCCTTTAATATTGAATAAAGTTGCATTACATATGCAGAAAACTTAATTAAAATACTAGATTTATTTTTAAATTCAAAATTTATAGAGAAGTTTTAAAATATGTTTTAAAAAATTATCCTATCACTTTATGTTTCTGACAGATATCTCATGAAAACTACAATATATGGTATAAGATGAAAAATTAAAATTAAATTAATTAAATTTTATTTATATGAACTAACTTCGTCCATGGGTGGGTAGAGTGTAAACAGAGAGTCTGTTCGATTTTCTTGCCGCTTAACTTCATTGATGTAATCCAATGCTTCAGAAGGCGAGTGATCTAATAAAGATGGTATTAAAGGATCTGCTTGAGAGTTTCGTAAATCAAATACACTACTGGCCCAACTTCCTCGAGGAGTATCAGCTAATTGATATGATGTTCGATTTGATGAAGGTGCAGATGAATCCTGGGGAAAAAAAAATTGTTTTTATTAAAATTTAGAAAAAAATATTGTGAATTATTAAACAAATATTTTATTTCAAATTATGAAAATATTTTATTTAAAAATGAACAAAAGGTAAACTTATAAAATAATTAATGCAGGAATAGAATTGAATTAATTATTTCAATTAATCCATCATTTTAAGTAAAAAATTTCCATTTCAGCTAAATAACTCTTCTCATACTGCACACTTTAATGTTTATAATTTTTTTTTTTTTTTGTCTTGTAACATATATAGTAAAATGAATTAACCAAGAAAATAAATCTGTTAGTAGCAATTATTTTTTCTAATAAAGAATATACATTATTATCAAAATTCAATTGAGGTTAAAAATAATTGCTCAAATGTCTAATTTACCATAATTTATTCCATTCAATTATTTCTAATTTTAATTCTTAGAAAAAATGGAAAATTTATTTCTGAATTTAAAAAAAATCTTTAATTTTAACGATAATATATATTCCAATTTATAGTATTTGAAATTAAAAAAAGAAAAGAATTTTTCAATTCTGATGTCTTTTTTCTTATAGGAATTCAACATCAGTTTTTAGTCCTTAAAAATTCTTTTCAGAATAATGAGTTAATTCAATTTTGTGTGCATGTTTTCTAATGAATATGGTATGCAAATGGTAATATATGGCAATACAAATTTTGTTTGAACTGTAATAATTTTAAAAAATAAAATCCCAAAAAATTTTTTTAAATTATTTCTCAACTTTTTTCAATTACAATTTTAATTATAAAAATTAGATAAAAAATTTTAATTGCTATCATTTTGAGTTAAGAACATCATTTTGGTGTGATGGAAAACTATTTGCTGTCAAATAAATGAGCATTTTATAATGCCAATTTCAATTATTAAAATTATTCAGGCCAGGGTTATGGCTTGCAAAGGTGAAACAGCAATATTTTCTCTTTAAAACCATTCTGTTATAGATTTAGAAGTATGACTAGAAGCATTATCTTGTTGGAAAATTTTGGCCCTTCTAAAAGTAGCCCAGATGGTATCAAACTTCAGTATAACATTGTGGATAACTGTCCAATTCATTTTACCATTAACTCTTTGCAGATACAATTTTCCAGTATACAACATAACATCCTACACCATAGTCAAATCATCAAAAATAATATATTTTAATGAACAGAGTTCCAAGACATGGCATTTTTTGCCCACTTTAGAAATGCTACTTTATGGTGCTTGGCTTTCTATATAGTTTACAAAGACTAGCATCAATATTCCACTTCAAGCTTGCCAAACAGTTGCATGAGACACTTTTTTGTCTGCTGTGCTGTTTTACGAGTGACTGGTAGTTCTTTTCTACAAATATGAAAATTTACCTATGATCATGAGCCAATAGCTGCTTTTTGCAGCCAGATCTTTTCTGCTTTTCATACAATATTTTTTCACTCCCATTGTGAATAACACCTTTAAAATAATAAAGAATTTTACTTATTTCCTGTTTAGACTTTCCTTTTTTGTTGCAGAAATAACTTTCAGTAATTCTATTTTAAACAATTCACTTCGATGGGATACTTTAATAATTCCAAGCAGATTAGATTCGGAATTTTTTCCAACTTTTTGATATTATATAGATAACAGTTAAACAAAAAGTGTCTGTTAGAAAAACAAAAATGGTCGTATAATTATGTAACACCATGATTTCGAAAAAATTTTTGGAAAGAAAAAAATCTATAATCTCTTTTAACTTTTTTAGATAAAGTAACACTACAAATTGTTTCATTTCATACTTTGTTGAAATTAAAATTAAATTTTGTCTTTGTTGAGAAAGGGTGGAATTTTGAGTAGTCTTATAATTTTGTAGCAGACTGTATGTTTAATGTTTATACACTACAGATTATTATAATTATGAAAAACCTCTAAAGAAAAAATATTTTTTGGGAAGAATCAGATGGTTAGCTGATCCAAAAAATGGAAATATTGCGATAATAAATTCACAAAATTATTTTTAAAAGCATAGTTTCATTTAAATGCAATTATAATTATCAAATATCAGCTTAAAATAATTTAAAATTCCAAGAAGATGACTGTGTATAAAACTTATATTAAGTAAGGAAGGAGGAATGTAGGTAAACCTAAAATATTTTGGAACCTATTATTTATAATAACAAATATACATGATTCATATGGAAGAATTGTAGAGTGGAAAAAAATTAATATATATAATTACAAATTTTACATTGAGCTGTTATGCATGGCAATGAAAATGGAATGATTTGGGGGTATAAAAGTTTATCTCAATGAGATTTAAAGATAATATATATATATATATATATTCATGATAGCAATGATAAATTATTTAAAATGAAAGTATGCTTTGGTTGCATCATAGCATCTTTAAAAAAAATTACAATCTCATATTTTATTATTTTACATTAACATCCAGGCATATTCAGGTGCATCCCCCCATGCCTCTGCCAAATGGTACAACTTTTTTAATGCTTTCAATAGCCATTCAATTCTTGTGATACATATCTTTAACAAATCAATTCAAATTAATTTTAAAAAATAAGTTTCTAAGAAATAATTTTAAAATGCATAAAACAAAAACGAATTTTACTTTAATGTAGTAATGAAGTCAAAGTACAAAAATACTTTTTTTTTTTAACTTGTCAATGAACTCTATATACAGATTTGTCAAATTTATTCTTTGAAATTAATTATGTACAATAATAACTAAAACAATCTAAACATGAAATTATGTTTTCTACCCTTTAAAGAAAAGTCTAATATTTAAATTAAAATTTCTTAAATACAAAAAACTCATTTATTACATTGTATAAATTATTTTTAAAATGTAAACACAGCAAAAAAAAAAAAAAAAAAAAAAAAAAAAATCAAATATTTAAAAATAAAAAAAATTTAAATGTCAATATTAAATATACTTCTGTTGTAATTATTGCATAAAATATTTATTTAAATAAGTACCAAAAAGAAAGAAAAAGAGAAATTTATTTTAAAAAAATTATCAATTTCTAACATACTGTGCTTATTGAAATATCTTCATCCTCAGCAAGAGGTGGTTGTTCACTTATTTGTTTTAAACGAGCTTCATCATCTTTATATTCAGGCACTGGCAGAACTATATCAATTTCAAATTCTTGCTTTGGTGAAGTTTTTGCAACATTTGGCCTTTCAACATTTCTTTCATATGAAAAATAACTTGAGCTATACTGCTGATACCTGTACATAGATACATATTTAATGGTCATAAGAAAATTAGATGATAAATAATAAGTGTCTTAATTTTGTTAATTGAGATTAATTACCTTCTATTTACCACAATCCAATCGGATGTATAGCACTGAATACAGTCTTTAACTTGCTGGTTAAGTTCAACACTAAATAAAATAAATTATATCAATAAATTATTTTTAAACTAATGATTAATGAAAATGATTAATTAAAAATCTTATTTCATTACAATAATAGACACAAAAGTGCAATATGAAGGATTTCAAAGCTAATGAAAAAGTTTTAATTTACTTATGTATTGTTTCTATTATGTGATTGTTTATGTGCAATAATAAAATTTTGATAATTTACATATATTTCTAAAGTAAATTATCAAACTTTAATGTAATGTATAAATTTAAATAAGCTGTAATAATAGTTCATAATAAATAATAATTTAAAAAATAATTTTTAATTATGTAATCATACCCCTATAATTACTACCTCTCTGAATAGTTATTTTTAAAAAAATGAATTTTCATCCAATAGATTATACAGTTCAAATTTTTAAAAGAAACATCCATTCAATATTTAACCACATTTTAGACTTTGGATCTTAAACATTTAAAAATATGACCTTGATTCAATTATGAATGGATCTATTAAAAAACTATTAATAAAGAAATTACAGTGAGAACTTCTCGTTCATAGTAGTCCACAAATATAATCTTCAAACTATTATTAAATATTTCAAACTAAGTTCTTGTCATGTAATTGGTTGCCTATTTTTCCATCATATGAGAGGAAAAAGGTTTCTCCGCTAACAAAAGAATTTAAGGAAAACATTTTAATTTTAGGCGTCGAAGTGTTGATCAATTTATAATAATTATTTTATAAATACAACTTTAAAAAAGCAGTTAGGTTTATTTGAACACAAAAAATATTTATGTATTTCAACAAGAAAGATGAAGCACTGAACTGTTTAATTACAAGAAAAACAAAATCACTGCAAAGAAATAGCCCTTTTTAATATGCTTTTATTAGTTTCACCTGTATGTTTGTTTGTATGTATGTAACTGACTTTTTCCCCTGGAGATCTGTTTCTCCTCATATACACTATTTAAGCTGCAAAGAAACATTTATAGGCATCTTTCAGAAAGAAAACAGTTGATTCTTTTTAATACGCTTTTATATTAGTTTCACTTGTATGTTTGTTTGTTTGTAACTGACTCTTTGGGCTCGATTTTGCCCTACTTTAAGCAATCAGATCCGTGGGACAGTGGCACAACAGACTATTCGCATTTAGCCTTTGTTTTACTCACAATTACATTATTGTAAGAACTATAGTTCCACTCCTCCATACCGGGACCTCATTTAAATATTAGTTTAAAAACACTAAAAAACATGCTTTTAGAGTTAATGAAACTAAAAAGTAAAAAATAAATGAATAATTTAAAAAAACACGCTTTTAGAGTTAATGAAACTAAAAAGTAAAAAATAAATTAATAGTTTAAAAAAACACACACTTTTAGAGTTAATCTACCTAAAAAGTAAAAAATAATTGTTAACATAAGAATAAAATGACTGACGAGAAAATGAATGTCACTGTTCTAAAAGCGGGGGTGCTCGATATCAATCGTTATAATTTTTCACTAGTTCATTTCAAAATGCAGAGTTAGTTTAAAAATGTCATACAAAGCACCCCACGCTTTTGGAACAGTGACATTCATTTTCTCGTCAGTCATTTTATTCTTATGTTAACAATTATTTTTTACTTTTTAGATAGATTAACTCTAAAAGCGTGTGTTTTTTTAAACTATTAATTTATTTAAAGATTAGAGGTGCTCTAAATTAACAGCAAAGTAAATAAGACAAAAATTTTCATTCATTATTTTGATGTTTTGGAAGTATGGTGCAATTACAAAACTTAATTTTTAATGTTGCTTTAGTAAATGCTTTATTAAAAACAATAATTTTCTATCATAAATGGTCACAATGTATTTCTCAAATATAAAAATTCCTGTTATTTGTGAATAATCCTTAAGTAGTGATAGTAAATTTTCTTTTAAATTAAAGAAAACTTTAAAAAATTTCTCGGGTTTGCTCTGTTAGAAAAATTACAACTAGAAAAAAAAAAAAAAATTAAATCCAAAGGAAAAACTAATAAAAGCTTTACTTTTAAAATAAAAATAGACGCATTTTCAATTAATAGACACTAGCTACCAATTAATGCAAAATTGCATAAAATATCATTTTTTTTATGAATGCATTTTTGAGCCTTTTGCATAGTCGAAACTGATTACAGGATTTTTACATGCATCTATTGCTTCAGTTATACTAAATTTTGTTTATTTGAAGCTTTTATATTCATATTATTTAAAATTCTCCATTTATCATGAAATTTTGATCTGTTTCAAAAATGACAATTATCAAATGACGAAGAATCAAAACTAAATTTTTATTTCTACATCTTAATCTATAGCGAAAGATTTTGCTCTTAAATATACATAGAAATTTGCATTTCACTGCTGATGCAGCACTAAAATGAGACTGCAATAAAAGAAAATACAGAGAAAAAAAAAAGATTATATAACAGAAATCAGTTTGAAAGCTTTCATTTCTCTTTCATGACTGTTCTCTTTACTTCTAGTATCAAGAGCTATCATCTGTAGACATGCATGAACTACAGTTAAAAATGAATTCCTCTACAACTGTTGATTGGAAAAGTTGTTTGCACCACATATACACCAATGCTATACTAAGATCCATGATTCAAATAAAATTGTGAAAGCATACATTCTTCTTCATTAAAAGAAATTGTTTATTTTACACCACCTGTTTGATATTAAATTCCATTTTGTTAGAATTTTAATTTATTATTTGTTTATTTCCTGTACTGCTATTATGCTAATAATCTATATTTTTATAATTTTATAGAATTTTTTATTTCCAGTATTACTGATATGCTTAAAAAATGGTTGTCATAATTATTATTTGCATTTGATTCCATCATTTGTTTGATGTTAAACGGTGCCCATAAACTGAAAAGTATCAAATGATAAAATGCCTTAACATAATATTACAAAAACGTATATGAGAAAATACAAAAATGTGCCCAGTGTGGGTCTGTGTTAAGATAGCCCCACTGTAACCCATGCATGTCGTAAAAGGCGACTAAAATGGATACCCAGTGCTCGGGGGTAAAAAAGAATGGGGTAAAGTCAGACTTCTCCCTTTGGGTGCCCCATGTCTTTGTGCCATAAAGCCAAGGATAAAAAGAAGCTGCATTTTTTACCCTTTATCGTGACTCATCACAGGTTAATGGACTTGGTCTAGATGTTGCTGTTGACCAAGAGGGATAAGAAACAACACAAAAATGTTTTTTAATATTGTTTCAACAGAAAGGCACTTCAGATAAAATATTAAAAAGCATTTTTTTCTATAAAAAAATGTAGAAATAGCTGAAAATTAAAAAATATACCAGCATTAACTAGTTATGGAGTTTAAAACATTTTTTATAACTTACGTGCATGATAATAAATATGTATTTTTCAAAATGTCTGCAGCAAAACGAGTTCATAAAGTACTGAATAATCCAGCAGAAAGAGATAGAGAATAAATGAAACAATCCTCAACTTTGAACATAATTAACTGGGAAAAACTTTATGAAAGAAAGATATTTAATTATGTTTTAATTCTCAATCACATTAGTTCCGAAATATTTATATGATCTCTTAAATATAATACACTTAAAGGTGTATATTAGTACATTTCAGAGAAATGAGTAAGTGAATATTAATTATACTTATTTAATAATAAAATGCAAATATTAAATTCTAAAAATTTAGAAAATGTAATGAAGGCAGAATTTACACTTCATCATCAGGAATAATGTGTGCCAAAGTTCTACATTTATGTGGTAAAATGCCAATTTCCAAATCATCTTCAGGAAAATCTAGCATGTGCCTAAAAGAATCACAATCTATTTGATCTCTATGTTGGTCAAGAAATTCTTCAAAATCAAGAGGGTCTACAACATCTGTTACTGGATTCTGAAAAAAAAAACATCAGCTATAATAATAATACTTATTCTTGACTAAAACAATAAAATTGTATATTACCTGTCAATAATATACATATATAAATTTGAAATGTACACAAGAAAATGCTTGAATGAAATATAAAATTTTTCATGTATCTGTATTTTGAAACTTACTTTTCCAGTGTGTATGTGCTTTGCTTGAACATCATCTTTACTTGTCCCAGACGAACTTGAAATCTGCTGTCGAATATCAGCATTATTTTGCCTAAAATGAAATAGTAACATTTTCGTTTTATAATTAAATTCCTAACTTCATGATAATATTTTTTGCATATAAATTTGCTCTCAGATTTTTATTGTAATATTTATTTGTATTGCACTTTCATAAGAAAATGCAAAGAAAAATCAATTCATTAATACCTGAAAATAATACTAATAAGAACTCGTTACAAATTCCCAATATAAATGCAACCATAAAAAAAAGTGTACTCTCATCATTATCAAAGGTCATAGAAGGAAAATATAAACTTTAATTATTGTTGCTTGGAATTTGATACACAAACAATGTCTTCCACTTATGTAATAACTTACATACATCATTAGTGAAATGAGACTTAACACTTACAAAACAAAACATTCACTTACAAACTAAGTGACTTCCAACACTTACACAAAAAACTTCACTTACAAACAAAGTGAAACGAGACAAAAACTCATAAAACCACATAGTTCAGTCAGTACAATATAAATTTTAAAATTTTCTTGGCCTAAATACTTAGAATTTCTTCTTGGTATCAATATTTTTTTCTATAGGTAAAATTTTTACATGCTGATCTATTTTGCTTTTCTTATGTCTAATGGTTTCCTGTGATTTGATATTTTATAAATAAAATAAATTAGTGAGAATTATTAACATATATATATATATATATATATATAGCTTGTTAATTTCCCTCCACTGATAAGGAACTGCATAAACCAACAACGTGAGAGTATTTCTAGACATAACATTCAATAAGCTAATTATGGTATTTAAAAACAAATACATAAATAACAAAAGACAATTATCTTCCAGTAAAAAATAGTTAATAACAAAGGCTAACGTATATACAACTATAATGTATTAATTGATGATTGATTTTTATTATTATAAGATAAAATCAAGGTCATACTACTTAAAATATCAAAGTTTGAAATCTTAATTTTTACTCTGTTAAATAAAATATTTTTACTGCTTTTCTTAAATTCAATAAAAAAAAAAATTGTTGTTTTGAAAATGTTTTGGTTCTTTGAATGTGTTTAAAATTTTATTAGTTAGAAAGAATAAAACTCATGAATAGAATAAATTGAACTCTATTTATCAAAAATTAATAAAGAAAATATGAATGTTAACGGAAATGCACTGCTTTACTTAAATAAAATATAAATCATGATAAATAAAATAAAAGCATTTAGATCCAAAGGGTTTTAATTTATCAATTAGCAGATGCTATCCTATAATTAATCCAGAAATAACACATTTAAACTTTGAAATATGACATTAAATGAACAGTTTTTATAATTTTTATTTATAAATTTATCACGATACCTTAACAAAAAGGATTTATACAAATAAATATATATATATATATATTATATAATTTCAGAAATTTAAATGTACCATTTCAGTTTTTGAGCAAAAGCTCGCTGACGGGATTCCATTGTATCGTAAAATATTTTTCAACTCATTTTATCTAAATTAATATAATGCCGAAAGTTAAATAGTATAAAAGGCGATATTCCGCTTATATGTAAACAAAAACCCAAATCATAGCGCTATTGCCAAAAGTATTTGACACATCGAAAAACAATCTACAATCATATAAAACAAGATCAACGAATCACAACGCGAATAAGCAACTGCCTTTTTTCCCTACGCAAGTCAGAGTTTGCCTTTTATCCCTACAAAAGTTTCAAATTGCATTCTGTCCCAGAAGTGCGCTTCGTTGGGACGAGTTGTTTCAATTTCATCCAAAAGAAAGGAACTATAACGGAAGAAATGGATACTTCAATTGGTAAAAAGACCGGCACTTTTCAGGGCCTTTGTGACGAGGCTTTAATGCAGGAGAAATCAGACATACCTGATTTGAATAATTCAACTTTTAAAGATATTTCCTCTTCACAGCAAATCTGTCAAAACATTTTGAATCTTGAATGATATAAATGGATTTGAGACTCATGTTAACGATGTTCAAAGATTTATTAATGTGCAACAAAAATTAATAAAGGATGGTAGCAGATATTGAGAGGATGGACAACTTAAAACAGAACTCCTACAATACCAAAACCTGCCATTGGAAATTTTAGGTATAATGAATTTTATTAGTTCTTGTCCAGTATTTGTTGTGAACTTAATAATAAATTGTTCTATACATAATTATAATATTAATTATGAAAAGGTGAGTTTAAATAATTATAAATTTAATGTTATCGGGAGTTAAAGTAATGATGCTAATTTTAAGACTGTCATAAGAATTACAGAAAGTATACTAAGACTTGTCAAATTAATAGACATTTTTCAAGGTTGTTCCAAATCTTCCGACATAAAACAAATAGTTCGTAATTCCCAGGATCATGTGTCATTTTGTTATCCTTTTCATAGCAAATCTGCTAACATGACTGAAGTTATTCTCGAGGATGTTCATAAAGGCGATGAAATGGAACAAACTATATTTAAACCACCTCCAATTTTGCTGGATCTCACAGCAACAATATACTAGTGCTACAATAAATTACTACAACTTTCCAAGTACTGGAAATAAGCTCTAAAAGAGGTACATAAAAATGTTTCTAACTAACGAGGACTCGCATAGAATAATAACCAGCTTCCTGCCCGACTCGTGGCTCAGTGGTAACGCGCGCGGCTGGCGAGCATTAGGACTGAAGTTCAATCCCCTGGCCGCTTTTTTGTAGACACTGTTTCAAAAACGAGGTGGCGTTTATGATTAACAACATCATGCTCCAATAGTCAGACTACCTGGTGGGAGTTTTCCGGGGTTTCTCCCATATAATACTCAAATGTGCGTAGTTCCCCCTAAAAGTCCTCCAGGAAGGCACTTCCTTTCTTTTTCAATGACTCAGAGCCAATTCAGACCTCTACATACAAGTGTTCCATCACAACAGATATTGCACCATTTCCCTCCATCAATGACTAGACTACTCATGGAGTGTTTGTCCCACGCTGCCAGACATTGACGATTAGTCCTAACAAGCAGCTTCTTAGCAAATGCAAAGTATGAATGTTACGTAATTAAAATCACGAATGAAAGGATTCTCAAAATTGTCATAAAAGTCACCCAGTTGACACCCCAACTGATGCAATTAAAAAAATCCATTGAGGAAAAGTACTGCGCTATTATCAAGATTGCTTAGGTTAAGAAAAATAACACAAAAGAACCTTTCCCTAATTTCTTTGTGAAACTCTATAGAACTCTAAATGCAAAGGATATTTTTTAAGTTAAAAATGTATTTTGTCTATCTGTTGTAGAGGAACATTTTGCCAGTCGAAATCTATCTATTTGTTTAAACATTCAAGTGAAAATTATCAATGTCTGGCCCGATGTCTGAAATGTGGACAAAATCACCGAATTGGGGAATGCAAGAAATTGAAATACTGCATGAACAAGGAAACACTGCAGGAACAATCTGTATAAATCGCAATGTTAAAGGATGTGTAGCCTCACGGAAAGGATATTCTGCCTTTCCTAAATCACAAATGAAAATAAAACAATCTCAAGTAAACACCTCATTCACGCCAAAAAGTATGATAGCCCAAAAACATCAACTCTTTAAGATCCTTTCACAAATAATCAACGTCAACTCTCAGACTTCAACTACTCCTGCATCTGTCAACATATTTTACACTGAGAATAATCAACCATTGGTATCTACCAAGGTATCTAGAGAAAGTTTCAACCTTTGATAGCAGGCACCGAGGGCCAGAAAATTGCAGGAGACACATTGAAGATGCATTTTGAGCCAAGTTATCGTGCAAGACTTCCCGGCCTGGTCGAAACATCGAAATCCCGGAAGAAGAAATTATTGGCATATTTAGCAAGAGAATTGCAGAAGAAAGGATTCAGATTAAATAAACTGTTTTTACTATTTCTGCACAACTCGTATGTTTCCAGCTCATTCACTGATTGAGAGCAGAATACGACAATTGGTCCAGATTCTCTACACCCTTAAAGATGACAACTTTACAGCACAAAAGGCTACTGATCAATTATTGGCAGAATCTGAGAGAATAGAACGAAATAGAAAGGTTGAAGGTAGATATTCCACAGTTGGTTGGGATGCAGCATTTTACTTTTCTTAGTATAGGTATCAAATGGGAAAACGGTGGATTAAGAAATCAGAGCACAGTAGCCTGTGGACTCGAAACAAGCATCGCACAAATCAAGTGCTGAAGTTTCTCATCTGCGAACATGGAGATATTGCAGAAAGTCGGGACGTACTGAAAACCAATCCTTCAAAAAGATTCGACAGGACAAAACACAGAATGCAGAAAAAGGAGCATTCTTGGCTGACACAAATATCGCCTTTACATAGCTAAAATAAATAATTTGGAAGAATTTCTGATTGAATCAGCAATCACATCACAAAAAAATAACATCACTTTGTAGAAATAGAGACCGGTTCTGTAATTTTAAAGAAAGTGCATTATCTTTACTCGATTCCGAAGTGACTAAGACTATTGTCGAAAATGTTCTCGAACTAGAACTTTTGATTTGTTTGTCATGTGAACACTTTTCCTCTCTTAACTGTAACCAACCGTACTTCGGTTTAAGAACTTTTTTTCGCGCGCTGAATTTTGGAACTTCCTTGTTGGTAGTTAGCCGCGCTAAGATGCGGTTTCTCTATCTGTATGTCCAGTAAATTTTTGTATCATCTCGTCATTAATATGCTTAATAAAAGTATTGTAAAAAGAATATTGGAATTAATTTTCTACATCTCGCCCCTTTGGATATCTCACTATTAATATTCCTGGGAACTGGAAAGGTAAGAGAAATTTTGTATGAACCTTTCTAGTTTTATTTTGGAGGCTTGTTTTGGTGAGGTAAAAACTATACTTCAAAAGTTCTGGTAGTTGGAGACATTAATTTTGTTATTAGAGATGTTAATGTACAAATAACGCTAAAAAAATTCTTGTATACACAAACCTGCGTAAAAATTTAATAGAAAGGACGAATATTGACTAAGCAAGAACGGTAATCAAGTGGGTATTAAGATTATTGTATATTATAAAAAAAGACTTTTATTACTGTACCTCTCATTGAAAACAATCTTTTAAACTAAAAACCATCTACTTACAAAGAGTTTGTGAATGTACCTTATATTAATACTGTACACCGAAGCTATTCGGAAGTCGGTCCTCGGGAGTCGGAATTTTTTTAATGATAGCCTACCCATAGTAACAGGCACAGCTAGAAGGCAATAGGGATTAAATTCTAATCCAATTTAAGAGTACGTTTCAGATAATTCTTTCAGATACAAGGATGTTATATGTTATTTAAATGATATGTATACGCTTTTCGTATCGATAGTCAAAAGGTCTGGCAAAAGTTTCAAGGCTTTTCGACATATAACATACAAATTCCGTACATTTTCCGAACACTCCTTCGAAAATAGATAATGCGGACTGTCCGTGACATATATAAGAAGAAAAAAACGAATTTAAAATTTAACATTAGTGCTTAAAAACATAATTCAATTATAAGCATTTTATTTTGCATAATTGTAATGGATAAATCTAAGACTTATTTCCTTCAGAAATTTTTTTAGTGATTTTTTAAATGAAATTTGTCGACATTTTACTTTTCACAATTGATCACTTTACATTTTATGTTGTTTGTTTTAATCATTATTAAGAAGAATATTTAGTTTCCTGTGTATAAAAAAACCCATGCATACGGCAATTGTATTTTTCCAATAAGCACCTTTTTTTTCTGTAAATACATTTTACCTATTTTTAATAAAAAACCATGATTATTAAAAAAAATACTTGAAAACTATAAAGGAACTATATCGTTTGATGAAACATTGCACTATTAAGTAAATAAAACTTGAATATTTAATTCTTTTTCAATCATGGAACTCTTAAAAGTGAAAATTTCAAAACTTCAAAATATAAAATAATTAACGGTAGAATTATAGGGATCGTCAACAGGAAAGGAAAACTCCAAAACTCCCCGTTTGTCCCATACTTAGCATTAAATCTATTGGAACGTATCATGTTTGAAGCATCGTGCTATCAATGTGAGCAAACGCCTTGATATGAGTAGTTCAGGTACTTTCATCGCTCAGTTCAATGTAAAAAACTTCACCGATTATATAAACTTTCATTGTTTCATTATAAAGTTCTTGCTATCTCAGTAATGAACTTCAACTATCAACAGCGAAGTCATCACTATTCATCATTTACTAAGCTGACCAATCACAACATGAAAGTACATAATGATGTGCTGATTATATATTACAGAAATGTGGTTGCATTAAGTGCTGTTACAATGGATTTAATATGTGAGTGACATATTGACCATGGTATCTTATTTCATAGTACATCTATCATAGACCGGGGATTCGAACCATGATAATAGAGCAAGTTTAGAATAATTTATAATTATTTCATTTTGAGAGAAAAAAATAATGCGACAATAGAATCCACTTTCATATAGATATTGGATAGAATGACATTCTATCCAATATCTATATGAAAGTGGAGATAGAATGACCCTCCTGCCCCCCCTTTTTTTTTGTGTGTGTGTGTGTGTGTGTGAAAAAAGAAGTACCAACCTTGGCGAAAAGAAATAAAATAACTTAATTTTTGAGGGAGAATGGAAATGAAATTAACACGAAATAGAGCTTCGTAAAATACAAAAATATTGTAACAAATCGAGCTCTGGTCAATAATCTTTAAGAATTTAAATAATTTATGAAATTGAAAAAGCCTATGTTATAAAGAAAAGTTAAAAGTTGGTAAAGGAATTTTTTTGTGCAATCCCTGCAGTTCCAAATTTGGCAGAGTGAGATTTTTTTTTACCTTTTCTATCACAATGTTGAAAACTTTATTTTCGTAGAATATTTCTTCTTTTTTTTATTATAAAGGGTCTAATGATGCCATTTATTTTCAACAGCAGTTCTTCTCTCGCATTTACTGACATTATGGTAGATACCTTTTATATTCAAGCAATGTCTGACCTCGATGACATTTCGGAATTCGGATAGGCTCCTAAGAGTTTTATACTCTCCCCGTGTCCGTTTAAAGACTTATCCTGGGATCCACCGACTTCTGCGCCAGGTGTAAATAACTGTACCGATCCACCTCGTCATTTCGAACACTCTAAGATAAACGTGTTACCTGGATTTCCTTATGAGGCACCTTCTCGATTATCATTGGACATCTCTCAAACATAATCGCCATGCATCTCCTAGATTTCCGGGGCGGCCTGGTGACCAACTGGCTGACACTCTGGCCGCTGGCACCACAGGCTTCAGGTTAGAATCTTGGCTGTATCATGGATGTTTGTTAGTGGTTCAGAATCCACGTCAAACAGTAGGTCCCGGTCTAATTAGCCTAAAGTGTGCACAAAATTACCATAGAGCGACAACCAAACCAAACTTAGACTTCCGGAGTGATTAAACCTTCCATGTACCACACACGTTAAGCACTTTATCACAAAAAGTGTCTGGTTATTATGTGCATTCGAAAAATGTTAAATAAAAAAAAATTCTGGTCTTGTTCTGTTATTTCAGTTTGGTGACTGGAAAATTTTTCTCTCCTCCAACCTTTAAATCTTTTCTACAATTTTGAGAATGAATTTTTTTTCTCTTCAGGAAACAATATGAGTCTGACAACAATTTATATTTTTTCAAACTTGAAAAAAAAAAAAAAATCTTAAAACTGTTTCATGTTTGGTTCTTTCCCATCGCGTTGGAAAAATAAATCCTATCCTTCAACAATCAAGATAAACTTTTTCTACTTCCATGATTGTTTTTACCACAGGTCCTGGCATCTCCCAACTTCTCATTTCTTTTTGGATACTTGCCAAAGCATTCCTTCTTCGAGTTTCAGTTTCACACACATGATCTGTATATCTGACAATCGTCCGAGTTCTTTTCACTTTCCCACCCAAGTGTCTCATCGTGTAGTATGCCTGCTGCTATCGGAAAAAAAAAAAAAAAATGGATTCAGTGGAAAAGTTGGCTCTCCAAAAATGTGTGATTCTCTTCATTACCTTTGAGAAGCCTATACATGGATGTATTTTTCATCGGCATTTTGATTCGTTCTGAACCAAGAAAGTGAAATTTCTATAGAATTTCAAACGTATGTGGCTGGAATCACAAAAATGTAATTATTTTAATCCCAAAGCCCTCCAGTGGGAAAAAGTGTTCAAGAGCTTACTCATAACTCCCGACCAATGCCTGAGGAACTCAAAGATACAATATGATTAAATATTAACAATATGTAACCGTTAAATCCAATTTTTCTTTTGAACATATATATTTTCAGAAGGGTATGTCTCATTTTTATCAAATGTTCACAGTTTTTATACTGACAAAAACTGGCTTTTATATCAACTGTATCATTGAATTTATATGTAAAATAAAAAATATTAATTGCAATAGACTTTGTATTTTGTAAGATATAAAACACACAATAAATCCATCAGCACTTTTTTGTTTACCTTTCTTGTACGTGAAAAGTGCAAAGAGGAGCCTGGGGATTTTCTTTTATAACTTAGCGAACCAATTTTAGTGTGCAGAGAAATAAAATAATTTCAGTCCCCACATCCTCCCGATAGCAATTGAAATGTTCAACACTTATAGCCACACGACACTTATCACACTAATAAATTAAATTTTTCTCTTTCTGTCGTGATTAACTACACAACGTTTGTGAGCTTTCCGTGATGCAGTTGTTTCAGTGGGTATTAGAAAATGTTGGCCAGTAAATCTCGATGGTAATGGTGTAACTTCTTGTTTTAGGATGCTTTTATTTTGTTCAGTTATTTCTTCTGCTAATTTTTGTTGGAAGGAGTGAAATGCTCTAGCTTTATGAACAGTTTTGAAAATAACGTAATTATTCAAAAGAATCATACAGATCTTTGTTAGTCTAATTTTGATTATTGATGGAATGTAGGTCCATTTACTTCTTCACTACTATTCGAATCAAAATCTTCCATTTTTATCAGTTTTTCAGAATTGCTTTTGTCAGAAAATTCTTAATTTCATTTGCAATCGTCACTTTGCATAAGCGCGTATATATGCATTTCGGTGATAATGGCAAGGCCATTTTCGGGAATATATGAGCTTATGATGCAAATGTGTTAAGAGATGACTGGATACACTCAACAATGCGCAGTAGAAGTGCCAAAGTTTTTGCAACCTACTTAATATGGGAAGTCGGCTCATCGTGCGTGAACATCTTTGAAATAATATATGCTTCTAAAAAATTTTATTATTTCCCACCACGTTTCCAGACTTAAAGACACAATGAATTGTCCACAGGTTCCGATGTCTAAATAATTAAGATATATTTGGTGACAACTCTCGTTTAACAATTTTTTCCAGATGAATATATAGGGATGCTTAAACATCCATGAAATTTCCCGGCAAATATATAGCACAAGAATGCTTCGAATATCTTGTAGACTTGATTTTTTGTCCATTTATATGCATCTGTTGCTCTTGGAAAATTTTATTTAATATTCATTAAATCCTATTATTAAATACTGACAATTTTCATAATCTTCATGAAGTTGGTTAGAAAAATATGAAGAAAGTCCATAAATGCGGAAATAAGTAATTTTTGTTTTGTAGAGTCTGTTTAGCAATATCGCAGTCTGAAAACATGATTTTTAAAAGGGATATAGCACTTGATCTAAATGATGATTGTTTTGGTATACGATGCAAAGTAAATAGAATTTCTGCCCGAGTGACGTTTTTAGATTTTTTTAAAAATTTCAGGATTGCTTTTCATCTTTTGAAGTCGATGAACTTTTAATCAATAAAGTACTTTGTTCAAGTGTCTTAAAAATTTATTTTATCCGATTGATTCAATTTTGTTTATAATAGCTTTTTCTCTCTTTGCTTTCATATGGCTGATGAAGGCTTGCTTACCCACATACATTATTGCAATAAGTACACTTTATAGATAATTTATCAGATTTTACTTCTTTTAGCCAAAAACAGTAATCAGGAATTTCAATCCCTGGTTTTTGAAATGTTGTTCTTTTGGATATTGCGAATCAATATTTTAAACCGAAAAAATTGTCACTTAACATTAACTTTTTTAGTTATACAAATATTTAATCGCCATTTGAAATGAATATTAGCAGGTTTTCAATCATACTTAATAGCTATAAAAATAGTTGCAAAGCATTGCTAATTTTTTATCTCTACATGAAATGAAATTGATAAATAATTACCACGAGGGCAGTCTTCCTGTAAAAAGGCCTAATTAACAAAGATAAATATAAGAGAAAAAGTTGAAAGTGAGATCACTTGATGAGTGAAAATATTATAAAGGTAATCAGCATTCCATATATGTTTCGCCTATGATAAAAGCAACAATTTCAAACAAGCGAAATTTTCTGCACTAAAATGTAAGCTAGATATATTTAAAATACATTGACAATTAGAAAATTACAGAAATCCGAGGTAACAAATCTATATAAAAAGGAAACAGACTACAACTTACAAGTGTTTCATACAAAGAAATCTCTTGCTTAATCCCAAATTGATGAATTAACAATTTTTCATTTAATTTTTCCAGTTTTGTTTTTCAAAATTTTTTTTGCTTCTGTTTTCTTCAAAATTTCCATGCCTTTTACGGTTGGCCACCAAAATATTCAAAAATTACAGATATTGAAAAAAAGAAAAATTGACCAATCAATTTTAGCCTTATCTGGATATGAAATGATGTTATTGCATACATTAAAAAAAAAAAAAAAAAGAATCAAATCATTTTTTTCAATGAACATCAATATATAAATGAAAAATGTTATATTATAAATTTATGGTAAATAGTAAGGGGGGAAAAAAAAAAAAAAGGTAAAATTCTCTAAAAGAAACATTCAAATATAAAAATTCTTTATATATTTACATTTAAATTTTAATCTATTCAAAACTTTCTGATGCAAATAAATAATTTGTAAAAATTATGAATTCCTTAAAAAAAAAATTAAAAAATTTTTTTTTTTTTAAAATTAAGAAAAGAAAAAAAAGTAATAAACCTATAATGATTTTATGACTCCACCCTCCGTTCTAATGCAATTCTTTTTAATATACTCAGGATGTAAGAAAGGACAGCTTCAATATATTCACAAAGGAATTCTCACTTCCTAATTAACTCCAAATAATACATTATATTAATTTTATAATTAAAAAAACCCATTGTAACCAGTACAGTTACATTAATGCCAATTGCTAAATTGGATGTTAATTTACTATTTAATGCCAACTCATTAAAAAAATGCACATAACAACCATTATACTTTTCTTAATAACTAGCCCATGTTTTATAACAGTGTATTGGTAAAAGACATTCTAAGTCAAAACTAGAGACAGGTTTAATCTTATCAAATAAAAAACAGTATAATTTTATCATTGAGTAAAAAAAAAAAAATTTTTTTGTGGATAAATATTAATGCACTATTACAGAAAAGTTTCTGAAATGTTACAATTAAAAAATGTATATTTTATCATCTAAATCATTTTAAATGTATTTTTATGTCAAATTAGAACTATAAACTGAAATTACTATTTTGAATCAATTCACTTTCATGTGTTATATTATTTAACACAGAAAGTAATGTTGACCTTTAATGATGATGAACAAATCTTAAAATGTAGCAAACACATCAGACAACTATTATAAAAAGAAAAATTAAAAATAAATAAATAAAAAGTGTGTACAAAATAACATTCTTGTGACAATTTCAATTATTTTCCCAATGCTTTTTCCTTTTCTTTTATTAAATTCTAGAAAACATTTTTACTGTAATATTCAAAACTTTATTACAAAAATATATGGTCAAATATTTCTTCACCATTTATACATGAATTTTTCTAATGAAATGTAAATTAAAACAAAAGCATGTTTATAACAGAAGACACAAAGTTAAAAAAAATCCACAAAATTTATTCCCAGATCTCCATAACAAATGTACCTTAAATGGCATGTCTTATTTTACAAGGTTCCAGAAGAGAAGGACTCTCCCGAGATAGTTTGTTCTGCAATGTAGGACCATTTATATTGCTGACATCATTGGTCACAAGGTTGCAGATGATATAGAAATCAAGAATTAACAGGCACTGAATGATGCTTACAAAATTCATCAAAAAATCTATATTCCAGGATAATTAGAAATAAATACTAATGATGTCTACAAAGGCATAGTAATAAAATAAAAATATATAAAACTTTACAACTGTATTATAGTGAACTGCTGAAAGCATTTAGTTTAAGTATAAAACGAATAAATCATGGCTGTAGTTTTTAAGTCATGAGGTGAAATTATTTTAAGGTTACAATGCACACTTTTTCAAATCACCCATGAACATTATTTTTAACAATTTGTTAATTAATAGTTATTTAAAGCATTGTAATGAATAGGCACCCACCAATGCATTTGAACAATAAGTCAGTTTACAGAAAAATAAACCATTAACATAATTAGTAACATTACTGTTTTCTTAAATCAAGCAATAATTCAACAAAGAATACATTAATAATTCATGAAAGATTTATAATAAAAAACATACATAAAATGCAATCCACATGAAATTAATTTAACAATTTTCTTTTTTTAAAATCCCAATATCAACTGCAAAATGTAGTTAACTAATATAGTTTATTTTAGCAAAAAATCTTTTAGTTGTGAAACTTTAACATAGATAGCACCTTAACCATAAACAAGTTCAGAGACATGGAATGCCAATTCTAGTAAAACAGATTTTTACAAAATTTACAGGACTGGCATCATGAGTCAATCTAGTTATACAGCACAATTAAGATCACATTTGAATGCAGCTGATACAGCTCAATATTCGTAACAGCAGTCCAATCAAAAATTTGAGAATAAATTAATCTTTTATTGCATAGTTCATATTATCTCAGTTATGTTGCATTTTATGTTGGGTACAAAAACTTGGAAGCATAAAAGAATAGAGATGCAAAACTAAGTTGTCTCATTTTTATAGCTGAAGGATATATTCTTTTTCACATTAAAAAGAATTTATTCCATAAGCCTAAGAACTTTACCAATAGCGATTGTCCTACCTGAAAGAAAATATCTTTAATTAAAACTTTTTATAAAGCACAAGTTTATTTTTAACTGTTTTGAGAATGCTCACGCCCCTAAAGATATAGTTACAAACTATTTATAATGAAAACGTTTTATCATACTTGGAATTTTTGAATAAAAAAGAAATTTTTTTAAATAACTTACTTTTTCTGAAAGTAAATGAGGATGCAAGATAATTATATTTCTTTAATATAATTATTAAAGAAATTCAATTAATTATTATATTCAATAATAATATTTCTTTATAAGTTAACCAAGAGAATAGGAATTTTTTAATGTAAAATTGAAATATTTTGTATATAGATAATAACCAGAGAAGTTTCTCGACCTAACTTGCTCCAGAACAGTATTTTTTTTGCTAAGCCTGGGAAGTTTGTTCGTTTCCCTCAATGAATTTTTCATAAGCCAGGGTGATGAGATTTTCATACTTGTTTTATTTAGACAATCTTGTTATGATTAAGGTACACTAAGCTTTGTAATACATTGAGATGAAATATAATTTTATACTAAAATGCCTGGGTTCTATAAAAATGACCAACTAACAGCTTTAACAATTGCTTATTTTGGCATAAAAAATATTATAATAATTGGTTAACCTTAAATTTGGATGATCTCAGTAAGCCCCAAGCCCCCTATCCACATATCTCTGTCAACTAGGTCCATTACATTGCTTATTATAAAGCAATGTGCTTGCTTTATGTTAAATGAGACAGAAATAAAAGATAATTAGTTTTACTTTCAATTTAAATTCTCCACGCAAATATATAAATAAAATAATGAACAGTTATGAAATTTTAAAAAATGGTACATTAATAGTTTAGCAGTGATAAAATTAGACTAGTTCAAAAAAGGCTAATTATTTTGATATTGTTGATTCTATTGCTGTTTATAACATTTGATGACAATTAGTGCGCTTAAGTTAAGCAAATGTTCTATTTAAAGCATTGAGGCAGCTACAGAAGATAACAATAAAAAAAATTAATAGTATTTAATGTAAATATATCACATTTTTTAAAAAAAATTAAAGAAATTCTTAAAAACAAACTACATCATAAAAATGCATAAAAAAACTACCTTCATCTCGCAATGTGAATCTACCCATTTGAGGAAAATCTTTAAATGATTCCAGACAAATTACTCCTGCACATTCCAACCTCATTATTGCTATTTGATCTTGTTTAACGAACCTTGGACGTGTCTTACCCTTTTCTCCTGTTTTTTTGTCTATTAAACATATCAATGCCTGAAAAAAAGTATAGACAGATAATTTAATATCTTATAATTTTAAAGTTAAAAGACAATTTCAGAGTTATGTTTTAAAGTTTAATGTAAAACCTACAATTTAATACATATTTTAAATGCAATTAAAATTATTCAGAATTTTTTTTCTGGAGAATGTACTATTTTAAAAATATAATAATATTAATAACAGTTATAGAATATTCCAATAAATTTAAGAAACAACTACAACTTTATATATAACAAATTTTGGAAACAAGTACAAAAATGTACAAGTAAAGATGACTTTTAAATAGAAGAAAGATTTTTACCTTAACAGAAACCTCTTCAATGGCAGCATGTATATGTAAAACAGCACTATACCCTGGACAAATGATTGATTTATGCTCTAAAATTACAACCTGTACAAAAAAATATTTTTTATAAATTTGCATATATAAAAAATTATTTAACAAAAATTTAAAATATAATGGCAAATAAAAAAGAATCTGAGCACATAAATAACATATATTCATTAACAAAAAATTTAAATAATTAATTCTCAAATATAACTACAAAAGCATACTCAAACTGGAACTTTTATTATACTATTTTTTATCTATAAAAAAATTAATGAGGCAGATGCATAATATAATCAATGACAATGCTTATAACTATTTTACTTCAAAAGGGATATTTTCCTCAAA
Source organism: Caerostris darwini (assembly GCA_021605075.1). NCBI lineage: Eukaryota > Metazoa > Arthropoda > Arachnida > Araneae > Araneidae > Caerostris > Caerostris darwini. The sequence goes on along the minus strand of BPLQ01012350.1, from coordinate 416,274 downwards.
AAAAACAAGAAAAAATTATATTTTGAAATCTTTTCAATATATGAAGTTATTTACCTGAGCATCAAATACTTTTCCTGTCCGACAAGGATTGATAAAATCACATAAAACAAAGCCTGATGATACTTCCTAAAATAACACAACAATGAAATTTTTGCATGCTAATTAATTATATGAATTTAATAAACAATTTATAAAAAAAATTATGAAAAAGTTGCAAACCTCTTCTTCAACTCCTTTAAGTTTAATTTTAACATTTTCACCAGACATTACAGATGCAACTTCATCTTCATCAGACCACAATTGTAAAACTTCTACAGCTTTCTAAAATCAAATTAATTTTTTTTCACAATGATAGAAAATTTTAATATAATAAATATTGCCTATATTTATAATATTTAAATATTGCCTAATTAAGCACTTTATATTTCACAAACAATTAATATAAAATAAAAAATGCATTACATCTTAACATTCACAAATTTTTATACATAAGAGAAATAGATAATAGAAAATATCAATTATTAAAAGAAAGAAAAAATTATACAATTAACTTTTAAAATTTAATTATATTTACTTTAACATTTCCAAATTTGCCAAGAAAAGAAATTTATAGCAAATTATTAGTTATAAATTAACAAACTAAATACATTTTTCCCATTTCTGTTTGAAAGATTTGTAATTGATTTTAAATGTAAAAAAATAAATAAACGAATACAGATTAAATACCAACTAATACCTATTACAATAAAAATATAATATACTAACTCTGTTTGGCATTAAAAGTAATTGTTGTGATCTTTTAGCATTTCCAGCTTCTACTTTACCTAAAACAACTGTACCCATGTCCTAAGAAGTAACAAACCAATAATTAACATGCTAATATTTCAAACTATTCACATGTGATTTAATTTACATATTAGTATTTTATTTAAAAAAATTAATAAGCAGACTTTGAAGATCATATTTTCTAATGACCAATTTTATAGTCTACTACGTAAAATACAAAAAATACAGCATAGCATAGAGCATTGAAATACACATTTACATTAATTTTTTTCGTTTGCTGTTATTATTTTATGAGATAGTTAAAAAAACACATTTATATGGTTTATTAGTAAATATTATATATTTAATGAGATCATTAATATAACTTTATTATATATGAAAGATGATAAATGTTTTCTTACCTTATATTTATCCACAACAGGCATTCTAAATGGACCTTCAGTAGGCCTGTTTAGAGATGGTAAAGTATCAATATATTCCAAAAATGCTGGTCCTCTGTAATAAAACAGATCTATATAATTAATCATATTTTTAATATATATATACATAAATACATATATAAAGAGTCTCTTAAGCTGTAGATACACTCTACAGAAAAACACTTTACATTTGCATAAAAAAAAATGCTTGAAAAAAATTTTAATTTCTTTTAAAAGTCTGAAAGAAATTTATATAAAACCTTATAATAAACTTGCATTTAAATTCAATTCATTTTTATTTTATTAAGAAGTAAAATAATTTTCCTTTTATAATCATTATTGCTATATGATAATAGTCTGCGCCATTTTAAAACAAATTATAAATCACTAATCATAAGATATCAGATAAGTCTGTCTTTGTAAAAGATCTTTTCGGTACGAGTGATGGATTTAAATTAACTTCATTCACAATTCATGTGCCTTTGCTCTTTTCTAACAATGTATCAATAATTAAACTTTGGGCTGATAAATCTACCAATTCTTTTTACATAATTCAAAACATTCAGATATGTGTTTCAGCAAATCATAATTTATAGACTTATTCAGAATTGTCCTTAACAAGACTTTTTTATTCATCATGAATTAGTAAGTAATTAATGTAATACAAAAATTTCAGTTATATGCCTATATATATATATAATCAAAGGATTATTAATATGCAATATTATTGAAATTTTATAAATTAAAAACATCCTATCCAACACATACTAAATTTTGAAACAAAAACATCCACTTATTAAGAATGCAGCTCGTGCCAAATACAATAACCAGCATAACATGATAAAAATACTGCCTCAAATGATCTAAAGAACAAACAAGCCTTCCTATTTAGATTTGTTATCTCATGAACAGGAGAGAAAAAAAAAAAAGTATAGGGTAATATTGGTTTTTAATATTTTCATAAATACACATTAATCATTATATCCTACACAAAATGCAATTTTTAAAGAAATTTAAATAGTTGATTCAGAAAATTAGTGATTATTTATTTGTTGAGAAAAAAAAATATTTTACCTGTACCAAGGGCACACTGATTCATCAGGTATATGCTTAAGAAAAGCTCCAGTCAATCCAGAACATGGCATAAAAACTACATCTACTTTTGGATTGAAGCCACATTTTTTAAGATATGGAATGAGTTTTTCTTTACATTCATTATATCTAAGAGGGAAGAAAAATTTACTATATTTCTTCTTATATCAAATTATAACCACTATAGTCTATTCATTGAGAAGAGAAACTAAAAGAAAAAGAGTAACCATTTTTACACTTATATCAATCACTCTAGTGGCAATTTTCTAAGTACATAAAAATTATTGTGTTTTCTTTAAGCAAAATTTTTCTACAGTATTAGAAGATACAGAATTCAATATTTCGATTCATAAAGAAAGATTATCATATATATACACACATATCTTAGATTAGATAAATATACATATTAGGTCCAGTGATAAATCAATATGCACATAGAAATATTGACGCAAGTCTAAAATTACATATCTGATCTAATAAAATATCCTGCATAATTATTATCTTGCAAATTTTATCTTTTTCTACTTATTAAAAGACTCTAATTAGAGATATTATTTGGCAAGTTATTTTAATTAAGAATTTTCACATATTGGGTTGGCAACTAAGTGATGGCGGATTTTTTCAATAGATGATCTTCACGTTCTTTTGTTTTGTCAAATTGCTCAAAGCACTTAATCTATATTGTTTTCTTGTTGTGTGGACTTCTGCTTTTAATTTAGTAAAAAAAAAAAAAAAAAAAATTATTGATTAGTTTAGTTTCATTTTTATCTTAATTTAAAAAGTGCATTTCAGAATATTTTATTGTATTATTTCTGAAAAGGCAAGAACGGATTGCAAGCACACAAGTTATATACCCTATATGGAAATGAAGCCAAGAAAGGCAGTGTCAAAATTGGTTCGCCAAATTTTGTTCTGGTGATTTTTCACTGAAAAATGCACAACAATTTGCCCATCCAGTTGAAATTGATGAGACCAAATCAAGACTATTATAGATTCAGATCATAGCAAAACACATGAGAATACAGAGAAGCTCAATGTATTGCATGCACACATTCAGAAAAGTTATATTTACAGTTCAGTTAAAGTAATATTTTTAAGCAAAATTTTTGAATTTTCCATCTTATTAAAAAAAGAATTAAAACAGCTTGGTTATGTCAAGAAACTTAATTTATTCAACCTTCGTTAGCTCAAGGAAATTCATTTAATGCAACACATTAGCGATTTACTTCTGAAACGACTGATAATTGGTGATGAAAAGTGGATAGTTTACTACTGTGCCCAAGAAATAAGACCAATCATTTTTTTTTTCAAAAACTCTTTACTTATTCTTCCAAATTTATTTCATCGCTTCACAAAGACAAGCATAACTCAAACACTAATGAATATTTTGACATCAAATTTCACACAGATGTCAAGGATAGTGCCAGTAACCTTAAAAGAAAAAAAATTCCATAACCCTCGGGAGTTTTAAATTGGTATTACTTTTTGGACACAGTAGTATAACAATGTTAATCGGAAAAAAAAATAGGCGATGCAAGATGAATCAGCCCAGACGACAACAAAAGCAGTGACTCATCCCCCACCCCCCAAAAAAAAGATTAAGCTGACTGTGCAGTGGGATTATAAAGGAATTATGCACTTTGAACTTTTATTAAGAAACCAAATTATTTAATCATATGTGTACGTTCAATAACTCGACAAACTGAGCAATGCAATTCAAGAAAAGCAGGCAGACTTGGTAAATTGTATGGGTGTTGTTTTCCAGCATGACAATGCAAAGCCCACATATCTTTGGTCACTTGCCAAAAATTATTGGGACTAGGCTGGGATGTGCTGTCACATCCACCATACCGCCCTAACCTTGAGCCTTCAGATTATCATTTATTTCGTTTCATGCAGAACTATCTAAATGATAAAAATTTTAATATTGTTGATGTAAAATCCCGTTTAATTAATTTTATCATTATGATAATCACTGTTTCTGTAGATTTAAAAATGAAGAGCCTAATAAAATAAATAATCTTAATATGCTTCAAATATGAAACACTGGGAGGCCTTTTGCCTTTTCTAGAGAGACCAGATAAACGCACTGGAAGAATTAACAGTTGTATTTATCTGCTCAAACTTTGTTAAGTATATATGTGTAAAATTCAGCCAAGCTTCATTCATGTAATATATTTTATGTCCTTCCTGGTTCAATGTTTTAATTTATCAATTATTTACACAGAACTATTTTGTCCTTTTTAATCAGTAAACAGTTTTTCTTCTTTTTATATTTGAAATATAATTATATTAGAAGTTGATAACAAAGTCGTTTGTTTAATATTTGCTAAACCATAATCGTTATTCACTACTTTTAAAAACTTTGTATATAGTTGGCATTTTGTGTTGAAAAAATAATTCATGAATTTTTCTTCTAATAGCATTTATATTGAAGTAATCAACATTTTCAATGACCCTTTTGTCTTTTTTGATGAATGCAATGTACCTTCACATTAATACTCCCAAATAATCTGGAAAACTGAAGCTTTATTTGCAAAATGCAGTTTGTGCTGAATTTTCCACTATATTTGTTATTGCAACTTCATTTTTGTAGATATTCAAAAACATTTCCTTCTCTATTTTGTGTAAAGATGATTATTTCTCTTGGATTTTTTTTTTAAAGGACTAATATGATTGTTTTCAACTTCTTTATTTTTTGTTGTTCTACAAAAGATATATTGACAAAAACAGCAAGCTTAAAGATGGAGGAGGGTGGAAGGAAAGTTCCTTGTTAGTCATTGAGTAAAATCAACTGTTACACGACTTTGTTTACTTTTGATCTCATTTCTTAATGAACAGACTATAGAGATTTTCTTTCAGGCTGCTTAAATCACAATATATTTTTAGAGAAATATACATGTTGTATCCACAAAACTTTTACTACAAGCTATGAAAAATTATATTTAAATAAATTTTTAGCTGTCACATAACAAATTTATAAAAAAAAAAAATTATAGTAACCAGTAAAAAATATTGGTTGAATTAAGAAACATACTAAATGTACAAAATAGTTCATTACCTTTCTTCTGACCACTCAACTGTTGGATCATCCATTTTATTCACAAGAATAACCAAATGTCTTACTCCAGCAGTTTTTGCCAACATTGCATGCTCTCGAGTTTGGCCACCCCTTTCAAATCCAGTTTCAAATTCACCTTTTCTTGCTGAAATAACCTGTAAAATAATTTTATTTTTAAATGATTGGATCAATGAAATATTTCTCTAAAAGAAGTATTTAAAGTGTAAAACAAATTAACAAAACAAATTAAGGTATTAAATAAGAAATATGATTTCTTTACTCACTAAAACTGCTAAATCTGCCTGGCATGCACCTCCAATCATATTTGGAACAAAACTTCTATGACCAGGGGCATCAAGTAAAGTGAAATGTTTATTTTCTGTTTCAAAGTAAGCCCTACCAACTTCAACTGTTTTACCTTTATCCCTCTCTTCCTAAAAAAAAAAAAAAAATTCCATATAAAATTAAGTTAATTATTCAACTTATTGTGAAAGGTAAATTCTGTAAAAATTATATAATTAATATTTCTTCAGCAACTCAGATTTATATGTAATTTCCAATAACAATTTTAGTTCATTTAAATTATATTTATGTTTTAAACTTGATATTTTTATACAATATTTAACATGGTCTCAATGAAACAATTAGCATCTTACTGCAATGGGACTTTTGGCATAATAATATTAGTATATAAAATTTAAAAAAAATTAGCAAAATACAAATTTTTATTCAAATTATTCCCTTTTAAAGAATAAAGAGAAAAGTTTTTCATCCAAATTATAAATGAAACAAAAAATTAAAAGTAAGTAATAACAATAAGTATAACATAAACATAAATATCAAATAGAAACCAAATTACAGTACTACTGAAATAATAGAGTTTTGCGTAAAGTTTTTTTTATCGTACAATATTTTTCTTCCTAGCGCACATTCTCATAAGAATAGCCCAGTAATGCAGTATTACAGATACGCATGCGCAATAGGTACAATGTTTCCTATGAGCATGCACACTAGAAAGAAAAAAAAAAAAAAAAAAAAAAAGAAAAAAAAAAAAAATATCCGACAATATATAAAAAAACAATGCAAAAACTCTCTATTATCACAAGCCATGAAATTATAATTCCCAAAAAATATTTTCAATTTTGAGTATAAATTGAATCAAGGAATTTAAATACTGATAAATAATCGTTTTATTCAATTTATTTATTCATTTACAATAAAAACCATAAGATGTCTTAAGGACTTTGCAATAAAATGCGACGATCTAATGAAAAACTAACAAAAAACAGCATACAAATAAAAAAATTACTTTACTACTGTCTAAAAAAGTAAAAACAATTTTCAATTTAAAATTCCTGGGCTTAAGGAATTTCAATTTCTTTTTTAGGTTGTTGACGCTGTCCTTGACATCTGTGTGAAATTTGACATCAAAATATTCATTAGTGTTTGAGTTACGCTTGGCTTTGTGAGAAGCTAAAATCGATTCTGGCGATTTTTAAAATGTCTGAATTAATTGAGCAGAGAACTTGCATTAAATTTTGTTTGCGGAAATGTATAGAATGTTGCAGAAGGAATTTGGTGAGCATTCCTATATCGGAGAGAAATGTTTAGAATTGGTATAAACAGCTCAAATAAGGCAAAGAACACGTTGAAGACAAAGAGCCGCCTGGTCAACCAACCATCAACCGACGAAGCTCACATCCAAAAAATTTAAGATTTTGTGCTTGCAAATCATTGATTTACAATTAGAGACCTTGCTGCTGATGTTGGAATTTGAAAAGGATCGATCAATTCCATTTTAGGCCACAAACACGTCAAAACTCAATTGGCACTGAATGTGCCAGCTCACACTGCATTGATTCTTCGTGACATCTTTGCTAAAAATGAAACCCAAATCATTCCACCCGCACCATATTCACACTGTGCGACTTCTGGCTATTCCTTAAACTCAAAAGACCACCGATTTGAGTCGATTTAAGAGGTTCAATGCGAATCGCTGCACGCTTTGAAGACCATTCCTGCTGATGGCTTTAGTATGCATTGAGGATTGGAAAAAAAACTGGGATAAGCGCATTGTGTCCGGAGGGGATTACTTTGAAGGCGATGAAATAAATTTGGAAGAATAAATAAGAGTTTTTGAAAAATAAAATAATTGGTCTGACTTTTTGGGCACAGTAGTACATTAATTCTTAATTTATAATGCAAGAATAAAAATTTAACTCGGAAAATCTAGGACTAATGAAACTTCCTTACAATATTAAACAATTTTTATTTGAAATATTGAAACTTGTTATGCCAAGTACAAATGGTTTCTAACACAAGTTACATAAAAGTTACAAAATACTTATTTTGTTTTATATGAATATAAATAAAAATTATTGAAACTGCAATAAAAAATAAATGTAACATGAAAAATTGCATATTAAACACTAAAAAAATAAGCAAAACATTAATTTTAGAAATATTAAAAAATTACTTGATTTGTATCTAGTGCCCAAGACAGATACCATGATTCTCTATTTTTTTCTTTTGCTTCACGTTCATATTTTTCTAAAGTACGTTTATCTACCATTCCAGTTAAATATCTAGGTGGAAAAAAATGAAATAATTAATACTCCAAACATACATAAATTAAACATAAAACATTAACATAAAGAATAAACACTTACAGCAATTGACCTCCAATTGTTGACTTGCCTGCATCTTAAATAATAAAATTAAAAAACATATTAAAAAAAAATTAATATCTTAAATCCAAACATATTATCAAATCAAATCCATCCCCATCAAATCAAGTATAGCTAAAAACCTGTTATTTTGAAAATAATTCTTTTGACAATATTGAAGCAGATTTCAGTATATTTTTTGACTAAAAAATTAGGAATAATTGATATACAACTGATTAAGTTAACATTTTATGCTTTAAATTTTATTTAACACTTCCGTCCTTCTAACATTAGAATTTTTTTCAGAAATAAGTCATATTTCTTTATAAATAAGAATGCATTTTTAATCTCAATAATAACAAAAACACTTAAAATTAAAAAAAGCTTTCAATTGCAAATACAAAATATATTTATGTTCCTTATTACATCAAATTTAAGATTTTATTTTTTATTTTTTTTATTTCAGAAAAAATAAAATCAAACAAAATAAAGTAACTGGTAATATAAATTTTCTTTTGTCTCTTAAAATATTACAAGAGACTATTGCATTATATGAATCTGAGACATCTGTAATGTTCATCATTTATCATATTTCCTTATAATTATAAAACGAAAAGGAAACTAACAAAATGGCACAGGAAAGTACACTTTTTATTAAATAAATTGATGCTACTTAAACATTACTCAAAATTAACACTTTAAAATATGAATGCATTTCTTTCATACAATATGCAGTCTATTACTTGTAAAATTTCATTTTAAATCAACATTATTATAAGGGTTAAAACAACTTAGGTAGAAATATAAACAAAACACTAGCTTCACAATTTTAAAATATTTTTTTAAATGAAAACAATTTTGTTCAGTTTTCTGAAATCCTGCATAATATAATGCCTTCATAAAATATTCAATTTATGCTTACCAACATGTCCAATGAAAACTACATTAACATGTTCTTTTCTAACTCCTTCTTCCTCTTCCATGAGTACCTTTTTTTTAGTTTTTGATACTATTTCTACTTCCTCAACTTCAGCAATATCATCATCTTCATCTGCCAGGAGGTTATTTTCTATATCAACATTTTCCCAATCTGAAAAAAGTAAAAATACCAAATTAAAAAATATATATATATAAATAAATAAATATTTAATTTCTTTTGTAAATTTTGATTTTGAATACACATTTTTTTTTTTTTTTTACTTAAGTCTCATAATTGCGCATTAAGCATTATTCTTACGTACAGGTGGTCATCGACTTTCGTACACATTGGTTAATGGAAATGTACACTAATGTTGAATGTTTGAAAATAGAAGGATACAAAAAAAAAAAAAAAAAAATTAAATAACATGCACTAAAAATTATGTTTTAAAATATTTGTTTATCAATATGTGCACATAATGAAGTTAGCAAGACATGTTTAAGTACTTTCAAGAGTTCAATAAGAAGTGTTTAAACTTATCAAGGAAACGAAAAACTCCACTCATGAAAACAGTACCCTTGACTTTATGGGTAAACAGCTAAGTATTTTACAAGCAAAATCATACAGCTGCAAAAGCAGTGATAACTTCTATGTGATCTATTTATTTTTTTTTAATAATTTTTTTTATCTCCAGTATCAAAGTCTAAACAGTACAGTAAGAGAACATCAATTCTAAAAGTACAAATCATTTTTAAGAAAAAAGAAAATCAAAATCTTAAAAGAATTGAAGATGTAAAACTTCCTCCCATTGGTTGCAAGTTTTTAACTTTGTCTTTTATGTCAGAATTGTTGGTAAGTTTAATCCTTTTTATTCACACAAATTATTTCTATCCTTTTTGTTTACATACATGTCCAACCTCATATGTTGAAAGCATAAGATTAATTGTGACTTTGAGCACAAATGCATAATATAGTGTTCATAAATTTTGTTTGCTATTTGGGCTGGCTGTAGATGGTATGACACAGATCAGTGATAGGCGGATATAACTAAGTTAAAAATCGAAGTTATGATTTAAATTTCCTTTTTGTATACAATAAATTGATTTTGTAAAATAAATGAAGCGATTCTTGTTCACTCTGCACCACAGCACTCGGCTAATTTTTCAACACAGATGAACAAATGTTGATTAAAGTGATAAACTGTGACTAGAAGGACAATTCAGTCAATGTAATTTGTTATGGAATTTTCCTCACCTAAAGGCTATTTTAATGAGTTACGAAAATCCCAATTCATAGAACGCTAGTCAATTGCAAGCTCGAGTGGGGAGGAGATTGGCTGACATTCTAAGTGATACTTTAACATTCAATGGAAATCTATTTTAAGAGATCCATGAAGCTTTTGGAAAATTTCTTTTCCTTGCATCTCATTCAGTAACATTTAATCCTAGTTGCTTATTTTAATGTTCTTACTAGGAATTAAGCTACGATTGCTATTTCTCAAAATGGAAAAGAAATGAGAACTACTTCCAGAAAAATGTGAATAAATAATCTTTAACAACTTATGTTCCAAACCTCACTCTCTCGATTGCTAATGAAGAAAAAACAAAATGTAATAGAGGACTGAAGAGAGATAAGGAGACATGAATAAAATAGAAAAAACAATTGTTAAACGTCCTGCCTGATACACCTTCAGAATTAGTGACTTTTAAAAAAGATAAAATTTCTCAAATTTTTCAACTGCTTAATTCTTCTGTGGGTTATGGATGAACTCAAGTGGGCCTTATTTAAATTGATATTGCAGAAAAAGATTGGCAAGTTGAGTTCATATTCAACAATGACATGTGTCAAGAATATCCTATAGTGCACTCTTTTATAGAATATGCTTGCGAGAGAGTTTTCAGTACTTTAAATCATAAAAAAAAAAAAAAAAAAAAAAAAAAAAAAAAAACCAGACTTTTAAAATAAAATTAATTTAATCATGTAAATAACATCATAATGAATAAGATTGAAGGACCTGGTGAAAAAAAAATTGAATTTAATTACACATTTGAGAAATGGGCTGACTTAAAAAGAAAAATTAAAATTCAAAACCCAAATCTTTTGAAAAAATAAGAATATATTTAATATCGTATAAGTACAATTACATTATAAATTTCCTTTTTTCTTAGTCTACACTTTATTTACATTTCAAGTACTTATACAGTCATTTCAGAATAAATTTACATAGTTTTATATTTTTTATCAGTACAGAAGAATTATGGGACAGGTTTGTATGTATTCAAGCACTTTAGGGATGCAATATTCCTTATTATTGTAGCTTTAAGATAATGCTTTCAGTTCCAATACAGTTTTTAAAACTTTGTTAAATAAAAATCAGCAATTGGATATAAGCTACAGTTTGGCATAAAAAAAAAATAATGCCGTAAAATTTTAGGATCACCTAAACAGCTATTTTAATTCAACGAATTAGAAACAAAAGGAACATATTTTATATCAATGCATTAAATATGACGTATAAGGAGAAAACTTGAATCTGGCCTTTGGATACAAAGCCCTTTCTTATTCTATGTTATTTGATATGAGTGACCTTAATAAAAAAATATCAATAATTAATTATCCATATACGTAAAATTACATAGTTTTTGTGTGTTCTAACTTCCTTAGTTAGTGTCAAAAATTCTACACAACACTAGATTTTGCTGCTTTTTCAAAAAATACTTTTGGAAACAGTCAAGCCCAACTAGTTATCTGAGGATCTTTTGTAATTATATTTTCTTATTTCTTCTTAAAGAGCAATTGGATAAATTGAGATAAGCAGCTAACACAAGCATAAACACCAAGGTCAGGTCAAGTGAAGACAGTGATTTTACCGTTGATAAAGCAATAGTTATATGGTAAATATGATTCTTTATTGAGAAAAGTAAACTCAATGCATAAAACCAAAAAGAAATATTTAAAATCCCAATTTATTCATACTTACCAGCAGGTGAATCATCATCCAATACATCTCCCCCTTCTTTATTGTCTACATCCATAGCAAGTGGAGGTGGATCTAACAGGATATGTTAAAAAGTATTAATGAATAGAAATTTAATTATTAAATAAAATCTTTTGTCTTTAAAATAAGTTTAAAAAAATACAGATTAAAAAATATTAAATTTTAATGTAAAGACTTAAAAATAAGATAGCCCACAATGTTTCCAAAATAAAAAAATCATAAAATTATATATTAAATTAATTTTCCAGTTAACAAGCCACCACAGAAAAATTATAACAAACATTATTTCTCTGATAGAATGATGAATTATAGAAAAAATGATCAATTTCAAAAAACTATAATGAACAATGTAGGTCAATGATGAATTATTTTCCCTATGCTTTAAAATTACACAACAGGTTAATTTTAGCTCTTAGAAACGAGAGAAAATATTTCTTAGTACCGTATAGTTAAAAAAAAGTTATAAATTTAAATTGCAATATTCATTTGAAACTTATAATTTTATGTAAATAGTAGGTTACAATTCATTTATAATAAGATCAGACTTTAAAACAAAAAAAAAATTTCTTACATACAAACTGCCTTATTTCCAACTTATTAGATTTCAAATTTAACACAAATCATAGCATTAGTTTTGATGACAAATAATTGTACTAAATCATATAATGATATCAAACTTTGATAACATTCCTAATGCATACTTTCCTTTAAAGATAACAATCCTACTATTTAATATGACAAAACACTTTTGAAATAACTTTTTACGTCCAGTATTAAACCTTTTAACTAAAGTGGAATAGTAACAAGCCGATTTCTCAATAATGTGAAAGAATACAAAATGAGTAAACTTTTTAAAAGCAGGATTCAAACAGATTTTTGTTAATTTATGAAGTCATCGGTAATTTCAGTGAGTAAAATATTTGAATATTGTAAAATAACACTGTAAAAGGATGAACATTGGTATTTTTTTAAATTGGCAACAATAATTTATTAAAATTAAAGAAAGCATTGTTGATGTATGTCAATGTCCGCCGGCTTAAATGACTAAATAGAAACATCATAAATATTTTATAAGCAATACATATTATAAAATGTCAATACCAGGTACAGGCTGTTTTTCATTTTCAGGACTGGGTTCACCATCTACAGGAGGTACAGCTTGAGCTGCTGCTAAAGTTGCAAAAGATGGAACGAATGGCGGTGCATCCACGTTCAGTCCCATAAAATGCTTTGATAAATTATTGCTACTTTCATCAATATTATTTAAAGCCCCGTCAGAATGCTGCTCCCAAGAATCAGGAGTACTCTGATCTTCCGCTTTTTGGTCCATTTTCAACGTTTATTTAACAATGATCAAAAACTATCACTCGAATATACTTCACAATAACGCAATCCAATGCATGCAATCCGCGTGGCCGTCGCAAGAAGAAAACTTCTTATGATTTGGTCGCAGTGCGTTTAAAATAATATTTTTTTCTTTTTTAACATAAATAAGAAAAAGCCTAATGCAAACAAAAATTAAATATTATTTTAAAATTTTTCCTACATCTGAAATAAATATTTATTCTTAATTTTATTGAACGCAATTTTTATTTCTATATTGTAAAAAAGTAATTACTGACATTGAAATCAGAACCTTAACTGAGATCATTATCTTAAACAACTATTTACAACTGCCCATCGTTAGTAAAATTTGTAGTTTTGTATTATTAATAATTTGCGATTTACTTTTTACGAATTTTATGCTCTTTTTTTTAAGCTCAAAAAAACCTTTAAGATGGCACTTTTTTCTGCCAAGCAACTTCTTGATGAATTGATGGGCAGAGATCGGGATTTGGGTTTAGAAGAAAAAAAGAGTGATTTTACTTGGGACGCACCTGATGTAAGTTTTGCGTTTCCCTTTAAAAATTAAACAATTTTTTAAAATTATTATTTTTGAAATAGCTTTTTTACATACGTTTTTATAATACTTGAACTGTGTTTTTTTTAAATTATTTTCTTGGTTTGCATATTGTGAAGTAGTTCTGGTTTGAATAAAGTGTGTATTTTATTTAATAATAATTCCTTTTTAATACCGAAAAATATTGCAATTTTATCAAATTTAAATTAAATAAAATAATTTTTGCCTATTAAACTTAATGGATGTTCAAATTGAATCATCCTTATTTCAAATAGAAAACCTAGTATTAAAAAAATAGTTTCAGTAATCAAAATCCTTCCAAAGAAATGAGTAGATTCACATTATCCTTAAAAAATGAGGAAAAATTACTTTTATGTTCATTTTAATTATTCAGTATTATTTTAATTTATAGCTTTTGTAAAATTATGTTTTAAAATTTGCAAGTGATTGTTGTGCTCCAAAAATTTAATGTTACTCGTTCAGAAATATTATTTTTTCAAAAACTTTGATTCTTTTCATCTGTGAAATAAGTTTAATTAAAATATTTATTAATATAAAATGTGATTAAAATTTATATTAAATTTAAACTGTTTTTTTAAACTGCATGTAAGATGGGTTTCATTAACAAAATTTAAATTGCTCTTTTGCTGGGTAGGGGGAGCAGTTTCATGTTGTTTTAGAAAATCTGGCATATAGTGGAGGATACACTTTTTCGTTAATAATTATGGATTCAAGTAAAAAATTGCCATGTTTGTAAAAAAAAATTATATCATTCACATTTAATAAGATTGTTATATTTTCTTATGCATAGATTACGGATAATTGTGGTATCTCTGACATAGTTCCAAAATTTTCACTGTTTTTTACTATTACTCCATAACTTATTTTATGTATTAATGTTAATAAATTAATCATATCTATTACATTTTATGAAAGTTTTCCTTTTAATTACGGTAACATTTCCTTACTAGTTTATTTAAAAAATTTATATATGCATTTATGAATATATTTTTTAAAATATAATAATTTTTTTAACAAGTGCATTTGTACAAATGGCTGAGAACTTATTAATTTTTATCTAACACAATATTTGCATTTCCTATTCTGGTACAACATTACTATTTAGATACACTGTAAAATTTTTATGAAAATTTACTTATTTTTAGACATAAAATCACAATTTTTGTGACATAGCTTTAATTTTTGGAAACCATTGTAATTTACAATAGTTTCCAAAATAGCTCCTATTTGTAACGATTTGTTTTTTATTATTTCAATTCTAAAACTTAATGAGTTTCAGTTTGACTTTTATAGTTTTTTTTTTATTAAAACTAACAATTTGCTTTCATATATTTATTTTAAATTCTCTTTAATATGATTAAATTATTATGTTGTGTTTGTATTTAGTTATAATTTATATTTTCAGATATGCAAGCATTTTCTAGTTAAATTTTGCCCTAATGATTTATTTGTGAACACAAAGGCTGATTTGGGTGTTTGTCCTAAAATACACGATGAAAGACTTAAAAAGGCGTATGTTTTTCTTTCTCTTAATGTTATAAATTAAATATTTATTTAAGTAAATAAATAATTATTGATAATAAGCAGAAAGAATATATTTTTAAAAAACTTTTATTTGTTGTGTATTTTAATTATTATAACATAAAATCTTATGAATCTAGTAATTTCTATATCTCTGAACACTGAATAAGCTGCATTAAACCTTAATTAATGTTTTCTCAAATTAGAACAAATTTAATATTGCTTTTTAATTATCTGTACATGATTACATGTTAATAATGGTTATTATTGAGGATACTTTTTGGATCAAATTGTTATTAAATTCAAAGTGATTCAATTGAAAATAACAGGATAAAAAATTTGAATATATGAAAAAAAGTTTAATGTATGTGCTTCTTCATTAATATTCGGCATTACAGAAAAGAAAAATGGCTATCAGAGCAAAGGTGTTTTATGTGCTTGAGTTTGAGAAGTGTTTTTTTGTAACAAAGCAAAGTTTTATATGGACTACAGTCAAGATTCTTCAGATACGAAGACCATAGGTACATGCTATGTATAGTATAGAAAATAGATTGCATCTGCTAAAGGAAAAGTTCTGAGAGATGAAGTGTTTGAGAAATACAGGGTGTCAGGATTCTCCTGAGTTTTGTATGCAATTCATGCAAATTAATCTATTGTACTAGCAAGGAGTTGAATGGCACAAACAGTACAGTGTACATGTTCTTAGAACATTTCAACAGAATTTACAGATACTGATGGTGAGAGACAATTAAACATTTTACTTACACTGAGATGATGGAAACAATAGAGAATGAAACATTTGTCACTTGGCATTTTCGATGATGAAGTTATCTTTCATCTTAACAGACAAGTCAACTGGCATAACAATCACATATGGGCAAAAAGAAATCTTATGTTTTATTGAATGTGAACATAAACCATCTTAAGTCGTTTTTGTACAATTTCAAAAACAAAGTTGTATGATTCTTTATTTCTATGCTGAAGCAACAATTATTTGGATGTGTTTTAAATATGGTTTAAGTTGCAACTCGATAAAGATACGGGGGAATGTGTATGAATATGGGCATTTTTCATCAATTGGTCAAACTTTTAATATTGATTTTTTTTTTTTTTTTTTTTTTTTTTTAAATTTCTAAACAGTTTCAGTTCTATTTTTAATTTTTCTACCACAAAATTCTGGTATTTATTTCTTTTCAGTCGTCTAGTGTCTCATTCACACATAACTTTTCATAAAAAATTTCTTTTCTTTTTGCTTATAGTTTTTATATAGAAGTTGGGCTCAAACTTTTTTTTTCAATACCAAAATCTGAGGAAAAAAAAACTTTTGAAACTTCAAGTAATTTTTCAGAATTCTATCTTTGGTAAGGGTTTCAATTATAAAAACACATATAGAAGTAACATTTCTAAAAGACCCATTTTCTAGCCTTTATTTGTCTAAGTTAATTTTCTTAACAATTTTTTATTGTAACAAATGTGTTACAATTGTTTTCTTGATATGCTTTCTGTAGATATGCTTGATTGTTTTCTGATATGCTTATTTCATTTGATTTTTCAAAAATATTTGATAAATTGTAAAATTTTAAGTCATAATTTACTGTGAAAATAAGCAGTAAAATCAAGCTTCAATTCAATTTAAAACTTCTACAATAATGTATGTAAACATACTCTTGAGTGTCATGGTACTTATGCATGCAGCAGTAAAGTTTAATAATCAAAGTTCAAATCTTGGCAAATGGCTTAAAAATAAACAGCCCTTTATGGTTCAGTATTAAAATGAAATAAGGGGTTTTGATAACTTCACAAAACATATAAACATAACATAAAACATATTAAACAGTATTAAAGTCTCCTTACAAGTATTTCTTTATGGATTTATACGAATAATAATATTTTAATTATTGCAGCTCCTATGCAGAAAGGGCCTGTTGGCCAAGTGGCTGCTCCTCTGTACCACAGGTTTCAGGTTTGACATAGATGTTTGTAGTGGTTCAGAATCCACTTTAAACTGTAGGTCCCAGTCTGTTTAACCCTTGTGTGCATAAGATGACCGTAGAGCAACTAACCAAACCTATGCAGAACACTAATATAACTACTGTATTTTAAACTATCAGTTGTAAAAGAATCGATCATAAAAAAAATTTCCCCTCTTGGTATGTTCCCAATGTATTAATTACCAATGGAAGATAGATTTCTTCTTCTATATTTCCTTCATATTCATATCTTACATAAATTAACAAATACAAAATTAGAAATATCACTTATTGTTCAATTAGCAACTTTTATTATTGTTCAATTTCTATTTTAAATTTCATTCTATTTTTTTTATTTTTTTTTTTTACCTTTTATGAATTATTTTAACATTATTAATATAGCAAGAAATGCAAGGTCTTTTATTTTTTTGAAGTTTAATACATTATGTAAGGTCTAAAGAATAGTAAAACAGTTTTGCAATAAAATGTTATAATTCAGGACATGAAATAATCTTAGCTATCTTAAGTGGAAGCATCAGCAAGATGCTTAGATCAAACAATGAAGGTGTAGTGACCAATTGGAGTTTGGGAAGGTGTTTTTTCATTGCCACTAACTCAAACATATAGTATATATACTGCTCTGCTAGTCTGGATTTTACATAAATAGTTTTATCTTTTCACCTGCATGAATTAGTTTTCCTAAAATTTCTGCAATCCCCAAATTTAGTTATATGGCCTTTGCTGTAAGAAATTCTAGTTTTAAAAAATACTTTCACTATAGATGGTACCATTTACTCGACATTTTTTTTATAGGAGGTTCTTTGCCATTTTAGTAATTGTCAAATTTTATTGAGGAAGTACTAAGATCATTTTTTAAATAATTATTGCAGATCTTAAAGGAAAATAAAACTATCATTGCTTCACAAGAAAATTACGTCTATGTGTTTCATTTTTTTTTTTTTTTTTTTTTTTTCCTTTCCTTTTGAGAAAAATTGTTTACTTCGCTTCTGTGAATTCCTACATCAGATAGTTTGACTATCTGTATTTAATAATGTTAATGTTACATAAGGGTTTAAATTTACTTTGATCTCAAAATCTTTAGTTTTGTTACCTTTAAATACTTTTTTGTATTTTATCTCTTTGCCTGTTTGTTTGACCTTGAGCATTGTCTTGTCACATAAATAATAATTGAAAAAATTCAACAGAAATTAGTATCTTCATAAACATATATTTTGTAGTACTTGTATGAATGTATTTTTAATAAAATTTTTTAATTAATAGTAAAATTATAAGTTGCTTTTTTTTTGTACAGATATGAGAAAAGTTCACGCTATCAAAAAATGGGATATGAAGAGGATTTTTTACGTTTTTGTCAAAGTATGCTGTCGGATGTTGAAAAACGCATAAGACGAGCTAGAGCTAGATTAGCTCTCAGTACTAAAGAAGCAAATGTAATTTTTTATTTAATCTTGCTATGAAACACAATAGTATATATGTAATAAATTAGTAATTTAAGTTTTTTTCTAGGTATCACAACCATCTCAGGTTAAAAATAACGATGAACAGATTAATGTTTTAACAGAAAGAATAAATGGACTTCTGGTTCAGGTATAGAACAATCTTATTTGTATTTTGTTATCATTTTTTTATATTTAGGTTTTTTCAGTGTTTCATAATTTATAAGCAGTGATAATACTGTAGTAAATTTTCTTTTCATAAAAAAAAAAAATGCTTTTTTTATTTCAATTTATAGTTGATAATAATTGTTACTAAATTATACAAATCTTATTTTCTTCTGTATGTGTGTGGGCAAATTAAAGTCAAAGAGAGCTAATCTAATCAGAAATATATATAACTTTATTGTTGTTACTTTTACCTACTGTCAGTCAAAAAAGTCATCATATATCCTATTTAACAATAAAACCTGAAATGCTGTAATATTTTTCTTATTGAAATACAAATTACATTCATCTATATGTAACAAAAACACTTCAAATTTGTAAACAAAAAAAATATTCATTTAATAAGAATCATATAACACGAAAATGTATATATACTTCAAGGAAAATGGAAAAATTAACATAGCCTGTTGCAATTGAAAATAATTTAATGTGTAATTTGGCCTTGTGAATCAATGATAGCTCGTAATCTCCTAGGCATTGATAAGACTGTTAACTTAAACATTTGGTATTTCTTCATTTTATTAATTAATTTTATCCTTTTAATTATAAAGTAATGTAAAATAAAATTTTCCAAATTTTTTGTCATTTAATTATTTTAGTAAATGTCCGATATTTTCAAAAATAGAGTTTGGCAACTATGTGTGTGATTTTTTAAGTTAATGAAAAAGTGTGTACAAATTCATTTCAATATGAATATTTAAGATCAGAAAGCATCATTACATGTGTTCATTTACTATCCAGGTTCTTTTTATTCTTTGATGTGTTGTTACCTTACATACATACACACACACATACACATATATATATCTGTGTGTGTGAAAAAAGTTTTTTTTTTTTTTTTTATCAGACTAACATTAAAATTTATGTGCAACAAATCCTACTTTCACATTTTCTTACACACTCTCTAAAAAAAAAATGCTGTGTCCATTTTTTTTTTTTTTTTCCTCTTGTATTTTTACTTTCTTTGTGATTTTAATCCTAATAATATAAAATTAACGTCTATCTGCATCTGCATTACTGTGGATAAGTTAGAAAGGGATTTTCTATAATTGAAAAGTATCTAATATTTTTTTTTAGCCTAGTGATTTTGGAATGTCAAATAAATATATTTTCTTAGAGGTGCTCATTTTTAAATTATCAATGTTTTAGTTGTGATTTCCAGTTAGATAATATTATAAATAATATACATTCCTTCGATTACTTAATAATAATAGTTTAATTATTTAGTTTAGAGATGTTTCCAAAGTTAATGCATATATATATATATATATACCTGCTTCTCTTTTAAAAGAAAATCAATAAATGATTTAATAATATTTTGTATGTATGTTGTGTGCATGCAAATGTTTGATTTCATTCGTTCTTAAAATCTTATAATAATGTATTATTTTTATGGTATGTATATTGTTTATTAGGTTGAAAATTTAGGTTGCGAAGGTAAAGTGGAAGAAGCCCAAGGTATTATGAAATTATGTGAACAACTTAAAGAAGAACGGGAAGGTCTTCGCAAAGCTTCTGAAACTAATCACTGGTATCAGGTATGTATCTTTTTTAAATATCTTTATTTGCAAAATAAGTTGTGTTCATACAATACTTCAATAAACAATTATTAACTAAAAATATTTTAGAGAACTTGGAAGGTTATGTCAAAAATAAAATTAATCCAGTTCAATGAGTGTAGAATTATTGCAAAACCAAATAACTTATACCTGATTATCATTTAAAAATGATTAAAGATTAATCTTTTTTAAAAAGATTTGATATTTCTGAATCCATGATCAGCAAGATGTCCATTGTATTGTCTGAATTTTACTTTCAGCATTTTATTGATTCAGCCATTGTTAGGGTTTTTTGTTTTAATTATTAATAAGTATATTACCCTATAGTTTATTGTAATATATCCTACACTTAAAAAAAATCAAACTTCAAGGAAATATATTTTTTAATTGCATAAAATGTAAATAAACTTTAAAAAAGATTTATAAAAAAAAAATTTTTAATTTGAATTTTATTTGTGTCTTTTTTTATATATACCTTGTAACTTTTTGTATATTATATACAAAATTCAGTGTACATAAATTTTGAATTAGACTGCTGAAATTGCTGCTGCTCAAGAGAAACAAATGGAAGTATGTGAAGTTTGTGGTGCCTTCCTAATTGTTGGTGATGCCCAGCAACGTGTAGATGATCATTTAATGGGAAAACAACATGTAGGCTATGCCAAATTGAAAGAAGCTGTAGAAGAAATACTGGTGAGAATTTTAATTTCTCTTCAGACTTAATGTTCATTGATATGGAATGTTTCTCAATTTGAGTTAAAATGTTTTGCACTTCTTGAAAACATATTTTGAAAATAAATGACATGTCCAACAGTACATACTCTTTTATGTTGATTGTAACAAAAAAAAAAAAAAAAAAAGTTGTATATAATTACAAAGTAAAATAGACTCGATTTGCATGCTATTTCACAGAAGTGCAACATTGTCTATTAAACTTATTATTATATAAGAAGTTTCTTATATTTCATTGGTAGGGCATACCTTTATAGCTGCTGATTAGCTTTTTTAAATTTACCTATTGGTTTCTATAACAAATAACTGCACAGTTTGATTTACTGTTTAATGCTCTAAGCCATCTTCATATTTGGTATGTAATACTTAATTTCTAAAATGGACATATCTAATTTAATATTAATATATATATTAACATTAATTTCATTAATAGTGAGAATATTTAATTTTAAATTTTGTTTCATAAATAGAAAAAAGACACCAAAACATTCAGTTATATAACATACTGTCAAACATATTTCTGTTATTTATATGGGAATATTTATTATTCTTTTGGTTGAAATTGGGCTTCTCTAAATTTTAGACTTGTTAGCATCAAGAATATTACCGTATATTGTGGGACAATCAGATGTTTTTATTTAACAAAAAAATATGAAATTACTAATATGCATAAGCCATAGCTATGTTTTTCCACTTGCTTGTAGCTATTATTTCTGATAATAATAATAAATAATTTTGATAAAAATTATTTGCTCTAAAATTTAATTTACTTTGTAATTATATTTAAATACAGATATTTAATAATTTTAAATATAGAATAAAATTTTAAATTAACAAAAAAACTTTTTCCCTCATATATATTTTATCTCTAATTCTAATAATTATCAAGTTTCTAATAACATTATAAAGATATGCTTCGTTATCTATGTACATTTCATATTTTAAAAAAGTTGGGTGTTTTTTAAAGAATTATTTATGTTGCAGAGCAACAGAGAAAAAGAAAGATCGGATAGGGAAAAACAGAGGGATAAGGAAAGAGAAGAACGGCGTCGTACATCAAAAGATGAAGATCGTAAAAGAGAAGAAAGACGAAAGCGTTCAGATGATGAACGCCGACGTGAATCTGAAAAACGCAGAGATCGG
Source organism: Caerostris darwini (assembly GCA_021605075.1). Lineage (NCBI taxonomy): Eukaryota > Metazoa > Arthropoda > Arachnida > Araneae > Araneidae > Caerostris > Caerostris darwini. The sequence goes on along the minus strand of BPLQ01012350.1, from coordinate 393,805 downwards.
GCTAGGCGACGAAGCCACAGCAGAGAACGAACCCATGGCAGCAGACACTCCCACCGAAGTAGAAGTAAAGACAGAAATTCTCATAGTAAGAGTAAAGATAAAGAAAGGTGAGGAAATAAAATATTCTATTTAAAAATATTTTTTGTAAAATAGCTATCTAAATTGAGTTTTATTTCAAAAATCTTAGTTAGATTTATTTTAATCTTATTTTGTTGAGTAATTTTTTTTATCAGCTGAAGATCTAATTATATATATAAGAAGCAGCTTTATTAACTGGATTGTCATTTGTCAGGTGTGCTTTTATTATTTTTTTTTTGTTCCAAGTTGAATTTGAAAAGTACAAGAATATTTGAAGAAATTAAATTTGTATTAACAAAAAATAAAATTTTATAGATCAAGCAAGCGAACTGGAAGCTCAGAGCGAAAAAAAAATCGCTCACGTTCTCGAGATAGTGGACATCATTCAAGGAGATCAAGATCACGCTCTAGTGAGCATCGAAGAGATAAAGATAGAAAAGATAAACGGGAAAAAGATAAAAATAAAGAACATAAAAAAGCATTTCGTAAGTTCACTTTTCTTAACGTAATTAACACGTAATTTTATATATATATATATATATTCATCTACTAAAAATTAGATTTTCTATTCTTGCAAGAAAAAAAAACTGTTAAACGATTAGGATTAGAAGTGTATTAATTTAGGCATATTTAAAATTTATGGTCAATCGATAAGTTAATATAATTTCATGCAAAATTTGCGAATGATCATAAAGTGGAAGCCCTCATTGGATGCATTTATTCATATTATCCTGAGACTTGTAAAGAAACTTTGAAAAAAAAGTGAGTATCCATTATCCAATTAAAGTATAAAACTTTTTGTTATATATTTTGGCTATTCCTCTCGGAAGTGTTAAACATAAAAAAAAATGTTTAACAATAAATTAAAAAAAACATGAAGTAAAAGTTCTTTTAGATGAAAATCTTAATATATTTTAATTAGTTTTTAAAAAGGTGCTTTGAGCAAAAATATGACGTATAGAGATTTTTATGAAAACTAAATTGGCTATGGATACTTAAAACACCAGTAAAAAAAAATTTGTGAACATTTCCGTTGAAAGATTTCATTTAAGTTTTTAATGTTATTTTAATATAATTATTCATTTGAAATTGATTCTTCTAAATCCTGGTACGTTTTAAGGTTTAATATTGGCAAAATTTTGAATTGCTACATTTCTTAATTTTGATACAACCAGCACAAAACTATTCTAAGAAATGGCTATTGTGCTAATTTTTCAGTGCAAATATTGAAATTAGTCTATTAATTATTTATATAGTATTTATGAAATTTGAAAATAAAATTTTTTTCTTTTATTAAAATTAACTTTTTATAATTGCATCCCATTCTGTTTTCCTCTAAGAAAATAAAGCTGTTGTTATTGTTTTTTTGATGCATTGTACATAATTCTTAATTAAAATTTTATGTTCAAATATAATTTTTTTCCTTGAAATAATTTTACCAAAGTTCAAAACTAATGTATTAAGCAATAGGAAGAGAAATTCTTGTAACCTTCATTGTTTACAATATTTTATTATTTCTGGTGTAGAATTAGCTTTTTTTTTCTGTTAGCCAGGTGAAAACTTCAAGTAATTCATTTTGTAAAAATGGTTTTTTCATAATTTTAAGAAATATGAATTGAAGAAACAAAAATGTGCTTTATTTAACCATATTTAGTAATTTATCACTTGTACCTGAGTGACAGAAAAGTAATTTCATATTTTGAATTTTTAGATGAAAATGGTGAATCTTCTGAACTAATCTCAAGATCTGAAGATCGGGGTAAAGGGCGTCATTCCTCAGGTGATTGACCTCTGATCTAATGTCCATCTTTAGAGGTAAGTAAAATTTGTTCATCATTTGATGACCCCTTAGTGAAGCTGATTTCCTTCATCCTTTCTGTTATGCTTAGGTGTGTGAGAAGAATGGATTCAAAGCAAGAAATTGAATTCAGCGCCTTCATGTTCACTTTTCAGGTATTTGCGTCCTTTAAACGCGAGAAAGGGAAAAAAACTTATAAATCAAAATTAAATCAATAAATAGCCATTTATTCATGGATTTTTTTTAAAATAGAAATAGCAATTAGCATTTCTTTCAGATTGTTAATGTATTAATAGATATTAGATTATATTGTATTAATGAAATTAAAAAGATACTGCAGGTTATTTTAAAAGTCACACAAGCACCACTATTTTTTCAGAAACTCATTTTTTTTTTTTACATAATGAATTGGCAGAAATTGTTACATATTTTATTATATAATTATCCCCCTTCCTTTTCTATACATTCTGAAGTGTTGGAATGCAGACATGCCAGCTGTATCGAATTGTACAGAAAACAATAAAATTTCCATTATTCCATGAAACCTTTGCATTGCTTTATAATATAACAATTTTATTTTTATAAAAATATTTGTATTTAGCTAAGAGTGGAGACAAAAGTATTAGCTTTTTATTTTAAAGTAGAAATGTTGATGCCCTTTCTTATAATCAATCTTTGATTAAAACCACTCCCTTAAAGTATCTTTTCTTTAGGGGTGTGTCCAATATATTTCACATAAGTTAAGCATATACAATCAGTGTGATATTCTATTATCGCTAGTATATTGCAGCATTTACTCCAAGAATAACAGTGCATGTATGAACTTTCAACTCATATCTATTTAGGTGTATAAATAGTAGTTCCTTTTATATCATTGCTCTTTGGAGTCATGATCATACATGACATTTGAACTGAATGTTTATTGACTGTCATGGCTAAATGAAAGCATCAATGCTATAAAGGAGAATATGGCATTTTATGGCAGCTCTTAAGAAAGCAAGTTTCAAATAATTAATAACTATATCTACTATTCTGTTTGTAATATCTAATGTATCAACATTAACATTACGTGTGGTAAAAAAACAAGTGCCAATGTTACGAAAAAGCTCTTGTATCACATTAAAATATGTATTCATTGCATATTAATCCCAATGACATATAATTAGAGTTAAAGCACTATTTAATACTTTTTAAAGGCAAGTTTACACCAAATACAAAAATCTTGCTTCATAGGAAGTTGAATAATTGGAAGCCTGATCTGCTCATTCAAGTTTCCAATTCCATTTTTTAATAGGCAATTTTATGCAAGTCTTTAGTATCTAATAGAAACTTGCCTGTCTATTGTGTGCAACATATTTTTTCTAGCAATTATTTATGCTTTTAGATATTACATCAAAATTTGTTCACACTAGGATAGATTATAGCAATTATCTAAATCGCAGACAGAAAGAATTGCAGAGATATTAAAATGTTCAAAATTTAAGCTAAGCACAGGCATAAGCAATTTTGATAAAAATGAAAAAATTTTTCCTGTTTTAGTCATCTACTAGATTGTCTCTTTGGAAAATAAAATAAAATACAATGATGATGTTCTCACTTCTGAAATTTAGTGGGAAGGCCTCATATGAAAACATTTATGAATTATTCAATGTAGAATTTTAAAAATTTGACATAGCAAATTGCATGGAATTTTATTCTGACAATGTTTTTGTGAGAACTGGAAAATTTTATGGTGTAATACAATTCCTGAAAGGAAAATCCTCGTTGGTTGCATGCCATATAACCAAAGAGTTGGAGTTGGCACATGAAGGATTTTTTGTGGATATTATTTAAAGTAAAGCCACAGGAATTATGCAAAGTAGAAGTGCATAAAATACTAAAGTGTGACACTCAATATAGAGATTGTTAATCATATCTTGGAATAATGGGAGCTTTTAAAGATGTTTCTATTAGGAGAAAAAATGGCAGACTGAAACTTTATTATGTATATGGGAAATTCTGTGGCACATACATATTTTTTTTTTTTTTTTTTTTTTTGCAAAGTGCTCTGTTCCCTTCTCACAAAAGCTAATACTTTATACAGACTAAAGCTCCTCTAAGTCAATTTATTTCTATATATGCAGACTGATTGTCACTGTGTATCAGATTTGCATCTGTTCACAGTTCTACTGCTATTTAATACAAATTTATGAATTTGTTCAAACTACAGTACAAATTATTAGTACAAACTACAAAAAGCAAAAAAATGATTTAATAGATTATAAAACTAGCAATATTTAATGAATACAACTTTCTTAAATTCCGAAAAGAAAAATTTTCATTTATATTCTACATTTTTTTAAAGAAAAAAAGTGTGCATTTATACATATAAAAAATTATCTTAAACATACTAAAGTTAAAGATATTAGAATAAAATCTAAAACAAGGTTTAACTTTATAAAATATCTTTTTAGTAACAATTTTATCAAATATGTCATAGATGCAACAGAATCTGAATTTGCAATGTACTAGATCAATAAATTAAATAAGGAAATTACTAAACTGATAAAGCAGACAAGCTTGGTATAAAATTAACTCTAGTATTAATATTAAAATCTTTTCCCATACAACAATATAGCATGTGAATTAAGTGTACAACACTGTATGGAAAAAACAAAATGAATTTAATGCTAATTCAGGCATAGAAATTTTAAAATCATAAATAATAAAAAAATTTTAAATCTTGATTTGTATTGCTATAAGCAAATTTTTTCTCTGGAAGATCGTGTAAAAATCAAACATTTATAGATTTGCTATATTTTTTCCTGCCATGATATGTGAGATTTAATTTTCTACCTAAATCAGGTAAACAGTTAATTTCTATTTGTTAACATTTATAGTGTTGTCCCAGTTTACAAAATTAAATTTTGTAATTATGATATAATTGTGTTAAAAGTATATATTCGAAACATTAGCAACTAATGTCTAATAGTCTTGGAATAGACATTTCATATAAAAACCCATTTTTTTTTTTCAGTTCTGCTTCAGAAAAATAACTACTTTAAATTCACCCTACTGCTCTTGATAGACTCGCCTATCTGAATGTTGGCATGTCTGCAAATGAAAATGTATATTAGCAATATATAAAATAAATATTAGCATTAAGTTTTGTTTTTATGAAGGAGAATAAGAATATAAATTTTTCTGAAATTCTTATCTCAGTACATTTATGAAGTCAACATAGTCATTAATTTAATAATTGCGTTACATTATAATTGTATGTATTTTTTACTTATGGTAAAGGTAAAAACAAATTTAATATAAAAGTTTTCCGATAAATAGTAAATGACAAGTTTTTTTTTTTACCTCCACCCTTTTGTCAAAATATGTTAAGTTTATTATTATATGCAATTTTTTTTTTAAATCCCTACAAGTGAAAAACAGGAATATTTTGAAATAGACAATATATGAATTTATTTCATATTAACCTGCAGTTATCTTAAAAACTGGGTTAAAGATTTTTTTTTTAATGGTGTTCCAAAGGAATAAGTTTTATTCTCAAATTTGCTTTATATTGCATGTGTAAATTGTTTTTTTTTTTTTTACTGAGTCGCTTTTTAAAATCATCAGAATTTAACGATTCTAAAATTACTCTTCTATAGTATTTAATTTTAACTGTGCTTTTCCCTTGGACACCATTTAAACTTCAATACCTTATCTTGAATGGGGCACATTAACACCACATTTTACTGAAATTCCCCTAACACTTGTAGTTCGTCAGTTTAACAGGTGTATTTCTGTCTAATGGTGCAACCTGCCACCGGAACATCCATTGGTTATACTGTCTACTCTACTTGTTTCAATATCTGGAGCCTTAAATTACAGGTGATTTCTTTTTTTACCAATTGTGGCGAATGGAGAAATGTTTGCTTTAATCTCTTCTGTTCCCAAGATTTCTGTTCATAGTTCACTTTAATTTTGGAGTCTACAAAAAAGGGATGGGATATAATATTTTTTATTTCGTCTGTGAAAACAAGTTATGGAAATTGTGTTAGAAAATATGTGTGAAGTATGTATGTATCTGCAAATATTTTGAATTTAGCTGTGAAGAATAGAAACTGCATTTTTGTTTTCCTTGCATTAAATTAGACTTTGTATTATAAAAAAATATATGGTTATAACAAATTCTGTGGACAAAATTGTCAACCTATATAGTAATATTTTTTGAGGTTTTTTTTTTCCATCATAATTTTATAATTAATTTATATCAGGATCTTGAATCAAGTTTACTTATTTTTAAACTTTCAATAATTATATAAATGGAAGTCATGTGAATTGATTTTACAGTTCCTTAATCAACGTACTACAATGAAATATTTATTAATTGTAGATTTCTTTTTAATTAAATGAAACTCATTTGTGTATGCATATATATTTATTTATTTTGGGAACAGTATTTTGAAAATTTCCTGAATTCAAGTTTAAATTCTTTTGGTAGAAATTAGATATGGAATATTGTATATTTCTGTATAAGCTGAAAATTTTTAGAACTTTTTCTAACTACTTCTCTAACTATGGGTTTCGACACTAAATATAGATCCACTCATTGTAAAGAAAATGTAAGTGCTTTTCTATTAGCCAGGTGCAAGCGATCAATCACTAAATATAGCATGTTTTTATTTTTTATGAAAAAAGTTTTTTTTTTCTTTTAAATGAGCAAGTGGTTTTATATTGCTAGTTTGTTGCTTTGCTGGATGCACATTGTGACGACAGAGTATCAAAATGTTTACCATAAATAATTAGCACATAAAAATAACAATGGAAAAGGAAAATTACTTTAATCTGAATGGATTTAATCTTTTTGGATGTTTTGAATGATGCAAAAATAATATATATATATATCAATCCCTCTCAGGATCAGTTTTATATATCACCAATTTTCAATGCTTTTCATACTAGAATTTATGTCCTTTATATACATTTTTTATTTTTTATTTCAGCTTATGTTCAGAAATATACAATATTTATAGATTGTTAATAGCATCAAATATCTGAAGTGAATATTCATATCACAATATATTTCTTAATTAGATTAGCACAATTTTTCATGCTTTTATACTTTACTTGAACATAAATTAAGAGACCTACATGTTTTGAGAAATAACACATAAATTTATCTGTTACATAACACATAAATCAGCAAAATGACCTTATGTTTCACTTGGAAGGTGTTAAGGTCTAAATAAGGTTATTTTTCTCTATTAGTGAAGTTACATATCTTAATGTAGGATTGATTAGCTGCCAGATGCTATTTGTCGGAGCTTGGCAAGTAACTGAAGTACTTAAGAAGATATCCTGATGGCGTCTATTTATAGAGGTGGGCTCAAATGACACATTTTGTGTATCTCCGCCTCCCCTTATCTTAATTCAATTTCTGGTTTGCCTTGTTTTTACATTACATTGTTCAAAATATGGGAAATTTGTTTTGTTTATAGAAATGTAATAACATTCATTATTTTAAATTAAATATTGTGAGAAATTCCAGTCCTTTCTACTTTAAAAAAAAAAATTCCTTTATCTAAATATTAAAATGTTTTTCAGCCCATCTAACACATTATATATATTAATCAAACATTGGATAATTCTATCTTGCTTCATACATTATAATTATAATATAAATACATGACAGAAAGAATTCAGTTTATGCATGATAGAATTTAAATATTTTCAATCAATTACTTTTGGCAAACCAGAAAATAAAAGTTTTTATACACTTTTAATTGGCTTAGGATGGGTAATTTGAATTCTATTTTACGTAATTAAGATTCCATCTCTTAAAATTATTATTAAAATATGTATTTTGTTTATTTGCAGCATTCTGTGTTTTATTGGAGAAGAAATGGACCATTCTGGCAGGTGAAGTGTTCCATCTACTAATGCGAAAATTAAAATGCTTGTAGTTGTAGTATTTAACATATAATTATGTTATGTTTATGGTGTCATTACTTAGTTCATTATGTAAAAATTGCATTATATATATATTCCATTTTGTTTTCAATAAAACATTCTATGTATTGGACATTTTATTTCTCGCCAATGAATTATAATATGATAAAAACAACCAATTTTAAGACAATGAAAGTTAATTGCTAGAATAAAGCAGTGTTTAAATGAGTCAATCACATTCCAAGGGAAAATTCTCATGTTGGAATGATGTCAAGACGTATGATTTTCCATTAGGGGTTTTTCAAACCTATTTTAGTGAGTTCTAGAATAGGATTCATTTTCGTTAGGATGGGCCTTTATAATTTTTTGTTGCTCACAGACTAATTTTAACTTAATGAGTACACTAATACTCATTACAAACCTTTCGTACGCTATATTATTACAATGTGAATTTTAACCTTATGCAAGAAATGTGAAACTACCAAGATAATTTAATGTATAACTTTTGTACATTCATATTTTACTTCTTCATTAGAATAGTCCTATTTATTAAGCATTTGCATCTGAAAGAAAAAAAAAACATTACATAAATTTTTTAAATAAAGACTCAAATGATTATTGCATTTAAATATAAGGTTCCATGATATTTCCTGCCATGTCAACACACTTAGGTTCTCGGACTACTAAAAATTGTTATATATATATATATATATATTATGTTCCCAATCCTCTTCAATTTATGCCATTAAACAAAAAGCACCACTGCATATCTAATTGTTTTTGCGACATGTATATTGTAGCTGACCTTGGGTTGATCAGGTATACTACTGTGCCCAAAAAGTAAGACTGATTACTTTTTTTTACAAAAACTCTTTTATTTATTCTTCCAAATTTATTTCATCGCCATCAAAGTGCATTGTGTCCAGAGATCACTTATGCCAACTTTTTTTCCAAATCTCAATGCATGCTAAAAAGTCATTGGCAGGGATGGCTTTCAAAGTGAGCAGCTATTCACATTGAATCTCGACTCAAAACGGTGTCCCCGGAATGGTCTTTTGTGTTTAGGGAATAGCCAGAAGTCCCACATCGTGAATACGGTGGTTGTGGAACGATATGGGTTTCATTTTCGCCGAAAAAGTCACGAAGTGAGTTGTGAGCTGGGCATTCAATGTTTTTGGTACCAATTGAGATTTGACGTGTTTGAGGCCACAAATGGAATTGACCGATCCTTTTGAAATTCCAACAGCATTAGCAAGATCTCCAATTGTAAATCGACGGTTTGCAAGCATCAAATCTTTATTTTTTGGATGCGAGTTTCATTGGTTGAGGCGGATGGTCGTCCAAAGGGCTCTTCTTCTGGCTTTCAACTGTTTGTACCACTTCTAAATGTTTCTTTCCGATATAGGAATGCTCGCCGAATGCCTTCTGTAAACAAAATTTAATGCAAGTTCTTCACTGAATTAATTCAGACATTTCAAAAATCACTGGAATCAAATTTTCGCCCCTCACAAAGCCAAGCATAACACAAACACTAATGAATATTTAAACGTCAAATTTCACATAGATGTCAAGGACAGTGCCATCAACCTAAAAAAGAATTTAAATTCCATAAGCTGCAGGAATTGAAAATTGGTCTTACTTTTTGGATACAGTAGTGTAGCAGTATATAGAAATGAATAATTCTCTTTGGCTTCATTGTAATGTTAGTTGATACTTTTCTCATTTTTAAGTTATAAATTATATTCAAAGCTATTTTATTTAGATTTAAATTCTCATTTTGTAAATACATATATTGTAATTTGCAGAATTAAAAGAAACTTAAATATTTCTTTTTCATCATTGTGAGAAAGGGTTAGAAATGATACCTATTTTATATTGACATGTCAGGAACAAATTTGAATTTATATAGTAATAATATTACAGCCTCTGTAAATACTGATTATTAACACAGTAAGATGGCAACTTTTTAATAAAATAACAGCACATGCAATAATATAAATCATAATCTCAAAGATAAATGTTATTTGAAACATTCATGGGGGAAAAAATACATAATACCTAATGTTTTTTTAAATGAAAAAAATTACAAATGTACATCATTGATCACTGGCAAATTTTGAAATATTACACCTTAAAATAATATATTAGTTACGAAAATAAAAAACATGAAAATTTGAAGGCGTGGGAATTTTTTCTTTTTACAAATAAAATAACACATTTTTTACAATTATAAATATTTTATATTAATTCTACAAATTTCAAAAATGTTCACTGAAAAAAACAAATTTAAAGCAGAATTCATATGGAGTCAAACAATTGCATCTCCTTAGCAAAATCCCTATGTTGAACTTAATCACATACAATCTTTATGCTTGCTGTTTATCAAATTAGCATATGAGCCATAATTAGTAACAAAGGGATCTGCTTTATTTACATATTTAATTAATCATGTCAGAATGAAAAATGGGCTGATCATTTTTTTAGATGTATAAAAAATATCTGTACAGCAGTTAATGACACATGATGTTACATTCATGTGTATAAAAAAATATAATTTAATTATGGATTTAACTGAATCTGATATAAAATGTAATAAAAAATGCCTTTATATAGTTTTTAAATAATTTCATCAGATAATAATAACATAATTAAAAAAAGTTACACTATTGTTGAAATAAAATTTGCAATATAATTGAGTAGATAATTTTTACATCCTAAGATTAAGAAAGTAACAAACAGAAAGTGCTGTTATAGATAGTCTATTGATTTAAATAAAGGAACACCAAGCAAAGCATACTAGTTAAGTTAATAATCTATTTCAAGTATCTATAAAGATTTTTGCTCGGACATACCGATTTCCATTCGAATTTTCTTTGTTTTTTCATCTCTCATTTAATAAATAAGGCTAGTTAATTAGTGAAGTTTTATGCCAAACAATTGAATCTTTTTCAATAAAAACAATTTTTTAAAAGTGCAATCAGCTTATCAAAAGTGCAAAATAATATGTTTAAATCAAATAGGTAATAATCTATTTGATCAGACAAAACTAAAATCATCTCTTTCTCATAGGATTTTTGTGTTGAATTCATTTTTAAGCTTGTTAAAGAAGCTTCTATAGTTTCAATCTTAAAAGTTCTTTAGATTTAGTCATTTTTGGCTTATTATCTTTGGAAATTTTACCATTTTTTTGTAGATGCTGCAGCAGAAGACAGGTATCGAATTCATTGTAACTTTGTGGGGCATATTCTTTATAGATAATGTTACAAATTTTTTTGGGAGCAGATTTGGTAAAGTAGAATTAGCAATTAATATATATATATATATTTCTTTTAATTTTCAAATGAAAATTTCTATGCTTTGTTGAAATAGCATTTGATCCTTTTTTTACAGTAATTCGATGAATACAGTGAACACCGTGATCTCATATCCCTTTAGAAATTTCTTTTTCTGTAGCATTAATTAGATAATATTCTAATAGTACACCTTGAGATATAAGTGCTTGGACAATTTTATTAAAATCAAATAATTTTTTATCTAATAAAAAGACCTTCATCTGGGACAATGAGCAAGTCTATCAAAAAATCACCCGTTAAAATTTTTTTTTACTGCTATTAGATCACTATCAACATTTGCAGAACTTTGATGAAATTATTTTCAGAAGAAGGGGGGGACAATAGAACACATTACATTTAACATATATTGTAATACTACAAAAACGATATACCCAATTTTCCTAAAAAATATATTTTCATTTATATATGTGACAGTTCACATATACAAATGACAGTTCAAACAGCATATAGCAAAAAAAAAAAAAAAAAATTCTTATTCCTAAGTTGAAAATTATAATTCTAGAAGACTTTAAAAAAAAATATTTTTTATCTAATTAAACATGCATTTAATAAAAATATTAATGTATTGGCATTTAAATACCTTTTTTGATGTTGTCTTTTCTATAAAATCAGATGACCCTTCATTTAAATATGTAAATAATGCACCTGCTGCAACTCTAGTTTTAATTGAGCTTCATCAACTTCATGGGCCCATTCTACTGTTCCCCAGTTTTGTATCTAAATTAAAGAGTAACAATGAATTTATATTTCACATATGACAAAAAAAAATATTTATGGAAAGTATGTTTCTAGATTATAAATACCTGAAAAATTGTTTCTAATCTAGATAGAGCAACTGCTTCTTTTACATCAATCACATGATTAATTACAGCCAAAGTTAAAATAAGAGACTTCAAATTCTCAGCAGTAAAGTTAATGCCTATTTTAAAAAAAGGAAAAAATTAATTTTAGAATAAATATTTTAATAGTATTTTGAAATTCAACCAAATTTGTGTAAATCATTATCTTCTTTCAGTTAAAATATAAAATTTTTCATAAGTTCATTTGGTTACATATTAAAAAATCAAAAATCACATTTACTAATCTGTTTAACTAAAAGAATATAATTACAAATTAAGGTTTATATCATGAATTTATATTAGAAACCTGTAATTAATTTTTAAATAAGTTATTCTTAAACAGTAATATGCCATATACAAAACAAATTACATTGTTCACAATATTTCTTTCTATTATAATATTTTTTTTTTACATAGTATATAAATTCTTTATGAAAAATAAGTAGCAAGAATTACCAATTAAACACCAATAGTTGTAAGAAAGAAGCTGCCTTTTGATTTTGGCTAAAGTTTCATCAGGAACTGGATTGGTACTTACATCTTCAGAAATATAAATTTTTACTTGATACCTATCAAAGTATATTACTATTTAAATATAACTTATACTTGACTTACTTTATATTTAAGACAATATTTAATAATTTAATTTACCTATTTTCAAACCATTTTAAGAGTGGATCCCATTTTTGTGTTTGTAATTCAGCTAAATTTGGAGGTTCACTGGATCTAAAACTAAATAACGTGTTACAATATGATTTACTAATTTTTAAAAAATAATATATTTTTTTTTAAATCAGAGTAAATTATTAAATAAAAATATTCACATTAAAATGCTCTCTATACACTTAAGCATTAAAACAACATAAATGTAATACAAAAAATAACATTAAAATAAGATTGAAGAATTTAAGATTCTAAAGAATTTTTGATTGAAGAATTTCTTTTAATTTTACTTTTTTTTTTTCAAAAAACATTTTTAGATGGCAGGTTGATAAAATTTATTATTATGAAACTAAAAAAAAAAAAAAAAAAAAAAAAAAAATTTACATAGCAGCCTATAATTTGCATCCGAAAGTTTAAAGCTCTTTAGTGCATAATTCACAGAAAAGATTTTTTCCATGTCTTAACTATTTTATGAATTTTATAGAGCAAATTGAAATTAAAAAATATGTTGAATGTAATGAAAGTATCAAATAATAATGAAATATTATACCATAATGTATCGGAAGCTAGGTATTGTAACATTCCATCAACAATATCATCTGAATTTTGTCGACATGGATTATCAATTGCAGTATTACATAAAGCCGTCTGAGAGAAAAAATAAACAAAAATATTGAAACATGATAAAGCACATAATATTTCATAAGGTATTATTTGATATCTATATAAAATAGCTAAGTAACCAAAATTTGGAAATTTATTAAAAGTTAAAATTAAAAATACATAAAAACTAAATGGATACATTAAAAAAACAGTTTTTAAAAACATTTATATTTAATGCAAATAAAACATTATATCATCAATTTTTGCTATAAATATTTTTAATAAATAATCAAATATATTAGAGGAAAAAAATTGCTGACTGCTGCATCACTACATTATGAAATAAACATACTTACAATATGCATGCTATGTTGTCGAATTATATTTTGTTGCATATCCCATTCTGTAGCAATGGCTGTAGCTAGAGCTTCATTTGGGACTTGTAACAAAGTACCTGAAGGTGTTTTTAACTTCCGTTTATCAAGACATATTTCAAACCTACCTTTAAATAAAATAAATGCATAAAAGAATTAACTATGAGAAAAAAATACCATATAATTATTCAGCAACATTTCAAATTCCCTTACCATCAGATTCAGAAACATGGACATTTCTGTAGAACCTCTTTACTGGAGCTATTAAAAAAAAAGTTCTTAGCAAATAAATAAACATAAGTTTTAAAATAGAAATTATATAGCTTAAATTAAACAAATTTGAAATCATTACACTGGAAAAGTTAATTTGTTAAAGTTGTAATACAGAAAAAACTGCCTATGTTTTGTCCTGATTATTCTGTATAAGGAGCTGTATAATAATTCATTTCAATGTTCAGAATTCATAAATAGATTTATGATGTAACAAAAATATTAGCATGCCCCAAACTCAAGAATATTTATATGAATGTAATTAAACCAATATAATTTAGTGGAGGTATTAATTCAGAAACATTGTACAACAATTTATTAGTAACAAACCACAGATTTTATTTTTAAATAAAAATAAAATCTTTTTTCATTTTTGATTTCTAAAATAGAATCCTATTAAATTTAATAAATACAGAATATAATTGATGTACTAAATAAATAAAAATAACTTTTTTTGAACTTTTCTCTTTTTCTATAACTAAAATTAATTAATAAGAAACAATAAAAATAAATTATATTGAAAAAAATTATCCCTAAAGCTGTTTCTCAGTTGAACCTTTTAAAAAATTGTGTAAATTAATTTAACGTTTAAAATAGTCAGAATGATTAATTAATTATTAGTTGAATTTGTAATAAAAATGAAATATTACATAGAAATAAATGCAAAAAGATTAGCAATATATGTGAAAGCAGCAAATATTTCCTGTTGCATAAATTTTAAACTTCTAAAATGACTTTATTATTTAAAAAACTATTTTCTAAATAATATTGCAAAATTATATGAAATAATATTTTTTAAAAAAAGGACCATAAAAGAGTATTACTATTTCTTTTAGATTCATCAACATGGTTAAAAAATTTCGATTTACATAAAATATAAAATATGATAACTATATAAAGTAACAAACAGCATTTTGACAGACTGTTAAAAAATTGTGAATTCTTGTTATATATCTACAAGTTTGAAAGAAGATTACTGATGAATTATTTATTTGTTATGAGTAATTCCTTTAAAAAAATTGCTATTAAATCAAGCTTTTAATAAATTGTAGTTTGAAATCACTAGTGTCACAGATGTAGATAAAAATATTTAAAATAAATGTTAGTTCTTTTATTCTAATTAAATTATGTAGAAAACTTTGACAAAATATAAAACATACGGGCTATAATCAATATAAGTGAATTTGAATCTACTTTTATAAATACAATAATAAAATTTTAAAATGCAGTCTAAAATTTAAATAATATATTTAATAAATTAATTTAATAATTTATTTTTTTAAGTCTTTTAAAATACAATAAATGTTTTTAAAAAAATAAGTAATGTAAACAATAAAAAAGGCAACAACTGAATATTTACAAATGTATTTTAAAAATAATTTAGTCCTTTAAATTAATATATATATATATATATATATATATACGATAAATTATAATATATATTTTTTCATGTAGAATGAAATAAACATATACATGACAGCCATAGTAAAATTTCAACTAAATTTAGATGATATCCGCACCAAACAACTCGGAATATAGTTTATATTTTTTAGCTAATAAAGGAATATGTTTCAAGTTGAGAAAATGTAATGCTAGATAGCATTTTTATATTAGGTTTCATATATGTTAATGAATCAAAATTCATAACATGAAAAAAAGAAGCAATCGAATTATATATGTATATAGATTTCAATCCTAAACCTTATTGAATCTAAATAGATGGCTATTATGTCTACTACACTTTATCAGAATACAATGCTAGATGAGTTTTTGACTTGCATCCAGTCGTCTGGTGAACAGAAATATCATGGTTTATAATATCTTGAGAGTACACATTCCTTGATAAAGCTATTCTCAAGATGTTATATTTAATTTCTTGTGGGTTTTACCGATTTCCTGAACAACTTGTTTCCCACCCCATTATTGTAGATTTTGTATAAATATTTGTTTTTCTGATCTGCCAATGTAGTTCTACTTGTTCTCCCTTTAATGACTTTCAGTGTTGCTGTTGCAGATTATGTACACTTAGGATTTTGAATAATTTATTTATTTTTTTTAAGAAGTTTGAATGCAAGACATTTCAGGGTTTTAATACTGTGAATGTTAATATGGTTTTGCTATACAATTTGATTGTTTCTAAGAAGTATACAATAATTTGTTTGGGCTGAATACTGCTGCGGTTTTTGCTGGCCAAAATGATCTTGTTTCTAGTTCAATCTTTGATTTTTGTGGGTTTTTTTGTGCATGTGTTCTTTTTATATATATAATAAACATTGCAAAATATTGAAATTAATATTTCATTATCAAAAACGCGCGACTCACATTTAGTTTTAAGTCATAATTTTCTAGAAAATATTATACAATCAGAAATTATATAATTTTAAAAAATCATCTTTCATATGCATATTAAGCAAACAGGGAAGAAAAATAAATATTTCTTTAAATGAGAAAATTCTTACAATCATTTATTTATTTTGTGAATGCATCACTAACAAAAATTTAATAAAATGAGATTTAAATTGTGCGTGAACTTAACACTGTAAAACACACCTGGATAATTTCTGTGCAATGTTCTACATGCAAAATGCTTTGAAGCAACTAAAAGTGAACGAATGGAAGATACGATAGCGGAAGACATTACGAAACCAAATATGAGTACAAGATCATTGAGAGTTTAAAAAGTAAACTTGTTTGTGATTTATGTTAGCTGATGCTGTTTTATCTCAATTTATCCAAATACAGTTAAAATATTAGGGATGAAAGAATTGCAGAAAGATAAAAATTAAATATTTACATAGGAACTACCCTAAAACTCGAAATTCTTGATTTCATTGCCTATGGTGGATCATAAATTCAATTTTAAAAGAAAGGAGTAGTTACATGTACTTTATGGCAGCCAATAAATAAATTAATAAGATGGATAAATATAAAAATGTAAGAAATACACTCATGTCCATAAATTAAGGATAATGAAGTTCAGGCAAAGAAAGAGACAGAAGCAAAACAAATTTGACTTATTTGTAAAGTCAATTTATTAAACAAAAGGTAAAGAGCAAAAAAGATGCTATATGTTTGACATAATTAATAAAAATTGCGATTTTTACTCCCTGGAGCAAATTTCAAAAAGAACCTATTTACAAAAAAACAGTATAACATGGTTGGTATGATGGTTAATATGGAGTATGTCTCCCGGACGATGCAATACAGGCCTTACAACGCCTAGGCATGCTGAGTATCAAATTATCAATCTGATCTTGAGGAATATTACACCACTCATCAAGCAATGCCCTCCGAAGTTCTGGTTGACAGGTGGAAGGGGGGTTGACGGGCTGCAATTCGTCGGGAAAGCATATCCCACACATGCTCTATTGGATTCAAGTACGGTGAGTATACTGGCCAATCCATACGGGTGATATCCTCCAATTGAAGGCATTCGTCTACAATGTTTGCACGGTGAGGACGGGCGTTGTCATCCATAAACAGAAATTCAGCACCCATGGCGCCCCGAAACAAACGTACATGTTGTTCTAGAATGACATCCCGATAGATGTGGCCTATCATCGTTACACTCTAAACATGCAGGTCAGTTCTGGAACCAAGAATAATTCCTCCCCAAACGAGCCATCCTGCACCACCGTAACGGTGTCGTTCAATGATGTTCTCTTGGTGGTAACGGGTACCTGGCGCTCTCCATATGAAAGTTCGTCGAGAATCAGACTGCAAACTAAACCTGGACTCGTCGGAAAACATCACAGAAGACCACTGTCGCGGTGTCCACAATGCATGCTCTCTACTGCAGGTTAATCACAGGCGACAGTGAGTTGCGGTAAGTGGAACACATCTGACAGGCCTACGAGCATATAGACCAATTTTCCCTAAGCGTCTGTACACGGTCTGCTTTGAAACTGTCGTACCGGTAGCTGAAGAGAGCTAACGAGACAGGTCTGATGCTGTGCTCCGTCTGTTTCTTTTGGCAGTAACTGCTAAATACCGGTCCTCATTCGGCGTTGTAACTCGGGGGCGACCTGTGCTGTAACATCTACTCACATTACCATCATCTTGGAATCGTTGCCAAAGCCTGGAGATGACACTCTGGGCGATTCCAAATTCCTCGGACACTTCCAGCTGGGTACGTCCACATTCCAGTAGTCCGATAATTCTACCAGGTTAAAAAATCATCCAAATGCTTCCTTTGTGCCATAACTATACGGTTATTGCACTGAAAGGCTTTTAAAGCGCTTGTGAACAATTTTACTTCTTTGCCACCATGCCACCATTCCTTATATACTCCTCTCTTACACTCTCGTCATTGTGACGTACTATCCGCGCCATCTGGTGGTTTCCTGTAAATTGCATATTCTTCTTCAAGATGTGTGTGATAATTCTACAGGTGAAATTTTAATTTTAGAGTTCAATTTCTGTGTGATTCTGAATTATCCTTAATTTATGGACATGAGTGTAGATAAAACAATAGATCAAATAGACAATAATATTTTAATAGTGGAATGGTGATAAGACAATATGAAGTACAACTAGTACTAGAAATAAAAATGAATAAAAATTAATAATTCCCAGAAAGAAAAAACTGGTTACCCCATATTTTACAGGTTTAGGAGACTTTTCGAAGAAATCGAAGTATCATTGCGGTTTTATAAGATGCATCCTCAGATATATCAAATATTCAAGTGTAAGAAAGAACGTCATTTTCAAAAGCGCTTTGTAGTTTGTTTCTTGGTTCTACATATTTTTCTCATTGAAACAAAATGTGTTCAACAGTTTCTGCAGTTTTGCAGATTCAGCATAATGGAAATGGAAGTCAGGTCAAAATCTGTGGAGCTTAGAATTAGAACGATATGTCTTTGTGTGAAACCTGGATAGAAGAATATCTTTTTTTCGATAAGTAGGAAGAAGTCTATGAGAATGTTTAATACTATCCAAATACCTGAGTTTCTGAGCATATTTGACACTATCCCCTGTTCTGTTGCTCTTACCTGTGTTTTCTTTTTTTGTTGAAATGCGAGATCTTCCTGAGATATCCCATAAATTATTATTATATCTGCTGCAGATTTTGCGAGAGAACCTGTCAGTTCATTCTCTGTAATACCAACATGCCCTAGGGGCCAAATAAATTCGATGAATAAATTCAATTGCAAATATCTTTAAGTTTATTGCCAAGGAATTGGATGATACGATTGGAATGAATATTACAATTCTGTAATGCCTGTAGTACTACAAGACTGTCTGTAAGAATAATATATATATGAGATGAAAGAATATAAGTTGAAAGGATTAAATGGAGTGCAAGAGCTTCTGCTGAAAATACTGTTGTAATTTGTAATCTGTCTTGATAAAGACTTTTGAAAAGGAATTGATGACTGCTATTGAATGTTTAAGTTATGTCTTAGTTATCAGAAAGAAAGGAACTTAAGGCTCATTCCCACCGAGGCGTGAAGCGCTGAAGATTCACGAGGCAGGCAGGAAAATATTTTCGACCCCTTCACAGCGAAACTTCAAAAATAGCATTACGCCCAGTGAAGTTCCGCTTCAAGTTGAAAGTTGGTCAACTCGACATATTGGACATATCGACTTGGATTTTCATAAAGTGTTTTCGGTAAAATCGCAAAGGTCATTGGAATTTGGCGTCAAAACGTTTTTCAGCAAAGTGCTCCAAATGAGGGATGCGATCCTAAGTAAAGAGAATTGCAACCCTACCGCGATAGCTCGAATTTGAATTAAAAAAAAAAAAAAATGCTGAAATTTTTAGTAAGTTTAATGAAAAAAATTAAGAAAAATTACTAAAATTTAAGGAAATTTTAGGGAAAATATACTTAGCCTGGGATGCTGGAATATGATTAGACAGCATTGTTCATATCAACATTGGATTGTATACCACCCAGAATAATGTTCTATTTCATAATGACATCCATGCATATTTCTCTTCCAATCAGTCACTGTATTCAGCTCACATTCAATCTCATATCCGCAATCGAATGGCTACGGGATAGATCATACGTAATTCTCATAATATCATACAAACTATGAGATAATATAGAGATCGTACTATTTTTGATTGAGTGAACCACAAATTTTGACGAATAGATCTCTAGATTTTGGGCTCCACCATTAAAATTCGCTCTGCATCTCCACATATCAGAGTTTTCTTTCATAACAGTTAGAATCATTTCCACAAATAGGACTCACTACATCCTTAGCAATCAAACCTTCTAACATACACCATTCAATAATTTTCAAAATACCTTGACATTCCAAATCCCCGTAGAAATGCATATTGAAGCACCCTTTCTTAAATAATAAGAACGCCTGGAATCTTTATTACCAAAATAAAATTCTTCTATACCAGACATCACTAATCGAAAGACTTTGGCACATACGAAAAAAACAACAACTGCAGCCGCACGAATTGGTAACGAACGTAAATGAATAGTTCAACATTTCTAGAATATTTCAGTAATTGAATTAAACCATGTAATTAATCTTGGCCAATCATGCATTAGGAGATACTTTGGTTACCACATTTGGCGGATTTCGCTTACTTGGCTGCCAAAAAAGTCGCCAAATCCCGACTGTTCCTATTTTGCGATTTGGCCTTTTTTTGAACTTATGTTCAATAAATGCTTATATTTTCAATTCAAAATACTGTGCAGCATTATTTCGTTAATATTTCCTTTCTGCATTAAATCTAATCTGTAATAAGTAATTTCGGCACACGTATAAGTCTTAAATTATCTCTAAACTAACTCTGAAAACTTTCTGAATCTTTTTTAGATTGCTTGATAGTATTATGAATTTGCAGCAACAGTTGAAAAAGTGAATCTCTGCTGATAGGAATTTGGAGGCAATAATGATTGTCGCTTAAATTGGGTGGTATTCTTGACTTGAATTTGTAATTTATACTCGCCACTTTATACTGTTTTATCTCGATTTATCCAATTGGAGTTTAATAATGAATGTGAAGGGGGGAAAAATCTTGCAAACTCATTTGGATGATAGTGTTGTGTGTTTGCCACTTACGACACCTTTCACAAGACTACTATTGACAAACAATTAAAACTACTGAAAATAATCTACGATACTACTGAAAAATCTCATCGAAGGTTGGTATCTCTGTTTAAGAAATATTCTGACTTGATTCAAATATTTCTATTTAAATAAACAGAATTTTATAATACATAATTAAGCCAAAACAAAGTTAACTATAATACTGCTGAGTATCTTCTGATCTTCTGGACATATTATAGCTCTGCCTAAATAATACAAACCTTACTATGAATAATGAACAATGTATAAAATTCAATGTTACTTTCTCCATCAAATGTCGTTGTTGAGATACGTTAAAAATACAGATAATTACAGGTCTTTCCTCTTTTTTTGTTTTGTGTGTGTCAAACTTCATTGTAACTACAAAAGTCCTTGTTTTAAGTTATTAAGCCCACAAATATTTATTTCTTCTTTTTTTGTTATTACTGAATTACAACTAAATTATAGTTCAAGAATCCGCGACACTATCATGAAGTTATTTTGATTTTATCTTTATTCACTAACTGGTTATTGAGATATTCGATAGCATAGTACCCCATCTTTATATCGTATATGATGGGAGACAAAGAAAAAATATTTACATATTTTTACAGAATTCTAAACAGATTTCACTGAGATTCGCCTTCTCCAAGGGTGAAGAAAACGATAGACGATCAGGAAACCATGAAAATAAATAATGGTTCTAACGGGAAAACTCCAATAAATTAGTTTTGATCATTTTTGAAACATAAATGAAAATCGAAGTAAATACACATTTTATTCGTAATAGCAAATAACAAAGTGAATAAACTAAAATTGCTGTTGATTAAAAAATTTCGCGAGATTTTATCGTTAAATAAATTAATAGTTTAAAAAAACTAAAAAACACGCTTTTAGAGTTAATCTATCTAAAAAGTAAAAAATAATTGTTAACATAAGAGTAAAATGACTGACGAGAAAATGAATGTCACTGTTCTAAAAGCGTGGGGTGCTTTGTATGACATTTTTAAACTAACTCTGCATTTCGGAATGAAGATAGTGAAAAATTATAACGATTGATATCGAGCACCCCACGCTTTTAGAACAGTGACATTCATTTTCTCGTCAGTCATTTTATTCTTATGTTAACAATTATTTTTTACTTTTTAGTTTGATTAACTCTAAAAGCGTGTTTTTTAAGTTTTTTTAAATTATAATTTAGGAAATTTAGGAAAAACATCTCCTGCTTGAGAACAATTAAAGCAGAAGATCGAAAAAGCTAAAGCTATCGGTACAATTAAGAGTCCGTTGACGATGCCCAAAAATAAAAAGGTTAAAGTTAAAATGAGAATTTTAAGATAAAAGTAAAATAAAACAAAAGGAATTAAGATTAAACAAAATAATTATACAAAATAGGGTTTGATCAGTTGACTGACTCGCCAGTAGATGGCGCCATCAGTCCCAAAATTGAGTCCAAAGAGTGAGTTACATACATACAAACATACATACATACAAACATACAGGTGAAGCTAATAAAAGCGTATTAAAAAGGATATTATTCATATTTTCTGTTAAACAAACAATATGTATAAAAGAAGTTTCTTCTATAATTTCAGAAAAATTTTCAATATTAGAAAATGAAGCGAAGCTCATGTCAGAAATAATAAAGGCAAGAAAGATAGAGTGAGTCAGAGGTATAGAAAGGTAGATACAGAGAATAAACAATTTTAAAACACGTACTAGATGCAAATGGCGAATAAGTAAATAGAGACACATTTATAAATTCTTATTTTAAATGAATTCGTTCTTTTTTGAAAATTGATGAATATACGTTTGGCTATCAGAACTGACGTGAATTATATCTGCTAAGTATCAACAAATTGAAAGTTGTTTGTGAAAATATATTCTTTGAATAAGATTATCAGAAGTGGGGATGAAAGGTCATTTTGAATGTCTCACTTCGATAGTATCGTAAAATTCTTTATCATTTATTGTATCACCTGCTAAGATACAAGTGCCACAAAGAAATCAGTCCAGGAATTAGAACGAATATGTCAAACAGCGGATTTTGTTATCTTTCAAGAGATCCACCTGATATTGAGGTAATTTTTGTCTCTAATTTATTATCTTGAGGTAATTTGTTAAATCTAAACAAATTTAAAAATTATTTAAAAAATTAAATTCAAAATTTATATTATGTAAGTAATTTTTTATATATATTTTTTGTTGATGATCTAAATTTTTGTTTTATAACTGTTTTAAAACACTGAAATATTTATTTTTGAAATAAATAATGTTTACAACTTATTTAACGGAAATAAGAAGTATTATTTTATACTACATGAAAAAATCCAACCTCTCCCGCCTAAAAATTCTGCTACATGTAAACATTCTTTTTTTATAAATGTATTTTCAAAACCTATCCGCTTGGAATGTGTTTTTGCATAAATACAATTTAATAGCTTTGAGAATATATATATCTTAAGTGATCGGTTTAGTGACTTGTATAGCATTTATAAAATTAATAAACCACATAGTTTTTGGGTCGAATTCTTTTTCACGAATGTAAGAACTTTTTTTTTTTTTTTTTTTCTGTAAGAATTTTTTTTTCTTGTACACAAATGTAAGAACTTTTTTAGATTTTTCAAATTCAGATTAAAAGGAGAATTATTTTACTTCAGGATTTCTGTCTGAATAATTAGAAAAAAGATTTAGAATATTTTCCCTTTTCAATTTTAATAAAAAAATGAAAGCAAAAATAATCCTTAGTTTGTTTTGTTTGATTTGATTTGATAACGAACTACTAGGTATTTCTCAACTAAACAATTATTGCTAATTTTTGCACGATACATTTTAAATGTATGATTAGAACAGTGTATGTGTTTATTCTTTAACTCGTTCATAATGTCAGTTAGTGAATTCTTTAGTTCAATTCTGAATAATTGTTTATTGAGGAAATGGTGTACAGTGAATAACAACAGCTGAATGACGAGGAAAACCTGGGCAATTTAAATAAATGGAGCATTTCCAGATGGCTTCATCTGGTATTTATTATCGACAATTCTTTTTTTCTTAATATTTGAATAAAAGTTATGTTCAAGGACGGCCTTTAGCGTTAATGGCACATCATTTTCCATGTCAAAATTCTTCGTTAAGTTCTTATGAGCTAAAAACGTGGAGGCAAAACTTTTCAAAAGCTGAATATAATTTTATTATTTTAATCTTTAAAATCTGTTAACTAAGTTAAAAACGATGACGTAAAATAATGTAAAAACTGAGGTTAGTAATTAGAATAAGCTATTTTTTTATATTACTTTTAATGAATTCTGAAATATAAAACTTTTAAATAAATTTTAGTAGTTTAATTTTTGACAGAAATTTAAATACTTTATTGTTAGAATAGAAACTATAAATTTTGTATGAATTTCTAAATTATAAATTTTATATGGCATAATATATTTTATTATTATATATTTTATGTGGCATAAGTATACACTTATTTTTTTATAAATTATATACTTTATCTAGTAGTAAGACCTTTGCAAGTTAAAAGTTATGAAATAAATAAAATTGATAGCTTAGTGCCATTGAAGTATTAGCTTTATTAAGTCTTGAAATAGCTAATATAGGGTGCCATAAAAATGTCGTTATTCTTTTAAAAATTGATTAACAAAGACCAATGTATATTCACGCATATTTTTTTTTTTTTTTTTTTTTTTTTTGTATTTAATATTACATAATAGCCACATTTTGTTTCCACATTATGGACCGAATCACATTATGATTATGACCAAACATTAGGTCCGTCATTCAACAGCTTATTAATGGAAACTGGCAGCCTATGGGATTCTTCTCTATGTGTCATACACCAACCCAACAGATTTATTCCACATACGATCTAGAATTCTTGGCTGCTTATTCTTCCATCAAACATTTCCGATATTTATTGAAGTGCCATGAATTCACCCTATTTACTGATTGCAACTCATTCGCGTTCGTTTTTCATCAAAAGGGGGAAAAAACATCTCTTAGTTTACAGTGGACATACAGCATATACCAGGAAAGGATAACATTATTGTTGATGCCTTGTCGAAACTTGATGAATTGTAGACCACAAATTGGTTACGAAACGATTGCCATAGCACGTGAGTCAGATATGGAACTAAAAAAAAACCGCCATCTATAAAAAAAAAAAAAAAGACTCGGTAAATAGGTCTAAATACTCCATAAAATGAAAAAACTCTAATATTTGAAGCCGAACAGCCAGCATCTCATTATAAATCAATGTTTCAGCGAAATATGTGGACATTATCAGTTCCTTGCCAACAGTCTTTTGCTTACTTATAGTCAACAGCTATTCGGTTTGGCTTGAAGCAACTCCTATACTAGACATCATAGCCCAAATAGTCACTGATGGATGAAGAAGAAAAGGATTTCTCACTTTGGATGGCCTATAATAATCACGACTGATTAGGGAACCCATTTTGAATCATATCTATTTTTGGAATTATCCAAATTAATGGGATGCAAAAGATAACGTATATTGGCTTATCATCCACAATTAAATCTTGTATTTAACGTTGGCATCGCAAAATGAGGGGCGCCCATTATGTGGCATGAAAATCAAGGTTGGGTTAAAATCCCTTCTGATCATTCTACTTGAATTACGCACAACTTCAAGCACCAATTTTCATTCCATACCAGCTAGCTTCTTTATGATGGAAACACCTGTTTATCATGTGAATTCTTCGAAATAAATCTAACGAGTCCCAATCTGAATTTGTTAAAGTCTTAAAGGAAAAATTTCAAGAGCAAAAACGTGTTAAATTTACAAACCAACCGTTCAAGTCAAAAACCATTTATATTTTAAGACTTAAAAAGTTGATCACATATTTTTGTTAAGAACAGACAGCGTTCGCCAAAGACTTCAACTACCCTATCCAGGACCACATGAAGTTTCAAAAAGAACTGACAAAATAAAAACAAAATCAACATCAAAATAAAGTATAAAGAAATCAATGTTTCAATCGATAGAGTAAAGCCACAATTTTCCAATGCCAATTCAATTTGTAAAGTCACCACACATACAACACTACCGACATGGATACATCAGTTGGTCACGCCAGAATGGACTTTGAATCTATGACAATCCCAGTTAAAAATCCATAGAAAATTTCATCAACTTGATTGAAAAAGTCTTCTCAGCCTTCTTTGTCTTCGGATATCAGATTTACATATTCCAAAAGCTTCCGGCAAAGTTCCAACCCGGGGGGGATCTCCTACCTGCACTGAATCTATTGGTAAAATTTTTTGGCTTATATAATAATTATGTCTATCCCCGGCTAGAAAATGGAGCTTTGTTCAGGTTTCGCAGGTTGGGTTCAAACTGAGCTTAACTCAAAAACTCAAAGCGCTGTCTAGGAGACCGTTTCGTCCCATATCACAAAATAATAATAATAATAATAATAATAATAATAATAATGATAATAAAAAATAAAGAAAAATTAGGAATTCTATTCGTTAGAATTGAATGAAGCTTCGAAAACATTAATCTAAAAGTGTTTCACAAATTATTTAAAAAATAAAAACAAACAGGCTTATTTTCTGACTAAAAAATATATATGAAAATTGAAAAAAAAAAAAAAAAAAAAAATCATAGTATCTGAGTACATTGCGTAATCAACTTTAATTTGGAGTGTGCTCACTTTTAGCTGATATACAGATACGACAGCAATATTCCATGTTTATTAGCTTAGTTGGTAGTAAAGCTCATTGCTGTGTCAAACTAGGTCAAAGACCCTGAGGGGTTGTAAGTTAAGTGCAGCAATATTATTTAGAATATCTCAAACTTTCTTAATCTGCTTCATAAATACCCCCAATAGTTTTGGTATGAAGGTAATTAACCACCAACCAAGTTTTGTATGGCCTAGCATTATTATATCTTAGGATGAAGGAATCTTACGAAACTGCACCTACATAAGGATAAACAATTGGAAGAAGAATGTCGTGTCTATATAATTCAGCAGTAATGTGCCGCTTAGGACGATAAACAGATTGGTGCATCCATACAAAGAAATATCTGCTCTCACACATTCATTGAATCCTGCAAATCTGTCTATTTCATTGATATGACTAGGATACACAATTTGGTAAACACACATTTGGATACAGTTTCAGCGTGGTGTGCGAAATACACACAATGTTGAATATCTTGAATATAGCTTTTCTTCGTGAAGCCTTCTGCTCACAGTGAATCTAGATGCTACACGTCTAGTGGTTGATACTAGCAAATATTTCAGGTGGCTTGGTACAGGTGTTCGGTGCCTCCTTGCAGTTATCTGAAAATAGCGGTCATCTGTTGCACTTGTATAGATTTTCCCAGATTTTATTGTGTAAAAGTGTTCTGAGGAAAATGCAATTCCCATGGTATTAATTACATTACATTAGCTTGCCTTTAACTATCTTTCTACATAGGATTGACTAAGGCATTCTTCTATTCACCCAGTGACTCGCCATCATAACTTCAAATAAATGATATCCAGTACTCATATCTCTTTGGAACTCGGTGCCACAGGTTTCGGGTTCCAGTTGCAGGGTGACATGTTTATAGTGGTTCGGAATCCACTTTAAACAACAGATCCCGTTTAATATGACTGTAGAGCGTTGGGCGTAGGGCTGATAACCTACTCCGTAAAAAGAAAACATTTCCTGTTTCGAAATCTGTCAGTAGGCAGTCGACATAGGCTCAACATGGGGCTGTTGCTCCAATAAAGAAGACGAAGAAGAAGCACTCATATTTAACACATGATAATGTCAAATTTTCATTGCACAATTTTTACTTACAGGAACTACAGGCACTTGTAAAGCTTGTTTTCTGCCACATGTCTTATGAGGGTTAATGGAAACAGATCCATTAATTTACTTAACTAGTTCTGATGAGCATTATTTTTAACACACAGTGCGTCATTTTTTTTAAAACTTTATTTAATTTTGACCAAGTCATTGCATTTTTTTTTCTTATTTTTCCTTAATTTTAGGTAACTAGGGTTTTTTTTAAAAGTATTATTATTAGACATTTCATGGTTTTAAGATATTCTGAATTAACTATTGATTAAAAAAAGTTTTTTTTGAAGAATTATGTTTTTAATAATTTGTTGGTAAATAAATAAATTTTCTTTATCAGCAGCCTTTTTTATAAATAATTTTTTGTATCACAACTGCAGCATTTAACCTACTTCAGTGAAATCTTATCTAAAGCAAGTATCTCACTTTTATGATAATGTTTTATTGAACAAGTGAATTACACAATACAAACTCGGGATTACGTACGGTAAGCAAAAGCGAGAAAAAGACACTTAATCAATGTTCACTAACTGGGAAAGTTATTTATTTGTATTTGTATGTGATTCGAAATTTTTATGGTAAAGTTTAAAAACGTTTTCTATGCTGTTAATGTTGTGTAACAATTTTTTTTTAGACACAATTACGAATGCACAAATTGTGGAATATTTGGAATTACGGAATGCACAATAGAAAAAAAAAATGACTTAACCTAGAAGATCGCTAACAATGATCGATTTCGGTCTTTTAGCTTATATAAAATATCGGCTTCGTATGTGCCAATTCTTAAACATCACATTAAGTGTTGTTTTTGTTTTGGAATATCTGACATTTTGATTTATGGTCATACGCCAAATAATTCTTCAGACGTTTTACGTTAGGTTGAAAGAATGTTTTGCGCACGATGGTTATGAGAACTGGAGGCAAATTGGACATAAAGTTAAAATCATTAAAAGGCGATTTTTGCTTCTGTAATTTCTTGGATTATTCTTTGTGTCTTTAAGTATTGTTAAATCTCCTACCGGTGACTTTTGGAACTATTTATTTATTTATTATTATTATTATTATTTTTTTTTTTTTTGTGGTATCTACCTTCTCATGTTTTTATTAGATTTGCTATTATATGTGTCATTCTGGTTACTGATCGAAATACAGATGGGTCTGATCAGATTAATTATGGTAATATACAAAAAATATTTAGTGATAAAGATAGTTGATACAAATTTCTTGAGAGTATTTGAGCACAAGAAGAGGATTAAATTAATAAAATTTATTTAACAACTTCCATTTCTCTAGAAATCTTTTCATCCTCCCGTATTGACAGCCAAGAGGAAATTATTACATTGCATTCATTGTCGTTAAATATTACTTAAATAAACTTAGGAATCAAAAATTTGTATTTTTCGTAACATTTCGATCTCATTAAGTTTCCAGGTTGAATATTAGTTTAGACGAAAGTAAAGTTTCCAAAACTATAAAAATAATGAGACAAAACTATACTACATACTGATCTTTTATTTTCATTAATTTTTTCTAATATTTTATCTTAAAGTCGATGAAAGTAAAAACAAAAGGCATTACAAATTTTTTTTTCTATTACTTTGGCAACAACCGTTTTTGCATGATTTTTCAGTATTTATTTGTAATAATGGAATTGGCGCTTTCGAAGACTTGGCCAATTCGGGTGTGCGATGTGTCGCCAAATGTTATAAACAGACACAAAGACGATATTTTTGAAATGGTAATCTTTTCTGATCTAATTAAATTTGTTTCGAATACTTCCATTTAAAAAAAGCTTTCTGCATGGATTTAAATAATTTCATATTAAATACTTTCTATTTGCTGTGCTAATATCTCTTAAAAAATTTTGGGAAAAAATAAAGTTTGACAAATGAATAGACTGAAAAGTCAAAACGTTATTACAAGAAAAATTATATTTTTTTTACAAGAGAAAAGAAAACTTTTTTGAGTGAAACAACTGTAACTAATTAATGAAAAAGAGAATCTGTTTTTTCTGGAATTACAGCGCAATTATTTTTATTAATTAGCTATGCTATTAATTAATTTTATTTCTAGAATTCATCAAGATTGTAAAATAGTAATTAACATTCTGATATGAAAATAAATTAACAAACAATAAAATTGTTTTGAAAAATAATGTTTTATTTTCTTTTAGCAATGCAAATTGAATTACTTCAATAAAAATGTAAATATCATTATTAACAAAACGAACTAATTATCAAACAGCGAACTAATTAAATTTTATTTTATGAAAACCCCCTTTTTTTTTGTTAAAGAGAACATGATTAAAATTTTCATTATATTATAGTCATAGCATATTCATTCTAATTAATATTTAATTTCTGTAAAAATGATTGTATTTAGAAGTAAAATTTGATCAAAGACTTCAAATATTCATTTGGTTTTTATTTGATTGTGATTTATTATCTCAAGTTTTGTTAAACATATTTATTTAAATGGAAAAAAAAAATAATAATAACAGAATCTTAATAATATTATATATTGGAAATCATATATATTTTTAAAATGAGTTTGCATTTTTTTTTAAGGTTATATGAATTGATTAAAAACACTTTTAAGTCCTTTAAATAAATTTGCACGGTATTTTCTGTCGGTTAAAGTAATTTATTTTATTACAATAAATAATAGATTTTCTCTCCCTTATATCTTAGAAAACCGTTATGGGATTGTAATAATTCGTCTTCAATATCATAAATTCCCTAAATAATACTATAATTTTATCCAAGGATCCTCAATTTTTTTCACCAATAATCTGTTAACACTATTTTTAAAAATATAATAGCGTTAATTTGGAAAATAAATAAAAAAAATACTGAACATTTTCTGCCGTATTTTTTTACGTTAACTCAACTAATGGCACCAAGTAGTTTTTTTTTTAGCCCGGTGCCATCTGGTGGCGGGAAAATCTGATGGCAATAAAAAATAAAGGTTTTAATTATTGAAAACTAATTAAAAAATAATGAATACAAAATTTTGGTTTTTTTTTTTTTTTTTTTTTTACGAAATACTAACTTCAAAGAAAGGAAAATAAGTTTTAAGTTTTATATTTTGTAACTTAAGCTTGAATATACACATATTTTTCTCCATTTTTAAATATACAGATAAATTTTGAAATTGTCTTTTATTTCTACTTGCAGAATCTTTTGTCGTTAAATCCCAGAGTTTACAGTAGAGCAAGTGTGGTTCCAAGTGCACAGACGAAAGTCAACAAGAAGCACTGGAAAAGAAATCCGGATAAAAAAAGTGGAGTAAGTTAATTTTTTTAACTGATCATATTCATTAAAATGAATTTTATAAAGAGAATAACTATTTACACTTTTTATACTTTAGCAACTGTTTTTTAAACGATTTCTTTCTTTTACAACTAATTAATAAATTTCTATCATAAATATATAAGAAAAAATATTCTTACTTATAATAAAAATGTAATCTTTTTTTTTAAATTTACAAAATAAAAATATTGAGATGAAATTTTGAAATTTTCTTCAGCATAGATGAAACAAGATGACTACTAACTTTTTCAAAAAACTTTGTCCACATAAACTGAAGCATATTTTGAATTTTTGAAGTCACAATAAATACTAGAATTCTAGTTAACATTTTTATAAAACAAACAGTTTCATTACTTTTGGAATATTCCCAACTGAGTGGCCAGTCGACAAAGACCATTTTTTGCTTCAAGTTAGTATCCCAAATGTATTATAACTAATTCAAATGATATATCAGCTAAGAGGCTAATTTTTATGGTAAATATACGGTTCATCGAAAGATTGATTAGAGGGTTGCGTAATAATTGCAAGGGTTAAATTATTGGAATGACACTTAAGCTACGGGACCTAGTTTCTATGGACGTCCTACTGTTCTATCGATAACGCAGGCCAACCGAGAAATAACTTTTTTCATAATATAGGCTTTTCTTCACATTTTTTTTATATACTGTATTCAAAAAGGACCATCAAATCCTCACAGGACGTAATGTTTTCTCTCAAATAGCATCTTTATTTTATGCAGGTACATATCGAAAATTAAAAAAAAAAAAATCCAGATTCCAGACAGCCTGCATAAATAAAAGTTTTTTTAAGAGTATTTAACATTATTACCAATGACTTTCGGACATGGGCAGATACAAATAACACGATCAAGGATGCAGAAATTTTCCTGATGGCGCCACTGTTAGTTAATAGGCTGCCATATGAGTAATTTTCTTCCCATTGTGTTTTTTATTTACTTTTTGCTCATTTAAATAGTGAGTTGTGGTTGTGTTAACAGTCTAGATAGTTTTTTCTATATTTGTAACGAGTTTACTATGAGAAACACCAAAGGAACATAACGAAATTTGTGTACTTTGTCTGCTTCGGGATAAAACTTGGAGTTCAACAAAAGTCTTGAGAGTCACATTTATGTTATGCTTGCTTAGAAGGTTTTAAAAAATGTTCACAAAGTAAAAAAAATCTAAGTTTCTATCGAAAGGAGTATCCTACAGTATGTGAAGATGTTCTTGTCATGTACAAAAATATTAAACATGCGAAATTGATCCACATTTAAGAAATGTTACTCTCATTACAGTATATAAAATTGTGTCTCACGAAGTAATTTGTAAAATGAATTTTTTTTTTAATAGCAGTGAGAAGAGTTCTTTCATTTGCCAGGCATAATATGAGTCGGCAAAGATGAAAGAAGGATATTTGTTGGCTTTGACTTAAGAAAACTGATGTAAGAACTCACTTCGAAACTGTATTATACTCAAACGAAAAAGATGCATTTAAAGTTGATTTTAAATTTTCTGGAAATCAGAAAGGCACTAATTACAAAAATATAGTTCAAATTATGCTGTTAAAGCTCGGGTATAGTACTTATCTGAAGATTAATTTTTTTTTATATTTCCATTTTAATTTCCACCAACTATATTATTATAACTGGAAAAAAAAATACTAAAGTTATCGAGAGGATATTTATGATGGAAGATTACTCCTCGTCCTTCTATCGAGAAAGTCCGGAACAACACTACACCCGACCTTTATCTATAAAAATTAAAGAAAATACAAAACTTTGGATTATTATTTGAAAAGACAATAGCTATTCCTCTATCATAATATTATTCTCATCATCATAATGCTGAAAAAATATGAATTGTAGCTACATTTTTACTTTCCTTTCATATACACCTTTCACTCTACAGTACTGGATTTTAGCGTTAAAAAGTCAAAAATTAATGAAGTTTTCAGAAAAAATAGTTGAAGTAGCAAAAAAAGCAATTGAATAATTGGAATGAGCACCCTAAAAGTATAAATGTGAGAAAAGTTTTATCTTTTTAAATATTTTTTTTGATTGTGCTGTGTAATTACGCTGGAGATGACAATCGGTTAGAGGTAAAGAAAGAGAAGTAGAATTGGTCACCCAGTGTGAAACTTCTACATATTTATACCATAATTATAAATAACATATTAATTAAACGTTGAAAGTTTTGTATTATTTTTTTCATTATTATTATTATTATTATTTTTTGTAGGCTTGCCGTCCTTTAAAAAATGATTTTGATGATATAAAACATACTACATTAAGTGAAAGAGCAGCACTTAGAGAAGCAGCAAGGTAAAAAAATCAGCGTTTTTGTCTTTTCTGTTTAATATTTAAAACATAAAAGTTTCTTGACATATTATAACATTTAGTCCCTTGAACTTATAATTCTGAACAAGTTGTTTTGCCATTTTGGTTATTTTCTGAAAAATTGTAAAATTAAACTAAATAAATACACGATAATAGCTTGCATCAAATTAGGTCACTTTTCTGCACTTTTCATAAAATTACTATGTCATAAACGTAAATTGTTTTTATTTCTGTACTCTGTAATTTCAATAATTACAGACCTTATATGCAAAATAAAATTCGAAGAGGAAGCTGAGCATATATGCTAAAATGGATTAGTTATCTAAATTTCACGACCCCCATTTACATTAGTAATCATAAATAAAACATTTTTTAATTAAAACCTATGAGTCCTCAGATTACAAATAATATTTTTAAAAACGAACAAAAATATCGATTAAAAGTTCTGATCTACAAGTTTTTCAGTAAAAAATTATAACAAGGAATTATTAAAGTTTTTTTTAAAGTAAATATATATATATCTATATAGATATATATATATAAATAAATTTATCTGGATCATCAAATAAATATATATATATATTTTTACTAATAATTTCACTTCATTATCAAATGTAAAAGTTTTACATATCATAATATACTATTTTTTTATTTCAATATGCCAGTAATTTGATTCAATAACTTCAAATCCCCACTGAAATTGCAAAAATACTTGAAAAGCAAAAGTAATTTTAGAATGTTAAAAAAAGTATAAACCCAGTCACAGGCGTGCAAAAGAGAAAAATATTAGAACAAAAATAATTTATTTGCATCTTAGAAGGAAATATTATAATTACCTTCTATTCTTTACTAATAAAATTATCTTTTTAGGTGTTTGAAATGCGCTGATGCTCCCTGTCAAAAAGGATGCCCTACACAAATTGACATCAAGACATTTATTAGCTGCATTGCTACAAAAGTAATGAATTTTTTTTTTCGTGTTAAAAGTGACTTAAATACAAGATTTGTAATTTGTAGAAATGATAAAAAAAAATTCTACATTCTTTTCTATAGGGAAAAAAATCTGATAGAAATATGTATAATATATACATAAAACGATAATACGGAATGTGTTTAAACGATTCTTGAGAAATTTTCTAATATTTCTGCAAATAAAATATTTTGAGATTGAGACACATTTGCAATTATATACATTAAAAATGTCAAAAATTATCATTTTGTAACACAATAGTGCTAATTACCCACTGTTTTAAAATGAATGAAATACATTCTTAAAAACTATTATTGAAATATCTTAATGTATTCATGTCTTAATGTATCGAAATATCTTAATATTATCAATATCGAAATATCTTAATCTTATCAATATCGAAATATTTTAATCTTATCAATACGAAATATCTTAATCTTATCAATACGAAATATCTTAATCTTATCAATACGAAATATCTTAATCTTATCAATACGAAATATCTTAATGTATACACGTATCTAAAATGCCTATAACATATTCAAAACATGTTTTTTACCTATATCATGACATAAGTCTTGAATTCGTAAGTTTTGTATTTAATAAAATTTCAATTTACATTTTAAACACAATTTTTAACGTTGTTGAGATAATAATATGGTGCAACAAAATAAAGTTCCCTACTCATTTGTCTGTTCCAGTAAAAGCGTATTAGGTTCGGCTTTGTTAAGAAGAAAAATCAGTTTTATTTTTTTTCTCCAAATTCAAAAGCAAATTCTGAAACATAGTTGATGACACGAGTCACTTTATTAATAAAGTGACTTATTTTGTATCACTTTATTAAGTCACTTTATTATCATTTTATAATTTAAATATTAATTCAATGTTTATATTTTCAATGCCGAAAACTTGACCCTGAGGTGAATTGCCACAAATGCGGAAGATTTATACATAGAAGATCTAGCCAAAGACTAGCCCTCTTGCGCTCGTTGCCACATGTTTCGGATCCCAGTGGTATCATGGATGTTTGTAGTGGTTCGGAGTCGACGTTAAGCGGTAATCTTGGTCTAATATGACTATAGAGCGTTGAAAGTAGAGTGACCATTCTACTCCGTAAAAAGAAAACATGTCCTGTCTCAAAATCTGCTAGTAGGCAGACGGCTTTGGTCCACCATGGGGCTGTTGCAGCAATGAAGAAGAAGAAGATCCTGCCAAACGATGTAGTTTTTATGGTAGATTCAACTAAACGATATAGTTTTTACTATAGATCTAGCCAAACTTTGAAGCAAGCTGCTGAAGAACATGCTTATCAATTTAAGTAGTTATACACTGAAGGGACAAAAGTCATGGGATAGCAATATGCAAATTTTCAGATGGCAGTAGCAACGCGTAGAACAGGTATAAATGCGCAGTGCTTTCGCAGAACTTTCATTTCTGTTCAAGTTATTCACGTGAAGAGGTTTTGACGTGATGATGACCGCACGACGGGAATTAACAGACTTTGAACGCGGAATGTTAGTTGGAGCTAGACGCATGGGTCATGCCATTTCGGAAATCG
Organism: Caerostris darwini; assembly: GCA_021605075.1. Classification (NCBI taxonomy): domain Eukaryota; kingdom Metazoa; phylum Arthropoda; class Arachnida; order Araneae; family Araneidae; genus Caerostris; species Caerostris darwini. The sequence goes on along the minus strand of BPLQ01012350.1, from coordinate 357,868 downwards.
TTAGGGAATTCAACATTCCCAGATCCACTGTGTCAAGAGTGTGCCGATAGTATGAAATTTCAGGCATAACATCCCACCATGGATAGCGCAGTGGTCGACCGCCTGCACTTAACGACCGAGACCGGCGACGTCTGCAAAGAGTCGTAAATTCTAACAGACAAGCAACACTGCGTCAAATAACCGCAGAAATCAATGTGGGACGTACAAGGGACTTGTCTGTTAGAACTGTGAGGAGAAATTTGGCTTTCTTGGGCTATTCCAGCAGAAGACCGACTCGAGTGCCTTTACTGACAGAACGACATCGCTTGCAGCGACTCTCGTGGGCACGTGAGCATATCGGTTGGTCCCTAGATGAATGGAAAACCGTGGCCTGGTCCGATGAGTCACGATTTCAGTTGGTAAGAGCTGATGGTAGGGTTCGAGTGTGGCGCAGACCCCACGAAGCCATAGAGCCAAACTGTCAGCAAGGCACTGTTCAAGCTGGTGGTAGCTCCTTAATGGTGTGGGCTGTTTTTTCATGGCATGGACTTGGTCCTCTGGTGCGACTGGACCGAACATTGACTGGAAATGCTTATGTTCAGCTACTTGGAGATCACTTGCAGCCATTCATGGACTTCAAGTACCCAAACAACGATGGGATTTTTATGGATGACAATGCGCCATGTCACCGGGCCACAACTGTTCGCGATTGGTTTGAAGAACATTCTGGACAATTCCAACGAATGATCTGGCCACCTAGATCGCCCGGCATGAATCCCATCGAGCATTTATGGGACATCATCGAGAGGTCTGTTCGTGCCCAAAATCCTGCACCATCAACGCTTTCACAATTATGGACGTCTATCGAGACAGCATGGCTCAATATTCCTGCAGATGACTTCCAACGACTTGTTGAGTCCATGCCACGTCGAGTTGCTGCACTTCGCCGGGCGAAAGGAGGGCCGACACGCTATTAAGAGGTATCCCATGACTTTTGTCACTTCAGTGTATACCAGTTCAAATTAACACCATAGTTTTCCAAAGAATCATTAAGCAACTTCAACCATGACTGCCTAACTGCCGTGATTGTCATGGCAATTAGAGAATTCATAACAATATGAGCTATGAATGGACATAATACTTCTGCTGTAAGGAGGAAATCACTTTTAAGTAATTATGCAAAGATGAATATAAATAAAAAAAAAGCGTTGCAAAGAAAACTATTAAGCTTTTTTTAAATACATTTTTGAAAGTTTTTTTCCCTCTTTAATATGCAATAAAAGCTTACCTAGATAGGCATAAATATTAATACTACAAAAAAAATAGGTTCAGGATGCAATAATATTGTATTAAATCCTACGTTACGTGTATCTTGCACGTTTAAGTATGCGTTTAAAAGAAGCAAAATATTAATAAAAACAATTGGTTTAGTGCATACGTGTTTTTTAATCACTAAGCTTTGATGGTTTATGAGGTTATTGTGTTTTATTCAAGCTTACAAATGAATTGTCTTATTAAAAAATCTCGAATTAATAAGCATAGTCTAAATTAATATTTTTCTTTTGTTTAGAATTACTATGGTGCTGCAAAGATTATACTTTCAGACAATCCTGCTGGATTATCTTGTGGAATGGTTTGTCCCACAAGTGACCTTTGTGTGGGTGGATGCAACTTATACGCGAGTGAAGAAGGACCTATCAATATTGGAGGTTTACAGCAATTCGCAATTGAAGTGAGTTCCTTATTGATTATATTTGTCATAGATTATAAACAATAGTGAATGCTTGGAGATGTTTACATGCCACTTTCTGTGTGAACCGATGATTAAATAAACACATTTAATTATTGATGCTATTCTTACTTGTAATATGTATATATATATATATATATTTAAATATCATAGCTTTCTGAATTACAAATATTCATTGAAAGCGATTTGATTTTCCATAAGAATATTTCTTTTCATAATAAACGCATGTTGTGTTTCCTTTATTTTAGATTGTGAAATTTTAAAATGCACCTTGCACATAAGAACCCCCTCTAAAAACATACACAAAAAAAGCATTACTCTAACTTCAATATAACTTAAAAAACAATTGAGTGGTCAAGACGACTTTCATGACATTTCATTGTAAGAGTCTGCAGAGGTCTTGATCATTAATTCTATGGTATAAAATTTTTTTTACAAAAAAAAAATGTAACATAAAAGAAAATATTCCTTTTTTTTAAAAAAAAAATTATATTATGTAACATAATTTTTAGAAATTTACAAGATTTGCATTCATTATATCATGTAAAATGTGATTACCCTTCTCTCAGAAATATAGGCATGAATATAAATATACTTTTGAAACCAACTTCTACGAAAGTTAATAAAAATTATATTCTTTACACAAGATTAGTTGCCAACCTTTATGAATTGCTTATTTTGTCTATGACAGGCATTCCTAAAGTATGGGCCGCCATAAAATATTTCGGTTAAATGGAAAACTTAGTAAATAACGAGATAATGATGCAATAAACTTAATCAACGATGTGATTTTTAAACAGGTACCTATGAAATTTTAGAAAAGAGATTATTGCGATTAGTACAAAGAATATACAATTCAGTAACAAGGTGATTTGAATGCCAAAATGAGGAACAAGATGTCATGTGTGTGTGGACAAGTTTAATGCTTACTCTAGACTACAGTAAAAAAGATAAAAGTGAATGACTATAGTAAAACGAAGGATAAAAAGCGCTATTAAAGATATTTTCTGAATATTTAAGGAATTCTTACGAGCAACATGGCTATTTGGGGCGCTTAACGTGCAGTAGAATGATTAGCAAGTTTAAGGAGGGACGTTGTTTGGCAAACGTAGTCCAAAAATTAACAAAAGGGCCGTTTAATAACCAGCGACAAACACGGGTATAACTTTAAGAAAGGTTGGTGGTGATAAGCAAGAAAAGCAACACCAACAGATGATAGATATATCCTCCGTCAAACCAAAAGAGACAACCAGAAAGCAATATTGTTCTACACCTGCGTTCGGCAATGGAACAACAAGCGTCGCACTTCATTGCGTCTATATGCCTTCATAAAGACGACCACTTCACTGCTAGACGACATACTCGCTGTTCATTATTGACCACTTCTCATCGGCGACACCATTAAGACTGATGAAAAGAATAGCAATGGAATTACATCCTTTTTACAAATGAAACTTGTTACAGTGTCAATGCCAGTTGATATGGAGAGAGATAAGGATACATTTTAATTCCTCTAATATCCGGGCAATGACCATTACGGTGGTCCTGGCGTGCTGGTCTAGGAAGGCCTTATGATGAACTGGTGGACTGAATCCCAAATTTTTGTCAGAGGTATTGTTACCGGAGAGTGCTGTTGTTGGCAAGTGCGTATGTTTCGAGTGCCCTGATTTAGCTGGTTGAGATGTTTTAACAATACAAAGGCCAATTCAAGGTACCATGGGTGTAGACTTCGTTTTTATGAGTGATAATAGAGAGTTTTTGCATACCGTATTTTGGACGTCCGTTATTTTTTTCTCTCTAGCGCGCATGCTCATAGGAAATTGCGCATGCGTAACTGTAATAATGTTTCCTATGAGCATGCGCGCTGGGGAGAAAAAAATAATGGACGTCCAAAATACGGTATGCAAAAAATTCTCTAATGTCAGAGCACATTGGATTCGTGGTGTCTAGGATTTTCTGTGAATTGGCTCTAGAGTGGATTAGCACTCTCACTTTAACAACTATTGGATAACCTGGTACAGAGTATAGAAAGACGGTGCCAAGAAACTATTGAATTTAAGGAAAGTCATATTTTTACTAAGGGCATCTGCTTATTGTTCTCCTTCTTGGGAAGACGAGCATTTGTTCCAATGCTACTCTTACGGTTAAGCATTTTGTAATTTATTTATTTTAACTTATTTTTGAATGGTGATTTTAGAAATTTAATAAAAATAAAACTTAAACCAAAACCTGATAATTCAATGACACATATATTCATTTTAATAAACTCTTTGTGTTTAGACCTTCATGCAGATGAAACTTCCTCAAATAGGAGACCCAACTTTATTCAATGGAAATGATCTCCCAGAAAGCTTTCGATCCAAGATAGCAATTATTGGCTGTGGACCGGCAGGAATAAGCTGTGCCACCTTCTTAGGAAGATTAGGATACACAGACATAACAGTTTTTGAAAAGGAAGAATACGAAGGTGGTTTAAGGTAGGAAATTTATTCCAAAAATTCTATTTAGTTGATTCAACTTTATCTTTAATAAGACCAATAATAGATTGTTAATTTTTTACATTATTAAATTTTATTTTATTAGTAACTTATCATAACCTAAAGATGCGTGTATAGTAAGGAATCAAGTCTAAGAGTCCCAGTCAATCAGAAGTATATTGCCCTGTCTGATTGCCTGATTGCATTCCGTTTAAATCTGAAAAAAAATTCCTCAGTGCCCCCTTTCCTGAAAAAAAAAATTACTCAGTGATATTCTAAAAGCATAGGGTTGACAACGCTATCCCGTAAAAAAACCCATCTACAGTCTAGAAATCTGCCAAATTTTCATGGCCTTGACTACTTTCAATTTTGTATATTTTCTCTGAAATCTATAAATGTTTTGCAACTTTTCTTTCACGTGCATTTTTATACATAATATACATATTTTTCCTCTTTGAGAAAGTAGCTGCGAATCAGTTTTGCACAAAAACGAAATTGAAGTTTTTAAACAGGTCATAATTCAGAGATTAAATTTAAAATGGCAGTTCTTCTTACAAGATATATGTTTCTAAATCACGCAAAGCATCTAGTTAAAATAAAACTTTATTATTTTTTTTAAAGTTTTATTTAAGTTATTATTAAGTTTTATTATTTTTTTAAAGTAAATATTAAATAATTTTACGAGTAACCTGTATATCGGCCCAGCAGATTACAATTTTATATATATATATATTTTAAGACTTATTAACAATCTAAACAAATGTAAGAAATAAAAAATGCATTTCTCATGAAAATAACAAATAAAATGATTTGGAGGCGCCGGGTATCGATCCCGGTACCTCTCGCATGCTAAGCGAGCGCTCTACCATCTGAGCTACACCCCCGACGCCGATCTACTAGATAATTAGCCTATTTCAGATGCATGGAGAATGGGCCAGGAGCGCAGGTGTTGCCGCTATTGTAAAGTTACAAATAAAAAAAACCAGTAGCAATAAACAATTGCAAATCAATTGATTATGAATTTAGATAATTATTTTAATAAATGTGTTTACTTTTGCATACATATTTTTAGTAGACGTATTTGAATCGTCGACGATTAATTTTTCTAAACTTTTTTTTTCTCTTGCTTCTGTAGGATTTTCTTATCTTATCTTTCGTTAATTTTAATTTTATTTTTTAACTTTTGTTTTCTTTAAATTATTTATTTAATTAAATGAAAGTAAAATCACTTAATTTTGTCATAATTAATTATTAATATTATTAAAATTATTTAAATAAAACTATTGTTTCATTTAATTAAATGACATTATTTCTTTTAATGTTATTTATTGGACGGAGGCCAAGTATTCACCCCCCCCCCTTTTGTTGGTTCCATTGTCCCCCAAGAGACAAGTGGTTTAATTTCATATACACTACAGGCCATTAAAATTGCTACACCAAGAAAGCGACATGCTACAGACGTGAAATTTAAACGACAGGAAGAAGGTGCTGTGATATGCAGATGATTAGTTTTTCATTCAGACAAAACAGGCACCGGTAACGACACCTACAATGTGTTTAAATGAGGAAATTGTTCAGCCGGTTTCTCATACACAAATTGGATTTGAACGTTGTTGCCTGGTGAAAAGTTGTTGTGATGCTTCGTGTAAGAAGCAGAAATGCGTACCAGCACGTCTCTGACTTCGATAAAAAGTCGAATTGTAGCTTACCGAGATTGTGCTTTAACTTATCGCAATATTGCTGCTCACGTCGGTCGAGATCCAATGCCTGTTAGTAGAATATGGAATTGATAGGTTCAGGACGGCTTTACGGAACGCCGTGCTGGATCTCAACGGCCCCCTATCACTAGCAGCCGTGAAGACAGGCATGTTACCCGCACAGCCTTAATGGATTGTGCAGCCACACCATTAGCCCTGAGTCAAGAATCGGGATTATTTGCAAGACAACAAGTGTCTGCACGAACAGTTCGACTACGTTTGCAGCAGCATGAACTCTCTGCTCGGAGACCAAGGCTGCGGCTATCCTTGATGCTGCATCACAGACAGGAGCATCTTCAATGATGAATCAACGACGAACCTGGGCGTACGAAGGGCGAGACGTCATTTTTTCAGATGAATCCAGGTTCTGTTTACAGCATCAAGATGGCGTATCATTGTACGGGCCTTCCTTGATACGGAAAATGTTCGGCTGTTACCCTGGCCTGCAAATTCACCAGATCTCTTGCGAATAGATAAGATTTTTCCTCTATTGAAAAGATTGTTATGTATGTAAGGATAACGGAATTTTGAATTTTATTTTTATATTCCGTTTTTCAGATTCTGTGACAAGAATTATCATGGGAATTTTTTCAGATACGTTATTGATTCCTCAAGTCTGAATTTAAAGATTAATGGTAAATTCGTCAAATGAATACAATTAAATAATTCTCTAATTATTACATAAATACTTACAGCTGATTCTTATCCTGTTGCAACAGCGATAAGTTGAGTCTGTAATGAACCTATATCTCAATTCATATTATCTGAAAAAAAAAAAAGAAAAGGATATTAAAAAACAAATAACTAAAAAAATTAAATATATGTTCGGTTATATATATTGGTTAGTCCTCAATTTACAGCGTAATTTCACATCATTGTCTTCAATGTAAGAAGAAGACATTTTATGCTGGTTAATTTGACTGATTTCCTTTTAAAATTTTCATATTTTAGGCTGTTTAACTTAAAATTATTATAAAATAAGTAAGTATGCAGTATTTGCGATGTATAAGTATTTATATATCGTAAATACTGCATAGATAAATAAATATAGAATATAAAATTGAGAAAGAAACGTTTAACAAAACTGACATTAAGTAGATATTAAAAAATGATACTTTAATTTTAATCGTTAATTCTTTTAAATATTAGTTAATATCAAAATAAACGAAACATGATTTTTAATTAAAGGTATGTTAAATTATTGTCTTACTCAGAATTTTTCTTCTATAATTTCTTTGTTTTCGTCATTTATCAAGCCTCGTTCAGATAGTTAACTCCTTTTATATATCAATAATATAGAGCACTATTTTCGAAATTCTCTGGTTTCTTTACCAATTTATTTTTAATTTTTTAATTATTTATTTTTTCTACAATAATTTAGTCTATCTTAAAAATCAAAGACTTTATTGAAGTACAATAACGATTCTTTCTCAAATTGAGTAAGAATTTTTTTTAGCTATGCCATTATTCTTTTCTCACGTACTTAAGTAAATGAATATTGTATTTCTCTATCCTGTTAATTCAAATAAAATTATATTACACTTAACTGATTTGATAGCTACCTTTTCTTCAGTCACAAGACTGTAAATCTTACAGATTGGACAAAATTTGGTTCTAGAAAATTAAGAGTAATTACATCTTAAAATATTTTCATTTGTATGCTTTGTACATTTTTAGTTCATCTGAAATACCTCAATACCGCCTTCCTCTGGATGTCGTCCGTTTCGAAGTGGATCTGATGACAGATTTGGGTGTTAAGGTAAAATACCATTGACAAAAAGTATTTTTGTTCTATAAACTGAATGTGGTGAATTTTTTATATTGAATTAATCTTATTTAACAATATTACAGATCGAATTCAAACGCTCCTTTGGAGATGATTTCAATTTGATGTCTCTAAGGGATTCATACAAAGCTGTATTTATTGGAATTGGTAAGAGTATTGAGCTGATGCTGCAGACCAGGGGTCTCCAAACTACGGCCCGCGGGCCAAATCCGGCCCGCCAGTGCCATCAATCCGGCCCACAACAGCGAATAGCTTATTGTTGGTGTAATAAGTAGGATAAAAAAATACAGAATGATAATAACTCGGTTTTATTGACTTGCTAGGTAAAGCTTAATGACAAGCATAATACACAGAAAATTTAACTTAAGCATAACAACTAACTGGAAATTATAGATAATGGCAGAAAAATTAAAATGGTTTTGGCCCTTGGCACTTACTGGAGTAAACAGTATGGCCCTAAGGCTGGAAAGTTTGGAGACCCTTGTGCTAGACGATAATTATAATATGAACATATGATTTTAAAAAATAATTAAAATACATTACATACAATAATAAAAATTGAGATTTACTTATCAATTTATTTTATTTTTGTTTCTATACGTACAATGTTCTTCAAAAGTTAAGGTACAGCTTGTTTCTTGAAGCTTACCATAAAAAATATCAAAATAAAATTAAAAAATAGTTTATAAGAACGACAATAATTAATTTTATTAAAAACTTATAACATATTAATACCCAACATTTTTTAAAGAATTGGAAGAATTTTTAGAAGTTGGAAGAATTATTGGTCTTTACATATTAGTACGAAGATATTGTTGGCAATGTATAAGAGAAGGCGATCGGTTGGAGGGACATAGGTTTCTCTCAAGCTGATGTAGATAGATGTCTTAATGTGCCTCCAAAAAGTGAGGTCCATGTTCTTAATCGATAACACAAAAATGCTCGTTTACGTTGGATAAGTGAGCGTATTGGGGACCTGATGGCCGAGTGACTAGCTCTCTGGCGCTCGGTGCCATTGATGTTTGTAGCGGTTTGAAATCCACTTTAAACCGTAGGTCCGGGTTTAATATGGTCGTAGAGCGTAGAGCTGATAACCCTACCCCGTAAAAAGAAAATATCTCTTGTCTCGGAATCTGTCAATAAGCAGACGGCCTTGACCCACTATGGTACTGTTTCATCAATGAAGAAGAGAACATGTTACTTGGACTAGACAATAATGGGTTCAAGCTCTTAACACGTACGAATCCAAGTTTAAATAGGAGAATGATTCAGTTCTTGTACTGATTTGTAGAGAATAAGGCATCCGATATTACACATTTAACATTATTAAAAGACACAGTTATAGAAGAGGTGGAATCATGACTTGGGCTGGAATGGCTTACATCAAACTGACCTGCATTCTTGATTCCATATTTTAGATTACATGCTGATCTGTTGGTAGTTAATTAATTCTAATAGATGATAATGCTTGTCTCTGAGTTAGGATTGTTGATAAATATTTGGAGTATCAAGGCTTTGAACGAATGGAATAGCTATCTCAGTCTCCGAACCTTAATATCATAAAGCATGTTTAAGAGTATCTTGCCAAACAAGTGAACTACTTTAAGTCTTCAAATGAGGCGAATTAAAGATTACTTCATGTATGGTCTTTACTTTCAATTCAGGCGTCCGATGCATTGAGTAGCACCAAGGAAATACAATACTGCTAATGCATTACAACTGGGAGTGACAAATTGCTCATTAAAATTCATTAATATAATTTTTTTTCACAAAAATGTTATTTTTCTCTCAAACAATAGATTTGTGCGTACACTGTAAATATTTATTTGTGAATAATGCTTAATGTTAATATTATACTAATTCACTAAGCAACCATTTAATGCACTTTCATCTTTTGTATTTCATGCTCCTTTGTTTCTGAAATAGAATAAATAACTTTGACCTCCACTTTTGGAAGACAATGTATTTATTTCACAACTTCACAGAATATTAGAAAATATATGATAATTAATACCACCTTGTACATTCAGTAATGAGTTTTCAAGAATACTACTAAAATAAACTTTTTGATGCTATTTCCGAAGAAATTTTCTGTAAAAAGTGTTAAACATAATCCCAGTCATTTTCGAAATGACAATTCTAATTATTCTTTCTATAAATGGTACTGTATTTCTGATAAGGAATGGCTAACAAACATATATAGTAGTCTTTATTTTGCTGTTTCATTAATGCTTCAATCTTTAGCAATATTTTATACATAAACGCAAAGATTTGAGTATATTTCGCATATTTTATAAAATTAGTTTGAATAAATTTGAACATTTACCAGATTGATTTACTCATAATGCTTCAAATGTTAAGAAGCAAAATATTAGTAATGATAATTATTTATAACAATTAGGTTTGCCTGAACCAAAAATCATTCCAATTTTCGCTGACCTGAAACCTGAAAATGGCTTTTATACGTCGAAAACATTTTTACCAGCTGTGGCGAAAGCTAGTAAAGCAGGTAACACTTTTTTTGTATTCAAAATAAATATTCCCATGGAATAAATATGAAGATTTATTAGAATGTAGTTCACTACTCGAGAAATATTTTTTCCAACTATTAAACCTAATTTCATTGAACAGGCATGTGCTCGTGCAAACAGAAATTGCCCAAGATATTTGGAAACGTCATTGTATTGGGCGCTGGTGACACGGCCTTTGATTGTGCAACTTCGGCCATCAGATGTGGAGCCAAAAAAGTATTCGTTGTCTTTAGAAGAGGAGTAACCAATATACGAGCTGTGCCTGAAGAGGTAATTAATAACCAGAAAGTGAAGAACGATGGCATGATTAAAAATACTACATTGTGTTGGATTGCTTAGATAACCTCAAAAAAACTTAATTGACTAAATGCTAATTAAGAAACGATAAATATAATGATTGACAATATAAAAGTCGTAGTGTTCATAGAAAACACCATATTAGAAAGGACACCAAGTAAATGAATATGCATATTATTAATCAATGTACATCCTCAAAAGTAACTTGATCGACAGAAACAAATATGCATTTCCTTTTTGTGCAGAATCCTCAGACGTTGCACCGGAATATCCCGGCATGATGTGTCCCTTAAACTTGGACTGCCTTGTATAAGATTTAGCTCAGTTTTGTCCATGCTCGGAATCATAACGGTTTTCTGGAAAGATAATCGCTGGCGTAGGTGCTCTAAGCTTATGGATGAGAATACACTTCATTGGATGTCATTGCGCGTATAAGAGCTGTGCAATTATTCTATTTCATTTAGGGGCTCTTTAGGCTCCATAACATAATTATTCAGTAACATAAAACGCATTTTGTTGTTTGATTATCATTTAGACCCGATATTACTAATGAGTTAAGATGATCGGCGTTCAATGAGGCTCATAATTTTATCGATGACCAAATAAAGTATTTACGAACTTCTTATTCACTACGATTCGTAGATTAGTGCACTTGTTTGGGATATTCTTTTGTAAACATCCTGCATTTTGCAATAATTTTGAAAATTTACATAAGTTACCTTACTTAAGTTTGTATAAATGTATTTTATTAAAATTGGATAGCATTTTAAAATTTACTTAGTGAAATCATTTACACACATTTTTACAAATTCCAATCTCTATTTTATGTGTTAAACACGCCTTGGTAAAATAAAATCCAAGTTATTCAATAAAAATATATTTATTTCGAAACAATTTTTAAAATAAATAAAACTTTATAATAGTCGGAAGAAAAAAAAAAATTCCACGTAGTTTTTTTTTTTTTTTTTTTTTATTTTTAAGAATTGCAAACGAAATTTAATATAAAAAGAATATTTTTTTCTTGTAGGAGAAAGAATTCTTCGAAAAAAAAAAACAATTAGTTTTAAGAAAGATTCTTTATTGTAGTTCGTATTGTTTAGGGTGTGTTTGGAGCAATGAAAAATAGCGGAATGCAGAAAACCATACAATCAAGTGGAGAGGTTTCTAAATGGATGTTTTTCACGTTTTCAGTTGATTTGCAAATAAGATGTTTAGATGGTAGAGTGAATCCATCCTTTTTAACAGTGTAACAGGCTAAGGAATGATCGTTCTTTGTTAACCATTTAAACCCATTTAAAGCTCACTATAAGCAGCTCTATCTATTGGTGAATCTCAAAACTAATTTTGCAAACCCGTTTATTTAAAATTCCAGACATGTCTATGCAGAGTACCACTTCTGTCCATCACTGTTTCGCAGTTATGTCATTTCAAAGTTAGAGATTCCCTTTTGAAAGACCTGTATATACACTAGAAATTCTCAGAAATATAAGATAAAATATCTTCAGTAAGATAATTATCCGCCCAAGGCAAAACACGATTGATGCAAGTGTTTTATACGTATTTCATCATAAAAATAAATGTAATAAATCATTTAAAGACGAGAAAACTAATGTTCGATCGATTTAATACATTTTTATAGGTGGAACTAGCACGAGAGGAGAAGTGTGAATTCATACCATTTATGTCTCCTAAGAAAGTGATTTTAAGCGACGGTAGAATACAAGCCATGGAATTCTGTAGGAACGAAGAAGACGAAGAGGGAAATTGGACTACTGATGAAGAACAGAAAATAACACTGAAAGCCAACTTCGTCATATCAGCCTTTGGATCAACCCTTATTGAGGAGAAAGGTAATAAGTATGAAAATTTTACAAAAGGAAAATCTAAATTATTTTATATTAACCCCTTCATGGATTAACCTAAATTTACTCGAATCTCATATACGTATATTTTCAGAACACTATCAGTATATTCGCATGAAAATTAATTTTTAATTCTAGTTCAAAACGAATATTTTAGTCTCCCTTGTAAATTGAAGGCAAATACGAAGTCTGACAACTGATAACTGATCTTGTGATATCTGACAACAATCATTCTATCGTAATTTCATACTGTTTTATTTACATTTGACTTGATGTTTTTTAATATGTAAAATATTGGCGAGGAGCTTCGAATTTAATTGCTTATAGTACTTAGTTTCAGCTATTTTGTTTTTAAAAATGAGTAAACGTGAAGGCATTTTTAGTTATAATAGCATGAATTTTATGGTGATCTCGAAAGCTTTGGCTGTGAATCAGAAGGTTATAGTTTTGATTCGAATGTGCATTCTGAATGGCTAAAGTTATACTTGATTTTCTATAATAGAAGATAAATAAAACAGAAAAAAAATTATTGATCATAATTCGAACAATGCATATTTTTAATTTTATTAAAAAAGAATTTTCTAAAACCAAACTGTTTAATAAAATTTGATCCTTGTTATTGTTACCTATGGCTGTATAAGAACTCAATCCATAGAAATTTGGCCGCTTAGCGTAGAAACAAAAAGAAAATGCAAACAAATAAAAATTACAAAGGGAAAATACCAGAAATTCTTAACAAAAAACACCAAAAGGGCCCATGAAAACAGTTAAAAACAAGTTAAATGTTCTGAGGATAAAAATTTTAAAAGCTAGATGTACCATAATAAAATTCCATGTGAAAAATTTCGTAAAATTTTTTATAAGGACATGTTTTCTCCGGGCCCTTCAGTAAAGAGTACACAAATCACCATTCTGTTGTAAATTAAAAGAGCCCTGTTCCGAGCAAACAAGTAGATGGACCTTATTCATTTTCTCTGTCTTGCATAAAACACATATATCGGAGTTCACAATCCCTATTTTGACCAGGTGTTTGCCTAGGCCGTCGTGTCCAGTTTTTAATCTGAAATTGACAACGGCCTCTTTAAGATCATAGCCTCTAACCGTTACTTCATTAATTTAGCCTCACCCAAGGAGGCACGTGTTGACTTAAGAAATTGAATCCTTTAAAGGATTATAATTGCATTTATAAAATGAGTAAATGAACTCTCGTCAAAAGATTTTATATACAACAAAAATATATAATCTTTTGATGATAGTTCATTTACCCATTTGATATTATTGTGAGAAGTTAAAATTTTATAAAAGGCGGAATGTTACTATAAATATTATATTATCTAATTTAATTAAATCCTTATTTTTTCAATTAAATTTCGAAAAGATTTACTTTATTAATAAATAAAAATACAACCTCATTGTTATAAAAACAATATACGCTATTAGTAAACAATTCTAACAGATAAATTAGTATACTCACTGCCATTATTTTTAATAAAGTGAATTTATCATTATATTTCTTTCATTAAAATATATTTTGCATGGAAAATCATGCACGTTTTACATGGAAAATCTTACACGTTTTTCATGGAAAATCTTTTCCTATTTCGAATTTGGTAACAATCGTAATTTATTTCTAATTTTGGGAATTTTTAGAAACTTTCCGGACTTTTACTGAAACAGTATAAAAGCAATACTGTAAAAAAAAAAAAAAAAAAAAAAAAAAAAAAATCCCTCTGATCAACTAAGTTACTTATAAAATATCCTATTTCATCATTTCATCTCTCTCTTTCAGTGATAAAAGCTCTTTCTCCTTTGGAATTAACCAACGGCGCACTTCCAAAAGTTAATCTCGAAACAATGCAGACATCAGAACCATGGGTTTTCTGCGGTGGAGATTTGGCGGGAATTTCAGAAACAACAGTAGAAGCTACCAATGATGGAAAAACAACTGCATGGCATATTCACAGTTATTTACAAGTAGAGAACAAAACCTTTTTTTTAAATTCTAAATAATAGGAGCATTTCAAATAAAAGGAATAGTTAGTTCTAAAAATACATAAAAAAGAAAGCACACAATTAGAATTTTATTAATGATTTTTTAAATGCCCTATGCAAATCTAAAAAAAAATAATAATGATTCATTATATTTTCAGTTGAAATAAAAATGAATTTGTTTAGCGTTAAGATTGCATACGCATACTGTTTCTGCATGGAAATGTAGAAGTTTAAAACCCTAATTGAAATAGTAATTAAAACAAAATGAATTTGGAACAATTTCAGTACTCAAGTGGTGTTCTACAAAAAAAAGTATTGTTACAGAGAACAAAATCATTGAAGCTGACATCATTTTGCTTTCTTGACTCCTTTTTTATGTTTATGCTGTTTATAATTTCAGTCTCTGTACGATGTGAAGATTCCTCAAACACCATCTTTGCCACCATTCTTCACACCTGTGGATCTAGTGGATTTAAGTGTTGAATTATGTGGAATGAAATTCAAGAATCCATTTGGATTGGCCAGTGCCACGCCGACGACGAGCAGTCCGATGATCAGGCGAGCCTTTGAAGCTGGTTGGGGATTTGCACTCACAAAGACTTTCGCATTGGAGAAGGTGAACATCAAATGCATAAGTTTTAATAATTTTCTTAATCAATAAAGGGTAATATTCATTGAGATTATAATGGGGATCCATTTCAAAGATTATTGGGAACAACCGTATCGATTAGTTTAAAATTTTGAGCTATAAGATAATTTGTTCAACTGATAAAGTATGGGATTAAAAAAAAAAAAATCCTATTTAAGGTTGAATATAATGTCATTTAATTATTTTTTGCATTTCAAAGACTACCGAGAAAACTGCAATGATTAGTTTTAAATTTTGAGCTATGATATATTTTGTTCAACTGGTAAAGTATAGGATTTTCAAAAAAAAGTTGTTAGATTTTTAAGCCTATTTAAGTTTGAATATAATGCCATTTAATTAATTTGTTGATCTAGTTAATGAAAATCGAAATTCAAAGCTAAAACTAATTACTAATGTTAATGAAAATAAATCACTAATTATTGAAAAAGAATTATTCGATACACATTCTTGACTGTTGCCACTAATGCTATGATATATACTGTGGCCATAATCACTACTTTCTCATTTTATAATAGGCACTTAAAATAATAAATAGAGATCCTTTTTGGTAATATGCTTCGATTTCGACCATGCAATACGAGATGAAAGTGTTGATATTTTCCTTCAAATCTAACGAAAAAAAAAAAAAAAAAAAGTTATGTTTTCCTTACTAAAAGATCACAGTAAAACGTCTATTCTCAAGAGAAAGACCAAAGCCATTATTTAAAGAAAGTTATGCATAATTATATTGTTTCACACTAGAACTCAAAATGGAATTTTAATAAATTTATATTTTATTTCTCGAGTTTATGGTAAAGTTTTCTTTTTTCTTATACTGAATAATCACTTAATTAATAATTATACACGGTACTTGGCAAATTGCGGTTATAAACAATCAATTTTATAAAATTACGATTAAATAATTCAATCAACAAAGCATATCAGCCTTAGAAAATATAGTTTATGAAAATTTTATTGAAAAAATTATAGAATATACTTAATACAGAGATTTATTTTTTTTAAAGCTAATTTAGTTGATGTGTCTAATAGAAGTTTTGTTTTTAATAAGAAAACTAACAAAGATTTATGTTTTAGGATATCTTTTATGCCAAACAAAATTCGATTAAATAACCTCTTTGTTTGATATATTTAAAAGAAAGATGAATATTCCAGTTAATAGTTACTTTTGATAAAGTCTATAGCTACCTATAAATAAATAGCAGTTGAACCCACCATAGTAGGGTACATATGGCAATAGTTAATAAATCTAAATACAAATATGTTATTTCAAAAAATGGGGCAACATGAAAACAGCCAAAGACTTAACAAACGAAATATATTAAAGGCCATTAAAATTGCTACACCAGGAAGAAATGCAGATAACAAAATATTTATTGGATAAATATATTATACTAAAAATAACAAATGATTACATTTTCAAGAAATTTGGATGCATAGATCCAGAGAAATCAGTACCCAGAACAACCCCCTCTGGCAGTAATTACAGCACTTATATGCCTGGGCATCGAGTCAAACAGAGATTGGATGGCATGTATAGGTACAGATGCCCATGCAGCTTCAACACGATGCCACAGCTCATCAACCGTAGTGACTGGCGCATGGTGACGAGCCAGTCACTCGGCAACCATGGACCAGACGTTTTCTATTGGCGAAAGATCTGGTGAACATGCAGGCAGGCCAGGGCAACAGACGGACATTTTCCGTATTAAGGAAGGTCCATACAGTACCG
The DNA here is from genome assembly GCA_021605075.1 of Caerostris darwini. Taxonomy (NCBI): domain Eukaryota; kingdom Metazoa; phylum Arthropoda; class Arachnida; order Araneae; family Araneidae; genus Caerostris; species Caerostris darwini. The sequence goes on along the minus strand of BPLQ01012350.1, from coordinate 341,059 downwards.
GCAACATGCGGTCGTGCATTATCCTGCTGAAACGTAGGGTCTCGCACGGCTCGAATAAAGGGTAAAAGCACGGGTCCTAACACACCAGAAATGTATGTCACAAATGTCATGTAACGTGCACTGTTCAAAGTGCCGTCAATGCGAATAAGATGTGACCGAGACGTGTATCCAATAACAATTTTCACGTCTGTAGCATGTCGCCTTCTTGGTGTAGCAATTTGAATGGCTAGTAGTGTAGAAATACTTATTTTAACTTTGATGGATAAATTCATTAATCCTCCTTTGAAATTTAAATTTTGACAGAGAAACAAAAAATTTTCAAAACAAAAATTTTGAAATAGGTAAATGGTAAAATAAAAGTCAAATTTTAATTTATTTATTGTTCTTTATTTTATTTTAAAGGATATTGTTACAAATGTTTCCCCGAGAATTATCCGTGGAGTTACTTCTGGTCATGTTTATGGACCCGGTCAAGGATCTTTTCTGAACATTGAATTAATTAGTGAAAAAACACTAAACTATTGGTTACGAAGCATAACAGAACTCAAAAAGGATTTTCCCGAACACGTAAGTAAAAGATCACAAGAATTCAATGCTAAATTATTTTCATAAAATGTAAAATATGTGATAGAAAATTTTAAGGGTAGTACTTCTTGGCAACCAAAACTCAGTAAAAAAATATAGGTTTTGAAAATTTTTCATCTGAATTATGTTCTGCAATCTTAAAATTTTTCTACAAAATATTTCAATTTTTAAGCATATGCTTATGGTATCATATTGAAAAAATGATACCATAAACATATGAAACTCAAAATGAAACAGAAATAACAGAGTTATCACACATTCTATGGAAATTTCAGAAATCCTTCACAGGAGACCACATAAATAGTAATTTGAAGCATCAAAAATAGAAGACGAAATTAAAAAAAAAAAAAAAAATTAAAAAAATTTTAAATTCGGTAGAAATATATGCATTTTTGTTGTAAAATTCTTTTAATTATATTTGAAGTTATTTATTTAGTCAAAATTCAGTTACATTTATTTAGAAAAATAATGTTTTGGGTGTCAACTCCTTTTAATTTTATGGAAATTAAAGCCTTTTGAATTTGAGTACGATATTTGTACTAGAATAATTAAAGAAATATTTTATGAATTATTGAAATGAGTTTCATAAGATATTTTAATATTATTGCAAAACATTTATTTAATTCCGATCATTTTAATGTATTAATTGTTTATTATTCTGTATTGAATCAATTTGTGATATTGATTTTTATGTCGATGTTGTGTGAGAATTGTACAAAAATATCATTAATTCAAATTTCTGTAATGTAAAAAACATACAGAATTGTGTTAAGGTAAATAATTTTATTTAATAACTGAATTTTACTGATTATTTAATTGATGAATAACTGTACCTTGAAAATTGACTTATTTTTAGTTTAAAAAATCCAGATATTTGTATGCATTTATTATTTTTTTCAAAATTTATCAGAATATTGGATAATATTGTTAAGATAAAAAGAGTAGCAAATATTCAATGTAGTTAGCGAATAGTAACTTATGAGTAGAAGTGATTATCGAGATTTATTTCTTTATATTTCAGATAGTTATAGCCAGTATTATGTGTACCCATAATGAGCAAGACTGGACCTCGTTAGCACAATCAGCAGAGGTAAGTGTAAAACTCATAAAAGTATGAAATTTCTACCAAATGGGATCAGGCTTTACCCAGTTACGAAAAACAAAACATTTTTTGTTTTATTAAATTTTATTGAAAATATATATGTGCGCAGAATTAAAGGTTTGGGATTTTATCTTAAATAAAGCTATAATTCCGATAGTCTTTTCACCTTTAATTTATTAGCATTTATTTTTAAGAATGGTGTTAGTTTTGAGAAAAAAAATTAAAGAATAATTATCTATTCGAACAATGCTGGTCAATGCCTTGTGATTTTGACTTGATTTAAAGTCTATAATTATTGCTGAATTCTATTACTGCATTGAGTAAATAATTCAAAGCAATTTATAACTAACATTTGTATTATCATGCGAAAGCAGTAGAAAAAGAAATCGCATCCTCTTCCACTGTCTCAGTGGACTTGGAGTTAGTCTATTATTAGTTAAAAATCTAAAGCCAACCTATATTAAAAGAATAAATGATATCATCTCCTTTAAAAAAAAAATTAAAGGACCCCAAAGAAAAATACAACTTGCTCGCTCCGGCAGAAATGAAATAACATAGGTATAGCCGAAAACACAATTAAATCAAACAACAAAAATTGGTAGCGAATAATGACTTACCTTAAAATCAAAAAGAACTGGACCAAATTTTTATCTCTACAAAAGAACTTGCAACTCCTACTCAAACGATCACTTCTACAGTTCTCTCAGAGAAGAAAAGATAAATCTCCTCACCAAATCAACCACCACTCAGCCAAACTCAATGGAAGTTGATGAAATTAAATCCCCATCTAAATCTGAGAAAAATCATTCCAGAGCTCTGATCAGGATGGATTCACAACTCTAGCCAAGCATCTTATAGTTAAATCCCACAAAGAATCTACGCAAGTCCTAGTGGCTGAGCGAAAGGCGTTCCTATACTCAGAAAAACAACAAATGTGAAATAATGCCACTGAATGAAAAGTAATTAAAAGTAAAAAAATAAAATTGGAAAGACAGAGAGATAAGGAAAATTGTTATAAATAAAAAGAATAATTAGTAAAAAAAAATGGATGCTTGGTTGAAATGAATAGCTATTGCTATAAAAACAATTATAATGGAAAAAAAAAAAAAAAAAAACAGTGTAATTGGTTGGCATACAGTATAACAAAGCATAAGTACGAATTTGATTATATTACGAAGTTTTTTATTCGTTCTGTCCGAAAATTAAGTCTAAGGATTTTAAAGGCGCAACAAATTATTAGGCAAGAAAATTCCAGTATTTTTTTAAAATTGTATTATGCATCCATTTACTGAAGATTAATATTTTAATACTTGAATTTATTAATACATAAGTTATTCCTTTTTTATTTTATCAATAGGAAGCTGGTGCAGACGCCCTGGAGTTGAATTTATCCTGCCCTCAAGGGATGGGAGAACGAGGAATGGGATTGGCATGCGGTCAGGTAAGCACATTTGTAAATTGACTGACGTTTCAGTTTAATTTTGTCCACCAAACCGTGGCTAATGTATTCTTTTACTTCATTGGCGCTATAGCCCCATATTGGGCCAATGCCGTCTGCCTACTGACAGATTTCGAGACAGGAGATGCTTTCTTTTTAAGGGGTAGAGTTGCAGCCCTACGACCTAGCAGTCATATTAAACCAGGACCTATGATTTAAAGTGGATTCCGAACCACTACAAACATCCCTGGCAAAGCCGGGATTCGAAATCTGTGGCATCGAGCGTTAGTCACTCGGCCTCCAGTCCCCGGCTAATGCATTACACTTATATTAATGTGTCAATGGGAGATGATTCGAGTTTTTTTGCTATGTGGTATTATGACTTTTTAACAGCATGCTTTATTATCGCACATTGACAGTGCCTAATAGGAATTTTCAAGAACTTTTCCCATATGGCAAGTAAATGTGGGGGCAATTACATCTGCTAGGACGACAATATAATCAACTATCGTTAAACTGCTATTCTCATGTTTCGTCATAGAATGTGGCATACTAACGTGGTTTTTTTTTTTTTTTTTTTTTTCTTATGTGAAAACTTCGTTAACTGCTATATTTTTGGTGAAATTTAAGAATTGCGGTTTATCGAGGTTGATTGTATTTTAACGAAAGAAAAGTAAATAAATAAAAATTCAATTAATCATTGATCAAATGAAGATAGGTCATATATTTACTAACAATAGTAATTTAAAAATTCAGTTTATAATTTTAACAAAAATTTATAATTTAATTTTTGAAAAATATGGCATAATTATTGTGAATAATTTTATTTTTTCATTTTAAAGATAAATAAAAATCAAATTACTTAAGAAGTCTTTAAGGTAGAGTTTGTTTCTTTCACTATTAGAATTAAAGCAATTTATTTAAAATGCGAATAGATAACAGTTTAAGATACTAGTTAATTTCTCTTTATTTAAAATAAAGTGTACAATAGTAAGACTTAAGCTTGCAATTTATGACAAGGTTTTGAATGATTGAAATAATTCACAGATTTTACAAAACACAATTTGACAATTACTAGATGAATTTTTTAGGACCCAAAAATTGTGGAAGATATCTGCAAGTGGGTGAGGAAAGCAGTGAAGATCCCTTTTTTTCCAAAAATGACTCCGAATATTACAGACATAGTAGAAATTGCAAAAGCTGCACATAGAGGTAATTTTTTTTTATTAAAAATTACCTAATATGGTTTATTAAAAATATTAATTACAATATTTTTTTTTAAGATTTTGTATTTACTGAACTTCATTTTAATTTAGTTTTATTATCCATTGATTACTACCATCGTAAATTAAAATTATTTAGATATTTATATCTAAATAATTTTTATGAATAACTCGAAGTGGGGAAAATTAGAAACAGCACCATACTAACCTAAGTGAAAACGACGGTCATTTTCCTGTATTTTTAATACGCTTTTATTAGTTTCACCTGTATGTTTGTTTGTATCTGACTCTTTAGGCTCGATTTTGCTCTACTTTAAGCGATCAGATTTAATTTAAACGTTGTAGACTTATCAAGGACCGACGACAATAAAATATTTTGATAAGTTTATTATCTCATCATGATTAGGATCGCCAGGATTAGTGATTTTATTTTAACTTATGAAAAGCAATTTAACCCATATAGAATGAAAGTACCTAAGACATTCAAACCGATGTGGTACAGTGGCACAACGGATAACGCGCCTGACTACATATCAGGAGATTCCCTGTTTGAATCCTGGCTGGCTCGACATATTCGCATTTAGCCTTTGTTTTGCTCACAATTAAATTATTGTAAGAACTATAGTTCCGGTCCTCCGTACCGGGACTTCATTTAAATATTATAGTTTAAAACACGCTGTTAGAGTTAATCAAACTAAAAAGTAAAAAATAAATTATAGTTTAAACAAACTAAAAAACACGCTTTTAGAGTTAATCACACTAAAAAGTAAAAAATAATTGTTAACATAAGAATAAAATTACTGACGAAAAAATTAATGTCACTGTTCTAAAAGCGTGGTGTGCTTTGAATGGCATTTTTAAACTAACTCTGCATTTCGGAATGAAACTAGTGAAAAATTATAACGATTGATATCGAGCACCCCACGCTTTTAGAACAGTGACATTAATTTTCTAGTCAGTCATTTTATTCTTATGTGAACAATTATTTTTTACTTTTTAGTTTTATTAACTCTAAAAGCGTGTTTTTTAGTTTTTTTAAACTATAATTTATTTATCAAATGTTTCTTAAATCGTTTGATTACCATAATATATCATCATATCGCATAACGTTTATAACAAATAACCATCTCCTTCCCTTATACAGATATGGCATAGTATTCTCTCTCTCTCTCTCTCTATATATATATATAATGACCTAATTCTTTCAGAAATCTATTTTAGTCAAATTTTTAGATCTTCCACAAATTTGTAACTTTTTTCAAAATAGAATTTCAAATTTTTCGTACCAAAAAACAATTTTTTTTAGTCATAAAATGTTTAAGAAATATGCTAAAGGGTAGAGAGGAAATGCGTAGATGAATTATATAATATTCACGGTTTTTTTTTAACGCATGCGAACAGTCACACACACATACAAAAGGTGTTCAAGTATTTTTATAATGATTTTGATTTTTTTTTCATGAATTAAAATATAAATGAGTAAAACAAAAATCTTGAATGGCATCAGTTTGGAATAGAGTTTAATTACCGCCTGCATCATTAAAATATTTGCTTTGATATGTCGTTGAAAAATGTACTATACATTGGAGGCTATATGATTTTCGTACGTATATAATTCCATTTATATATGAATCGATTTGAACGTACAGAGAAAGGACATGGTAATTTAGTCTTACAAACCATTATTAACGTATTAATTAATTATCAATATTAGTTTTGTAATCTTTTATGATTCATGAAACTATCCCAGGTAATGCCGATGGAGTGACAGTGACAAACACAGTTTCTGGTCTGATGGAATTGAAAGGCAATGCCATGCCGTGGCCAGGCGTGGGGAAGGAGAAACGAACCACCTACGGAGGTGTCTCTGGAAATGCCATCAGACCCATAGCCCTCAGAGCCGTCTCAGCGATAGCCAATGCTATACCTGGTTTTCCAATATTAGCTACTGGTGGCATAGACTCAGCCGATGCTGGATTGCAGTTCTTACATGCAGGAGCAACTCTTCTGCAGGTTAGAAAAAATTATCACCATAACCGGCTCGACAGCCCGTTGTGGGCTTTGGCCTTCTTTAAAAGATCCAGCCAGGCTGTTCTCCTCTTAGCCGTGGACCTCCAGTTTTTGATCTTAATAACATTAAAATCAGAGTCTAAACAGTCGACCCAACTCTTTTTCGGTCTCCCCCTTGGTCGTTGTCCAAAAGGGACCACATTGAAAACCAGATAAAATTATATTCGACAATAATAACGAAACTGGAAAAAAACCCACATTGCATTGTTGGATTCAAGCTCATCTGTAGAATTCTATATAATTTCTATTTCAATCGCATAAAATTAAACAATCCTAAATTATCATTTGTAAAAATATAACATTAATTACATTGAATAAAAATATGCATATATCAAACAGACGAAGCTGATAAAAGCTTGTATATTATTTTTACTTCAAAATCAATTCTTTATTTATTAATTCTTATTTACATCCCTAAATTTTACAGAATATGACAAAAATATTTCTCAAACAATTAGATGTTAAATTTGAGGAGAAAAATTAAGAATAATTTAAAAATAATTTTTTAAATAGAATCGTTAACGCATACTTAACTACCAGAGTTGATCAGCTTCTTCATGAAGAATAGGAATTGGGGTTCATTTAGGAAGAGCAGCTGTTAAATGTAAGGCTATGTGATATAAGCTATTAAGGACTGGTATGTTGCTGTTGCTTTCTAATATGGAGATATGTGATCCATATTAAAGAGTGCTGTGAAGTGTTGAATTGATTTAAAAAACATCGCCAGTAAACTTTTTACAGTGTTACCTTGTAAATGATTCTATAAAAATTACATTAAAATAATAGCAGATTTGACAAATCTTGCAGAACATGAAATAGATTTACTCAAACATTGAAAAGGAGTTTTTTATTGCTTTTATTGCGAGAGTTAATTAAAAATATCAGTATTCCGAAAATCATTTAAAAAAAGAAGACATCAGAAACCATACGTTTTAGTCAAAATCCCTAAAAGTTGGCAGGTATGGATTCCCAAGGTTATTTTCAACAGGGAATGCCACAACGAATACTAAAACCCCACAAATAACGTAGAATCACCGTTGTGTCATAGAACCACAACCAATCAGAAGTCTATCGATATGCTGCTGTTCTACGACGAAAGACTTGCATATCCGCTGGAAAGTCACCTTTGTTGTGGATGACATCTGAAACCGATTAAAAATTGTAGCATAAGACGTATCATGCAGGAATCTTTATATTAATGAAGTATTTTTTTTCTGATACAAATAGGTTTGCAGTGCAGTTCAAAATCAGGACTTAACAGTGATAGATGATTACACCACAGGACTTAAAGCCCTACTCTATTTACAAACTCTACCACACACGCAGGACTGGAACGGACAGTCTCCGCCTACAATCAAGCTGCAAAAAGGAAAACCTGTCATCGACATTGAAAGTGTGGTTCACGAAGTAAGATACGAATAATAAAGTGTCCATAGAAGTCTAGGCACAATTACTATTGTTAGTTTTAATGTTTCCATCACAAATTATAATGTTTTCACCATAGAGGTTCAATACCTTAGATCAGTGTGTCCTAACCAACTTTTTCTTTTTCTTCCGTGCCCTTTACCCAAAAGAAGTTTGTTTTTGCTAGAAAGTAATAGTAATGTTCTTAGATTATCTATCAAATTAATCAATTAGAGGAAACTGATGACACTTATAGGTTTTTATTTATGATTTAATAATTTATTCAAAATTAAACACTCATTAAAAAAAAAGAACGGAACTATGGCTATTAATGCAATTAGCACCAAATTTAATATTAAAATGATGGTCTGTTTCAATAACATATTAAAAAAATGTGGACGTCGGAAGTTCTAAAACGATTCGAGATATAACTAAAATTGAAAAGAACAAAAGAGAGGGGAGGACACAATTAAATTTTTATCATGCATAAGACGAGTGGTGTTAGTAACCACCAATTATTAATCACTAGGTTTACGCCTATTACTTCTCTTTTGGTATTTTCCGCCATTACTTATATTATTTTCATGTATCCTCGAATGGTTTTTATTTTTCGAGTAGCATTCCCACCGATACTGTAGACAAGAGCAGATAAAACAAGAAGTACAAGTTATGAAAGATATGTGGTTAATTTTACATAATTTCTGCTATACAGATTTGCTTACAAAATATTTAGCTTAACACTCGTAATTAAAATAAGAATATTAATGATGTGATATGGCTCTACGTATCAAGAAAAATTTAGTACAAGTTGATACTCTTTTATTTGGAGTACATGATTCTATCATATATTTCAAAAACAAGAAACATTTTGAAATTCAAATTGTAATGAAAATTTCAACATGGAGATAGGATATCTGACAATCTTTGCCCCTAAACATCTCGATGAAACGCGATTTTTGACAGTAAAATACATCAATATTTTAAAAATAAACAAAGATGATACAAATGTTAATAAGGAAAAGAATAACATACAAAAAAGCTATTGCATCTAAAACTAAGGTACTTTAATAGAGTAATACGTTTTACTTTAAATACAAGTCTCAAAACAGTGATATTCAATGTACTTTTTTTTCCCCTACAAAATTATTATACGTTAAATTCTTTGCTTATAAATATAATAAGTAAAATATAACGAAATGAGCTTTTAATATTTGATGAAAAATTTGATTTGCTTCATATAAATTTTAGTAACCAAAAAAAAAAAAAGTGAATTTCCAAGTTGCTTCTGATTAAAAAAATCATATGAATAATTTCTTGAAATCTCATTTCAGAACAATATAGAACATGTATCTAATGTTAAGGTGGGAAAAAAAAAGTTTCTAAGTATATTACCTTTTAAGTAATATACTTACTTAGAAAGTAAGTATATTACTTTTTAAGTAATATACATAGAAACTTTTTTTTTTGGAGAAAAAAACCCAACAAACATGACAATTTTAACATTGTCGGTATGGAATCCATTTTTGAGTGACAGATTTTATAGACGATCTTTTTCCTTTCAGAAATTGCCCAATTTCGGACCTTTCCTGACACAGAAGCAAGCAATAATATCAGAGTTAAAAGCTCACAAAGATTTATTAAATGAAAATTTAATATCAGCTAGATCAATAAATAAGCCCCAGAAACCCATACCTAAAATCAAGGTCAGTTAATCATTGAGCATTTGACAAAATTATTTTGCCAAATAAAATATCATGTGTAATTTTTTTAAGTTTAAAACTTTTTTTTTAGAACATACTAAAAGGCTATGATTATATTTACAGGATGTAATAGGTAAAGCTTTGGATCACATAGGAAGTTTTTCACGTTTAGATTTAGCACAACAGGTAGTTGCAGTAATAGATGAGGTAAGAAATGAAGTAAAATTCTTTTCAAAATAATGACATTTTTTTAAAATTTTGAAGTAAAAAAAAAATCTACTGAATAATGCCAATTTTTATATATGATTCATACTGTAACCATTTGTTGAATCCCACATTTCGGAAGTTTTGCAATTGAATTTAATTAACTGTAGTGAAAATAAGTATTTGATAATCAACATTTGAAAATTTAGAAACATCTGCTGTATAATTCTTTCTTAAATTTAGTTATCTGTATTAAAGATAAAATATAAAATAACCATCAACTGTAATGCAATTATTTTAAAATACATAATACATTTATGATTACGTTTTGCTAGCAATATTAAAAACAAAGAATATAATTTTAGGACACCTGCATCAATTGTGGGAAATGCTATATAGCTTGCAACGATTCTGGATACCAAGCTATAAAATTCGATCCAGTGACTCACCTTCCTAAAGTTACAGATGACTGCACAGGATGCACACTCTGTGCATCTGTTTGTCCCATAATAGACTGCATACGAATGATTACAAGACAAACACCTCATAAGCCAAAAAGAGGATTACCTTCAGGAACTACATTAGACGAATTAAGAAGCGATTACATGCCAGCTCAATAATTGTGCAATAAATAGGCCAACCTATCATCATCAAATTAGTGTTTCTTTTTAATACTTAAAATAAACTTATTAATGGTATACATTGAATTGATTTTTGTTTTCATTTTCATGATTTAATAGTATTGATTAATCAATAATTAATGTGTTAAAAACATAGTAATTGAAAATCTATATAAAATACAGAATAAGGTATTCTTATTTAAAAATCAATATTAATATGGTATAAAATACAGGTCATTTATAAAATATAAACTTAATAAATATATCTCCACATAAAATGTTTTATGAATTTTACACACTAAATCATTGTTGAGATAATTAGCATTGCAAAAAGAATTTTATCAATATCAAGTAAAAGTGATTAAAGGCTTCTTTTAAAACTAAAAATGATGTAAAAGAATGCAATATGCAATAGCATAATTTTAATTGTTGTCCAATGAATAAAAATGCTCCACTGAATAATTATTTTCGTAATAGATAGGTTTGAAAAAAAATTATAATTAGTTTTATTTCATTATTTAAGTAAAGTCTGTTCATGTGATTTCACTTTTTTTTATTAGCATAAATTTTTCTTTCCCTCAATGATTTTCAAAAATTAAACAGTTGACAAATTTTTTTTAAGAAATAAAATTCACATATAATCCTTCATTGAAAAAAAAAGAGCATTCTAAATAATTAACAAGCCTCAAACTAATTCATTTACATGCAGTCATTTTTTATTTTGTATAGAAGGACTACTGGCCCTTTACCATAATTTCTTTCTTTTTGAAAGATTAATTTCTGCAATAATTTCCTACATTTTTTCACTACCAATTTGTTTCAAATAAATGATACATAATACCACAAATTCAATATTATTTGCAAAAAAAGGATGATGAAAAAAAAATTTGCAATTATTTTAAAACAAATAATGATTAAAAATAAATTACAAAAGAGTAAAAGTTATCAAGACTTTTTGCATATGTACAAGACACATAAAAAAACAACAACCATTGTACTATGCAACCAGTACACACAAATTTTTGGTGGGATGTTTCATTCTTACAAGCTAAAATGTAATAAACATAAATAATTACTGATGCAAAATTCACAGATAGCAGAGAAAATGACTATATTCGGATGAAGAGATAATTAATGTTTAGGAAGAAAGGGATGTGCAAAAAATATAAAGAAATAAAAGAAAAGCTATTACACCTAAGCTGCAGTATTACACAAAAACAAATCATTTAAGCTGTTCAAATATAGGAATCAAAATTCTGATTACTATGTTAATCAAACTGCAATTCCAAAAGTTCTTTGATATAAAATAAATGATTTTTTTTCTTTCTGAATTTTTTTTTAACTTGGAAAATGTTGTTACATGTACAATTAATTCTTTAAATTTATATAAAATTTTGTAATCAATTTTAAACACAGACTTGGTTATGAAATATAAAGCAGAGAACAAAAGTGATAAAAAATTAAAGTAACTGATGTCAGATTCTACTTGTAATGGAGAATTTTGAAAATGCCATCAAAATTAAATTTAACCAAATTAACTGTAGTTGTTTCCTCCTTAAAATGAAGAGTAGTTTAGTTTATTATGCCTTGCTTAATAAAATATAAATAATAAACATTTTTGTACAAGAATGGAAAAAAAAAAATAAATAAATAAATGAGAATCTGTCTTATAAAGGGTAAAAAAGTGGAAGAATTGAACATAATGTCTTCACAAAGTATTTGGTATGATTGTAATGATTTGAGTGGATGAAATTAAAAAATAATAATAATAATATAACAAATGTGCTTTGAAGATGGAAAATATCTCAATCTTATAGTATTGGTGGTTGGTAGATTAAAGAGATTTTGAATTAATGAGTGATTTCTTAAGAATACAAAATGAAGAGCAAAATAGCCTTTTCAGACAAATATTAAATCTCAATAATTTTGCTTAATATAATGCCCAAAATGTATACACAACTAAAAAATGAAATCAGAAAATGTTTTGTATTAACACTAAAATCATGATATCTAACTCCAATTTTTGTGTTTTTCTCCCTCAATTTTATAAATAGAAAAATATTGTTTCATGTGTACACCATTATTGATAGACAAAATTAGTTTCATTGAAATTTGTATCAATCATTTATAGCTCCGAAAGAGACAACAATGAAAAAAGAAATTTAATAATAACATAAATTTAACTATTAATTGTTTTATTATTTAATATTTACAATTTATACACAAAAATTGTAAGAAAATCACAATTATTGATTATGAATATTATCAAAAGCATAAAATTCATGAAGGAAAGGTTTAGAGTGCAAACACATATCAGATGGAAGAGAATTCATTTTCCTTAAAAGATCTTCAACATCTTCAATTCTTTTGGAAGCAGGACTTTGTCTTGCAATTCGTACAGCTTCTCCCTAGTAAAAGGAAATAAACGTATTAAATTACAGAATAAGTATCAAAATATTCATGCTTTATGGTTTTACTAACATGAGAATTATAATTTTAACTATAATTAAATAATTATCCAATATCTTAAAATAGGAAAACAGAATCAAAAATTTTTAAAAATTTCAAACTTAATATATTAGTTTGCAATAGAAACCAATTTTAATGAACAATCAAATTCAACTTGCAAATATACTTTAAGATATTTAAAATTTTGATATAATTAAGAACTGTAATGATGTATTAGCAAAAATTACAATATAACTCACATTATTATTATTTTTTTTATATTTTTATTTAAATACAGCACAGAGTTTTTCAAATACAACTGTTGTAAATATTTCTGTGATGTTACAACAGAGAAGAAATAATTTACAGAATTAAACTGAAAATTTTTTAAATGCCACTTAGTAAAACTATTCAAATTCTAAAAATTTTTGTAATATATTTCAACTTTTTTTTATGAATTGTTGTTGTTCAGTGTACTAAGCAAAACAAACAAAATCTATCTATATATATATATTATACAAAAATAATAAATTATATTAAATAATAACTTACCTGTAGATACAGTACAGCTTTCCCTGGCCTGCAATCTGATAATTTTGTATGAATGCCCTTTTTCTTAATGCAATCAAGAATTTCTTTCAAATCAGGCACACCATAAAATGCTATATTTTTTGTCATACCAGTTAACTCAATTTGTATTTCATTGTGGTCTGGTAAAACAAAATAAGACAAACAAAAAATATGAGAGGACAATTTTATTTATTCATAAAAAATTTCATAACTACTGTAAAAATTATTTTGCCCATTAAACTTAACCAACAGAGAACAATTTTTTCATTTCTCTAAACCATCTAAAGCATTTTTTTAAAAATACCTCTTAAAATCCTAGTTTGAAATCCATTAGCTATTAATCTTTTGTCTGAGATAATAAGATGATTTCCATATTCATTTGTAACATCCATTTTTGACATGATCTCCATAGCATCATCCCCTAGTGAACTGTAAAAAATAACTATTACTCAGATAATATGATGAATTAAAACCCCAAACTGTTAGAATTTATTTTTGTTTTCTTTTTCTTACAATTACAGTATTGTATTTTTTGAACAACTTATAAATTATAAATACTTCTTTATGCATTATTTGTTTTATTATTACTTAATGTTTCATCATATCTGCCAAAAATAAAAGCAACAAAACCCAAAAATCTTTAAAGGAATAAAATATTTACCTAGTTGACAATATGAATGAAGATTCTAATGTCTCACTCTCAAATTCATAGGTAGCTAAAAGACGATCATAAATAATTGCTTCTTGCAAACGATAACAATTCAACAAATACAGTTTATTATTTTTAGAGCAAATCCAAATCCCAGGAGCCAAATAATTGATAACTGTAAAATTTTCATTACTTTGCATTCCAAGACTAAATAAAATAAAATAAATAAAGTTAAAAAAATAAATTTTTTGTTTTGAAAAAATTTGAAAACAAATCAGAACCAAAATAAAATTTCAATATCACAAGATAAATAATTTTAAAAAGCAAACTTATAATAAATAATGATATTAAAATAAACATATTGTACCTAAATTCTTCAAATGTATAAGCTTCATGCAGAAAGTTTTTTTTGCAATAGTAGTAAAAGTTATCTTTCAATATCATTTCCTTTATGGTATATTTATTAGATTACAACAGATAAAAGTTAATAATAAAAACAATAAAATTCTTTTTCTCAACAGGAAGTAATAAATAGCTGAAAAATTTTACATGATAGGAAATAAATGGTTGATTTGAGCACATCACATTTTATGAATAAAGCAGATAAAAAATAACTTGCACATAATACCTTGAATCTAAATGATTATGCTCTTGGAAAATTTGCAGACTAAAGGTAATGTTTTTCTCTATACGTTTTCGTCTTTTCTTTCGCACAAACTTCTTTTCTCTGGTTGGAGTATCTTTGATATTATCTAAATTCTGACTAACAACTTTTCCAAGTTTATCTTTGTTTTTAATATTTCTATAAAAAGAGAATAAAATTTTTCTAAAACACAATAAATTATCTAAAAAAGTAAAATACATATTAAAAAAAAATATATATCATTAACAGAAGAAATTCTTGAAATTTATTAATGTGATAGCTTTGAACATGAATGCTGATAATCCTGCTCTTGAAGCCTGTAATTTTTTTTTTTCAAACTTCAAGATATTTATTGATTGGATAAGATTTGCTTCATCAATTTAATTTTATTACTCAAATTTTGTCAAGATCAAGAAGGGGTTGTTGTATTTTGTGGTTCATTTTCAGATCTTTTATCGTGTTTAGTTCAGTTAATTGTTAATTAATTTATTTTCGAAAAATTAATTTTAATTAAAATTTATGATTACCATAAAATATCAAAAATCAATTTGTTTTCAATAAAAGATTGCCCATAATTTCAAAATCCCATACAATCGCAATTTATATCAAAAATCAAAATTAAAAATTAATTTATTTCTAAATACTTATAGGTTTTCATAGTATTAAATTAGTTAATCACAAAATAACAAGACACTATTTCAATTGCATACATTGTCAAAATCTCAAGAGAAAAACTGAAATAATTATATTTTAAATTTATTAAAAAGTTTTATTATTTTTGTGCATATAATGTCTTTAAAAAAGTTGTTATGCTGCAAGATGATGATACATTGATTGTATTGACTGCATTGTACTGCATATATTGATTGTATTGTACTGCTACATTGATGTATACATACAAACAGACCAACTTTAAAAATTATTAGCATGTATATATTATCTATAATATTAAAAGTAAGCTATTTTTATGAATCTTCTAAACAAATATTTAAATCATCATACCATAATTATAATTGCTTTATAATTCTATGCATAATTAAGAAAGAAGCTTAAAGTAATGAATTCTATAAAAAATCATTAAGGCTACATAAAATTCAAAATTTTTTAATATTGAATAACGAATATTCACTGACATTTTTGAAGAGAAAAACTTTAAAAGGCAAACAGCAAAATAAAGAAAATCACATACTTGGGATAATCTTTAGTGATCATGTTTTTATAAATAGCTTTTTCTTCTGGAGGCAAACGATTCCATTTTTCACTCAGAATCTGAGCAATCTGTTGATTACTAAAATCAGGATTCAGAGATGCAACTGAAAATTACAACAAATACAGCATTGTAGAAGAAAAGGGGAGTACAATTACATATTCAAAGTTTTGTTTTAAATTACATCGATATTGTAATTATTTAATATTTGTACACCATATAAATTATAAACTAACTATTATTATTTCTAAAGGAGAATAATATTTAAAAATGTACAGGGAAACAATGTTTACAAATTTTAAATGTAAACTATTTATATTTAAAAAACTAAAAAATAACACACAAGCATTTAATCATATCTTAATCTCATCATTGTTCGAGAAGGCTTGCTCTGTGAAATATTGTTTAAGAAAGGGTATCTGATTATAATCTAACACTAGAGGTGATATTTATTAAGGTTAAAATAACCATAAGTTTGTAATACTCAAATTTCTCCAAGACTTAAATAACCAGGAATCAACGACTAACTAGTATCAGTACAAATATTTATTATGAAAAAGCCACATTAATAATAATTCTAGATATTTAATTATTTTTAATGAGAGAAAACAATGCAATAAAAGTAAAGCACATTAAAGAAATTTACTTTAAATGTAAATCACCAATTTTATTAATTAAATTTAAAAAAAAGAGAGAAAGAAAGAGAAGGAAGAAAAGTACAAGTTCAAACTATACACTTTTTTTTTTTCTGCAAGTACTCGAATGTTTTATATAAAACCTATTTCTATATAAAATAATAACTCACTTACCATCAAGTCTGTGTTTTCGACAGAAGTAATCAAATGTAGTCATTTTTCTTTGATTTGGTATCACCTCACAGATCTCCTGTCTGTCTAAACATTCTATATCATTTGTTATAATATCACTTTTTTCACTAGGTTCAATAGCTTTCGGTTTCAGAACAGTAACAGGCTATAAAAGTAATTTTTTAAATTCAAATTTCTCAAATAATTTATGAAATCAGAGTGACCCCTTTAGACAAAGTAAAATTCCCTGACTTTTCTCGTTTTCCCATAACAAATATAATTTTGTTTTATAATTATATATAAAGTATATAAACCTTCATAATAAAAATTTTATGATCATATAAATGTTTTTAGATATTTATCACATTTAATAGTCCAAATCAGTACTGACAACCATCATATAATTATAAAACATATTGATCATATAGATTGCATACAAAATATAATTATGATGAACTTCAGAATGAAATTTTTAATTAAATTATTATATATAAAGTTTCTAAAAATAGAAATAGCTACCTGAATTGCAGCAGCAGGGAATAATCCACGAGACCAATCAGTAGTAGATATTGGGCTGGATATATCTGAATCTTTATTTGCTTCATCTAGATGAATATTTTGAGGTACTTTATCAAGAGTAGACAATATTTCATTCACTTCTAGTAAATTTACACCAAGATTCTTCTCTTTATTAATGGGAAAAACAGCAGTGACCAAATGGTCTTTATTTTTTACAAAATTTTGCCCATTTCTGGTTGGATTATTATTGCGAACATAATTAGACAAATTATTATTTTCAACAGCTGTTTCATCCTTTTGAGGAGTTTTATTTACAGAATCTAAATTTAAAAAATCACCAGTTTTATTAGCATTTTCTCTTTGTACATTAACAATTACAGCGTCTTGAATTTGAAAGCAGTTTTTTTCACTTGAATTATTTAAAATAGAAATTTCACTATTTCTTTCACTTTCATTGGAGTTTTTAATATTGTGTTCATTTACACCAGAAGTATTTGACTTGAGATTATTATTGCCCATATTATCATTTGCAGAAGAGAAGAATGATTCTAGAGTATTTATATGTTTATATATATCATTGGGAGGTGTTGAAAAATTTGCAGAAGTTCTGGGTTTTTTACTTGAAGGAGTCTGAAATTCATTTTTTCTGCTCAATTTTTTACTCAGTACAAGTTTTTCTTTTGTATTGTTGCTTTGCAATCCAACAGTAAGCTGTGATTGTTTTAACTGAAAATTAGGGATATTATTTTCCTGACCAATTAAATTTGAGTTGTGAATTCCAGCAACTTTTTCCTTATTGTTTTCATTAGAGTTCACAGTTAGAACAGAATTAGTATCATTGCTTGAATCAGTGTTATAAAAAGTGTTTAACAATTTAGAAAGTTGTTCAGTGATAATGTCCTGTAAAGAGGCAAATTCAAAAATTAAATATACATTAATAGATAATCAAATTAATTGAAAATAAACATACATACACTGACATAATAAAATTATCCATATTTGATATACAAATATACTAAATTTTTATAACAGGTAAACAATTTAATAATTTATTAAAACTATGTTTTTTCCTTTCACACATTAAACTTCTAACTTATATTAAAAAAGGGATAATCAATGTGGTGTTTAAGAACATAACAATAAAAGCAAATATGTTGGCTTTTTTTATGGTAGGCACTTTAAACTATTTCCTGCACCAAAGGGGGAAAGAGGCAGCTGTTTCGGTGTTATATACTATGCAGCCACAAGAGTCTAAAAAACTGCAATAATGCAATTTTGAAAGAATTATCCCAAGGAAGAGAGGGGTTTGCATGCTCCTTTCTGAGCCCTAACAGAAGGGCATTCCAGCCTACTAATTTATAATGCCTTACCATTGCACAAACACAGGAACTTTGACAGCATCATTTGTTCATTATTCATTAGCAATTTAGAATTGGAAATCCAATACACTATATAGCAAACATCTGAAAATTTAAATTCATAATAATAGTTGTTTAAGAGAAGTTTTAACCAAAGAAAGAAAAAAAAAAAATTGAAGCAATCAAATATATTTAAATAGCCTCTTTTATGAGCTAAAAATAAACTTACCATGTTATGCAAAACCACAGCAGTTTTATTTGGTTCATAATTAACATCAATATCTGTTGAGGGAACTTCAATACTTATGTAACAAATTGGATAACGAGATTTGCTTCCACCATCCAAACTTTTATTATAACATTCCTTCAATAGCTAATTAAATTAAATTATGTATACTGATTAAATCATCAGATGATAATATCAGAGAAACACATATATAATAAAGAAAAATTAGTAAATTCTTTTCTACAAATTTTATTAAATTTAATAAAAATAAAATCAGAATTAAAAAGTACTAACTGCTACAAGAATTAAAAATCTCGGGTTACAATAATGATACTAATAATATATGTTAAATGTTAAATTTTATCAAAATAAACTTTTAATGAAAATAAAAAACTAATAAATATTCTGCTTATTCATGACAATACAAATAAATAAACTTTTTATTTAATAACCTATAAATTGAATATTATAACAATGAATTATTTCACATTTCTATTTTATAAGAACTATAAAAGCATAATAATAAAAAACTTCATTATATTAAGCAAATATTAAAAATACCTTATCTATCACTTTCATTCTCACAGGACGTTTATTTATTGCAACAATACTACGATTTGATGAAGTTTGGCTGCATGATAAAGGAGAATTGCATTTTGGTAAAAATACTTCAATTTTTATCTAAACAGGTGCAAAAATTTATATTAAATAAGTAATAAATATTATACTTTGATACATATAATTGCATATTTTAACAATGATAAAAAATGGACAATTAAATAAAATAATTACTAGTAGAAATATTCTTACATTTCATTATACCAAGATCATATTATATTAATTTAAAAGTCATATAATTTGAAATATTAATGTTAAATTACTTCATTTTCATACAATATAATATAGTTACATTTGTTTTTGTTTATATTTATTTTGACTTGCAACAAATTTGAATAAAAAATACACACAGTGAATAACTGAAAATGAAGCAAATCAAATGTTTATTTTAAATATTATCTTGCCTTAAAAAAATGTATATTCTAAATATTGCTCTTTTTATTATAAAATGTCATTAAAGATCAAACGGTTAACTTTCTAGTACAAAATAACAATATAAAAGAATAAGCAATTTTCTTTAATATCTTTCTCTTGTATCATGCTATTTAGTAATATATAAAAAATTTTATTGGAAAACTAATAGCAATAAAAATGGAAATATACATTGCTTACATTTGAACTCACTGGAAAGTATTGTTAAAACTAAGAAATTATTCTAAGAAACTAAGAAAATTTCTATAGAAATATTAATTTTTTAATTCTAAATTATTATTATTTTTAAAGTAACTGTGGAAAATCTCTAATAATTGGCCCCATATATATTGGGCGCCTTAATTTAAGTATAAAAACAGCACAACTATTTCTAATGAATGTCTCTACTTTTTTATAAAACTGAGTGTATATCACTTTCAAACAAAGCAATTCACATCTTAGTATTAAAGGACAAGATATATAAATTCATATAACATTAATATATGTTAACATTACAACAAAGAATTAAAAGTGATATTTGACAAATAATTTAAGGAAATAAGTACCTGACTTTTTTCATCTGTAAATTCACAATTTTCCATATGATCAACAACATTGCCAAGAGCCAAGCGTAAACCAATAATTGTTTTATCTACAGCAGATTTCTGCCATATAAGATTCCGATCATGATACAAAGTAAATCGAATTCCTAAATAAAGAATACTGAAAGTAAAAGTTTGGAATGCAATAAAAATAGACTAACTATTTAACCTTTTAATTAATATGTACAGAAAATACTTTCACAGCAAATAAAAGTGTTACTTGAAACATATAAAAATGTGAATATCTTTTTTATTTAATATTTAGATTATGCAAAAAAGCTTGAACCATTTAAATAGTTAAAGGGAAAAAAAAAAAAAAAAAAAAAAAAAATGCAGAAGATGAAATTAAAATATAGCCTACTTCTACTTAAAAAAAAAAAAAAAAAAAAAAGAAAATCTAGATATTACAGTAAAATAAAACAAAATATGCTGTTTTTTATATATATACCTGCTTCTGGATTATATCTGCTCAAAGAGATGAGACGAACAAAAAAAATCAGTGAGAAGAAAAGACAGCATGAAGTGTTGTTGAAATAACATGATATACATGTAAAATGGACTTATAGCCTCATCAAATGTCCAATAAAATTAAGATACAGCTTTTAAGTGATAAATAAAATAATTTGTGCTTGAACTTAACGCCCTCCCCCCCAGTGATAACAAAGCATGAATATTGGTGATCAAACTTAATCAAATTTTGTATTAATGTAATTACAATTAATGATTGCTTTTTCTAATTTATCTGCTTCATGTTCAGGGGCTTCCCTTTATGACAATATTATGTAGTAAATTTTTTTTATATAACCTAGATTATATTATGCATATTATTGTTTTTTTATTTCAATCTTTATTGTGTTCTTTATTTTATGAGTGTAGTAATCTCTTATCTCATAAGAGTCTGGAATATAAACTAATTTGTTGGGTTATATTTAATAGTGTGGTATTTAAATGATGTGGGATTTTAATGGTTACTGCAGAACAAAATGCTGGTGTATAACTTAGTTAAATTTTGATGGCATTAGAAGAGTAGGCTATCACAAAGTAAGTTATAGCAGATTTTATTGGAAAATGATGTTTTAGTTTAAAAGTTTAATGGTTGATATTAATTTTGATCTACTATGGAGATTTGGCTATTATTGGAGGAGATAGTCAAGTTCTTTTTTTCTTTTAACTAAACACCATCACAATTTAACAGATATTGATTAATTTTTGCATTTTTATATTTACATGCACACACTTACTAGTTAAAATACATCCAAATGCAATCAAAATATCTTCAATCTTCCTTAATTCTTCCTTTTTGTTCTTATCTGCACGATAAAATTGCCTTCTCACAGGCATATTATTAAACAAATTTAGAACAGTGATAGTTGTACCTAAAATCAATTGAAAGCAAACATTTATAAAAGAATCATGTAAAGTTTTTTGCATTATAATTTTTAAAAAAATAATTAAAATTCTTTATGTGTTATACTGAAAAATTTAAAATAAGCTATTACTAGCTAGATTTATTAATTATTATAATATAATTATTTATAATTATTTTTATTAATTATAAAATTAATGTAAAATAATATTTAAACCTTGATTGCAAGGACAAGGTTTTGTTGACAGTACATTTCCATTATGATCAAATGTGTATGTAAATCCATATTCTTCATCAATTGTCTTTGTAGTTATCCTTAAATCAGCAACAGCACATATAGCTGCCAGAGCTTCACCTCGAAATCCATAAGTTTCTATTTTATTCAAATCTAAATGTGAAGCTATTTTAGAAGTACAGTGTGGTTTTGCAACATACAGAATGTCTTCTTTATGAATTCCACTTCCATTATCTTTTACTTCTATTTTTTCCAAACCAAATTTTTCCTGAAAGATTAATAAAAAATAAAAAAAATGCCAAAGTGATTGATGTTTTTTGTCAAGAATTAATTAACATGAAAAAGTTACAAAAATTTTAAAATTAACATTATGTAATATCTAATAAATTAAAGATTATATACATCATAAATAAATATGGTATAATCATTTATTTCTTATCATTAATTAAAAGAAAAAAAATTGAGGCTAATATGATATTTTAGTGATAGAAATTTTATTTAATATTTTCTATATAAAATTAATTAAAATTGTTTAAAAGTACATTTAATATGACTAAATAACTATTTACATTATAAAAATTAATATACATATTTATATATATTTTTTTTCCCCCTCTGCATGGAATTTATGTGATACATAGAGTGAATAGTCTTCTTATGGTTATTTTTAAAAAAATTTTTTGATGGTTAACAGTTTCACAAGACAGTCTGATTGTTGATGTGAGATCAAGCTGTCACAATCAACCTTTTTATTTTTATTTCTGAAAGTATTGCATGCCATGAGATCAATGATACTTTCACTTTATATCCTTTTAAACTGCTTGCATTACTATTATTTGTTATTCTTATCTCCTGCATTTTTTTTTTGTTAAAATTGAGTACTCATAGAATACTAATAAATTATTTATTTGATTATGAATTCTAGACATTTTCTGTAATTAATGCAAATAACGATATATTTTGCAAAATGAAACTATAATATAATAAAGCATATATACAATTCATATACCCTTAAATTACATCACACTCCTATTCAGTAATATGCATTTGTAAAAACAGATTTCGACATTTGAATTTTAAAATGTATTATTACTTTAATAATTTTTGTTGATAATTTTAATATTTCCCCATTTTAAAGAATAGTTCAAAATTGCTATATTTCCTATTGCTACCTTTCTAAAATTGCTACATTTCTTCTCCTAAAAACATTTCACCAATAATTAATGAAAAACAAAAATAACTCATTCAGAGATACATCAATGATTTGCACATAAAATAAAATTCATCACATTCTATTTAAATAAAACTTGCAACTTTATGCATTTTTTATATCTTAATGTTGATTCAGATTAAAAAATTTGCATTTTTTTAGGAATGAGTGACACATAATAATTGTTATCGAGCTTTAACATTGATTATAGAAGTTTGAAACATTTCAATACGTTAATTTTAGATTTGGTTTTAGTAAAATTTGTCAAAATATGAAGAATATTAATTTATAAAAAATAAAGATACAATTATAAAATGTATATAAAATGCTTATCTCGTTCAATGATAATATTTAGGCGTTAATAATTACCAGCAAAATACAAAACTTCGTTAAAAAAAACTGAACAGAAATAATAAATAATAGAATAGATAAAAAGATATTAATAGAATTCTCACTAATTTGACTTCTATGCTTGTAGCGTTACTGTCAAGACTGTTTTCAAGCAATTCTTTGACGACACTCTGAATGGAGGTAATAACTTGTGTACAAGACAGTAAATGAGATGATGATTTCGGTAATTCCTTTATTCGGTTCATCCTTAATAAACAAATCGAAAAAAAAATTGTAAACGTAATTAAGAGATTTAAAGAACAAATCGAAAAAAAAAAATTCAAAACATGAATATTTAAGGAAGCATTTAAATTAAGTTATACTCAATAAAATAACAATTTTTAATGTAACGAACTAAATCAAAATGTGCGCACAACTTTGTTTATAAGCAAATTCAACTATGGCGCGGCTGCTTTCAGTTAAAGTTAAACATAACTTTAAAGTTATATATATATATATATATATAATCCTCCATAATTTTTTTAAACAAATGATAAAATTAAAACAAAAGAAAATAATACTATCGGATATAAATCATACTGAAATGATTCATTTGGAAGAAAACAATTATGTATTTTTGAATCAGGATTTATATACATAACAGCTGACATTTACATTCAGTTTTGTGTATTCAGCAGCTAAGCTATTTAAAGTAAATTAAATTGATTTACACTTAAAATTTAAAATGGAAGTAATGAGTGTTATATCAACAAAACTGTAAATTCAAAAAATTCGTTAGAAAAATTTTGTCATTCCGTTTAGAGCTATGGCTAAGCCTTTGGAGAATAAAAGTAAATCCATTGAAATGTGCTTGCCTCATTTTTCAATGACAGAAAATCCAGTTAATCTAACAAATATTACTATTTTTAATGAATTAGTGTCTTTCAAGCAGGAATATAAATATCTCGGCCTAATTCTTGACTTAAAATTACATTTCTTTAATCATGTTAAAAATGCCAATGATAAGGCAACTAAAGCTTCAAATGCAAAATAACGCCTCTTTTACATCTCACCAGTAAGCTCTCGATCAAAGTTAAAATCTTATTATATACAGCTATAATAAGACTCATTCTTCTATATATTGTCTCTGTTTGGATCACAACTGCAATTGTCAGATTGAGAAGACTTCAAGTATTTCAAAATCGAATTCTTCTAAAAATCAAATGCTCCATTACAATTTCATAGAGAATTATTACATACAGAGCTGCTACTCGAAGCTATCCTAGATTAGGTAAAAAAACATTTTAGAAAATTTTTTACAAAACTAAACAATATTAATAATCCGCTTATAAAAAATCTCAAGAAATATTACCACACGAAACTAAAAACATAAAACGTCCTCGAGCAATAACTACCCTTACTTTCATTTAATTTAAGGGAGTGAAATGCATCCACTTCGATCCTGGACTGTATTTACAAAAAAACATTGTTTTTTCGTACTTGTTTCGCCATAACTACTCATTGCTGCTTCTGCACAATTTTTCTCATTGAAACAGTACTCGTTTTCTCAATACAACTATCCAAGTTCTCCGTTTATTCGCCGTTGTTTACATTAGTCTGCTTAATTTGTTTGTTCATTTGTTTCACCCATGCCCCACCTACTTTACTAGATCTGTTTCCTACTGCAAAAATTTTACCTATAAGGCTCTTTTTTACATATTTTTTTGTTTAAATTTTTACGGAGTATTGCACTGTTATAATTTTTTCTTCAACTTAATTTTTTTGCAACTCTGTTAAGTTTGATAAATTTTAAACATTAATTTTGTAACCGAAGATACGAGGAAAATTCTCTCCAGGCACTCCATAATTACAACCATCTTTGCTTTGACCTTTGTAAAAGAAATAATCCGTTAGAATAATAGGTAAGAGGTTTCTCAATCCTTCTACATTAAATAAGATTGAATAAATTATACATAAAATCCGCCCTGTTTGATTACATTGTGTCGCTACTAATGTGGATTTTAAGAAGTAATATTTGATGAAAAAATTATGTAAGATGTCTTGTTTAGAAATAAAAACCATTCATACTTAACAATACAAAAATTTAAAAGAATATGCTTAATGAAAACTTTATTTATAATAACTATTTGTAATAAGTTTTACAACGTAAAAGAAATTAGTGTGGCTTCTGAAAAATTGATTATGTAAATTGATATTATGAATACTAAATTGATGTTATCCTACATCTTTCCCAAAAATATAGATGCAAGCACAAAATGTCATATAAAAAATTAGAAATGAAATTAGTTTAATATATGAAATGTATGATTACAAAAATTATAGAAAATATCATTTAATTTAAGTTATTGGAAAATTAAAAATATATACATTATTTTTTTTAATAAATCACAAGATGTTCCAAAATTATATTCATTAAAATGTTGATAAATAAATTTTAAAGTTTAACAACATACTTTCAAATACTTAATAGTGTTGTGGATTTTTTTATAACTTCAGATACTCGATTTTATATAATTACATTGTTTGTATAAATACAACAGTATTTATTGTAATAATTAGTTATTAAAACATAATATTAAAAGGCCCATTAGGGCGCGTTCTACTCATACTAAGTGATTCCAGATGGGAAATCATTGCTTTGGAAAACCAAAAAACTCGGATTATAATAAACTGTATGAGAGTGTCAAACCATTAGATGGGAAGTTTCTGTGGTTTCGTCCCTGTAATAATGTTAAAATACAAAAAAGATAGTGAAGAATTTCTTCTTTCTGTAATGCAAAGAAAACAAATTAAAAAGAGAACAAGGAAATGGTAATCTACAAGTGTATGGATTATTTAGATATTAACAACTCTTTTACCGAATAAACATAGAAAAATGCTGCTTACCAAGTTAGATTCTTTGTTAAATTTCTTTTCTAATAAAAAAAAAATAACATATATTGATAATTTATTCAACCTCCGAAGCTTTTCTCACCAGAATACAAGACAGTTTCCAGAAAAAATAAATAGGAATTTTGACTTTTTATGTTTTAAAATTTCCCGGTCAGACATTGAATTTTATTATTGTTTTAGAATTCATGGACTTTCTCTGTCCATTGATCCCACTTTGGCTGTATATTTTTCTATCAAATTGCTCACTTTTTGTTGCATTTAGCTCAATGCCTGACAACACCACTCCTAGTACGATGAGAATAAAAAGAAAAACATTTCATTAATTGTGTATATTCATAGCTAAGTTAGTGAGGTTTGTATACCGACTATGAGTATTCACACAAATTGTGGAAAACAAATAAACCAGATATGATTTCTTTTCAGAGAATCTTTATTATTATTATTCCTTTCGTTATTTTATTATTATTTTTTTTTAAATTTTCTACCAAACATTTTTGCTTTTTATAAACGTATTTACACAATCTTGTGTGGGTCAAGGTTAGAATAGCCTCACTGTAGCCTATGCACGTCATAAAAGGCGACTAAAATGGATACCCAGTGCCCGGGGGTATTGTCGGGTGGTTGAGTTTTACTCTTTATCATAACTCGTCAACGGGTTCGTGGACTTGATTTAGATGTTGCTATCGACCAAGTGGGATAAGAAATAACAACAACAACATATTTACACAGAATTACAGGTATCAACAGAAAATGAGCACTCATTAGCATAAAAAGTAGCTCATCAAGAAGAATTAATTGGATTTCGTTATCTAAGAAAAATTACAAAACTTGATAGAAAGGTTTCAGCCAAGTAAACATGCAAATAATAAAAACTGCAATATATTTGCATATTACATAATAAAAGGCGTTGGTATGAGTCTAATCTTGCCTATATATAGACATCCTGAAGTACTCTGCTGGCAGCTTATCTATTAAAGAAGGATTTTTATGGCCTTACATGTCCTTATACCTCAAGTGAAGAAAGTACCAGCAGCTGTTGGAGATGAGGTGAAGAATTATTTTGGTCAGATCAATGAGTTGCCTTCCATCTTCTGATTATAAAGAGGTTTGGGATCAGCTAATTTATTCGCCATTGAACATTCGCCCCAAATGATTATTTTACACTGTTTTAAAAGTTTACCACGTCCAGATGCTTTTGATACATTAAATATTGGAAAATCTTTTTCTGCAACATGTAATGACAGTTTTAAAGCTGAATGTGCAGTTCAACCTCCTTGTATTAACGTTGCTGCAATTTCAGATGATGCCTAATGTAAGCGCAACCTCTTTCTCCTTATCTTTCCATTACCTCTTGGTGCATCCAAATAGATTACTAAATCAATACCTTTGTTCACATGATCCATAAGTTTGATTTTGGCTTTTTATTAAAAAGGTTTATTTTAAACCGTATATTGCAATAATTCTTCAATATTATAACTTTTATCTTTAATATTTCGAAATTCCAGAAATTGATTCCATCTTTTCGTGGTGTTGCTTTCTGAGTTCAATTAAAGTTGGATTGCTTATTGCTAAATACTTGTCTTTCAAATGAATAAGTGTTTGATTAAATATCTCTTCATTGAACTGGATATTTAATTCTGAACGAACTTGTCTCACACAATGCAATACATCATTGTTCGGGCTTCCTTTAAATTTCTTACATAATTTATTTGAATTCGATTGACTACACGTTGCCAATATTATTGCAAATTGATCTCTCACTTGCTTTGTGGTTATTGTCAATGCAATTTCTCGAAGTGCCAACCCCCAATAGTTATCATTTTCCACTAACCATAAAGGCTGACATGATTCTCTGTTTATTTTATACACATATCTATCAACTTTGATTAAATATGTGAAGCATGTCATTCAACGAATCTTATTGATTAGTATTTGAAGATAAAACCAATCAGCATTTTTTGGATGCGCCATATAAACTCGTTCCAATGCATCATTTTTGAAGATTTCTTCGTGACCTTTGACTGGAGTTCCTTGCTTTCTTCATTGAAAGATTCATCTTGTTTTATTCCATGTGTAATATGATGGTACATTCGCATAAAACAACGTTCTTGCAAATGGATCACTTTGACAAAGATCGAAAAATACAATTAATGTCGCATTCACAGGTGGTTTAATATCTACTTTTTCTAAATTTTCTCTGGTAAAATGTAGTCTTTGGCCATTTTCTAAAGGCACTGTTAAAATGAACAACTCTGGTTGTCGACCATGTATTGGGAAACCCAATATTCGCTAAGGCGTTTCGTTACTTATCTCTCTCTCTATATATATCCATTTGATATTGAAGTATTTCCTCTTTCAGATGCTGTTTTTTGCTTTCTCTGATTATTCCGAGTACAGTCATATCACTACCTTTGTTAAAACATATATTTAATAGATTTCACTGAGTTGCAGTACTCCACATGTGTGCGTGCTTGAAACATTATTGAGAGAAGCGGATTGCATGGCAAAAACCGTTGATTATCTACTTCCGTTTCTTGGTTAACCAGCATTCATATTTTGGCAGCAAGATCCCCCTTTTTGCCGAGATCGTCTTCCGTACTTAGGATATCTATCCTTTCTGGTTTGTGTCTCATTCAAATGTGGTCTCGGAAATCTCTTTGTACACTTGCCTTCATGGTGAATTCATATTTAATCTTCGACATGGACCGAAAATTCTCATGCTATATAACAACATTTTGCAATTATATCGTGTAATTCTGGATCCTCTTCCGGATTACGAAATCAAGCTTTAATTAATTAATCAATTTGATTTGAACGGATTTTATCATGTAACCAAATTAAATTGTAAGGATGAAGTAAACCTCGTTTCTGTCATTCGACTGTGTGCATCCATCATGTACCGGTTCCAAAAATATGATACTTTTCTATGACATCCATGCATTTCTTTTGCTTCTGTCGAAATATTTGAGCTATTACGTCATGTCATTCCATGGGAGCTTCTCCATAAAGCATATATATATATATATATATATATATTATCGAATAGCCATGTCGAATTGCAAATGAATGTTATGAAACTGTATTCTTTATTTCTTTTGTTTCACACTCCTCGTACGTTAATGTTTTGTTCGTGCACTTGTGGTTGTTATCTTTCAAGAATTTTACTCATTGGTACTATACTTAGTTCATTTCATAATCTTATTTCTTCAACAGATTCTCTATGTCTACTCGCTGAGTTTCTCACTCAATCGCTTTCTCTAATTTCTTCTCTTTGTGCATCTGTTAAGTTTTCTGTCAATCTATTCTATTATATTTTCTCTAATCTATTTATAAGATCCCGGCGGTGCCATGGATGTTTGTAGTGGTTCGGAATCCACTTTAAGCCGTAGGTCCCGGTCTCCTATGACTGTAAGAGCGTCACGGAGCAAAAGTCAGGCTTCTACCTACGGGTGCTCCATCACAACAGAAGCTGCTTCCTTCCCCTTCAATCATGAGTACGTACGGGCTCGTGGGCTTGGCCAGCCAAGTGTCTTCTTTTCGATTCACCATTTGGAAATTCTCCTCCTCTTTTAGGTTTCGGCATCTTGTTAAATGTTGCTTGACACACTAAAATTCAATTTAAGGATGATGGAAGAAAAATTCTCATATACATAATGGTTAATTTTTGTAATGGCCGTATTTAATTGCAAAATATGAAAAAAAAAAAAAAAAAAAAAAATCCATTTTATTTTAAAAATAAATGCATTAAAATATTTACAAATTAGAAATAAAAATAAAAATAAAATATTATGGTTTCCATAATAAACGCACACAAATACAATGGACTATAAAACCAAAATATTTTATTAATTGGTTGGTTGGTGTTTGGATTCCTTCAGCTTCCTAGCCCTAAATAGTCTCATCTCATCTCATAGAACAAAGCATAAACAATTGATTATTAGGTAAATTCGCCAGAATAACAGAAAATTTATATTAAATTGAATAAATTATTAAAATAAAACAGGACGAAAAGAAAAAAAATACTAAATTAAAATATTCCTCGGCTTTTTAATATTAATATTAGGATCATAAATTATAACTCCGCAATTCGGGAAGCTATAATTTTCCGAAATGTGCTTAAGGAAGTCTTTGAGTGGATGAATATTAATGGTTTTCTGGACTTCCGAATTTCTCATGTACCATTTAGTTGCGATGATTTGTCTGAGGGTGACGTTTAGTGGGAGTAAGACAGGCGTTATGAGTATTCGCTTTATAATTGAAATTTTGAATATTCTAGTTAACAGTGTTTTCAATATCGGAGTTATTATTGTTATTAAGTTGGAATTGGTTTTCTTGTTCATTTGTGATAATCTCGGCTTTATCTTTATCAGAGCTCTCTATGGCCGCTCTCTAAAGTTTAAAATCGCTCACTCATATGGCCGCTGAAATTTGGAGTATTTTTAAGTACTTTGCGAAACCCCATAGAAGAATCCCATCCCCCCCATAGAGATCTGCCTTGTGGTTGAAGTTCTATTAATTTATCTTTCCAAACTTTGTCAGAGTGGGGGCCTGAATGGCCGAGTGGCTAGCACTCGGTACCACAGGTTTCGGGTTCGAGTTCCGGCGGTGCCATGGATGTGTGTAGTGGTTCGGAATCCACTTTAAACCGTAGGTCCCGGTCTAATAGGAACGTAGAGCGTTGCAGGGGCATTGCTACTCCGCGTCCGTGGT
Organism: Caerostris darwini; assembly: GCA_021605075.1. NCBI lineage: Eukaryota > Metazoa > Arthropoda > Arachnida > Araneae > Araneidae > Caerostris > Caerostris darwini. Next base: position 309,892 of record BPLQ01012350.1, on the reverse strand, counting down.
TTATCTTCAAGTTACAAGATTTATCTTCAAGTTGCACACCCCGGGTAATGCAAAGTGAGTAACGTCGGTGCTGTGCTTGCCTTAAGGCATCCAAGACGTCCATGTCTAAGTGTTTGCCAACTGCGTTGGAGGAAAAAAAAACTTTGTCAGAGTAGTTTTTAAGAGCAGTTTTGATGTTTTTGTTAATGCGGTTGAGAATAGTTTTATAATTAGTATTTTCAGTAGTCTGCTAGCGCTTTTTATCTCTAATAAAGATAAATTAAAATAATAAATAAACAAATTATGGATTTTAATTTGAGTTTGGGTGAATTAGGTGAAATTTGTGTGAATCCATTATTTATTTTGATTAAGAAAAGATTTAGAAGAATTATTATACACATTAATAATATATTCAGTAAAATTATTAGTTTTATTATCTAAGTCACTGCTGGCAGCGATATGTGGGATAGGTAAGTTAGTCGAATTTTCCAACATTTTAATAAATTTCAGGTCGTCAGTTTTAGTGATCTGATAATTACGCGGAATTTCATACACAAAATCAAACACACACACACACACACACACAAAAAAATTAAACGTACATATTACACATATTTATTCACATGTAAATTCATACACGGTCATGCACACATTTATAAATGCTTATTACATATTTACATGCTTAAATACATATGCTTAATACATATTTACAGACACTTACATACCTACATTTATATTAACACATGCACATACGCTCACACACACACACACACATATATGGGTACATGCACATACATTCATATATTCTCCCTCACATACATATATACGTACAAACACACGTGCACATACATGCACGCACATACATAATCACGCATACATACGTACATACACATGCATATGCCTATGCACATACATAAACATGTTTATACACACATGCACACTCACAAATGCATACATACTACACAAGCGAACGTACTCACGCTCATTCCTCCATATAGATACACGCACGAGCACATAGATTCACTACACACGTAAACGCATATAGAAACATAAACACACACAAACACAGATACATACGTGCTCAAGAATATACTCATTCACGAGCGTACATACACTTAAATAAACATAGACACACACGCACAATTTTACACGTGAACATTTGTAAAAACAAACGTACATACACACATAAATGCTCGAATACATATGATAAAACACACCACACACACACATATAACAGAAGGGCTGAAGAGTTCGTAGGCTGACACATAGATTTTTTCAGAAAATTGTCCCATAAGATTTATTTGTTTCGACACGAGAGAATAAAAAATGTTTGCCACATTTATTTGGTACTTTATGGTTTGTTTAGTGCTCTATTTTGTAGAAAAAAAAAATAGTTCAATTATTCTTACTTTTTAAAACGGCTCCTATTATGCATAAAAAGTTTTATCTGCTCACTTCTTAAATCTTTTTGATATTAGAGAGTTTTTGAATACCGTACGTTAGTTACCGTAGGACGTCCATTAGCTTTTTCTCCCTAGCGCGCATGCTCATAGGAAACATAATTTCCTATAAGCATGCGCGCTAGGGAGAAAAAGCTAATGGACGTCCTACGGTAACTAACGTACGGTATTCAAAAACTCTCTATTATCAATACGTTTGATCATCAAATTGATGATATATAATAATAAAATCAATATGGTTAACAATATGTTATATTCAATTATCAATATGTTTGGTAATTGTTAATAACCTAAATAAAATATCTAAACTTCATGTTGTGATATATTAACAATTATCAATGTGTTTGATAACTTACAATGCATACACACAAATAAACACATGTACACCCCATTTATACACGCAGTTTTACACACAAAAATATACGCATACATTTACATTCGGGCACACACACATTTATATATATATACATATATATATATATATGATATACAAAGGCTTAAATATGCTCAAACTTACTCTATACAGGTACATCCCTAAGCATACACATATACATTCTCATTGACATATACCCACTCACTGATAAACGAGTACATGCATATCTGCATACAAATACAATTGTATACATATGTAAGTAAATATACACTTTTAGTGTAGGGTACATACATAATCATGCTAATAGAAAAAATATAGATCAGCATATGCATACACTTATGTATATTTAAGCATACATCTTTGTTCATATCAGTATCACTACTCATAAAGAAATACAGTGAAGTGACAAAAGTCATGGGATAGCAATATGCAAATTTTCAGATGGCTGTAGCATCGCGTAGAACAGGTATAAATGCGCAGTGCTTTCGCAGAGCTTTCATTTCTGTTCAAGTTATTCATGTGAAGAGGTTTTGACGTGATGATGACCGCACGACGGGAATTAACAGACTTTGAACGTGGAATGTTAGTTGGAGCTAGACGCATGAGTCATGCCATTTCGGAAATCGTTAGGGAATTCAACATTCCCAGATCCACTGTGTCAAGAGTGTGCCGAGAGTATGAAATTTCAGGCATAACATCCCACCATGGACAGCGCAGTGGTCGACCGCCTGCACTTAACGACCGAGACCGGCGACGTCTGCAAAGAGTCGTAAATTCTAACAGACAAGCAACACTGCGTCAAATAACCGCAGAAATCAATGTGGGCAGCAATCAATGACGTACAAGGGGCTTGTCAGTTAGAACTGTGCGGAGAAATTTGGCTTTCTTGGGCTATTCCAGCAGAAGACCGACTCGAGTGCCTTTACTGACAGAACGACATCGCTTGCAGCGACTCTCGTGGGCACGTGAGCATATCGATTGATCCCTAGATGAATGGAATACCGTGGCCTGGTCCGATGAGTCACGATTTCAGTTGGTAAGAGCTGATGGTAGGGTTCGAGTGTGGCGCAGACCACACGAAACCATGGACCCAAACTGTCAGAAAGGTACTATTCAAGCTGGTGGTGGCTCCGTAATGGTGTGGGCTGTTTTTTCATGGCATGGACTTGGTCCTCTGGTGCGACTGGACCGAACATTGACTGGAAATGCTTATGTTCAGCTACTTGGAGATCACTTGCAGCCATTCATGGACTTCATGTACCCAAACAACGATGGGAGTTTTATGGATGACAATGCGCCATGTCACCGGGCCACAACTGTTCGCGATTGGTTTGAAGAACATTCTGGACAATTCCAACGAATGATCTGGCCATCTAGATCGCCCGACATGAATCCCATCGAGCATTTATGGGACATCATCGAGAGGTCTGTTCGTGCCCAAAATCCTGCACCATCAACGCTTTCACAATTATGGACGCGTTATTCACAATTATGCTCAATATTCCTGCAGAAGACTTCCAATGACTTGTTGAGTCCATGCGACGTCGAGTTGCTGCACTTCGCCGGGCGAAAGGAGGGCCGACACGATATTAAGAGGTATCCCATGACTTTTGTCACTTCAGTGTATATGTTTAGATGAACATATGCATATATGTCTTTATAAACGTGAATATATACAAATACTAACTTATAAATAAAACCCTAATTTTGAGAGGTGTGAATTTGGTTTGCAAAAAAGAAAAATTTGAGTTGCAAAAAAGTGAGTTTGATTTGTTAAACGGTGAATTTGATTTGCAAAAAAGGTGAATTTGGATATCCAAACTTGTATATAATTTGTTATTTTTTAATAGGATTATGAAATTTAAAAAAGAATTTTCATGATACTTTTAACTTTCGGTTTCGAAATAGCTATTTCCGTTCTATAACTATTTCTTTGTGACAATCACACATTGTCAATATCCCTTTCAGTCTCTTTGCTTCTGAAAGCAGTGACTGCAATTGACGCTGCCGAGCGTGTTTGTTTGAAAATGAGTGTGTTTGAACGCCATTATTCTTTTTTTTTTCTACATTCATGAAATTTGAAAACATATGTCTAAATTTTCTATCTCTAAAAATAATTGACATTGATTGTTTTTGTTATTTGCTTTTCATTTTAATAACATTTGTTATCAGCAATTATATCACAAAAATTTCTTAAGACTTGGTGGAAAAGATAGATTTGTAGTTTAGTACTGAAAATAATAATTATATTTTAAAATAAATAATTATATTTTAAAATAAATAATTAATGATAAGTAACGATGGCAATAAATACTATATTATTTCTTATTTTAACTGTATTATTCATATATTTTTATTTATTGAATATTCTCTTGCATTTGGATATTACAAATATAACTTAAATATTCATGGGACTATTACTTAAAGACAATTCTGCTACACATTTTTTACAAGAACCATGAAATATGGTAGTTAAATATTGTATTCAATGAAATTTCTCTCCTTCAGATAAATATACATATATGTCCTAAAGTTAAACAATTTCTCTCTTTGATTCACGTAAAATAAATAAATATAAAATCCTTATAAACATCAAAGACTCTGGTTTGGTATTTTTTTGTTTGTCAATCTATGATCATATTTTGTACACTTTCGGCCAATTAGACCGGTATCTACAGTTTAATGTGATTCCGAACCACCAACAAGCATCCATGTCATCCATGTCACCACTAGGATTCGAACCTGAAGCCTCTGGTATCAAAGACTACAGTACTAGCTTATAGGCCATCAAGCCGCAAACATCAAACAAGTGCAACATTTTTTATTCTTGTTTTACAGATAAACCTATCTAATAAATATTTTTTTGTAATTGGATTTGCAATTGTATGGATAAAAAAAAAGCATTGTTTTTTACTTTTTATTACATTAAAAAAGGCATGCTAAATGACAAAAACTCGTGCAAACATCCCACCAAGAAACTATCAGTCGAATCCAACCCCAGCTCAAATCTGATCCTTCCTGAACCAGATTAGCATTTCACACTCTAACAGACACACTATTAACCGGCCACCCCTCGAGGCTTCCAGATCTGCGAAAATGTCGCTCGTCAGACAGTGCCGGACACCGGAGACCATCCTAAGCCATGCATGAAGGTGGTGTCGGTAGGTGACTTGACCCATCGGACCGCCTATTAGGCAAAAAGGAACCGGAATCCGGAGCCAGCTCTCTCTCTCTCGCGAGTGTGGTATGATATCGATTGGAGTGGATTCGATGTACCCGCCCTAGGATCACCATGGCAACGACTCCCCAGCTTCTCTTTACGCCCACGTCCTACAAAATCACTACAGAGCTCTGATCTTCCCAGTGATGGGCCCTCCACGGAAAATCTGACCTCAGGTGGCTCTGGAGCAGAGACTTTCTTGTTGATTTTGTTAATAACAGGGAGCTGTTTGTCGATTCGTGTGACTGTAACATCCGTCGTCTCTTCTGCTTGCTCGCAACCGATGCGTCAGAACGTAGTGACACCTTTCTTTTGCCCCGTCAGTGTCGATTGCTCTGGTACAGAGTGATCGAATAAAGTACGGTTACAGCATCATTTGCTTTTTCTCTTTCTCTCTCTCTACCAACCTCTGGTGTTCCCGGATCGCACATGAATCGAAGCCATCATCTGTACTTGATGATCTCTACATTGCTGTGAAGTAAGTGATGATGCTTGTTTCTAAAAGAAAAATCCTATTTTTTTTCTTTTTTTCTTGCCTACATTTTTAAGATGGCGATTCCACCGACTTCTGTTGGAGGATGCCTAGATAAATATATTGAAAGGATTATAAAGGCTCATGCATTATCTTTTTTTGTATGAGTACTGCCTCAATAATGCACCACAATGTCTAATTTTCGTTGATAATGATTAAGTTTCTAATCAATCTTTTAAACTGAATTAGGAAGAGAACGACTATTTTTTTATTTCATTATTATGGAATTAAGGAATTTACAATATAAATAATGATTGTGAACATTACAGAATGATCTTGTGATGCACAAAAATTATGCTGTTATCTGCAATTATCATTTTATTTTGTGAACTAGAAATTCGAAACCATGAAATAAAAGCACTGATGTTTTGAGAGCGCTTCGTAAAAAGTGACAGAGGCATAAATTAAGCTACATTTTATGTTTATGTATGTACGAATATTTCGATAATGCACAAAGTTCATTATCTATTTTGATGATTATTACATTTACCTCACCTTGCATAAAACATTATTCTATTCAAAATTTGAGAAAATTTATTTATAGCTATTTGAACAGAAATATAAATGATAAATTATTTGACTTAATTTGTAATTCGGAATATATATCTTGAAATTTTTTAAAGGAATTAACAAAATAATTTTACATTTATTGTAAAAATAAAGATTATCAGAAAAAGGCAGAATCATGTTCATTTTTTCATGATTTATGCTGGGATGTTCGGATAAATTTTGAAACTTATTCTGATTAATGAAATGATTCATTGTTTATCAAATAGTATATGAAAGGAGAGTTTTCAATAGATTTTTAGAAATAAGCATTTGTAATATGATTAGTTTTAGAATTTCATTATAATACTAGATATAAATATTCCTAAGAACAAATATATTAGTTAGTAAATAAAATATATAATTTAAATTAATTTAGCTTCCAGAAAAATTTCGCCAAATACTACAGAAACGTACTCTATCTAATGAATTAAGCCAGGCAATTTAGAACAATTTTTAATTTATAATTATTTATGTGCATCATTTATTGCATCTTTCTGAAAATAGTTAGACTTTAATAATATAATATTTCGTTCAAAATTGATAAGAAATTCATTATTTTGTTTCTAAATGTAACGTTACTACTTCTGATAAAAAGTAATATATAAATTCTTTCAAAATTATTTAAAACTTCATTTAAAAGCTTAAAATATTTTAATAGTGGTCTATTTAAAATGTAAATTAATATTAATTATAATGATTCAAAATATTTTGCAAATTTTGTTTAAACCATTGAAATATAATTTTCATGCTTTCCAATTCTAGAGTTTGAATTGAATATTTATTGTAAGTCAAAAAAATATATAAGAAAAATTTTATGAATAAGAAAAATTTGAAATATTTAGACAATTTTTCTAAATTGAAAAATATTTATAACCTTATAGTATGGTGGGCACAAATAAGAGAACAATTTTTTTATTTTTAATACACATTTATTGATTTATTTTTAGGAAATTAATTTAATCTAAAATTGTAAAAATGAATCCTTCCTTTCTTCACACAAAATGTAATTTGCTAATTTAAAAAAAGACCAAAATTTAATTTTTGTTTTTCCAGTTATAAATTTCAGTATCTTTGATTCCTGGATTTGTAGAAAAATGCACTATACTAGACAAATACACTATAGAAAAAGAAACTACCTCAGAAAGACATATAAATTTAAAAATAAAATTGTACAATCTTGCTATAAAGGCCATCCTTTTTTTTGTGTGTGTGTGTAAATCGTGAGTTAAAATTTTAGAGTAAACTGTCATATATAAGTATTATCAATGAAAATTTTTTTCTGGATGATAATGTACTACCTTATATTAACATATTTAAGTTGGTTTAATTATGGTTTTTAAAAGTTTTTTTGTTATTAAATAAAGCTTATACTTGATGTGCTTTAAACATTTGTTGTAAGGTAAACAAGTTTTGCCAACACGCACTCTTCTTTTAATCAGTATTTCGGAAACCTTTTAAAATAAGTAATTTTTTAACCTCTTAAACACATTTTGCATTGTTTAAAAATATTCTGATTAAAAATGGTTTATTGACTTGTGATACTACAATAAATAACATAGTTTTCCCTCCAGAAAAAAACAAAAACTTTATTCCATAGTAAAAATGAAAACCATGAATTTTTTGTGGTTAAAATAAGACTAAATGCTACCTGAATTGATAGTTATTCGTAATTGATAAAGATGAGAGCAGTGTAGATACCAGGGATTGCTTTATCACTCAAAAAATATTATAAAGTTACTTTAATAAAGCTTTCCATAATGGTATTGGCATTGATAGGATTTCATATTGGCATATTGGTCTGCATAAAAAAAAGATATGTCTAAACAATGTAATAAAAAATAGTATTTTTAAAATAAATAAAAATTTAAGAAGGAAACTTGTCTGTGTGTAAAAATGTACACAAAAGGGTTGAACAAAGTTGACTGAAGTCATTGCCTTAAGAGTTCTTTAACTTGCCAATATCTCACCCAGGGCCGGATTTTCCAATAGGCTAACTAGGCTTCAGCCTAGGGCCTCAAGATCAAGAGGGCCTACATTCAAATTGTTAGCAAATTTAGAATTACACTATTCTAAAAACAGTAAACACTAAAACACTTAATCGAAAATAAGGAGAAATTCTACACATATGACTAATAAACAAACACAATAAGTAATTTACAAACTTAAAAATGGGAGGTGAAAGGGCCTCATAAGTGGAATAGCCTAGGGCCTCTTTCCATCTAAATCCGGCCCTGATCTCACCGTCTCGGATTCGCCAATGCGTCCCAAACAACGATGGAGATTAACTCGGCTCAGTAGTTTTGACAAATCCCAAAGAGGACAGTTTAGTTGGCCAAAAATCCCAATACGATGCAGATGTTCATTAGATTAGTTCTTTTTGGTTGAGACAAGTCACCAGCATACCATTGCAATACACGCAATCATGCCGGAAACTATAGACAACTTAGCCGTATAGAACACTCAGGGTGCACCATTAGGAGTTAGGTCTACATTGCACCCCAAGATAGGATAGAAAGAAAGAAATTTTTAATTTGCGTAAAAAAACCCCCCGAAAACTACAAATTCCATCTGCCAAAAAGAAAAACAAATAAATAAAATAAAATAAATCTTTTACAGTTAAAAATGCTTGCAATATATTCGTTGAAGAAAGCAAATATAATAGAATTTCGAATACAGCTCGTCATATTAAATAATGGGTTAGAGAAAAATGAAAGAAGAAGTTTAAAAATTGAATTTATTCCATTTGTTAAACATTGCTAGAAAATAATGGTATGGTTCATGCTCTGGAATAGGAAATTTCTAATTTATTTATGACAACATATATCAATAAATGTACATTGAGACTTTAAGCGAAAATTAATATTAATCATTTGTAAATTTCGGCCTACAGTAAGAATCCAAGATGTATCAAAATAACAATTTTCAGCTAATACGAACTATTTCGAATGCTCGATTTTTGTTGTTTTGCAATTGTAAAGAAGTTCATAAAATATCTTTCCAGTCTTCAAATTCGAACGTAATAGAACATATTTCCCAAAAATTTGAAAACAATTCCAAAAACAGCATTTATTCAAAAAGCAACATCTAAATCTGTAATGCATGAAATTCGGAACAAAATAAGGTCATAATTTGCAAAAAAATAACAACACGATTTAAAGATATTCTGAAAGCTCGCAAATATTAAATTAATTACAAAAATAGATGGAAGATTTTTTATTGAACTTCATTGTTCTTATCGGAAGATTTTTTTTTCATTCTTTTATCATGTAGTATTCTATGTAAAACAAATTTATTCTAAATAATTAAAAATTTAAAATGAAATAGAAAATGTCTCCAAGCTAAATTGCTTAAAAGCAGCAAATTTTCAAAAAACATTTTTACTGAATGTATATGTATACATTCAGTAAAAATGGCACATCTATGCGAAAATTTTTAAGATATTCTGTAGGTGTAGAAAATAATTGTATCAGCTTAAAAATAAACTTCTATTTTCTCTAAACTTATTCAATATTTGGTGATATTACTACATAAAAAGTAAGAAAGAAAATAATTTAGATTTTGGGGTATTTTTTGAGAATAATCAGAAACAGGTATCTGCACTTTTTGTGTTCTTTTATGTATAATTAATAAATTTTCAACACCCAGTTTTTAATCCTCAAATTAATACATTCCTATAATATGCTTTCTATTCTATTGTAACAATCAAGTTGTATCCAAAAACTAATTTACCTGATAAATTGTAATGTAAAAATATTTGTTAGTGTTAGTACATTTCAATAAGTAATTGTTTTGAACATTACTAATTTTTAGCAAACACAAGATATTATTTACTTCTACATTATATCATTTACTATAATTATGGAGGAAAAATTGTAACTATTTCCATAAGCCTAACATGAAAATGTATTTTATAACTTGAGCGCTCAGTATGTGTCATTTTGTCAAGTGTATTAATAAAAACTTAACAAACGCTTAGGAACAAGATATAAAATTTATTATTAAAAACAAAATTACAAATAATTTTAAGTCCAATCCTTGTTAAATGTTGAAACTTGTTGTTTGTTTTTAAAAATTGTTTGTAAGCCATATTGAAATTCTGATTGCTCTTCTAAAATGTCTTATGGATTCTTTAAGTAATGGCTCAAAATATTTCGAACTTGTACAAGTATACGCTTCAGTTTTTAGTTAGGTTCCTTTCTCAATTAAATAAAAATTATTTTCTGTAAAAACAATACATTAAATATTTTTTACAATAATTATACTTGGACTATAAATATATTAATTTTTCAAAACATAAAAAAATATCATTATTAAAGAATTTTTTTTAAAAGATTAAGTCCTACTAGATTTTTCTATTTTTTAATATCGTTATAAATGATCATAAATAAATTAAAGTTTTTCAAAATATACGTTTTAAAGATATGTACATTATCTATAATATTCATGTATAGATATTTAGCATGTGTTTGAATTAGTTTAAGATATTTATAGATCATAAAAGTATACCATTTGTGTATTAATATATTAACCAAATTTCCCGTATTTCAAAATTCTGAATTTAGTTAAACTTAATTTTAAGTTGCTTAAATTCCTTAAATGCATCTATTTATTTTGGATATTCAAATTAAGTTATACAAAATCAGATATTCTTCATCTTAATTCATAAGTGGTTCTTTTCGCTGATCTTTTCATTTGATCGTTTTCCCACTAAAAGATGATTATACTACTTACTTTTGGAAGAAAAAAAAAAGATGATGTCTAAAAATTCTAGAAGATTTAAAATAAAAAAAAACTCGGCATTTTATAAAACTTAATTTTTTCTAAGCATTCACAAAAATTAGAAATATGTTTATTATGGAAACACAGAAACCTAAGAAAAGAAGTATCTGAATTCAGATAATAGAAAAAAGAAAAAAATGAAATCCATTAAATCAATGTTTTACAGTATACATTTTAAATTGTTGCTACATAAAGGATAATTTTTAAAAATTTTAGAACATTGTTTACTATTTTTTACTGATTTAATTTATGATTTTCTTTAATAGTCTTAAAAAATTATCCTTCTTTGAAAATCACAATTTTTCATGTTTCTATATTTCTTTATTTTACTTTCTTAAATTTTTAGATAAACAGATCAATTATTGTAAATTATTAGTTTTGAATTTAGCTTGTTTTTATTTTGCTTTTATACATTCATTGTGATATAAAATGCTTCTTCATTATGATTTTTAATACAGCATAAAAGTTTCAAAGTAATTACAAAACAAAAAACAAAGCACATTTTAATTTGAAAAAATTAAAATATCTTAATAATAAAATAAGCTAATGCTGGTTTGTTATTTTATATTTTGATATAAAATAAGCTATTTCTTTATTATTTTATATCTTAATATGAAATAAAAAAACAAATTAAATAAATATTTTTTTGGTGAGTTAATGCACTTAAAAATCAGAAATATCTTCCGTTATCTTTGTGAAGTTTTAAATTAATTATTTATATAAAGTTAATTAGTTTTGTTAAATTAATTTTTACCATTATTTTTAACAGTTTATTACGTTTTGAATTTAAATTAATAATTTGGCAGCATATTTTAATGTTTTAAAACATTTTTAAAGGTCACATAATAAAATGTTCTGAAGACTTTGGCTGTAAAATTCTGCGCGGATAAATTATTTTATTTTTTATTTCCTGTATATTTATTATAAATGAATTTATTGTGCAAACCGTAATGTTATTTTTAAAAAAATATTTATCCTTTTGAATAATTTGTATCAATACATTTTAACTGAAAGCTTTTTTTTCTGTTCAAAATTATTATATTTGATTTTATAAAATTAGTTTTGGAGCATTATTTAAGTAGTTAATTACTATGTAATTTTTTCAGCTTATTGAAATTTATTTTAATTGATAATGTAATTTAATAACTTCTTGAAAGTTCTTATCAAATATCTTTTAAAATAATAATAATAAAAATTAATAATATTAATTAACAAAATATTTTTAATGGTATGAAACGATTATTATTATTTTTTTTTTAGCAATGTGACTCGATTGAAGTGAAAAAAATATAAACTTTTAAATGTTTTTTTTAAAAAATAAGTAAATTCTTAAAACATTGCTACAAAATGTGTGTAGTTCTGAAGTAGTTTATTTGATGTCTTAAAATTAATATTACATTTTATAAATACTTTATTTAACATCTTGTTTTTGTAATAACAAAAATGAAGAAAAAAAACTTCGTGATTTTTACTACAACTGATCTGTCTTTAGATTAATGTTAAAAAGGATTAACTTTCTTGATAAGCTATTGTCATTAATAAATTTTATTTTTTTATATGACAAAGTTTGATTTTCACAGAAACTTTTGTCTTTCTTAACGTTTGAATAAAACTGGTGTATTTTCTGAAAGAAGCTTTCTGGGATATTTTTAAAAGGTAAATTTATGTTTAACATTTATCAAAGTTTGAAATTTTCGGTTTTTTCATTGAAAAAGAATTATAAATTATTATCTGAATGGAAAAGTTTCTTTTAAAAAAAATTGTAGCAAATTTATTCGGAACTTATCTGTGAATGTTGTTGCTTTCGAATGCTGATCACTCTCCCTGTCGTTTGCTATTAGAAGGTAAATATGCAGCAGATTCAGCGTTCTACATAACACCCATTATGTGTCATCACAGTTTTGTATGAACATCCACTGGAGTGGAATCAAAAGGAGAACTCTTTCCTCTTGGAACCCAATGAAAAGATTTTTCTACCAGTGGATTTATTTTGCCTTACCTCGACATAGACATGAGAGTTTTTAATGCGGCTTCGCATGTCGTGTTTCGAACTCGGCTCTTCTAATTCTGCAACCCAACACAGTATCACTGAGCCTTTAATTTTAAGATTATTAATTTAAGAACCTTTGATCTTTTTCATATTGTTTAAATTTAAATTTTTTCATGCAATAAAAAATCCTTAAATTTAAATAAGTTAAAGTTAGTTAATTTAAAATTATGCATATATTTGAATTTTTAAAATTAACTTGCGTGAATTTCGTGGCAATTTTTTTTTTAAAGAATCATTTATATCTTTTAAGCATCTTTTAATACTTTATTAAACATGAGGTGATTATTTTGAGTTTAAAATTATTCAAATTTAGAAAAAGTAACTAAAGCAATAGCTATAATTAGTGGAAATTATTTTTATTGCTTTATTCACATTTAAAATAAAACAGATCCTTACTAATTCTGCAAGTATTTTTAAAATAGTTTATTTTATTAATAAATTAATTAAAAATTAATCATTTCCGTTTTTTTTTTCAATTTTAACAAATATTATTTAACGATGTGAAATTATTATAAAATACACGATTTGATCTCTTTTCAATTATAAATTGCCTATTTTTTGTTCGTTAAGAAATTACCATATTTATAAGCCACTTAGTTAGTTATAAGTAAATTTCTTTAAAAATATTTATGTATTTTAAATATATATAATTTAATTAGTTTCGGTTAAAAAGGTTAATGCAGAAATTGTTTTTACTTTCAGTTAAATTTTTATGTATACTTTTCGTGGATGTATTACTTGCTTTCTTGTGCTAACATGAATTATACAGGGAAGTAGTTCTTATAAGTAGCAAAATATTTTATAGTTGCAACATTTTTACTAATGTAACAGCTACTTTAGTATATCTAGCAGCACATACTGCAGCGCCCCCTTTATACAGACTGAACTTCCTCAGTAGTGACCAAGAACTATCCTTGTGAGGTTGAATATCACACCTTTCTTTTTATTTTGAAGTTAACTTTTGACGTTCGTCCATATGTAATTTAAAATACAATAAATAATTCTTACATAACTAACTATATTTCCCCCTTCCACACTGGCCCCCAACGTTTCCGGTTAATTAAAAAGAATTCTCTTGGCCATCATTTCTTTTCTTTTCTTTTCTTTTTTTTTTTTTTTTTTGAACACAATTATAGATTCTGACCCCCAGGACCGTTATTAAATCCTTTACCCCGGAAAGTAATGAACAAAAGACTCATCCGGTAAAGAGAATATTTTGTTTCGCTTCCACAAATGGAATTATTAATCCTAGTAATACCAAATTTTTTTTGTCTGTCTGTTTTAAATAGAACTGGTTACTTCAATTAATAACTATTTTTGTTATTACTTATTTTCTTAGAAAAGTATGAATCGTAATTAATTTTACATTTAATGAATACCGTTATAATGTGTTTATTAAGAACATTCAAATATCTGTTAAAATTGTTGGCAGTTCATTATTTGTACAATATAAACTTTTATTAATCAGTAAAATATAACATATTTGTAATATTCTTCTATTTAAGAAAAATATTAATACTATGTTTTTATCTGTTAAATGTTAAATTATAAATTCTGTTAGATCAGATTGCATTCCGAAACAAAATGGCAAATTGGAATTGCATCAGCTAGAATTCTGCTTGCTGGCAATTCTCAACAAGTTCTTTGTTTTGTCTAAGTTGTGGACTTTTGGACTTTAGTTTTACTCTCGTGTGTTGTCGTATTTAGAAGTAAATATTTTCAGAATAGATTTATACACTTCTTTTTGTTGCTGTTTCGTGATAAAAAAATTATTTCTTTTTAGATTCAAATTTCATTTATAATTAAAATAAAATAAAATAAAGATAACAGAATTGAAACCGCATAGAAAATTATTTATGTTATTTTCGTTTTGATTTTAACCTAAAAATAGTTAAATGTTAATGTTGAAATATTCTAATTACTTCTGTTTTTGGTATAAATGTTTAAAAAAAATTCATAATTAATACAGTAATATTCAAATTATTACACTGATATTCAAATCAATTACAGTGATATTCAATTGATTCTCAAAATATTAAAATTCAATAATATTCTTATCAATTCTAAATCTGCATCTATTACAATATTTTTCAACAAGTATTTATATAAATAATTACATTATGTATTAGAAAATTTTATATTGAATTATTTTACAAATTCATTTTGCTGCGGAATTGTATTATATGTCAATTGAATTTCATAATTTTTTTTATCTGTACTTTAGTTAAATTTTAGTCACTTCATAGTTCCAAACCAAACTTGTTCAACATTATATTGACATTTACTATGGCTTTTCTAGGCAAAGAGGGAAAATATGACCTCATTCTCTCAGCACAAGATATGGGCATTGAAATACTATATGTCTCAAGAATCATCGATATCCAAAAACTCATTACAAAATACGAAAATTTTGAAAAAGATTTTTTTCGAAATCGAATAGAAATTATCCAGTAAGCGGAACTGAAAATTCCAGAGTTTAATGGACTAAAGAATTTGAGGATTGTAGATCAAATGAAAAACATGGTTCCACCAAAAGTGATTGAGATATTCACTACATTTGTGAGCATTAACTTCCAAAGAAAGGTCATCCTAACATAAATGATAGTGCTAAAAAGGCTAAAGTAAATCGTACACTTCTCGAAACAAACTTCTTACTAGCAGCATAGATTATTCTAGATTACCTTAGAGCCCAATTGTATTTATCTGAGACCCTTTGAATAAAGTACAATTTCATAAAAACACCACCTAAAATTAATGTTCTTTTGGAAATGAAAACTGAATCACATCCTTATGGACTAAAATAAAGGGGCATACCTCTTTACTAAACAGCAACATGAACTTAATGCCTTTCTAATAAAGTGCGAAAAATGCTTTCAATTAAGGGGAGAACCTACTTCTTTCATCGAATATAAGATTAATACTGGTAATCATCACCCTTAGTGGTGACACCCTACAGGATGAATCCTACAAAGAAAGAAATTTTTAAGAACTGACGTAAACAGCCTTCTAACAGAAAAGTCATTGACGAGTGTAAACCTCCCTATGCCTCTCCTTGTGAAATTTTTAACATGGTTATAACTAACATGCCAATAAGAACTTCAAAAGACATTCGGGAATCTCAATTTAAAGATGAAAATTTGAAAAAAATTATTGAAAGTGTCAATCTATTAAAAAAACTGAAGATTATGCCAATTGGACAGAACGAGGTTTTGTCATGAATATCGACATGTACTAAAAGGACTCGAAAGAAGCTAACTGCTCATAGGCATGAATCCATCATGCAAAAGCATCATAATGAACCTATGGCTTGACATTATAGAGAAGAGGCACATTCCAGAAATTCGCTAGACGCTACTATTGGATTGGCATGAAGAAATATATCTCTTGCTATGTAAAACAATGTCCTGTATGAACTTGCTACAAGGCTACGAATCAAAAACCTGCTGGTTTGCTGAGAACATCTGCCTACTCACAGCAGTTCAAAATTATTTCTATAGATTTGTTTGGAGCATTGCCCAAAACTAAAATAGGCAACCAATGGATCTTTATTACATAATATTGCACTACGAGAGGGTTAAATTATTTCCCCTCTCTTAAGCCACTGCATGTACCATAACTTTAATTGAAGAAGTCTGCTTGCGGTATGGTAAACCAATAAAAATTCTCAGTGTCAATGGACACTAGTTCATTGTAGTTCTAACAATCACCAAATTTGTTTTATTCTAAACATTAGTCAAATTTTTTGTCTGTTTACTTTCTCCAAGCGAATCCGGTTGAATGCAACCCCTTCTCAAACCCCTTCTAGCAATCCTAGTAGAAGATGAACATGACAAATGGCAGTCAAACCCTTAATTATTCGTTTTTCTATGGACATCGCCTGCATGGGAAACCACGGGCCATACATTTGCCTTCCTACGATTTGGAAGGTAATTGCGAACTGTAGATGAAGTCGTTCAAGACTTCAAAGCTGTGGTGGAAAACGACAACTTTGTACTAAAAATGACTCCTTATACAAAAAGACTCGAAACTGTCACAAATGACATAAGAGAAGGTATTGAATTTATGTGAGATCATTATAAGCAACGATTTTACAAGAAACGGCGACAAGCATTTTACACTTATGGGGACAAAGTTTGAGTAACTTTACATCCCATTGGTAAGTCCTAAAAACAAAAAAGACTTCAAAGTAAATGCCGAAAAGGATTATTCAAAGTTAATGCGATATGGCCCATATTTGATCCTCACCCAAAAATCACCTACATAAAATGTCATTGCCAGCTTTGACAAACCATCCTGCCAATAGCGATATATTCCATGCACTGAGTCTATGAAACTTTACCAGTTCTCCCTCTCAGAGACAAAGACCGGCCACCCTAACGTTCTGATAACCGCATTTCCTATCTTCCGTAATAAAGCATAAATTATGGAAAAAAAAAACACAGTTATTATTCAATTCAAAGATTTTTTTAAAAAAAATATATACTCAAAATTTGTTTTTTAATATTCACAAATTATTAGGTACATATTATTTTATTAAAAATCTGTTAAAAAAATTATTAAAAAAATTCTATTCTTATGTAGGTTTAAAGATGCCTTCACTTATTTTTCTTGTTTTATAATAAGTTTACTATTCAAAGTCATAAAAATAAAAATCTGATATTAATCACATAAGATGAGACAAATGAATCTTTTTAATATTATAAAAGAAAAAGAATCTTGCAGGTGCATATATATATATCAAGTTCTAAATAATAAAAACAATTCTGTAAATATAATACTTTTGGAAACTTTATATCTGGGCACATTAAATTAATGAAAATAATTTTTTTATAAATGTTTTCTTAATTTTTTTTCGCCGTTTTAGTTTCAAAATTTTTTTGTAAATGAACAAAATTAATATTTCAAAACATTTTATAAATTCTCATTCTCATTAAAATTCTTACACAATTTTCCTTTATTACATACGCCAATAAAGCAATAGTCCAAAGAATAAATATTTATTAAAATAAACTATTTTTTGTAGTAATTTGTACGTATAAATAACATTTTTATAAAATAAAATTAGCACGGAATTAATTTTCAGTTGCTAATAAAAACTCTTTAATCTTCTTTAGAAGTTTTCGAACAACCTATTCGAGAAATAGATTGGGAAAAGGGAGATTGTCCGTGAGATCTGACTGTCTTTCACAATCATTAATTACATTTGCCGGTGGTAGCTTTGTTGGCTTCTTCGAACAGATGTTGCTTTAACTCATTAAAACCTTTCGGAATTTCATCGGCTTCTGCCGTTTTGGATTTCAGCGACTTTATCACTTTTGTTATTTCCATTTTCGGAATTGATTCGTTTTACTTTAATCATATAAATTTACAATTGCTTGAGAGAATGATTTCTGATTGTTAAATCATAACTTAAATGGCTCCAATATGTATTCATTGTTTCTATTTGTTTTTATCGCCAGGGAATTCTTTTCTCTCTTTACAATTTTTTATAAGTTAATTTTGATGGTTAAAAATATGTTTAAGGTAATATATATACGTAATACTTGAATAATACTCCAAAATTAGTTTTTTTTTAAAAAGAAAATTGTCCTATGAGATTTAACTGTTTCGATACGAGAGAGTAAAAAAAAAAAAAAATGTTTGCCAATTTATTTGGTACTTTATGGTTTGTTTGATTTTATTTTGTGGAAAAAATAATTTAATTGTTTTAAATTTTTAAAAAGGCTCCTATATGCATAAGTGGCCTGATGGCCAATTGGCTAGCTCTCTGTCCTTTGGTACCACAGGTTTCTGGTTCGAATTCTGGCAGTGGTATGGATGCTTGTTAGTAGTTCGGAATCCACATTACACTGTGTCCACATTATACTGTCGGTGTAATTAGCCCAAAGTGATCATTGAACGACAAAGCAAACCAAACTTATAAGCATAAAAATTTTTATCTGCTCACTTCTTAAATCTTTTTGATATTGAACATCAATATGTTTGTTTTAAATTCATTTGCCAGTTATTGTTTTTTATTTATTTGAATAGGTATTGAAACACATAAATTTGAATTGAAAATAAGAGCCCATTGAATATTCTGAACTTCATGTTTTAAAGTGCATAAAATTTACCGATCTTTCATCATCTAATGCCCTCTCGATGGAAAATATTTTAGAGGAGTTTTAATAACGTTTTGACATATTTTTTTTTTTTTTTATGAAGGATTGGTAGAGTTTATTTTATTTACGAAACTTTGCATAAAATATTTTTGCCACCTGGCTTAAGACATTTTGTTAGTCATTGCCTCTTTTCGCAATGATTAATCTTTATTTGTAGGCCCCATTGGGAATTTAATATTGCAAATATGAATCATACCGAATGCTTTAAGATTTACATAACTATTTCACACATAATTATTATATTTCATACAAGAAAAGGCAGATACCAAGTTTTTCCGTCTTTCTCTGGAATATATGAAATTGCGAATAGATATAGAATACTTTATGTAAAAGATTTGTTCTTTATGAATACTGCTGAGGGAATGTATAAGTGATGTTAATTCATCAGCTTTATATTAAACACCAAACTTTTTTATTTAATCCATTAATGATACTATAATAAACTAAGCTACTATCATCCTGTGAATAATAAAATGTACAAGAACAAGATATAATGTCTTCTTGTTAACTGCTTGGGGAAATACCCGGAAGACTAGCAAATTAACATAGTTATCAATAACATATGCTTACACACACTGTAGCATTTTTCATGGAATTTTTGCATTTCTGAAAGCAGTGACACCAATAAATTCTTACCTGAGCTTTTCTACAAGCAAACTGACGTATCATGAACTAGTGAGGCACGAATGCGGCTTCATTTTATGTAAGTCTTTAAATCTATAATAAGTCAGAAAAAATACACCATTTTTTTAACACACAAATCCAAATATTTTAACTTTGCAAAATGTATAGAACATTTTCAAACATACCCTTAATTTTTTTTTTTTTTTTTTTTTTTACTATTTTCAAAATTTATTTTAAATTTGATTTTTGTTCTGTGTTTCTCACAATCTGACTTTCGATTGTTCTATTGCTTATTATTTTCATTGATAATTTTTTTTTATAGATCTGATTAGAAATTTTGTAGATATAGGAGTTCAAAAATTGACTTCCCGAATGTTAAATGAAGCTTTTGCATAATCTCGCATTCAAATTAGTATTTCTTGTTAATTTTGCATCATAAAAAAAGAATTTTTTTCCAAAATTAAAAATCTAATTTTAGTCAAATTAATTGAGAATATTTAAAGAAAATATATTAAGTATTAAGCATCGTTATAAAAAAATTCATCTGTTATAACATACTAAAATTTTTATGCAGTTGATTCTCTATTATTGTTTTTCTACTATTTCCTTAAGAATAACTGTTTCCTTTAAAAATTATTATGAAAAGTTTACGAAATATTCAAGAAAATGTAAATTAGGAATCTGTTTTTAAATTTAAAAAAATTATTATGGATCCTTTTTTCCGCAAGCAAGTTTACACTGATCAAGCTGGCTCGATTTCAGAATGCTGAAAAATCAACAAAGAAATAATTAAATTCGTTTCCTTTAAGTTTTTAATATCTTTAATTAAATTTTTTATGCATTTAAGTAGATTCATTTAAAAATATTATAATATTTAAAATTATTTATTTATTTTATATTCTAATTATTTAAAAATATTTCTGAAAACTTTATTACTAAAAATTTATTTTAAATTGCTAAAAATTATTAAAATTAATTAAATTATTAATTGTTATTGCAAAAAAAGGCATTTTTTTAATAAAATTCTCTAATAAATATTTGAAGGATTTTTTTGTGAAAAATTCATACATAATTAAAAATACTGATTTATTATTAAAATTATAAATTAATAGAAAGTGAATTATTTACAAATAGTTTTTAAATTGTTTGTGTAAAATCTTAATCGTAATTGTTTTATATTTAATTATTTTTATAGTTTACAAATCGTTTTTAATACTTTTAAAAAGAGCGCCAATTTATAATTATATGATAATTTGAATTATTATTTTCTAACTATAAAATTCTTTCATTTTAATCCGACTTAACTGCTTTTATTAATTCCACTTAAGGTAATTTTTCTATTTAAATTATTCTTAATTAAAATTTAAAACTACCTAATTAAAAGAACAAAAATATTGAAAAATTAATCTTTAATTTAATTCTTTTCAAACAAAGTTCAAGATAGGGTTTGACAGAAATTCCCATAAATTTTTATTTAAAACAAGTTTTTTATTGAACTACAATCTTGCAAAAATTCCTTTTACTTTCATCAATGAGCAAGCAATATATAAACAGTGCAGGAAAGAAAATTCCACCTTTTTTTTAATCAGACCAACTCTGCTATACACTAAAAAAAATTAATGTTTAATAAAGCTGCATTCAACCACTATTCGTTGCGGCCTGATGGCCAATTGGCTAGCGCTCTGCTCTTTAGTACCACAGACTTCCGGCTCGATTTCTGGCGGTGGTATGAATGATTGTTAGTGGTTCAGAATCCACGTTAAACCGTAGGTTCCGGTCTAATTAGCCCAAAGTAGGCAAAAAAAAAATGACCGTAGAACGACAAACTAAATCATTATTCATTAGTTAAACTAGTGCAGTTCAAGACTGATGACAATCTTCCTTGTAAGTTTCTACTTGATACCACTTAATCACAGGAAGTTGTCATTCAAGATTTCATTGACTCGAAAATGTATAATTGTGATAAAATTATAAACATGTGCAACTGTATTTTATCAATAAACAATTTCAATTATTACAAAAAAAATTGGTTGATATGGTATTTATTACACGCTGAACACGCAGTTTTAAAAGTTTCGCATTGGAAAAATTTCGAGTTTTAGGTTAAATAGCTATCTTAATTAATTTTGTTAATCAACTGTATTGCATTAACTGCATAGTTTCCATCGAACCTGTACAAAAGTTTGTCCATGAAGAAGATTAACAAATATATATCCCTTAGTAAGAGATATGACTTTTTTTGGCTGCAATAATTGCTTAGTGCCATCTCTCCATACTCAACTCCAGACTATCCAACAGTTGTTGCGGTAAGATTTCCGATTCCTTTAGAGAGCGTCTATTTCAACGGTGGATATAATTGTGTGGAAAGGCGTCTTCCCCAAGCATTCCACACTTGTTTTATGAGATTTAAATCAGAGGAGCATGTTGCCAATATATTTGAGTGATATCTTCTACTTCTAGAAATTCATCAATAGTACAACTGCTATGTGACCTAGCGTTATCATCCATAAAAGTGCAATCTGCATCAATGGCATCTCAGAACACATGCATGGTGGAGTAGTGGTATTTAGAGATCTCTGGTAACAGCATCTCTGTTAAAACCTTCAAGCTTAGTGCTCCCGTTCATCATAATGCCTCTATAAACGAGCGCGCGTCATAATCTCTATAACTGTCCCTGATGCTAGTGATATAAATCGTGTCCCATATCAACTGCCGTTTAGAATCACTTGTGATACTAAATCTATTTTCATCTGTAAAGAGTACGTGTCCAGACTTTGTGTTCTTTACACCAGTTTAAATGGAGCCGCCAATGGACAGCAGTTATAGGATGTAGCGTTCAAGACGCTGAGCGAATAGGATACCTTTATGAAGATGTTTGTCCACAGTAAGTTTTACACACAGAAGTAAGTTTGTCCACAGTTTGTCCACAGTAGTAGTAGTAGATGCCTGTCTTTCCGTTGCAGAACGCAGTTGATGAGCAATATTGCCTGCTGATTGGAATCGACCTGTGTTTTGCTTGCTATACAATATATTATTTATCCATTGGCATTGTTTATCTTGGCCGACCACTACTATTCTTTCTTAATCCATGCTCGTGAAATGACATATACTACTTTCAAAATTGTTGAGCTTCACTTCTCATTCAACCCCTTTCCTGATGTTTGCTGATCATTCTCCCATATTTAAATTCATACCAATAATTTCTTCTATCCATACTTCCCTTGAAATTACAAAAAATGTCTTTATTAGCATCTATCGTTTTTCTTTTTATTGTAGTCTTGCAGTTCGCGCGTTGATTATATATATTTTGTAACTTACCTGAAACAACCTGATATTTGCATATGAATTACCTTTCTACTCAATTAGATGCTCCTTGTACTGATCATAAAAGTTCTATTTCTACACTATCATGGCTATTTGCATAAAAATTACATCGTTGATTAAGTTTGCTTGCCAACGTAGTTAAATTATCCATTTCATTTCAAACATTTCACAATCATTTATTGTTTTTTTACTTCTTAACAGAAAGAGAAGAACATTGTGTATTATTTTCAGTTTTGGATAGAATTTTTGATATTCATAAATTTTCGTAAAGTGTTGATATAACAGGATTGAAAGTTGAAAATACAGATACATATTTTTTATGATGTCCAAATTCAAAATAACCTTCTGTTCAACAAAGTATTACACGAAGTTTACAAAACGGGAAGATGAATTGAAATAAATACTGCGAAAGTAATAATCTTAACTAAAGACAAATGCATTAAAATAAATCCAAAAAAAGAAAAAAGTTTACAGAAGAGATTAAATAAAGTATAGAAAGGAATTATTATATCAAATAGACATAACAAATCTCAAAAAGAATCAAAATGTACCGCTGTATATAATGAAGTCTGATAAAAGCTGAACCCAGAAACTAGATTCTCTGTTTACAGAATTCTTTTACTAAGTTCTTTGTTATTGAAAGGCTACACAATGCAGAAGAAGATGCAGGATGATGGTCGTATTGCTTATATTACACGGATTGTTGAATTTGAATTGGAATGGATAAAAACAAAATTAATAGCATCTTTATTGAAAATCTATATTTCAATTACAAGATTCTCAAAATAATTAAGTCCGATTATTTAGATGTCACTAGCTTGATACTTCATGCAATTAACCTCATTAAAAGATTCACGGAATATTCTTACTGATTTTTCGTTTTCATTTTTGATTTTTTTTTTTTTTCCATTAAGATGATATTTTGCCCAGCCCCAACCCAGTTTAATATGCGTTGCGTTTCACAAATACAAACAGTTAAACATAGCGACATTAGTGAATATGATTCAACTAAGTGGGAAATCATACAAGAGCATGCAATGTGGGTTTTATTCATATGCAATTCATATTCGAATATTAAAGTTATAAAGGGGGTTTGAAAAAGCTCAAATCACAGAAACGATTACATAATACCAAAAACGATTTTCAATGATTATATAAGTTTAGTTGAATAAAAGTATATAGTCACTAAAAAATTATATATTTAACGAAGCTCAAAAGTATATATAAAACACCATTTGCATTTATACGAAGGATGTATAAATTAAAATACTTTATATATATTTATTTTGATGTAAAGGTTACGGTTCTCTATCATATGAATACGCAGCATTAATCTGAATACATGCGATTATTATGCCTACGTTTGGTATAGAAACTGTATATACCAAACATATATATTTCGTATGCACGTGAGTATGAAAGAAAAATATTAATAATAAATAAATTATTTTGTTTTATTATTTCTTTTCAGATAATTATTTGTCATAAAAATATTCAAATTTTTTAATTTCTGTTGTGAGTAAGGCATCCCCGTTAGGCGCCAGATTGTAGTGTGCAGGTTGGGCAACCAAACTATAACCAGTTAGTCTAACCAATTAACCAGTCTTAACCTTTAAAGACAGTTAATTGTAGTTTCGTGTAAGGATTCCACTTCTAAGCGAAAAACCGTATACTCAACTAGGCCCAGGGTGCGCGAAATATACTTTCTCTCGATGTAAGAGTCTATAGGCCAACTGACCATTTTTTCTGAACGCCACAGGGCACTCCTGCCATTGAATGACTGCATTTGTAGATAAAGTTTTAGATAACGTTTTGATATCTGTATATAAGTTCTAATATTAATAATTTTAAAATAAGAAAAAAAAATTTAAAACAACTGAGTTAAATCAATTCAAATATTTTAATACTTTAAAGATTCTTTTTTTGAGAAAAAATTCCTTTGGTACGTTTAATAACAAAGTCCATACAAAATTTCGTAAATTAACCGTTAATAATTTGAATAACAGAGATAAAATTCATAAATAGGTATGAAATTTTAATGCTGGCAAATTTACACATTTAATTTCAAGCAGCACAAAGTAACTAATTATACAATTCATAATAACAATAAATTAAATATTCTTACATGATATATATAATTGTCAAAAATGCCAGAAAATTATTGAAAAAGCTAACGAATTTCCTGCCAGACATTTAAGCACGCATTAGCACTTGAACGATTTCTGTCTTGTGTCGTATGAAAGCGACCTAATTTCATTTCAAAATCTCTTTTACATATATTTTTTTGTAATGCATACTAGAGATAATTAATTGAAGTTTTAACCTTCATTAATTAGTGGAAAAATTCACATAAAAAGGCTAATGAAAACTGAATAACAAGTATGCAGTAAAATTAACCTCTAGTAAGTTTTGTATATTTCCTCTCTTAAATATATTAACCAAATCAATAATTAGAAATTAGATTTATAAATATGATATAAAAGTAAATAATTTTCTTAAAATATAGATTTAAAAAAAAATTATATATCTTCGTAGACTTTTGAAATAATTTAACTAACATTGATTTTTATTCATAGAGAATTTAATGCCTATTTTTTGCATAATTAAAATTTAAATAAATATTTAAAAGATAAGTTTAAAAAATTAATTGGAAGGTTATGTAAATTATCCTGTATTATTATATTATAATATTTAATTGTATTTATTAATTAATATAGTATAATTATTATTAATTAGTATAATATTATATTGTAATATGTTAATATTTAACTAATAATAATAATATTTATTTTATTATTTTATATTTATTTAACATTGAACACATTTGAAAGGAAAAAAGGCTTTATTTAGCCACATTTGATGAAAAAAACAACAACCTGGATTTGCTCAGATTATTAAAAAAAGTTACTGAAATATATTGTTAAGTAAAAATGTAGTATCCAAATCTCTACAATGCTGTTGTCGTATCCGTCATGGAAGGAGTGCAGCTTCTGTTCTGATGGAGCACCCGTAGGTAGAAGTCTGACTTCTGCTCCGTGACGGGACCTACGGTTTAAAGTGGATTCCGAACCACTACAAACATCCGTGGCATCGCCGAGACTCGAACCCGAAAGCTGCGGCACCGAGCGACAGACCGCTAGACACTCGGCCATTCAGGCCCCAAATCTTCGCAATGATTAATAAGAAAAAAAATGTAATAACATAATGATCTTGGATTCCTTTAGTTTTTTTTCAGTCATTGAACAGATGATGAAATTTTAATTACTCATAAAAAAAAATGGATTGTAACTGGGTATTTAAATAATTCTCCCTCCTTCCCACAATAATAGGAGCAAGTGAACAAAATGAAATATTTAAACTGGAATTATTGGTGAAGGCAGCTGTGCGTTTTATTGTTGCGCAAAAATCAATGTTTCGTGACATCTGACATTTGCGTTGACACATCTTTCAATTTTTGGGTTATCTCGAATTATAACTATTTTTCATAATTCCGCTGATTGAAATCATTCTCTTTTATTTCAGTTGAGCATCAACCCACCGTAAAAGTAACACGATGAAAACAGACTTTTCAGGCAAAGATCGGGCTACGGGTTCTTGCTGCATCGAAAAAAAGAAAAAGAGGGATTTGTTGCAGAAAGGTGTGATTGCGTCAGTTGCGAAACAATGAAAATGCAACGAAGTGACCTCGTAAAGAATTTGGAAATGCGCGTCCGAAAATAATTGTCAAGGTGAAATTTATTCTAATGCTGATACTTTGAAAAACCAAAATGGTTGACGTAAATGCAAATACTATGGAAAAAAAAAAGTTGGAAAAATTAAGGCATATTCCTCATAGCAGAAGAGGCGCCAAAAGATCAGCAGCTCAAGTCATTGAAGTTCCAAAATTTACATTATCCCGAATTTTGAAAAAAGGGATATCCATATGCATTTTAAGCTTACGGAAACTAAGATTAAAATTAAGAAACTAAGATTAAAATTATTACTAAGATTAAAATTATTGCTAAGATTAAAATTAAGAAACTAAAATATTAAACTATTCCACAACCTAGCGCTTTGGCTCTCTATGCCACAGGTTTCGGATTCGAATCCCATGAGTGTTTGGAATGAGTGTTAGCTATGAGTGTTTGGAATGGTTCATAGGTCCCGTTTAGGTTAATTTTTCCAATTTTTTTTTCCATAATATTTGCATTTACGTCAACCATTTTGGTTTTTCAAAGAATCAACATTAGAATAAATTTCACCTTGACAATTATTTTCGGAAGTGCATTTCCAAATTATTTATAAGATCATTCCGTTGCATTTTCATTTGTTCCGTAGGTCCCGTTTTTGGTTGGCCCCTTTGTGTCTAATATGACTGTAGAGCGTTGGGCGTCAACAAACAACGTGACAACCTTGACCCTTAAAAAGAAAACATCTCCTGTCTGCTCTCTTTGGGACCTGAATGGCCGAGTGTCTAGCGCTCTGGCGCTCGGTGCCACAGGTTTCGGGTTCGAATCCCGGCGGTGCCATGGATGTTTGTAGTGGTTCGGAATCCATTTTAAGCCGTTGCTCCCGGTCTCTTATGACTGTAAGAGCGTTACGGAGCACAAGTCAGACTTCTACCTACGGGTGCTCCATCAGAACAGAAGCTGCACCCCTCACCCTTCCTTTCGTGAACGACACGACAACATCTCCTGTGTAAAAATCTGCCAGCAGGTAGACAGCCTTGGCCCACCATGGGGATGTTGCGCCAAATGAAGAAAAAGGTTTCGCAGCCAAGGGATCCTTCCTATCTACAAGTTTAAAATGCAATAGCGAGATTATTGAAAAATCCAAAAACTCTTTGAACACTCAATATAAAAATTAGGAGTAATTTTTTTTTCAATTTATTAGTTAATTTAATCTAGTTTTTTGATAATAAAGGATGAGTTCTATATTTATTTATTTATTTTTTGCTACTATTATTATGGATCAAATTAAATTCAGAAACTACTACTATTATTAAGAGACAGAGGAAGTATAAAACTTTATTTATTTCATGCTATTCTATATATTTTCATGAAATTCGAGTTTCAAAAAATAGATATATTGAATACATAAAATTGCGATTTTATATTCAGCCGCATTTATAATGGCTATTAGCAGCAGATTGGCTAATGTTCACAGATATTAAAGCTTTTTATTTCTTAAAATATAAACAGTTTAGAAACATTTATAATAATTTAGATATGGGTAAAATGAAAATATTTTTATATCAGTTGTTTTGCTATTTAAATCATTGTTAAAACTCATATGAATCATCTGAAAGCCAGATTACTTTTTTTATTTATTCTCGCGTTCATATATTTATAAAAATAAATGTATTTATTTTTGAAGAAGCTTAATTTATGGCGGAATAATCAGAACTAATCAATAGCTAATCCTCCAAAAGAAATATTGTAAGAGATTAAAATGATTGAAATGATATCTTTACAGAAAATAAAGAAAAAAAATACAAATGAAAAGAAGAAATAAATTATTTGTAAAAATGAAATGGTTTTACACAAATTACAATTTATTAGTACTTCGTGCCAAACTGTTTTGGTCATGTTTTTACTTTTATTTTTTTCGTTCATTTTTCTGTTTTTGTCTGTTCAAGTCATTTATAACAATAAACAACCGTAAACCTACAAATAAAACAATTTCAAAATCATAAGTAAGTGCATTTCACTTCACTTTATTTCTTTTGATTCTTAAAAAGCAAACGATTCCTGTTTCAATTTTTCATAATGAGGAAGGATTAAAAAAAATTTATGTTTTTGATATCTTACTTAAAATTATTTTCACTCATTAATTTGGAATTAATATTGATGTTAAACAATATTACGAATAGATATTTTCTGTTTGAAATATTTTTAATTGAATATCTTTAATATATAAAACATTCATGAATTGATGAACTTGTATTTTATATTTTATTATTCTTCTTCATCCTTTGTGTAAATGAGTAGTATATAATAAAATACCTTTTTGTCGAAAAATATTAATCTGTTTTGAAATATCTTCGGATTGAAAAGGCTTTAAACAAAGAAATTTTCTCCATTTAGTAAGAAAAAAAATTTATTTTATTTTAGAAAGAAAAAAAAATTACTTGTGTTTAAATTTTTTATGTATCTTTTGGAAATAAACCAGTTTTTCATTTAAAATATCTTAGAACATTTGTTTTAATTTCTTTTTTGACATATCCGATAGAGTTTGAATTCGCATACATTTTTTTTCTTGATTAAAAATATCCATAATATTAATATGATGCTATACTTCTGCTTCATTGGAGCAACAGCCCCATTTTGGCTAAGGCCGTCTGCCTATTGGCAGATTTCGAGACAGGGGATGCTTTTTTTACTGGGTAGGGTTGTCAGCCCTACACCCCAAGCTCTACAGTCATATTAGACTGAGACCTACGCTTCAAAGTGGATTCTGAACCACTACAGACATCCACGTCTCCGCCGGACTCGAACCCAAAATTTGCGGCACAGAGAGCTACGATCTTGTACTAGATAGAATACTTTATTATCAAAACATAAATGCGTCTGTTAAAAAATTAAATTCCAAATACTTTTAGAGTAATATGCAAAAATGTAATTCCATAGCTAGAATAATTTTTTTCTTGAAACAAACTGCTTGTGCCAAGTTATTATTTTTTTCAATTAAGGAAGAAACATAAATAATTTTGAAGATATATGATCATTTTAAATTCCATTCAAAATCTAATTAAAAAAAGTATTTTACATGCTATTTGTACCTAATATTTTTACACAAGCTGATGCTAAAATAGTTCTTTTAAACATTTTATCAACATAGTATTTTTATGGTTTCTTATTTGCATTATTTTTACTAAAATCATTTCCAAAAATTAAGAAAAACAAAAAGGTTGTCAAATTCGTATTCATTGAAATTCAATGAAATTTGGTAAAAGCATTAATAAAACAATGTTTTGCAAATTAAACATAAATCAACAACAATCGGCTTATTTTCTGACTTGGAAATACATAAAATAAATTTCTAGAAGTTCGAAAACCCTGAAGGGTAGTAGCAGCAGGATAAATTCAGCAACACATCTCCCTAGAGCATCCCAAAATATGATCATTCAGGTATAATTACGAAGAATATCCTGACCATGCCATACACTCAATAGTCCTCACCAAAAACCAACCTCTGTGTAGTCTAGCTTTAACATTTTGTAAGATAAAAAAAATTATTAATTGAACCCGTGTAAGAACGAATAATTGGATTAAGAAGTTGTTTCTATATAGGTGAGCAGTAACAGGCTTGTTGGGATGATATTTAGGTCAGTGCCGCCATCCAAATAGTCACCTACCCAAACGCATATACTGAATCTCACCAAATCTCTCATACACGGATATTAGAATGTGGGCTCTTAGCTGCCATTGATCTTCCGTCTTTAGCAAGCATTCCTTTTTGAGTTACTTTACAAATAAAAACGAGATAGAGTGCAGACATATAATGACCAAATATCGGGCCTCCAACTGGCACGTGTGAGTGCCAAATTAAAATTTTCATTTTGGATACGTTGTATGAGAGATCTTGTAATGTTGCATATCTTATACTCATCCTTCCTTCTTGAAATCTTCAGTTCATCCGTATGTCAGCTCTCTCTGATTGGTTTAAGGAATTATGTGTTTCCTTGCAGTAAGTTTCAAATAGAGGTTCTTTGCAGCACTTTAAACTGTATGTTTACCTCGGCTGTATTTTGTATTTAAGCTAATTCTATTCCTAGAAAAACATTCCACAGTTTATGAATTCCAGCATGTCTCCACTTTTGCTGCATAGGACTGGTTTTAACCATTTCTATTCGCTTAATGCTGGGTTATAGTATGTGGTTTTCAAGTAAATGGTGTCACGTTCTCATGACTAAAACATGGCCATTTTAAAATGACACTTCGATCGTGATGTTATGGTAAACGATAGCAGAGCTATCGACTTGACCATTATATTCTGCCTCAATGTTTTGTTTTTTTGTGTAAACTGCATAATGTTTTTCGAAGATGTACTTATTTTTAATTATGCTACCACAAATTTCTCCATCTTTTCCTTAATTTTTAGAAACCAGTGTATTTGAATTACGATGACATGGACAAGTATAAAGAAAATACTCGTTAAAAATTTGAAAGAGATAAAAAATTTTAAGAGTGCTATTTAATTTGTTAATTTGTTTAATTTAAAATAAAACTGCATTTTTCAGCAATGTTATTTATATTTAAGAAATGTTATTGTGCTACATAGAATGTTAAATTAGATATATATATATTCATGACAGGCTTGTTTCCAAATATTTCTGGTCGTGACATTTAACAAAACTTTTTGTCAGAAATATATAAATTAATTTACTTTAATGGAATTTTTTACCAACAACTTGTTATAAGAAAGAAAAACTGCTTTCAAGCTTGGAATAAAGTATCGCTATGAAAAACTTTTTATTTCAATTCAGAGAAATTATGATTGGTTACTCGTTTTTTTCATAATTTACCTAAAAATAATTTTTTCACTTTCAATCTAATTTGGTATTATTTAAATTTAAAAATACTTACAGCTTTTTAAAATTTCTTTTTCTTCTATGTGGGTTTAAATTTTTTAGTTTACTAATTTTAAAAACGAAAAAATAAATAAAAAAACAGTTAAAATATTCTAAACCAAATATTTTACTTATTATTAAATCAAATTTTTAATTTTTGATAATAAATAATAATTAAAATTTATTTTTAAACTCATTATATTTCATAATTTTTTCCATTCATTAAAATATATTAATCTTCATTTATTTATTAATATAACTGACTGATGGCTAATTATTTTTTCAATTACAGAATTAAAATTTATAGCAAATTCGTAGCATGAAATCAATTATTCATAGCAAATTCCTATTTTTCATGAAACATAATTCATTCTAGATTGAAAATAAGAAAATAATTATTAAAAAATTTTCTTAATTTTTGGGTTCTAAATTTTGGAACGAAATACTTACTTAAAAAAATTAGCTTTTAAGTGTTATAGTTTTTAAGTTATGCTAAATTACACACACATACATATATCCATTTTTGTGTGGACGGAATAGTTTAAGACTGTAAAAGGTAAACTTTTATAACTTTCTTTTATTTTAAAATTAACCAAAACAAAAGTGTTTCTGTGAAGATAATCTATTTAGAATATTACAATTCTACAAATAGCTAATATTGCAATTACAAAAATTGCCGTTAAAAACTTAAATCTGTAATTCTTCCGTTTAAAAAAGGAAATTGACATTTTTTAGTAAAAAATTTGAAATTTGATGCATATATTTCTGTGTAATTTTTTTTTTTTTTTTTTTTTTTTTTTTTGTAAAGTACTGTGATGATGAAGATGAAGTTGCTGAAAAGCATACAAAAAAAGAATGAAATATTATGCGAAAGCAACTAAAGATTAAAAATGTGAAAGCTAGAAAAATACTGAAACATGACTCAATATCAAGAAACAACATTTGATGCAGAAGTTATTTGGCAAACTTTTTTTTAATATGTTTTTTTTCTGAAGTAATTTAGCCGAAGAATTATGCTATTTGGATAATTATAGCTTTACCTATTATTTCATAAAGAGTATCTAGTTCTTCAAGAGACGATAATTAAATTGAATAGTTGAATGGGAAACTTTATAGTTGCAAGAACGAGCAAAATTCAGTAATAAAAGATTGAAGAACAGATTGATTGAAAAATAGAAGTTCTGTTATTTTAATAATTATATTGTAGTTTATAAAAAAAAAGCCAAGTCAAAATTTTCTCTCCTGATAAACAAATTAAAATTTATTTTCAAAGTATTTTAAACACGTGTACTGTACTTATAATACAATGGCAGTATGTGCCAGCTGAGGTACGAGAGGGCAATTCCGTTGGTGTCATGTATTACAATCACTAGTGAAATCCAAAGGACATGGTCTTTTTGAAGTGATCCCGGTTTTACCCATCACGACATGCAAATTCAAGGCGCTCATCATTTATAATTGTCCCCCTCTTCCCCATCATTAATACCCTACAGTCATTTTTTATCTTACAATGGGTTCTCAATTTGGTGTTTCATATGTTTGTCCAATTTTTCAATAATAATAATAATAGTTAGCATGGCCATTTTTATCTTTATTGAATGTGATAGTAACTGTATTGTTTTATTAACTTCATTTTAGACGAAATTAAATTTATAGCTTTATTATAGCTTTATTTTAGTTTTTATTTAGATAACCTAATCTTAGCTTTTATTTAGATAACTGTATTTTAGCTTTTATTTAGATAACTGTATTTTAGCTTTTATTTAGCTAACTATATTTTAGCTTTTATTTAGATAACTTTATTGTTATTTTATCTTTTTTAAAAATCTAAACTGAAGATCTGAAAACATTAGTCTCCAAGAAATTTATTATTAGTAGCATATTTGCAAGGAAATGTAACGATGACTACATAAACTTATTTAATTTTTTACTTCAAAAATAATCACTCTTATGAAAATGAGTTGTCAATATAATGGGTGAACAGATTATTTAAATAAATGATGCACCCATAACTAAACACTATTCACATGATTCAGCAACACTTCTGCCATATCAATGGACATTGACCATAAACTCATGTATCTAGTTTCAAGAAAAAAGGCAACAGTAAATAAAATCAAAGAAAATAGATCACAGTATTTTATATCTCTACAAGTTTTGATTATTTGTTTCAAAAAACTACAAAGTGAATTTACAGCGACACTGGAAAAACCGGAAAAATCAATATCGAATCAAGTGCTTCGAGATGCACATGCACGGGATTAAATTATTAAATGTGTCACGCATTGTAATTAAATTGAAGACGCCCACCCTCCTGTCTTCTCCTAAAATATGCAATAACTAATTAATACCACCCTTTCAAAAGAGCAAGCGGTTGGAGAAGAGAGGCTTTCTCGCTAAGAAGCTTATGTCGCCAATGTCGGAGGATTCGTTTGCATATCCAAATTCTATTTCTCCAAGAAAGTTATTAATAAGAATGTGACGTTTTATCACGGTCTCAACTGGAATCGGGATAGTGTTGTTATTGGGATAGATTAATTGAAACGCATTGTTACTCTATACAGCGCGAGGTTATTTAAACATTTGGGTGCTGCACACGTAGTCACCTGAGACACCCTAATTAGTTTCATGAAAACACTATTTTAAATAAACTTTGATACGATTTTTAAATGTTTTTTTTGTACCAATAATATATAAAAGGAACATAAAATAAATGTGTTTTTTTTTTGGCTATGTCTTAACCCACGTTAATATGAATATTTTTTTTTTAAAAATAATTTTTTTTCATATTTATATTAACTTTCTCTATATTTTTCAATTATTTGCAACCTTAGTGCCTAAATCAAACCCTCTTAAATAAAAAATATGAGTTCTATAGGTTTTAATAATGTTAAAGGTTTTTATAGGAATTTCTACATTTATGAAAATTAGAAATATTAGTAATTTTCATAATTATTAAGAAATTTAACTTCAACTTTACATTTTTTTCTGTTGTACTCTACACCTTTTATAGTTTATACCATTTCTAAAAATTAATTTCTTATTTTAAACAAAAAAATTATATTTTATGATTTGTTTTACCCCGTTTTTGAGCAGAATATCACTAGTCATCCTGATGTAAAAACCAAAGAAAGTATCCCTGAGATTAATTTAATATGAATAGGTTTTCAGAAAACTCTTTTTAACATAAGTATTCAACCATGATTGTTAAAAGTGTTTCTTTTAAAGAAATCATTAACAAATGTAAGAATTAAACTAAATTAAAGACAGACATTTTTTTATATAAATATGATTTGAAACGAAGAGGCTTGCTTAATTTAATGAATTACCTAGAAACTATTCATAACTGTTTTTTTTAATACAACCATAGAAATTTTATCTAATGTTTTCATTAAATATATGTTGTACATTCCTATAATTATGATTGTGGGCCTGAATGGCCGAGTGGCTAGCGCTCTGGCACTCGGCACCAGAAGTTTCAGGTTCGAGTCCCGGTGGTGCCATGGATGTTTGTAGTGGTTCGGAATCCCCTTTAAACCATAGGTCCCGGTCCTAATAAGATCGTAGAGCGTTGCGGGGGCATTGTTACTCCGCGTCCGGGGTTTATCTTCAAGTTACACGCGCCGCCTGGGTAATGCAAAGTGAGTAACGTCTGTGCAGCGCTTGCCTTAAGGCATCCAAGACCAAGTTGTCTAAGTGTTTGCCAGCTGCATTAGAACAAAAAAAATAATAATTATAGTTATGATTGTTGCTGAATTTAGTTATGAATATATTTCTTGGGGAGGGGATTAAGGTGAATCCACAAAATATCTCTGATAGCTCATATTTATTTAAAATTCTTTGTTAAAAGGATGCATGATATTGGGAGGTTATCTGAAATTTAACGAAAGATTGAGGTTTGTACACTTCCTGTAGCAGATGGTTTGTAATAAAAAATTTTTTATTATTATTTAATATAAATTAATTATTATATTATTATATTTACTAATAAATAAATTAATTAAATTAATATATTATAATTAAAATTATTAATTATTAAGATACTATACTTAAAATTTCTCCAATTTTTAAAGCTTAACTGTGCTTTAAAATACAAAAATAAAATTGTAAATGAGATTCACCCTCAATTTAAGTAACAGCTGACTATTTAAAATCAGTTTATTTTAAATATCTTAAAAATATTTTTTACATAAATCATAAGTTACGTATTCAATTTTTTTTAAGTGAACGTTTAAATTTTAACAATTTTTTTTTCTTTTGTTTTGAATAAATAAGCTGTTCTCAACTGTTATTTTACATTATTAATTTAATAGTTTTTTTTTTCAACATTTAAAATTATTCTGAGTTTGATCACCAAAAAAAGAAGCTCTTTATTATCTCAAGGACATTTAAAATATTAAAAAAACAATTATTTTCTTCAATAAAACGTGGATTTAATTTCTAAGTCATAAATCTACTTCTAAATGTGACATCCATTGCAACATAGATCAATTTGATTTAATGGAATACACGTGGCGAATAATACGAAAGGCTAAATTAGTAGCAAAATAATCTTAAAGGAAGTGAAAAAGAGTCAATACGAAGTCAAAGAGATAATTTGAAACTAAAATAAGCTTAAATAAACTTGAATACAAAGCTAATGAATTGTGTGAATAAGTTTGATTGAATCTTAAACTTCGATATAATTAAGTATTGTTTTCATAAAAGGTAATTTCGGTGTTCATTTTTTTTTTTGTTTTTTTTTTTAATTTTATTTTTTTAAAACTAAACCGTGTTTTTCCAATATGCATTTTTAAGGCACGATTAACTTCAATTTTGATAGAATTTTTTTTAGTAAAACACTTTACAGTAATTTTAAATTGTAGAACTAAAGTTTATAAATAATTATTTTCTTACATAGGACACTCAATAAAATTAACAGCATCTCAATGTAATATTTATAAATTATTTACTTCTTATAAGAACACATCAATTTTCATATCCCTCCATTCAATAACTTTTCTTGTAAAGTATAAATGCATTATTATTCTTACACTAAAAAGTTTCGAACGACAAAATAAAAGAGAATCAAACGAAAGAAAAATAAAATAAATTTATTTATCGTACATAAAGTGAGTATTTTTACGTGAATAAAAAGTATTTTTACATGCATAATTTTTGTCATGGCATCATTTTTAAGGATAGTAGCCAACTTAGTCTACCGTAACAAACCTCAGACAAAGGAAATGTTGCAACTTAGGGCTATTATTATTTTTAGAATTATATATTATACTGTCATTAGACGATTTCCATGTTTTCATTGATGAGGAATTTTGTAGTGAGCAGTGCCCCTACAGATATTAATTATTTTGAGTGGAAATAATTTTTAATAAAAAATAATTACACGTATATTATAGAGTCACTTGCGAAATTAATGGACGCTCTAAATTTTCCAAATATTTAACAATTAGCTGAAAAAAATACATTGAAAGAGAACAATGAGTCTAATATATGTTAAGAATCCTTCTGTAAAATAGGTTGACCTAAATAACAAAAAATGCCTGTTACTGATTTTTTGTCTGCAAAGGATTTGTTTTCGTTATGGATTGTGTAGTACAAGGCTATTAATGCTGTTTTTTTCAATTAACTGAGATTTATTTTATCTATAAACTGTAGAGTTTTAGAATTAAATTTGGTATTTTAACTAGATTTAAGGAAACATCCACTGGTTTCAAAAATTAAGAAAAAATAATAAATATATATAAATAAATAAATAAATTTTGCCGTTTTTAAAGAAGCGTGGACAAAGCTTACAATGCATAATAACATTCAAGCAGCTTAAAAATTACCAGATAATTATGGTATTTTAGAAACTAACAAATGTATAAATTGGACAAATTGCTGATCAACATGCAGACAAGGCATCTATACCTTCTATGCACAATAGGCATTGGCATATACTTCAGTTGTTTGCGCCAAGGAAAGATTTACGTTGGATTGAGGTTGAGGTTCAAACTCTTAGTGCCCATAACTCAGAATAACTGTCACTATTATTCTTCCGGATTGAAATGCCAAATTCTAGGTTTAAAGTGCATTCCAAATTTAGTACTAATAATTTGAATATTGTAGTTTAATCCAAGATCTTTTATTTCAAACATTATATTCATGTTTCGAACAGATTTTTTTAATGAATTATAACTTTTTTTTTTTTTTTTTTGTGAAATTTTCCTTAATTTGTGTATACTACTACAGTAGAAAGTAGTGTTCACAACTAATAAATACAACATTTTCTAAATTTCGGTAAGCAAATATTCCGTAGTTGATATGATTCCGAAAAACATCTAGAATCATAAATTTTAATATTCATTTATAACTTCGGGATTGTTTACTTTTTTGTTTATAAATCTGAATATATTCAATGTTATCGCAATCTCATCTTACCTCGTTCATAAAGTATCTTCCATTATTATACTTTGATGAACGACTCTATACCTCAGATGAACGATTTTATATCTCTTAATATATCTTAATGAACGATTCTGTATCTTTCATGAGAGACTTTATATCTCTAAATGCACTTTAATGAACGCATCTGTACCTCTGATGAACTACTTTGTATCTCTTAATGTATTTTAATGAACGACTCTATACATTACATGAACGACTTTATATCTCTGAATGTACCTTGATGAACGACTTTATATCTCTGAATGTACCTTGATGAACGACTGTATACATCAGATGAAAGACTTTATATCTCTGAATGTACTTTAATGAACGACTCTGTACCTCTGATGAACTTCTGTGTACCTCTTAATGTATCTTAATGAACAACTCTATACAACAGATGAATATCTCGACTGATTTATATCTCTGAATGTACCTTGATGAACAGCTGTATACATCAGATGAACGACTTTATATCTCTGAATGTACCTTGATGAACGACTGTATACATCAGATGAACGACTTTATATCCCTGAATGTACCTCAATGAACGAGCATATCTGTACCTCTCAACCTTATTGCCAGAGTGAAGAAAATTTCTTTTGATTATAATATGAATAGTTTGTCAGCTTAGACATATAAAATTTACTTAATAATAATAATAATAATAATAATAAATATTTCTTTAATTATGAACAGTATAACATTAAAATTCATGTTTTTCAAAAGATATCATTTTAGAGATCTTGTAATGTATCAGAAAATATAATTAAACATTACAAAAAATAAGAATATAACATTTAAATAATTTTATTACATGATTAGAAATAAAGTTTAACTAAATTTGTAATTTAATTAAATAGTTTAATCCTACGAAAATTCAAAATTCATATTTATTTGTCGATCAATAGATTGAAGTAAAAATAAAAATAAAAAGTGTTATTTTGATTATGTTAGTATTTTAAAGATTTTTAATGTCACTACTTTTATTAATATTCAAATATAAATTCCTAAACTGTTAATTATTTTTTTTTTTCTCGATAAAATTTATTCATTGATATAGCTTACTTATTTTACCCTGTGCCAACCATCGTTTTCCATTATATTTATGTTATCCATCTCTCACTGCTATAGTATTAAAACTACCCAAATAATTTTTTCTATAAGTTCCTTGTTTCTTGAAGAAAAACGTTTTTGCATGTTAATCCCAATATATAATAAAAAATAATTACATTTATAAATATCTATTATACAAATTTTCAGAAAAATCAAGTATTCTTGAAAGATAGTGAAAAACTGTTATGTAATAAACTCTTTCTTTATGCAAATTGGCTCCATTAATTTATTAAATGAATGATTTAAATATATGTTTAAAATGAAGTCCAATGCAAAATTTTAAATATTATGCCTATTTTACATAAAAAAATGAAATAACAAGCAATTATTTGCCTTTTTTTTTGTTCAGAGGAGGAGGCTATCGCTGTCTTTTCTTTGATTTATATAGATTTCCTATCTTCTGTAACTGGGATAATATTTTTTTTAATGCTTTCAATGCCTTGATATTTCTTTTTTACCTTTTTCTTCCGCCGTATTCCTTAGTCATTACTTTCGTCTTGCAATCTCTCTCTCTCTCTTTTTTCTCTTGCTTCCCTGCAGTCTGTCGTGAAAGATTTCATGTCATTGTTTCTTTGTGTTTATCTCTTTGTTTTCTCATCTTTTTCTCACTCATATTTCTCTTTCATTTTCTAGTCTACTTCCCTATTATTTTCTCTGCCTTTTCCTTTTTTTTTTTCTTTGATCAAGATGATCTCTTTCTGTCCGAGGAACCCTATTTTCGATTTCTTCTGCTAATTGTCTCCTGGTTTGTTTGCGACTTATAAATACATCGTTTCACGGAGGTGTTTCCTTTTTCAAATACGCATTCGAATGAATATTTTTAATCAAAATAGTTATTTTGGTGAATTACATATTAAAATTAGGGAATTTCAATTAAAAAATAAATCTAATACTTAAATTTATGTCCACCAATTAAATAAACAATGTTAATACGAAATGAACAGGTAATTATTTATTCAGATATTATAAATAAATACTTAATATTTATAAAGTAATTGATTTTTTTTTCAAAGCATGAGTTATGAACTTTATAATAGTGTTTAGCATCTATATGCAGTGCTACGGGCTTTCATATCTAATAAAGGGAAATGAAGCGGTTTCAGTTTGATTGAGAAATTGGTAAATGCAGAGAACGACAAGAACTTTATTTATTTGTTTCTTTAAGAGGATGGACACTCCGCCGTGTTAACTGCGTCGCCAATAACATATAAGTAGTGCCACGCTCTAGAAGTTTCAGGGACAACAGATATACATATGCGTGATGACAAAAAAACCCGATGTGATACCCCTTTTCATTGTATCGAATAAATTTTCAAAATAGTGACTGCAATGCACGGCATAAAAAAGGGAAATTGCAAATTCTTACAGTTTCAAGCACATTCTTACAGCTTACAGCTACAGCTCCTTTCAAGTGAGGCTTTGAAGTTTTAAAAGATTGACAATCTTCAATTACTACAATAATGAAATGAAAAATTGGTCATGAAAAATTTAATTGTTTCAAAATATGCTAAAATTTTGCTTAGTGAAATATCTTTTCTTTCTAAAATTATTGAAATCAAATATATTGAAAAAATAAAATAAATGAAAACTACCTGGTGTTCCAGGTTTTCTCCCATACTATACACAAAATCGGGGTAGATCCCCCCCTAAAAGCTCTCCCGGAAGACACTGCCCTGCTCCTTCAACGTCACGGAGCCAAGTCAGACTTCTACCTACGGGTACTCCATCACAACAGAAGCTATCTCCCCCCCCCTTCCTTCCGTCTATGAGACCACACGGGTTCTTGGACTTGGTCTAGATATTGCTCTCTACCAAGGGGATAAGAAACAACAACAAAATTAGGTAATCTAGCAACGCAGGCACTTACATATTTAATTAATTTTCTTGGGCCTGAATGGTCGAGTGGCTAGCGCTCTGGCGCTCGGTACCACAGGTTTCGGGTTCGAGTCCCGGCGGTGCCATGGATGTTTGTAGTGGTTCGGAATCCACTTTAAGCCCTAGGTCCCTGTCTCATATGGCTGTAAGAGCATCACGTAGCAAAAGTCAGACTTCTACCTACGGGTGCTGCATCACAACAGAAGCTGCCCCTTTTCCTCCATTCATGAGTAGATCACTCATGGAATGTCCGTCCCGCACTGCAGGACATTGAGGATTAGTCACATTAATTTTCTTATTACTTCTGTTTTTTTTTAAATTTACACTCCAATCTCTTTTAAATTATGTCGAACTTTATTTTTTATAAAATCAAGATCCGATATGAGTCATCACATAGAGAAAATATTTAAATACGAAGGAAATGAAAAGTTGGATACGAATAGAATAAAAAAGCTGAATGCTAATACAAATGGAATAAATACTCTATAGACTATAACCGTGTTTTTAATGAAAATAGTCTAAGATATAAATTGATTTAAAATGCTATAAGTAGCAAAAATATTCTAATTCACCTCCTTAATAGGGTGTTTATTACTCAAAATTGCATTAACTCCCATATTTTGGCCATTCCAACATCCCCCACTCCTCTATAAAAGCCTACTTACCTGCTAGTTTAAGAAGAAAAAAAGTCAAGTTCTGTTAATCTATTTTTACGCCCAAATCCATTCCTTCAGCATTTATGGCTCCACATTAATATGAAGAAACGCATACGCTGCCCTACTTATCGTTTTGCCGGTGTGCCATTTGCGGGCACAGGAGCCAAAGGAATACCGAATTTGGGGATCGAAAGCCATCTAAAATGCAGCGCAAGTTTTCCTTCGTTGAGAAGAAATAAAAAAATTTTTTAACCAAGATTTGAAAGCGAAGAATTTTGAGTGGATACCCCTTGCAAAATCGTGACTTGGCGACTAGAGTTGCAGGCAACACGATTTCTCCATTGCAACTTTTCTGTGAGATGCATATCGCCGCTGTTATGTGATACCATGAAGTGGAGACTGTCATGGCGCTCGAAGCTGCCGTCTAATGACAGTAATATTTCCTGCAAACCTTTTCTTGGAGTTGAAAATATTTTTTTGATTTCTTGTTGGAGAAATTTTTTTTATTTATGGTGGACGCAGAAGGGAGAAAGGTATCAAATGTCATGCAGTGATCAGTTTTCCAAGTTCAATCTTCTTTTATATATATATAAATAAAATATAAATTATCAGTCTTGCTTTTATTTTCTGTTTACTCCTCTTTTATGGAGATTGAGGTCTGGCTTAAAAGGTTTGCCAGTTGAAATTGAGTGATTGTTAAAATAATAACTGACACTATTAACGGATTGGTTTATTATTGCTGATATTTAATTGAAGAAGAATATATTGGAGTATTATTTTTGATTGATACTTATGAATATTGATTTAAATATCAATATTTAAGTTTCTATAATCTTTCGAAACACAAACAAAAAGCAATAATACACCAATCTGTTAAAAATGTCAGTTAAGGGAAAAGTAGGAAAATTGCCTAGTTTTTTTAAGGAAAAAAAGTAGGGAAATTTTGTTACATTCGAAAAAAAAAAATAAATAAATAAAACTTTTATTAACATTAAAACAAAATTTAGAAATTAATTCATAACAAGGTAAGAATATTCCTAATTTTGTTCATTGAAACTAAATATCTTCTTTTATGTTATAAAATTGCATTATCTCTATTACGAAATTGAATAGCTCTAAAACCTAGACACTGTCATTGATTATATTTCAATCTGCATATATATGCGATATAACAAAGGGTTACTGAATATCCGAAGGGTCTTTTCTAAAGTCTAACAGTGACTATTTTTTACGCTTTAAAATTTCCATCGAGATAAATAATTTTAAATTGCATTATCATTTTATAAAATATTGTTTTGTTTAAGCATTAAAATATTTCATAATTTATAAATTTTGATAAAATATAATATTTGTTCAAATAAAAAATGTTTGTTAAAATAAAAAATATTTGTTAAAATAAAATAAAATATTTGTTATAATGAAAAATAATTTCTATAAAATTTTTATTGTCATGAAACAAACATTCACAAATGTAAACGTGTTAAATTAAAAATTGCTTACATTTGCTATATGCTATTATTAGCCTTAAGGAATTCAAAGGGTATTCACACAGTTTTGAAAAAAATATATTTATATACAAAATTAAGAATTTTATTTTCTAATATGTTGAGTCTAATAGCCCTTTGCTGAACTATCCCTTTATATCTTGATTTCTCAAGATAAAAAAGAGCTTTTTTTTTAAATATCAAGGTTGATTTTGTTCCATTTTCAGCTACATTCTTCTAGGGTCCATCCAATATTTTCGGATGTCGCTTAAAAAGAGCCTGTTTTAAAAGTTAAATTGCACAGCCATCCATAGGAGACATGCCGTAGAACTTGGTTGAGATGCATTTAAATGGAATAGCCTCAATTCTAGTTTCATCTCTGTCATATTTTTGCAGTCATAGATTAATAGATTCAGCGGTATGACGATAGCATTATCCAAACGGAACTTAACAGAGTGAAGATTGTTTAGGGTTTTTTTTAAAGCAAAACTTAAAACATATTTCTGATAATGATTCGAGTTTATTTTGCCTTTTTTTTACTATTACTACTAATTTTTTTCATTATAATTTAATCCAGTAACAATCATAAAACCCTTAACAAAACTCTCCTTGTTTTCTCTGAATCAAAGTTTTCAACATTTTTCTCGTCTTTTCTCTGTAAAAAAAATTGATTTTTTTCTGTTGTAATATAAAAGTAACCAAGTCTCCTCAATTGTTGCTATATATTTCTATAGATAATC
The DNA here is from genome assembly GCA_021605075.1 of Caerostris darwini. Classification (NCBI taxonomy): domain Eukaryota; kingdom Metazoa; phylum Arthropoda; class Arachnida; order Araneae; family Araneidae; genus Caerostris; species Caerostris darwini. The sequence goes on along the minus strand of BPLQ01012350.1, from coordinate 265,993 downwards.
TACACAGTCCTATGCTAATAAACTTTTTAATTCCCCCCCCATATCTTTCCGATTAGCTTTTAATCAGATTTTACAAGAAGTGTATGTACCTTCGTTGAGTATGTATTTTTACCTTTTTCCTAGATAAATGTAAACTTTCATGTTTCTTACTTTTTTTTATTAATTATGCCTCTTAATTTACGTATGGAAATAATAAAATCCTGCGTTCCACATCTTTATTTAATAAAAGTTTTTCTTTTCGTAATAGTGCAAAAAGATAACCTTCGATGGCTTGTTTATTTTTTGGCAGCATTTTAAGCGAAAGAATAATTTTAAGGCCGGAAGATAATTAAGGCCTATTACGAACTGATGCCATTCAGACATATTTAATCATTACAACTTAGATTATTTTATTTATATTTCCTTTCTGTGTACTGCCAGTACAGAAAAAAAACCTTATTGTTTTTCTTTTTAACCTAATTCGTGAAGCATTGTTTGGTTAATGTTTTTGTCATAGTAGCTCTTAATTTTCAAGAATTTTTTTTTAAGAACAGTAACCTCTAGAAGGAAATTTTCTTTACAAAAATCAAAAATCGAAACGCATCGATACGCATATTCCTTAATATATATTTACTTATTATCTACTTTTTTAGAAAAAGGATGTTGTCATTTTGATGAAAGGATATTTGGATAAATTAAGATTTAAGGATGGTTGGAGAACTTCTAATTCAGTAAATTTTTCAGAAAATTTGGGATTGAGTAAAATAAGTAAAAATTTAATAATGTTGATAACCTATTTATTCTTATAATATTTTATCGGTTTGAAATAGAATTAGTAAATAAACAAACTTAAATGCACAATAAATAGGTAAGAAATCAGGGATACATACAGATATTTCTAATTAAATTCCTTTGATAACTAAATATTGAATGCATTATCTTTAGACTGTGTTTGTAGACCTAACCCTCAAATCAATAATTTAGGATACTATGACATTTCAGAAATGTCACACAGTGACTGCCAGCTATTTTACATCTGTTTTTAAGTATCTTTCCTTTTATAAGATAATTGTTTTCTTTATAGTAAAAAATTACTACATAATCTAAAATACTATAATTTTTTAAAGTGTCCTACCTACATCTTGTTTATTATGGCTATAAAATAAAAATATTTTTGTAATTATTATATTTATATTGGAAATAATTTAAATAATGTTAAATGTCTCAAATATTATCAATTTATAGAAATATTTCACGCTTTTCTTTTAAATTATATATTTAAGTCTTTATCAAGAAAATTAAGTTTCTTTATAAAAAAATCATACAATTTATCTAATAATAACATATTTATACAATTTTTAGGAATTTAACCTTTGCATTAAGTGAAATAATAAATGCTATTATGTTTAATAATTTTGTAAGAAATACTTCTTCAATTATGTTTCTATTTATTATAATTTACCCTCGAATTCGGATTTTTTATAATAGTTATAGAATATTTGAAAATTTTGACATTGTAACTAGAAATATTTCACATTAATTTCAACTTTCTTCAAGTTTGTGAAATTTTTTTTATAGAAAACATTTACTGTCTTTAATGTATTTTAGAAACTGTATTTCAAAGAGATATAATTTTTTTCTGAAGAAATGAAATGTTTTCAGTTCGGCCTATATTCACAATACATACAGCCTATATTCACAATACATACAGCCTATATTCACAATAAATGTACAATTTTCGAAAAAAAAAAAAACCTCGTATTTTGAAAACACAGTTTGAGTTTGGTTATCATTTGTGCATATTTTAATGGTTAAAATAAATTTGATTGAAATAATTATTTGTTAACATATTAATATTACTTACTAGCAATAAATAAAATAAAATTATTATTAAAAATTGGAATGATAAACATGATACTATAATCATTAAATAAATAGGTTAAATACTGTAAACAAATAAAACTGCGCAATTAAAATTCAAAGTTTCCAAGAAAGTTCTTATTTATTTTTTTTATCTGCATGCATGTCATACATAAATGAATTTATTTAATAGATTTTAATAAAAGTTTTTATTGTAACATATTTTTATGTGAAAAATTTGTAATTAATATTTGATTTCCATTTTTGTCAATATGATCTAATACATCCAATCATAAATTTTGCATGCTTTGTTAAATGAAAAAATCATAAACTAATATTTCATTGCAAAATGATTACAATTAAAAATCTTTTAATAATTTCTCTCGAATTTAATATTTGACTACTTGAATTCACTTAATTGACTTACTTTCATAAAAGAAAACATTATTACAAAAAACGGCCTATGTCACCATATTGCGATTAACTTTCTTATCGGAATACATATCTTCCATTTCAAGTAGCTAAGTTTCGAAATATGCCTTCAACTTTTTATTACTTTAATCACTGTATTTTCATATTTTATGAGAAGCTAATTCATCCAAAGATCAGTTTCACGCTAATTCATTAGTAAAGTAACATGACTCTTTGTTTCGTAAGTTAACTTTCATTTTGCTTTTCGCATCAACATTGTCATTTTGATAAAAATGATAAAAAATGGCATTTAAGAACAACGTTATTAGAAATTCAAATTTTTTTCTTTATAACAATTTTTTAAAATAAATCAGGCAATAGAAAAAAAGTAATGAAATAATTCTGTAATGTGCTAGCATTTTTTTTTTTTTTTTTTTTCATATATCAGGTGATGAAACGGAAAAGTAAATACTTCATTTGACATTTTAAAACTAATCAGAATTTCCTTTATAATTATTTCCTTTACTAATTTTCCTTAATTATTTCACTTAATTCAGAATTAGAATAATAAACATTTTGCATAATATGCTATATTTCATTTTAACGTTTCATTTGTACTTTTTAAATGAAATAAATTTTCTTATGTGAATTGGGTCGATTTATATTGAAGGTAGAAGATGTGGATTCATTTATTCTACCACGTTTTATCAAAGATTTGGAATGCTTCCAATTGTATAGAATTAATAAATAAAAAAAATTAGATAAATATATAAGGCATCAAAATTTATTTTTTAAAAAAATGCATGAATGCTTACATACTAAGTGATCAAATTATTATATACATATATTACTTATACAAGAAACATTACAATCGTTCCTCTATTTGTCAAATAATCTATGAGATTTGAAAAAAAAAATAAAACTGTTGAAATTATAAATTTTGAGAGCAGAGACAAAGTTTTGGAACATTTCTGCTCATAAGTTCTTTTTTTAAATGCGTTTTTGAGTAAAATGTAAGAACTTTCAAAAACACTTCCCGCACACGTATATAATTTTATGGGTTTAAAAATTACTAATAACACTTAAATGAATATTAAAAAAAAGCAAGTTTCCGCTTTTTTTTTTTTTTTTTTTTTTTTTTTTTTTTCAAAAACATTTAATATTTAATTTGTTCTCATTATTATTGCTTAATAAAAAGAAATGATATCGACGATTATATGTCTTCAGAAAGGATAGAATTTATCTTTAAGATTATGATATCCTTTTATACTTCTCCTTCTACTTGATTTATTACAACACAAGAAATTGTATCTCTCTCAAAAATAACAATAAATAAGTTATATGAACTTAGTAATAATTTATATGAACTTAATATTAAGAACTCAAGAATAATGTATGTGAACTTGCACAGAGTATATGCAAATATTGATAAAATAAGAAGTATATGTCAATATTGATATTAATAATTTTGAATAATAGTGAGTTATTTTTTAATATGTAGAAAAGTGATTAAAAGCAGAGTTTGGGAGAAAAAATATACATGTTTTAATTGCGAACAAATGCAGGAAAAAGAACAAATTGTTGTTGCTTGACACTTGGAACAACCATTAATGTAAAGTAAATTAGTCCGAACGAATTTTAAGAATGGATTTTTGTTGAGTTGAGTTGTTGCTGCGTCAGGTATTAAGAAAATCAATTAAGTTCTAATTTAATAAAAAAAATTCATAACAGGATCATAAATATAGTTATTGAACTATTGCAATTTTTATTTTGAAACATATTTTTGCAACAATAAAAAAATTTCACAACCTTTTATATTTAATTTAAAATATTTTACCTTATATTTTGCAATTTGTTGCTTACACGATTTACAGACAGATATATATACTTATTCCAGACAGATAATTACGAGGATAATTCATTATTATATAGGTATACATAGTAACGATTCATATAATACATACTCATAATAGAAATATATTTAAAAACTTCTCCTGTACATTAAGCCAGTTTTCAGATTTTAATTTTGTATAAATATAAAAAAATCACTATAATTTTAATTTGAATAAGTGTTAAAATTTGTTTTTAAATAAACTGAAAATGCTTCACCTACTTAAAATATAAAATATTTTTTATGCAGTACAAACAAATCTTTTCCATTGAAATATTTTTAAAATAAATAAATATTTTAATTGTATAAGTATATACATTTTCTTAAAACTTATTTTTATTGCAACAGTAGAAAGTTAAAAAATTCTTTTGTCAACTATTTTAATAATGACATTCAATATTTATAAATAAGTTTATATCTATTTTTTAATCTTTATGTTATTATATCTTTTTATTTACATACAAATATTTTCAAAGATAAATAATCTTGAAAAAAATTAATTTTTAACACCCTCAAAAATATTTTTAAATATAATTTAAAAAATGAATTTTATTCCAGAATACAGTTGATGATTCCAGTTAATTTTCTTACCAGGATAATTATCTTAAAGAAATTTTAATAATATTTATTACATTCACATTGCAAAGCGTAATAGGTAATTATTGTTTTGTCTTTTTTATAATCAAAAATAATTCTTTTAAAAGTACTTTAGAAGGCAAAAATTTGATATAACTCATCTTATAAAACTTTAATATTTCATTTCATTGTCCAGTGTAGCAATATAGGCTCCATAAAATTCCATAGTGGGCTTTTCCCGATCTCAGAATGATAAGAAAAAAAAAGTATCTTACAACAATTTATAAAACAAAGATATTCTTCTTGAAGTATTAGATTCTTTTATTGGCATGTGAGAAGAAATATCAAAAATTATTCTAAAACGATTTTTTTATTTTTTAATCAGAAATAAAGCATTTGGCTGGTAAAACAATTTTTTCTGACGTTTTAGATATTATATTTCCTACAAAAAAATAATACATTTTTTTTTCAACATGTTTCACTGTACCAGGTTACACAAAGTTTTGCTGTTGTTTCTTGATATTAGAGGTATTCCTTCCAAAAGATTTCTGAAGTTTTCTGTCGATTTTCTAGTCAAATTGTTATCAATTATTGAAAATAAAATGAAAATATAAAGAAAATACGTGTATAGTTACAATACAAATTTGTGTAAACTGGCACGTATTAATTTATAATGAACTTAGTATGGAAGTGTTTCCTTTATATATCTTCTGGACATGAAGGAAATCTGAATTTTAGAGAATTATGAATCATGCAGCTGCGACTGCAGACAGAATCGGGAATAGCCCTAAACTACTTTTCGATGCCCTTTCCATCGAATGATTTTCCACCGGGGCCACGTTTTTCTGCACCTCCCCCAACCCTCATGGTCGGCCATCTTTACCGGGGTAGTAACTCACTGTGCGCTTGCAGCTTGGCGCAGTCCCGACCCCACATTGCAGCTGCGCGTTGGATCTTGCGCATCCCCTTGGCTTCCCATCCCCGCGGCCACCCCCACCTTCCAATAAACAAACTCGGATTTAAAAGAGGGAAGAGAGCACGCCAATAAAAGTAAAACAAAAGCAAAAAAAAAATTTTAAACAGCCAGGAATCCAGCGCGGTGCGGACAGAATAACCGGGCGCAAAAAAGCAAGCAGGGAAATATTTATGCAAGATCGTGGAAGAAGAGAGATTTGTTTTTATTTATTCAGTTTCGTCTTTCTCGCTGCTGCTGCTGCCTTCCGGTGGCAATCGGCAGAGATCGGACCGGCCGATCGATATCCGAAGTGTGTGCCGACGGGAGACGTTGTCGTCCAGAGAACCAGCGGAGAGATGCTGCAAGGATGTCGATGAACAGGGGGGTTTTCTTCTTGGTGACCTTGCTCCTCGGGACTCATCTGCAACTCTTCGCTCGGCACCACATCCTCCTCTTCTTCGCCATCATCACCATCACATTCGTCTTTGTCCTCGCCACTCAGGAAGACGCTGAAGGGGAATCGCCGCAAGCAACCGACCAGGAAGGTACGACGCCAGCACGTGCTGAAGGCTTCTCGGGTGATCATTGATTGTGGCCCTCCCCCCTCTCTTTGAACATCCCCTCTCGCCCGAAAGAAAATTTCTCTTGCACCTCTCTCTCTCTCTCTCTCTTTTTATTATTATTGTTATTATACGGGTCGGTCAGCATGCAATGGAGGACACTGACCTCGTACAGCAAAAGCCGTGGGATCAATCGGAATCACAGAGTAATCTCGCAGGTAAGCTGTGCACTTTCATTATTGTCGGTATGGAGAGGATACAGGGGTGGAGGTGAGGCTGATCCACGCACGCAGGCTTTCGTCGGTCATTGGGTATCAGGGGAATAGTGCTGGATTTCCTCTTTGCTGTGCTTAGTGGTTGGGAGTGCAGTTAATTGTCTGTTTTAGATAATTAAGTTTAGTAGGATGAAGAGTGATGGGCTGTTAAATTAATTGCTGGCATCTTTTTATGCAAATGAGTAGAATAATCAAAAGTAGTTCGTTTCTATTCTACTCCTTTATGCTATACATTTATGCATATTATAAAATGAATGAAAATATAAAGAGAAAGTGTATTTATTTAAAATATAGGTATGATAAGTAAATTGTAGAAAAGTGAGTAAAAAAAGATTTTACAAATTACATTGTGCATTTATTCAATTTATTTATATATTCGTTAAATGAATAGGAATAAAATAATGTGAGTAATTTATTAGGCTAACTAAATAAATATGAGAACAAACTTTTAAAATTCTTCGCAATCGGCTAATCAGATAATTTCATTAACAAAATCATAACTTCTGTGCTAATAAAAAAATTCTCTCTCATAAATTCTGTTAAATAAAACCAAAACGATAGTTTTTAATCATGTAAATAAACTGCATGGATTGAAACAATCATGAAAATAGATGCATTTAATATTTATTTAAAATATGAATAAATTATTAACATGTTAATTAGCTTAATTCAATATTCATTCTTTATCCTTAACAATAGTTATAATGAAAAATACACTTTTATTGCAAGTAATATCATTTATATAATTAGTGTTTGTCACAAAGAAATAATTTTAAGCCTAGATCAGCGAAGTTACGAATTAAATGACTATAAAATCTTAATTTTTTTTTTAGAATCTAACATAAATTAAATCTTAAAGTGTTTAAATATGTTTGACAATGGGCTCGTAATTTTTTTTATGTTATTTGAGAGATTGGAGTATTTTGTTTTGTGTAAGGTGAAAAAATGTATTTTTTCCCCATCCTAATATGCATGCATTATCTATTAACAAAAATAAAACTTAAACTGTCAAATTCTTTTTATTGAATACTTATTACTATAAGTATTAAAGGATTTTAGTTTTTTTAATGAATTAGTGTTTCATGAAATGGTCAAGTCCAAAAATTCTTTTTGGTTTATTTCATTAATAAATTCTTTTTGCATCATCTATTAGTAAAAGAGAAAAATTAGAAGAAAAGGAATTAAAGCAATTATTCTGGTTAATGACAATATCTATTCAACTTTAAAATTTTTTGTTTTACTTATTAACTTTGAGTAAATTGCAAGTATCTTGCGTTATTATTAATACAATTCCAATGCAACTTAAAACTCATGAAGTAATTAAACACAAAGAATTTGATAAAATAATCAAAAAGTAGATATAATTTAATATGAAAGAGTAGTGTAGAATTTTATGCATCAATTAAAGTAGATTTTTAATGATTTTATTCATAAGTCTCAGACTCATTTATTCTTCATCTTTTTTTCCAAACATTTTAAAAATTCAAGGACGAAGAAAATCAAATTCTTCATAAAATGTAATATAAAATACTTTTTCACAATGTTCTAATAAAGTGTATAAAGTATTATTAAGAATATTAAAAGGAGAACTAAAATTATGATAACCATTTTTAATAAACCATTTGTGAAGGGTAAAGTAACCATTTATATTACTGAATTTGTTCATGTTTAGATTTCAAATTATGATTATAAACACAAATTTAAAATTATAGACGAAAACATTCAAATTTAATTTCCTGTTTAAATTTCAAGTTATGGACTATAACATACAAATTTAATTCCATGTTTAAATTTCAAATTATAGACTATAACATTCAAATTTAATTCCATGTTTAAATTTGAAGTTATAGACTATAACATCCAAGTTTAATGTGTTTAATTAATAACTCATTACCACAATTATAATTTCCCATGGCAGGATACGTTTCGTTTTTTAGATTTCAAAATGAACGCATTTATGTCGTAAAAGTATGAAAATATATTTCTTATGTTATTATGCAAGATTAGTAAAAAATTTAACCAGTTGCAGTAGCAAAATAAAACAAAGAGAGAGAGAAAAATCCTAGTTACTATTCAAGATATGCATTTATTCTATGCAATTTTTTTCAAATAATTCTAAATTTCAATTGATTATTGAAACAGTATAATACAATTTAATTTCTACAATAATTATACAAGACAGTTTAAATATTAAAAGTTTTGTTATCTATTACTATAATTATTTATTATCCTAACAAATTTCTTTTATTAAGTTTGTATTTTTCAAATAAAAATCAAAATTTTCAATTGATTAATAATGCAACATTTCAGATTTTATGAATAAAATTTAAGTCTAAAAACTGAAATTGGGATGGAATTTGTTTTTGGGATGGAATGTTTGATTTTTGGATTAGTTAACTTTCTGTTTCAATTTTGTAATGCAAAATGTAGTTTCTTAGAAAAAAGTTTGCAACTTTAAAAATTCATTTTCATGTAATGTTCATTTTTTTTCAAATTAATTAATTATATTCGAATTATTTGCTACATTAATATCAAAATACATTAATACATTAGTATTAAATTTTAAAAAAATATCAAATCACAATTTCCTTTTTAATTTGTTTCATATAAGAAATGAAATTCAAATATTTTATTTAAGACACTGAAAGCACATTTTTAACTGATTTATCATTGAAACCTTAACAGTTTCTTAAATCAAAAATATTTTGACAAGTTTGCTTATCTAAAACATATCTTCACATAACATTTTATAAATAAAGCCAATATTTTTCTCTGATTCCTTAATTGAACACTCGCTTTTAATTAAAACGTTAGGGAACATTTAAATTAATGTATCATTTAAGGAATTAATTTAATGTATCATTTTAGTATTATAATTTTATTTTGATCCACATAAAATTATTAATATTTTATAGAAATTCAAAACAAATATTAAAAAAACCCGGAACGTTTGGGAAATAAACGAATCATTTGCATTTTTACTGGCATTTATTTCGTTAGTGATCTTAACTTAGAAAGAAATATCTACTTACATTACTTTACCTTTGCTCTTCTTATAATGTAATATTTGAATTTGTAACTCAATTAATATTTTAAGGATTACAGTTTATCTTTAAACAGCAATCCTTCATTATTGTATAAATCAGATTAAAAATCTTCGGAAAAAAATAAGGTGTTGGCTCACAAATACGAAAAAGCGATTTAGCCAGTAGTGATGCAACATTATTTTTAAATAAAAAGTAAAACCAAATGCCAAATGCTTAGTTAAAATTGAAATTGGCAAGATATTTTATATTTTTTCCTATTAAAATACTGTTTCGATATGATAATTTTAATTTAAGAGCTAGCTAATGGTCTTACTTTGCATAATTGATTATCGTATATTAAATTGATAAATATTTAGTGTAATAAATTTACTCATTTAATCTGCTTTTAAAGATAAGAAACTACTAAGGATGTCATATTTGTGAAATCAATTTAATGGTGTGGATATATATATAACTATTTAGAAATAATTCAACTTTTACTTTATAAATATAGATTATAAAATCTACGTTTAAAAAAATTTCTCATCACTTTATAATCTGAATTTATCAACTTAAAAAACGAAATCTTTATGTTACAATAAAAACGTCAAACCGTTTTTTTATTTTAACGAAAACAAGATTTTAGATTTGAATATTGTTTTATTTTTATTAAATTGAACACTAATGTAGTCAAATAAATTATAGAAATTTTGCCCCATTTATACCAAACTTTGTGAATCATATACCATTACATTTTTTATAATCTCCAAATTTTACAAAACTTTATATTAACATCATGATTCAATTAAGATGTGATAATGCAATCGAAAAAAAGTCCGAAAATTTGTTGGAGAAATTCTATTAAATAAATTCATTTCAAAAACAAATTTTCCCAAAGCATGCTTGCTTTTAAAAACAAGCGCATTATCCCCTTTTCTTTGCAGGGCAAATGTCTTAATGCTTTCTTCATATGTTTTACCGAATGGTTTAGCAAAAATAAAACCTTTCTCCCAGACACATGTTTCCTCCTAAAAACCGAAACTCTCGACCCTTCCAATAGTCTCATTTCCCATGGAAAATGTTTTTCTTCATCCAATTCGGACCACTTTCATTTCTGGGAAACAATGAAAGAAAAAAAATCCACCGGCGCATTATCTTCTTTGGAAAAGGATTGCTGTGCAAAATTGCTGCTATTCAAGTTCACCCCAACCTATTGGACCGTATATATAACAGATCTCGTCCTCTCCCCTCCCGCCCCTTCCACTTTGCTTTGGGTTCGTGCGATTTTCTTCTCAACTGGATTACACCCCCTCTTCCTATCTTGCATTTAGGGTTGCAAGTCGGAGAAGCAATCCTGTTTGCCATATTTGGGGATTTTACAGGGGAAAAACTTTCAAAGGATGCCTGCTATATCCAAATCCCTTGTGTGGTAAAGAGATACATTGCAAGAAAGGAAATAATGCAGTTTTCTTCAAAGGACAAAGAAAAAGTGCTGTAATGCGATTAAATAACTATAGCTTGAGTGAATGTAATAATATGGATATTATAAACTGTAAAATAAAATAAAAAGTTAAATAAAACTTATCTAAGGAATATTAAAATATTTACTGGTTTTTAACTATTAAATATATTAATTTTAAATTATTAGATTAAAAGCTGAAATATTATATGAATCTGATTTTAACTTTGTAAGCATTTTATCTAAAGTTCAAAATAAATATATTTTAGTAAAAGTGTAGCATAAATGAAAATTATTATTCTGTGGTTTCCATAAAGAAAATATTACAAAAATAGGACTCAAAAATTGTTTATGTTGATATTACTGAAACTGAGATATAGTAAAATATAAGGGAACATAAAAGCAAATTTCAAGTCAATTAGAATGTTTTAGAAATTGTTACTGATATGCAATTCACAAATTAGATGTGTCAATTTAGGAAAAGTGCAATTATTCCGGAAAGAAATGCAATAAGTACAGCGATGCACAAGATTATCGATTATGTGGAAAGGAAATCTGTAGGAAGCGAGTGTCATTGTTCTCTGAAAACAGATTTAAGCTTGCCAAGAACCTGAGAAGGAGCCACAATGTGGTTCCTTAGAATTTCCCATATAAATTCAATAAATTAAAGGTTTGGAGATCGAGCTAGCTACTTCATGTGTTGAACTGTTTGTTGCAGAATATACGATATCTGATCTGTGTGATCTAGCGTCATCATTTTGTAGAATAAAATATTCTTTTATTGTTTCTGTACAAAGGCTTCCGTGAACGTGAAAGATCTATCTTCTGTAGACTCAAGCAATCATAGATCTAAGTGCAAAGATATTAAGATCTGTGTATCCATTTTGCACACCGATGCTATTTACTCTGTATGAGTTTCTTTCACACATATTTGATGAAACGTGACAGAATTCAAGTTCTATCCAAATCAAGCAATGTCCGCTATCGATTTTCAAACTATACCTGGCCTTATCCATAAACAGAAAAGCTATCTATTGATCTGTGATCCAGTAGAAGAAATTATGTGCTTACTTCAAATTCCTCATTCTGTTATGTGAGGTAAGAGGCACATAAATGGTTGTTATTTTGCATTCAGACTGTTTTCATAAAGTCTTCTGCGCATAATAATCGTTAATTCATCTTTTTGGTGGCTGCAGCAATGCAAGACCTTGTTGTGTGTACATCTAAATTTAGTACATCGCAATTTAACTACCAATATCTGCCATCGGTGTTCGACATACGTTTTCTCCTTCTATGATTGTACTTTCAGGATGCCGAGTATGTAGTTAGAAAGTTGAATAAATCTATGAACCCCAGGGGGATTCACATTTAAACACCTGGTCATCTCTGCTTGATTTTTATCTGCCTCTAATATCTCAATGGACCTCGGTCGTAAATAGTTCACCAAATATTGCCTGAAAGTTTTAGTAAGGCATTGACTATTCAAGATTTCTTATCTCATTATCCCTCACAGCAGTCATAATCTTATACATACATTTTTATGCTACTTATAAATGATGCATTTCGATTGCAGCACCACAGTTTTGTGCACAATGGTTTTATTTAGCCCCATACTTAAACTTTATATTGAGTAGTTTCTTTTTCAAAAATTATATTTGTATTTTTTTCTTAATTTAAGAAAACCGCAGCAAATTTAATTACAAAGAATGAATTAAACTACAGTGATTGTTTTTAACAGAAAGGATATAAAAAAGGATTTCTTTCTGTGTTAATATAAAAGATAATTATTCACAATATTAGGTAAAGACATATATAATGCTTTTACTGAATGCGATTTGTTCCAATACAAGAGTTCCAATACATCTTAGTTTTAAATCTAATGTCTATAAATAGAATTTTGTATTTTAACATTTTTTAACATAGTCCAGATTCAACCAATAGAAAAGCTTAATTTAATAAATATTATTATCTTTTTTCCCATATATGCATTGATAAATTCAAAAATATTTTTAACTACTTTCAAGTATTTTTCATTATTTCATTGAATGCAGATTTTTCGATTACAAATTATAAAATAATAATTTACCGTAGATACTTACCAGTACATTTTTGTGCTTGAATTAAAAAGTAATTCTTTTAATAATTAATATTTTTCACTTCTTATTTCATAAATTTCATTACAATTTTTCTTTGTAGAAAATTTTCATCAAAATATTTTTAAACAATGCTAAATATAGTCTTAAAATGTGTTACTTTAGTTTATAACCTGAAATGTAAATATTTTATTTCATAAAAATATACAAATTTTTAGAATATGAAGTTTCAAAATCAAAAAATATGAAAGTAAGATTTTTCAAAAGCAATTTTTTGTGTTTAATTTTAACTCTAAGTTAATAATTTTTGATAAAATCCATACACTTTTTTTGTTATTTATGTATTTTTAAAAGTTTTACTTCATTACTTTATTTTTAGCTACTTACATATGTGTACCAAGCAGAACGCTGACCGTATTAATCTCATTATTAAAACTACTGAAATATTTTTTTATATATAAAAATATTTTAAAATTTTTTACATGTAAATGTAATGATAATATATAATTTAACAAGTCCAAAGTTCTGATAATTTATGCAGTTAGCATCAATGGGTTAAAGTGAAGAAGCAATTAAATTGAATAACAAATTTAACTATATATTATTAAAAGGCATGGTGGTTTAGTTGATGTTTCTTAATTACAGATTCTTCTAAGTATTACGCCTTTATTTATTGAAATTATAACTTTGCTTCCTCTGAATATTTGAGTAATCTGAAAAGGAGCAGAGCTAATCAATTTTGCATGGGATATTCCTTTTTCTCAACTTCTTCAATAACCCAGCAGTTGTTTCTCCGGCCATCATAATGAGGTCTGAAAGGACCAAAATACCCAACCCAGAAAACCACAACGAGATACATCAACACCAAAATACCAGCTCACAACCTAGAAATCTAGAGCAACTGCGCACATTAGGAGAAAAGAATTCCCATCCCTTTTTTATTTTACCCTTTCCTTTTTTTTTTTTATATCCATTCCACCTATTCGTTGGAACTGCCATATCGAATACACTGATAAGAAATGCCTTGGCTTCCAAGCGTGGAAGGAAAGTTGTGGATGCATTGCAATCTCTACCCGTAGGCAGTTACTCTCTAGACTGAAGCATTCTCATCACACCCGGGATGAAATGGTTATCTGCAAAAGCGCTAACTGCATTTCGTCCGCCCCTGATGACAGCTAGTAACGGGCTTTCCTCATCAATGAACAATGGTCCAAGTCCTAAAGTTTCATGTCTGCCAATACATGAGGGATTTGGTTAATTGGAGTTTTTTATTATTCGTTTCAGTCATTAAAAATTCTTGCTTTTTTTTCCTTTAGAAAAATTGCAAAAAAGCTTTCACTTAAATTACAAAATAAGAAAACTAATTTTAACTGACATAAAAGCACTGGTATTTTGACTTCAATGAAGGGTGTAATTCAATTGTTTTTAGATTGGGACAAGTAATCAACATTCACTTTGACTAACGAATTAGATTTTATAAGTTATTGATTCAAATACATTAATTTTCCTTCTAAAGAATAAATTATAGTAAAAAAAATTTAACAATATATGAACAAAATTTATGTGTTTAAAATCACAGATATGTATCTTTTTAATTTCATCTAGAGAACAGCAACAACAAAGGAAGTTAGAATTATTTGTTATCTAACACTTCTCAATAACTTAAATATTCGTATGTAAGAAATCCTTACAAATAAGTATCAATTACAAATTTTAAACCCTCCATTTATCTTACTACCTTAAACAAATACCAACTACTGGGGTCATTCTCCTATAGAAATGACAGATATATAGCAGATTTAGCATGCCCAGCGTACAAGAATGGGAAAGTTTTCTACATTACACCCACAATGTTTGCCATCATTTTGAATGAGTACCTCCGGGAGTAGCATCTGGTAAATTCAAACCCTTCTTTTTTCCCCTCGATCCCAACATAAGGACTTTCCCGCTTGTGGATTGATCTTTACCATCTACAGCACAGAAGCTGGATTTTTTTGTTTTTGTTTGACTTAACTTATCGGATTTTGAACCGGACTCTATTTCAGATAACTAATGAGTTATCTGTTCCAATCCCCTTTATATCTTAAATACGTTAATTCAAAAATTGCATAGTTAAACTTTATTAAAAATAGATTAAATGGAATATTTGGTGCTAAAAAATATCAAGCAAAGAAAGAATAATGCTATATTGTTATTTACTTCCATAAATTTGCTATTTATCAAAAAAAGAAGTACTTTCAACTTTTTGAAATATCCCACAATAGAATTTACTTTAAAAAACAGTCCATTACTGACTTCAAAAAGTGAAAAAATAGTGATAAAAGACAAGACGAAAATATGAGCCTTAAAAATTAAGTTATACTTGTGAAAAAAAAAACCGGCTCAAAAATTTCCGCAGTTTCTGACATAAACCATCTTTCATTCTAGAATCTCATCTTGGAACATCCGCCGAGTTCTTCAATCATTCATAGAGCAAGTGCGATTCGATTTCCTCTCTTCCCTTACCCTTTCTTCTCGCTCCGAGTTGTGTGTGTACATTTGTTCGTGTTCCGATGCCGGAATTCCCTTCTCCGAGATTAAATATGAAACACTTAAAAGTAGCCAGATGGAATTCTATCTACCCTTTTCCTTCCCGAGACACTTTCAGAATTGTCTGCGATGTGTCGGTTGGTTTTATCAGCTCAGCAGATCGAATGGATAGGGTTGATGAAAAAACCGATGCAAACTTTATGGATTCCGAGTACCAGTACTTTGAATGAAATACTATAAATTGAATGTTTAAGTTTTCATTCTTCTTCTTTTTTCAGCTTTTTTTTATAGCTTCGACTTACCATTCGCCTTGGGCGACTACTTACTTAAATAAGAATGTTTCACTGTGCATTGGATGATCTTCCAGAATGACATAGCAACTTATTGCAAAAATAAAAACTAAACCACTGAAAAATGAAGAAAAAATAACAAAAGTAATATTTGGTTATTGGATATCAAGTTTCATTTTTTATTCTTTCTTTCTATATCAGTTTTTCTGCACTACACGTATGACACACATACATAGGCAAGCATACACACATACACACTCGCGTGCGTATATATATATATCGATAAATAATTTTCAACGCTGTTATAAAAGAAAGCTCATACACATGGATTATCAACAATAATAGGCCAATTTAAGAATTTATAAATTGCTCTTCTAACAATAGTTCTTTTGTAAATATTTTTTAATTTTAAGGATCTTTTAACAAAATTTTTCATAATCTTCTAAAGGTAACTTTCGAATACTGGACAAAATTTTGTAATCTCTTCGTTTTTTATAAGCCCATTTACAACAATGAAGGTCTTTTCACCCGAACTCAAGGAATTCCACAAGGAACAAAATATTCACCATTACTTGCTAATCTATTCTATTAATTTGAAAATTATTAATTGAAAAAATTGTCTAATTCAAAATATGCTTTTAGATACTTTAATGATATAATTGTATTTAAACACCCAAATTTTCATAAAATTTTTCATGACATTTATCAAACAGAATTGGTAATAAATAAAACTAATACTATCAACTTTGAAGCATATTTTCAGAATATAAAAATTTTGATGAAAGGTAAGAATTTAATTTCAAATTCAATAGACTTAAATTAATATCAGCATCAAAAAAGTTATAAAATCGTAATTAATTAACTTCTTAAAATTAATTCCATTTGCAACAGCATTATTAAGATAAGAAATATTCGACATTATTTATTTTTAATTCGCAATTTTCCATATCATTGAATTTGCGCATTATCTATCAGAAATAACATGGTTTGTAATAATCTGAGGTTAGGTATTCCTTGCTAAAGCTAATTTCAGAATATTATAAATTATTATAATATTTTATATGGTAATTTCATGGACGACTTAATTTTTTACGCATGTATATTTTCTTTTTGATATGTCCTTTCGGATTTCGCGGTTTACTCTTTTAATGTTTGTATAGGTCTAAGGATTTTCAGTTTCGTCGCTGTTGCTTCTGCGTACTTCGGATTATGAAGAAATTCAATCTCATTATTTTCTTTTGTTTCCAAGTTTTCTAATGGAACTAATTAAGAAGCATATGACAATTTATATATGAATGTTTTTCGCACAGCTTTGTTATGTAGACTGGTAGGATTATACTGAAATGTTCCTTTCCAGCTCCTTCATTAATCTTTCTTTTCTTTTTACATTTTCCATTCTTTTCTCTCTTAATATATATATATATATATATTCTTTTTTTATTGTTTCTATACTATTGTCCTATATTTAGTGATACATAGACATGTTTCAAGATATTTAGTTTCGCAGTTGCAGCTAATGCTCACTTTAGATTTTCATTTTTTTTTATTCTTGTGCCACTGGTTCCATGGGACTGATTTAGGAACGTATGAAAAATTTTGTAGTCCGAATGTAATTTTGCTTAAAAATTGTCTTATTAAATTGATTTGTCTTGAAATTAATTTTGTCTTAGTGAAATAAGCTTTATTAAGTGCCTTCGAAACAGTCCAGTTTGTTTATCATCTATCCAACAATCTATATATACTAATATATGTATATTTAAAGTTTAATCGGGACCGTTACCAACACTAATTACTGAAGCTAAATCGAACTAAATGGATAATTATATCATGTACAGATATATTACAAACAAAGACAATATGAGTTTTAACAAAAAGAATACATAGTATTATGACTAAAAACTTCTTTAAGTAATATAAATTCATTTGTTATTTAATGACATAAAAATATTCAGTAGTTGTTTGATACTCAGAAATTATTATTATTATTTTTTTTGTCGCAAAAGTTTTCAAAAGTGGTACATCTGATGTTACATCATATTTTGGCTGCTTTCTGCAATAGGCTGCAAAATCTAATGCTACATTGTTTTTTCATCTAAATTGTTTTATTATTTTTAACTTATACTTAAACAAGTGTATTATTGAAGCTTAAAGAAACAAAATTGCATTGTTAAAAATAGGTATATTTAAAAAAAAATTATGTTAAAAACAATGCTGCATCTTATTATGATATGCATTTAATGTAGCAGTTGCCCTATAACGTCAATGGATGCTTGGCAAAAAACAGATTTTAAAAATTTCTGCAACTTTTGCCAATGGAGGTTTTTTAGTAAAATTGCGAATTAATTATTTTCTAGATATATGTATTCGACCTTATTTATCACGATGGCGACCTGTTAAGGAAAGATATGTGGGCCAGAGTTAATTCTATATAGTTAGATAAATAAATGTGGGGTTTTCTGTATTTATTTCTGTCATTCATGGGGAATGCATTTCTAACAACGGAATCAGTTTCTAGAATGTAAAACCCAGAAAGACTTAGAGTTACAAGTACTACAGATGACCGCTATTTGAAATTTACTGCATGGAAATACATAATCCTTACATCATTCTGCTTTCTCTTGTATCAGCGACTTGAAGGCCAGTATTCATATGAACTGTGAATTAAAGGTTGTGTGCTAGATGCGAAAGCACACCCGGCCACCGAAATGGAGTGCTAGATAATGGAAACTTGTGCTCTTTACTAATACAAATAATGTTTGCAATATCATTCAAGAAGAGGGTTTGTCTGAGGGAGCTATTATTCCAACCATTATTTATATAAGGTACACAACATGTCAGTACAAAAAATCAAAAGATAATTCATAAGAACTAGCAACGCGACTATTTCGCATAGAAGATTTCTCTGCACATAAATTATCATATGCTTTACTGAAACACAATCAAATTGTATAATAAAACCATGATAACATTCGCAATACAAGAAACCTGAAATGTCACATATTCAGAACCCTAAAAACGAAATAAAAAAATTAAAATAGAATTTGTTCATGATCCAAATTACGCATAAACTGCTGCAACGAAAAAAAAATTATTTGACAACATAAATATCAAAAGAGTTGGTGGTTAGAATTGCATCGGCAGATAAAAAACTACAAATATCTATTCAAAATACACAATAATGGTATGTGAAACAAGTTACTAGGAAACCAGTAAAACCTAAAAGAAATTAATTTTAAAAATCATGCATATATATATATATATATGAGTTTTAAACATTTAGAAAAAACAAAAACGATTAAGTTATTTGCGGGATTGATTTCTTCATTAAGTTATACTATGAATAACGCAATGCTTTTTTATTGTTGTATTTAAGGTTTGTTTATCCCTGCATTTATTTATTAATTTATTTGATAAAGCTTTATAGGGATTTTTATATTGTCTATTTTTTTCTTCAGATAAACATATATATGAATATTAAGTATTTTAATTACATTGATATAAAGAGTATAAATAAAGTATTCTAATTTTCATCCAATGCTCAGCAAAAGAAAAATCTATGAGTATTAATTATTCATTTTGAAATTTAAACCGCATATTGCATCCAAAAATTTTATCACCCCTTAAAAATGTATTACATTTAACATTATCATACGCTATCAAATAATTTTTTTCTTCGAGATATTTTCAAAATATCTTTTTCAGCAGAAATAGTTTCCCAAGAAATAAATGTACACTAAACTGCATGTTTAGAGATAAAATAAATTCGAGAAGCTACACTTGTCTATACATCATGGTAAAGACCCTATATTTCATTTTTGATGTGCTATATTAAAGATGTTTTGTTATCTCCGATATATATGAAATAAACCAAAAGATGGACAGTAATGCACGAAAAATGGATCACTTTTGGCAATGTTCCACAAATGAGGTGATAACTGAAAGAAGAGCACTTACAGCTGAATCGAAATGGACCTCTCGAGGCCTAGAAGTAAATTCAGATGATCACAGAAATAAATATCGATCTATAACTACAAAATAGAAAGTTTTTTTTTTTTTTTTGGTTAACATAAAAAACAACTTTGCATTTATTAAACTAATATGTAAACCTATGTATTTATTTTCATCGCAAACCATGTTCAACATATTAGAAGTACGAATAATTATCCTTTATAATTTGTTTGATGTTTTTAAATAATACCATATTTTTCCTGCTTTTTCATAAATTTCGGTAGACATAAATTGTATACTCATTACAAAAAATAAAGTATAGATTTAAAAAATTTAAACATTTGTATTATTACTATTTATAGATTACTAATAAAAAAATATATTTGTAATTTTAGTTAATTATTACATCCATTTTATGTCTATTTTAAATGAAATATTTATGGAGTTAGGAGCTTTAAATAAGTTATTCACGTTAATGAGTGAAGATTAAATCAATAGCAATTTTGATGCTGAACATTTATATTTGAAAGTGAGTGGATTCTTAATTTTATGAATTTAAATTATTGACTAATTTTTACTACCTAAATTTGACAAGTAAAAACTTTTTTTATTTTGTTTTAGGTTTCCAAAATTAAAATAACTTATTTTTAAACCCATTTTATTTGAACTCCTTTATTTTCCTTTTTAATAAATTATTTTTCTAGTTTCCAACTAATCTTCATTGCTTAAAATCTTAAAAAACAAAGAGCGATGTCTTGCATTAGATTGAAACAAATTTTAAAACACTTATAACATAAACTATTCTTACTTAATAAAGTGGTATCAAGTTGTGAAAAAGTTGATAAAGGTTGATTTTCTTTGCAATAAAGGAAAATTTACTATATAAATTCAATTAAAAAATATATGACTTTAAAAATGAACTTTGATGTAAAAGTTTGTTAAAGTCATGGTTTTAAATTATAAATATTTTAGTAAATTTTTTGTTGAATATTTTGTTTTAAAATTTGATACATATATAATACATATACTTGTAAATTCATATCATAAAATAACTTTCACAATGCAATAGCAAAATAATAATGGAAAAAATAAACAATAAATGTTGTAGGTTTAGTATTGAAAATTTAACCTGTCTTATTCTAGTTGCTTGTCAGCTTAAAACATTTTTATATATAATTTTTTTTCTTCTTAAAAGCAAAAGTTGAGATTTAATTTAATTAGAATATATTAAAGCAATTTTTTGTTTACTTTTTATGAATAAAATGAAATAATAAATCTAAAAATTACAGAGCCCCAGATTATTTATAGAATGAAATATGATTATAATCAAAAGCATTATATACTTCTGTTGAAAGTTGAATCTAAAAATATGTATTTGTAAAATTATATTCTTGTATTTCATATCCTTATTTCATTAAAAGATTTTAATGAATGTACAGTTATACTTTGATTTATCATCTGTCTTTTGTATGAACTTTTTATGATGTCATATTTAATTTCTATGTAAAGATCTCAATTCGAAATACAGCCTATATGAAATACAAAAGAATACTGTATAATAGATATTATTTTTAGCATAATGGAGAACTATTTCTATACGATTGCATTTTTTTAAACATTCATTAAAAAAAATTATTTTTAGTTTTGTTTGAATACATTGATCAAAAGACTTTAACTTAGTTTCTTTTCTTCTAGAAATAATTGTTATTAAAAGTGATTTTTAAGTGACAATTGATTTTTTTTTTCAATATGACATAAAAAAAATGTAATGGAAATGTAGATAAAAATTGTAGAAAAATCTGAGAAAAAATTAAACAAGACTGAATTCAACCTTTATAAGCAGAGTCGTCAAAAATTCAAATTAAATCTAAGGTATATAATTTTTTCAATTATCCATTAGAATTACATATATCGCAAAATAAAGCATTTCTTAACGTAAAAAAAATACACAATAAAAGCTGAATACAAAATATAACGCAAATCTAAATATAATACGCCAGGAGAGTACAAACTTTTAGCTTTTGGGACCTTCACCTGAAGGACAAAAAACGGCTTTGTGCCACATGTATACATTTCACTTTCTTTAAGGATAAAAATAAGTAAATAATGGACAATACAACATCTCCACCAAGAAGAATAAGCAAAAATATCATAATTTAGTATCTTTTGATTCTTTCACATTCAAATTTTTTTAATTTCTTGAATTGCTCAATGATTTCATTTCTGAAATAAGAAATGTTTTAAAAGATAGTAAATTTAGTACAGTTTTTAAATAAAATACGTAAGGAATATTAAATCGTATTTAAATAAAATATAAGAGTTATTTTCAGCATTTTAATATAAAAATTTCAAAAAAAAAATAACGAAGATAGTAGCTTACATTATTAATGAGCTAAGGAAAATTACGTTTACATTTTTCACGTCCTATCCTAGATTTTCAATGGTCTTTTTGTTGGTTATTTTTTATTTATACTGTTTTTAATAGAAACCATTTTAAAATTTCCTTTAGGAGATAATGAAAAATTAGATTTTGAGATGCGAACGATGTTGTTCATAAATCGAGTCACCTCTGTGTGTAGTATTTTTATTGATCTTGTTTTCTGTTTCTTCAGGTGGCTAGAGACATGCGGTGTGAGTGATGGGGAACAAGCTAAGCTGTTCCTGCGCCCCGCTCATACGGAAGGCCTACCGCTACGAAGACTCCCCCTGGCAAAATGCCAGGAGACGGGACGGTCACTTGCTCAGGTCAGTACTTTTTCTATTTCTTCTTCCTTTTCCACAGCAGCGCTGATGAGTTCTCGTTCATTAATGCTTCGGGATGCGTGTGTTGTAGCGCTTCGTCAGATTTGATTCAATATAGTATTTAAGGGATTAATTTGGCGTAATTGAAGGTTTCCGGATTAAAATTATTTTTTATGATTGAATTCTAACATATTCCCAAAGAGAAAATACTAATTACATTAATTTTACATTCTTTTGCAATGTTGACATTTAACAGTTTTATTGTACTCAAAATGAAAGTCAATTTAAATTTTTTTACTATACTATTGCCTTTAATAACTTCATTTCAAAAATTTGTATTTTATTTTTCTATGTTTTAAAAAAAGATTATATAGATTTTATATGAGATATAATACACTTTTAACTGAGGACACTGTTTCAAAATAATAGAATATGATATGATTTAAAATTAATGTAATAAAACGTCAGACTGTGTTCTAAAGGCAATTTTTGCATTATACTGAATGATCAAAAGAAGTTTTTAAATTAAAGTATATTGTTGTTTAAAACTGAAATTTTGCGTGCACAATTTTTAAAAGGTCATAAACACAAATTGTTTGAACATATTTAATCAAAATGTGCTCATGTACATCAATAACTTCTACCACGGATTACAAAGCATTTTTATGCCAGTTTCAAAGAACAACTTTAATTTAACAGACGATAAATTCAATAAAGAATGTTTTGACAGTTTTTGATTGATGAAGCATTTATTCTTTTCAAACGATTGAAAATGTTTAAAGAATTGATAGGTCAGTAGGAGACAAGTCAGGTGAATAGAGTGGATGAGGCAGAACCTCAAATTTCAAACCGTCAATTTTTGGAAAGTAATTCGTGAAGTCTTGTGTTATCATGGAGAATTGATTCACCAATACTGGTTCTGATGCACAATATCAACTGTTGACAGTAGCTCTGTGCATTAACTACCTGATCTATTCACAGAAAAACTGCAATAGATAATTCCCTTTGATTTCACTAAACTCTCACAATTGTATTTTCTTGGGATATAAGCTTTTTGGGGGAAGGGGGGGTTTATGTATCCAGACAATATGAGATTATTATTGTACATAATTCACTTTTCATCATAAGTAATCTAAAGTCCGAAAAGGAGCAATTTCATTGACGAATTCTGAATGAATGGCAAATATGTAAGTGTTGCAATTTCTGCCGTCAAGTTTGTTAAGTTTTTTCACCTTTCCAAGTGCAACAAGATGTCTCTAAACTATTGCTATACCTACTTTAAGATCAACAATAAGTTCTCAAACTGTTAATGTTTGATTAGCTTCAACGTTTAGCCTCGGAATATCATTATAGAGGATACTTTCAAGTCTTCTTGGAGGCTCATTTTGTAAGCTCATATCTCCTGATATCAACTTCTCAAAACATCATCTCATTATGAAAAAATTTGCTGCCTCATTCCAAAATGCAGCATTAATGTTTCACAATACTTTTAAGAACATAAAAGTTTATATTCATACAGAAAAATTACTCGTACTTCATAATATTCCCTTTTTCTAATTGTTTAATATTTTTATAGAAATTTTAAAAACTATATGTGAACAAATATGCAATTAAACAAATTACAAAACAAGCAATGAAATAATGTATTCGGTTAATAAAAAAATACGTTCGGTCGGTTTTTAAAATGTACTTAAATGGCCGAAACCGAAAATACTTATATAACTTAATACTGGTAAGAATATATTTTATAGAATGTCAAGTAATACTAAAAAGTTCATTTAATGTGTAACAACCTAATATTTTTATATCTGAAGAGCATGAATTATTAAGCAAGAGCATTTTGACAATTAGGAATATATGAAAAGTATGTTTATTAATATATATAGACTTTAGATATTTTTCTACAATCAGTACAGTATTGAACAATAGTAAAAGAATTTTACGGAAACCATAACAAGTCAAGCAATACTACAAGGTTTCTAGTATAATATAACAAAGAAAGTACGATAGCAAAAACAAAGTTTAAATAATTTGTTTTACAACGATTAACAAAAGAAAAAAGTTTTTTTTACTGACTTAAATAAATATTGTAACAATATTTATTTTGGATTTTTTGACAAAAAAAATTATATAAATTACTTTTATTGAATAGAAAATTGAGTTAGTTTAAAGAGAAAGATATTTAATATATTATATAATCTCATAGCAATTCATCAATTCACATCTGTATGTAATTATGGCATATTTATCTGCAAACAATTAATTCAACATCCATGTAATATTTTATTCAGTACATCATTTTTATTTCCTTATGGACAGAAAAATCACATTTTTGTATCTTTTATTTTTTTATCTCAGACATACTAAACAAATGACGTAAAGAGATAGACATTAAATAATATTTCATTTTTTTCGTAATGTTAACACTGGAAAAATACTTCCTAAATTTGAAGATTTTTTAAAACTAATATAAGAGTTTGATTTCTTTTAACTAATATAAGAGTTTGATTTCTTTTAATTAATATAAGAGTCTGAACTACTTTTGAATTTAGTCTCGTATTATAAAAAAATTCTTAAAATTTTTTTTAATGTCTCCAATCAATTAACATTTGTTGTAAAATCGTGTTTTTTAAACAAATAGAACTCTATTTTTTTAATATATTGAGCTTAATTTTGTATATG
Source organism: Caerostris darwini (assembly GCA_021605075.1). Classification (NCBI taxonomy): domain Eukaryota; kingdom Metazoa; phylum Arthropoda; class Arachnida; order Araneae; family Araneidae; genus Caerostris; species Caerostris darwini. Next base: position 240,717 of record BPLQ01012350.1, on the reverse strand, counting down.
AATAAAATAAAGGATTTATAACAAATAAAAACATTTTAACATTAAAATTAATAAATAATATGATAGAATAAGTTATATTTTGTTTAGTTATTTATGAAAGTTATAGTAACATATTTAAAAGCTAAATTTTCTTAACTGTAAGTTTCAAAATCAATCCATCTATTCTACCATAAAAAAAATAAAGATTTCATTTAATTAAATTCATTTAGAAAGTCTTAGTAATCCACAATAAAGAATTCTGCAAAAATGTTTGAATGATGTAGGCTTTAAGCTATAAGAAATAGAATTAAACTTACGCGAAACTTAAGCTTTTCCATGCGTGGAATAACCTGAGTTGGTGTTTCAGGTTATGGGCGGAGGTGTTCCATGTGAGTGCAACGAGTGGCGCCGTGAAGTGGCAGCAGGTATCGGAAGACTTGGTGCCCGTCAATATCACCTGCATCCAGGATACTCCGGACTGTGTCTTCCACATCACGGCCTACAACTCGCAGGTCGAGAAGATTCTTGACGTGCGTTTGGTGCAACCAGGTAAAGTCTGCTGTTGTATACAAACAAAAATAAATAACCCCATAAAAATGTGCTGTAATGTTACATAAATGTTTTCTTATCATTGGTCTTAAATATGACGTTTTCTTTTTTTATAGCTCCTTTTCTTTCTCTAGAACTGAAATAGTTAGAAATAAAGGCCAACAAATCGGGATTTGTTTGATCACGTATCTCTCCGTCAACCACTCTCATAGAAAGAAGGAGGGAGATATTTGATTTTTACTTTTAAGATACCCTTTTTTTTTTCTTAATTGTTTAGTAACATCATGAATAATAAAATCTTTTATTAATATTTTTTTTAAATGTATATATTCCCTGTACATACCCCTTCATTACTTACTGACCACAAACTGCGATCCAAATTGAGACTGATCCTTCATCTACATTCTTTAAAAATTACTATTTCAAAAGCTAATTCATGTTAACTAGATTGATTTGTAGTTCATTTGTTTAAAAAAATAACATGAAACTCATTCATAGATAATGACAGGGAATGATAATAAAAAGGCTATTTTTAGTAAGCAAGTTAAAAAGAATTTTATTTTTTTATATATTTCAATTATTTTATTTATTTAATAAAACAATATAACATTTTATTTATATGTTTTTTATTGTATATTTTTAATTTAAAAATAATTAATCAAAATTTAAAATGTATTTAAAAAATACACGAAATTAGTCAGATAAATGTATAAATTTAATAAGGAAATTATAATATTTGAAAAAAAGTAATTCTTTAAATGACATACCTTATATCAAATATCTGTTTTCAAATAAATTTTATTTTAGAAAGTTAACCTTTTAAAATTATTCAATAAAATCTAAAAGTGATTCTTATAAAGAGTGCATAACATTTGATATCTATGCAATAGATATTGATTTTTACATGCAATTTTGTTGCAAAAACTAAAAATCGATTTAAAATAAATTTTTAAATTTTGTTGCTTAAACTAAAAACAATTGCTTTTAAAATGCAATTTTGTTTCAAACAGCATTAAAAGATGTAGATAAATAATTTCCCGTCATTTTTTTCTGGTGCGAAACAGTTTTATCGAAATTGAACTCTATAAATACGATATAAGAAATTATAAAGCAGAAAAATAGCAAATAAATATCCTAAAATTCATTTACGTAATAAATAAAATAATACAGAAAATTACATCAAAACTTACAAGTGTAAAAAAAAATAATAAAAAATTCCAATTAAAATTTAATTTATATTTTAAAACTAATAGTTGTGGCGAAAAACATCCAAGTGGAAATGAATAATGAATATTTTTATCTTGTATATATTTTTGTAAATAATGATAATTTTTATAAATAATAAAAAATTCCTATACAAAGTCAATGAAATTAAGAATCCCATATTAAGTAATTTTAGCACATTAGTTTTATAAAAATGTTACATAATTTATAATTGAATTTTTAAATAGAAAATTTTAACGTAATAAAGAGAATTACATTAAGTCATAAAGAAAAATTAAAATAATTATACAGAAACATTCGAAATACATAAATCCATTACAAATATTTATAATGTTGATATTATGAGTAAAAAAGTATATTTCAGCAAAATATCACTATAATGTATGTAAAAAAATGATAATGATTTGATTTTCTCAGTTTTTATTCTTATTTAATTATTTTAAATGCCGTAATAACAAATAGAAGGAAAAACTGTTCAAATTATGTTTAAATTCCAAAGTAAATACATGGAATAAAATTGTATTGTAAAACTAATAAAAATCAATTAGAATTTAAACATATCGAATATTCTTAAAACAGGTACATAATTTCATCAAAATTTAGAGTTTTTTTTTTAATTCAAACAAAATATTAATATAAGTAATAGTATGTAAATTATAAATTGCATTTAAAAATTCATGTATTCTCATTTATAAAAAAGTATGCATTTAAAAGAATTCTACAATTTTATTCTTGCCGAATGTTCATAATTCACAAAATTAAATTTGATATAGAAATTATGAAATTTTGCTTTGACTACTAAAAGGTTTTACAGGACATAAAAATAAATAGATGAAAAACTTTACCTGCATTATGAAAAATATTATTTTTGAAGTTACAATGCTTGATGCATAATAAGATTATATTAAATAATGAATAAAAGTTATGGAATAAATACAGAAAGTTAGGCCTAAATTTTTGTTGCCAACAAAATCTTTAATAGCTTTTTGATTATTATTTTGCAATTTGATATTTTTTTAATAGGTTGGTATGTTTATTGTATGATCATAAATGATTTGAAAAAATATTTATTTTACTATTTCAAATTTAAATGTATTTCATAAATAAATTATTCCAAGAATTTTGCAAAAAAATAATAGTAATAATAATTGTAAAAAAAAAGATAATTTATTAAAATCAAATTTTAATCCATACTTTTTAGCAATAATAAATATTATTATAAAACAAACGATTTTGGAAATTCCAGAAATTTTAATTAAATTATCGTTTTAAAACTGAAACTAAGATTTTTTTTTTTTTTTTAAATTCCAGCTGAGTTTTCTTTTTTGAATTAATGTATTAAACACTTTAGAAAAGTTTTTTCTTTACATTTTTATCTGCTTAGTTAATTTTTTTTATTGTTAATCCAACACAATTTTAAAATATATTTTGATCAATCAGAATTATTGTCATACGCTAAATTCCTTTGAAACATCTAAAAAATATGAATACCTCTGTAAGTTTATTTTATCAATAATATTGTAAGTGTTTATTTTAAAATTTATGAAAATTTATGAAAATTATCTGAATCTGTTTTAGATTTTATTAAAATAATTAATTTTTTTTTATTTTTTAAAGATCAATACTAATTATTCGAATAATATATTTTTCTTAATGCTTTTCTCTTTTTTTTTTATAGTTTACCATTTCTCAATTTATTCTATGAATTCGACAATTATTTGAAGACTTCCATAATATTACTTCATAAGTTTTAATAAATAATTCAAATTATTACTTATATAATTTTATAAAATGTACACTATCAAAGAAAAAGAAATGTTCTATGATTGTTAAACAATTTATTCTTATTTCGAATAAAATTTTATTCATGGAATAGAAAAATTCTAATTATTTCCTAATTATTTTTAAATTTCTTTAATTATTTGAATTATTTTGCAACAAATAAATGTTCGTAAATTTTATTCTTTACAAAAAATACAATTTATACTTACACATTTTTTTTATCATATAAGAAATTAGTCAAAGCGTTTTTCACAATTTTAATCTGCAATTATCCATATCAGATAAAGTAGCGTGTAGAGGTATATAAAAAGACTTAAAAGAGAAGCAGAAAATATTTGCATTATTCAATTGTCACATGGGCAGAATCATTATTTTATTATTGTTATTTTTAAAAAATCATCATAAACTGCACTAATTTTGTAAAATAGTGATTCTATAATTGTTTAATAACAAAATTATTTATCAAAATAATTGTTAAAAATAAATAATTTAGATATTCATATAGTTGATAAAAATTCAGAAAGTCTAAATAAAAATTCAAGTAAACAATAAATAAATAGAGATGTGATGTAACAATTTATATAATAAAAAGAAGATTGTCATTATATGTCATTCGAATTCGGTAGAATCTGTATACAATGGTAAGCATGTAGCTTTTGCTAGAATAAAGTGAATTTAAACATATAATTCCATAAAAGAAACTGATATTAAAAATGTATTGGAACATTCCTGTAATTATAAGCATTGCATGTATAATCTAAGGATTAATGAAGTCATATCTACGAAATTTTATAGTAATTCATAAATTTTATTTAAAAAATGTTATAGAAATAAAAGTAATTAATATTTATGAATTCACTTTTATGTTATTTTGACTAAATTTGGTATGTTCGTAATATCTTTTTAATTCTTACAGGAACTCGCTTAGGGCAGGCCTCAGAATGTTTTGTTTACTGGAAAGATCCTGCGACGGGGGATACCTGGGGTTTGAATTTTACTTCTCCTATAGATGCAAAGCAATTTCGAGAGTGCTGTGTAAGTATAGTTATGTAATCATGATAGTTATATAGGCCATTCTTAAAAACATGATTATTTTTAGATACTTAATAATTGAAAATAAATTCCAATTTAAAACACGATGATATTATTATAAGGTTTCAATTTATTTGTAAATAGGCTAATTATATGTACAAATATTAAATTTTACACTTAGTTACTAACATAAATAAGTAAATATATTATGTTTCTTTAAATAAATTTCATATTTTACGGTTGATCTATCATTACATAAGTGATAAATTTATATTAATAATCCAAAAAAATTGTTCTTAAAATATTATTTAATTGCAGTCACCTTCATTTAAATTTTCAAGGAAAGCGTCTTCTTCTTATTCCTTAAAATTAGAACCACCCAAGGTAAGAAATTTTCATTTTTTAAATTAAAATATACTTTAAAGTACATTTATTGAAACTAAATAGCATTTTTATTTAATTTACTTATAATCAAAAATATAATTTATTTTAAATTCAGATTTTCAACAGGATTTCATAATTGGGAATTTTAAATATATATTTTTAAGAATTTCATATTATGTCATAAATGATTTTGTACTTTTTAAGATTAATTAAATTATTCTTCAGCTTAAATTTGGAATAAAAGGATGTTCCTAACTATAATTTACTTTTAGAAAAACAAAAATTATTTGTAATCTAAGTGTTGCATATGCCCTTGAGTTTAAAATTCCCTAATATAATATATCCCTTTTATTTTAATGAATAAATATCAAATATTTCCACCTCTTGTCTTAAGATTAAAGAAATTAAAATTAGCTGCCGTAATATTTGTATTGATGAGAAACACCATATTTTTTTACAGCAACAGAAAACAAAAGGCAAAAGAAAACCCCAATCCACCCCCAGTTCCCCCTCCCGCAGTCGCGAGCTCCAGTGTACCTGCATGACAGCGGAAAACTTGCATCGTGCTCGCAACGGCCGTGTTCGCTATACAGGTGCAGCCACCCTTCCCCGAGTACAGCCTCGCTCCGTGGACGACTATAAGATCTCCTACGACAACCGCAGCAGCCGCCAACAGACACACGCCTCTTCGACCTCCGTCTACGATAATGCATCTCTGCGCCGAGGCACCACTACGGCCAGCGTGCATGGGGGAGGACACAAGAGCAATCGCCTGGATCCCACATCCAACACACACACCACCGTCAAGACTTCCCTCCAGGAGAGAATCTCTGATGTTGGGGCTGCTTACCACCATCAAGATGGTCGTCAGGGTAACAATCAGGCACGTCAACTCTATGCCCAGTCCACGAGGAAAGAGCAGGCTAAAAGCATCGACTGCAGTCTCATGTCCGAGAAGAAGGAGAGGATGTCCAGGCCAGAAGAACTGCAGCCTCAGTCGAGGAACAAGAGTAAAAGCTCGGACAACGTTTTTGAACAATCGCAAGTGGACGTGCCTGGCCTTAGCCTCGATAGCAACACCTTGAAGCGCATGTTACATCCTCTGCCCTCCAACAGTTCGCCCGATCGGGAAGCTGAGATCAAACGGCGGCTGTTGAGGAAACAGAACAGCGACGAATCAAGGGATGCCAATAGAAGTAGACAGCATAGATCTGAAACAGGAAGACGCAGGAGTCTCGAGAGAAGCATGTGCTTGGATTTGCCGGATCCTGATCAGTCACCGCCTTCCGACCATTTCCTATATGATAACCATTGCTATGTAACCCCTCCTAACTCCAGCAATGAAAATAGCGATGCGGATAGGCCATATGTGAGTTCGGACGAAGGACCAGGCCACTTTGCACCTACTCATACGCCCAGTTCTCCAACTAGCAGGCTATTGTTAGAGTACGAAATGCATTTACGCAACGCTTTAGCCAGAGGACTGGATGCGGAGAGTTACAGTCTGCACACTTTCGAAGCCTTACTTAGCCAAAGCATGGAAAACGTCGGTAAGATTTAATTGACGTTTGCATTATCCTCAATAACTTTATATTAAGGGTTGTTTATTGGGTCACTTGTTGTTTATCTAATTTACTCTAATTTTTTATTTTAAAATATTGATGTAGTAAAAATAGGAATTTTATTGAAAGAGACATAGGACTCACATGAACTCGCAAGGATACTTCAGACCCTTTTGGCATCAGAATGAATATAAGATAGATATAAAAAATAATGACAAATTAGGACAAGTTAATCATAAATAAATTTTAATTTATTTATTTCCAGATAAACCGACAATAATTATTTAAAATTAAATGCCTCGAAAAATTTTTACTAAGAACTATATTTTATAAAATTTGTAGAACAATGCGATATAAGTATGCCAACATTCACCTTTCTAATATGCTGCAATTTGTCACATATGTCATTTAAGTATACATTTATCTTATAACTATTGATTTAATAAAATCTTTAATAAGATTTATTCACAAAAATTTAAGTAATTTTCATTGAGAACTTATAAATAATGGAAAACTTTAGTAAAAAGATTATCGCTTTTCAAGAGGGTTATATTTGTGTTAAAATTTAGAGATATATGCAATTAATTTGACTATTGCTTTCAAATGTTCTTACTAAAGAATAATCCTTCTATATTTCATAAGAATAATTAGTTTATGATTAATGATAAACTTAATTTTCGATTGAATAAAATTGATACATCAATATTTGAAATATTTTAGTGTTTGTTTTGTAATAATAGTTAATGGAATATTTGTTTTGCTTTTAAATTTTTTAAATAAAACTATAGTATATTATAACTATATATAACTATAAACAAAACTATACTATATATATAAAACTTGTATTATATTGTATCTAATATTAATGCTGAATACAATATAATGCAACTATTTTTTAAACAATCTGTTAAAACATTATAGCAAATCTAAACAATAAATAACGTTGTTTGAAATGCAGTTTATTTGTTATTTTTTTTTAGACAAGATTACCTAGCACATTGTTAACTAATTTAGCAAAGTTAAATATACATATCGAAGCAATATCTTTAAACTTCTTCATTCATATAAATTTAATTATTAAATCTTTAAAAAGTCTGTAAATTTATACATGGCAATAATAGAATTTTTCTTAATTTTTTTGCCTATTCGTTAACGTTTTCGAGTTTTATTTGTAATAATAAAAACCATTAATAATGTTGTCAATGTTAATCATTTTCCACTACAGTGTAAGCCAAAAATATCTAAGTATCTGACTCAAAAACATATACATTTAAATTTGTTGAATAGCATTTTGTTTTATGTGTCTACCAATAAGTCTGCATTTATAAATATTATTAATTATTATTATTACATTTATAAATTGTATTAAATTAAACAAATTAAACTATGTTTATACTTTGCATTTTTAAGCAAAATATGAAGAATTTTTTACTTTATGCTTTAAAAAAAGATAAAAATAAAAATTCGATTATTTTTTAAATGAACAATGCTTTTTAAAATATTTTTTTTTTATTTTACAATATTTTTACAACCTTTTTGCAAATCCACCAATAAAAATTGTTTTCTTATAAAAGAATTTTTTTTATATTCAAATAACATAATAAGTTTGAGGTTATGTGAAATTTAAAATGAGACGAAAGATATAGAACTAAAACAAATAGTCTGCACTGTGCACTTTTTCACTCATCACTAACCTCTCAGCTTGCACCCAAGTAAAAAAAAAAATACTAAATTTATAGGCATGCCTGGTTGTTGTTAAATTTTTGTTGCTCTCTTGCGACTGATCCTATTCACCTTAGATATTTGTGTTGATCCCATGCACGTCTGTTGCTTCAGACCTCTTTTTGCTTCTTCTCCCTTTTTAGTTGCTTTAATGCGTGAGGTGCATGCGGAGTTGGAAGCCATCAGGCAAGAAGAGAGACACATCAACACGCTCGATGGAATGATTGAAAATGTTGAAAAAAGTGAGTCCTTAAATCACTTTTTTCCGTTTTTTTTTTTTTTTTTTTTTTTTTTTTTTAATTTATTTTTGTGTCCAAAAGTTTTGTGTTACATGCTTTGCTTGTTTAACCCCTATTTGTTGTGCATGCAATTTTACTGTAATGCCTGCTTTTTTCGTAGTTTTATTAATTATATATTATTTTGACAATGCATTTTTTGCTTTGAATTTGGTTGTAATCCACTTAAATCTGATCAGTAATAAACACGTAGTATTTTTTTGTTTTGTTTCTTTTACCCTTTCAGTTATATTTGCTACTTGCTTTGTTAAATCAATGATTTAATAAAATATAATTAAAAGAATCAAAAAAATAAATGTTTTTTTTATTCTAATAACTACAAGCAATTTTTAAAAAATGATGAATAATTTGTCCTTTGCTTAAAAAAATTATTTTATTACTCAAAAAGAAAAATTCATCTTAAATATAAAATTTAACCATAAATTTTAATTTTCGAAATATTCCTGACGATATGTATAATATGTATAATATAATGTATAACTGGTGTCTGAGAAAATCAATCGTAAAAACAGAGAAATTTTTATTTAAAAAAGAAAAATACTTGTAACACTTTTTCTCTTAGTAGACAGAGAATTTTTGTTTTTAAATAAAATTTTATTCTAAGAAAATAATATTAAATGTATATTTATCATTTGTCTATCAAAATATAAACATTTATATAAAAATTCTTTACACTGGAAAAATTAAAATTTCTCTGTTAAAAAAGTATGAGTGCAAACACATTTTTATTCAGCCAATTTCCTCATGTGAAAAACATAAAAAAATTAATTTTAATTAGTTCACTGCATCTTGAACTATACTATTTTTTAATTTGTTTTATTAAATAATAATTTTAATTTAAAAGTTTTATTTAAGAACTGTATTATAAGAAATTTTGTAATATTTGTATTTTCTATGGAGTCTGACTATCCATCGCTAATAAAGAAAATTGTTATTTGTTTTTCTGTTTATTTTTTCGCCAAGGAGCAGCTCTTAGCGGCAAGTGCAGTACTTTACCATTACCGCCTTTCAGTCGCCATCCCGTGTTAACCTCCGGGGGTCTGTCTGCAGGGAGCTCATTCGAAATCAACCCACCGGCTTCAATCCCCCAGCAACCTTCCATCGAGAGCACAGATTCCCGCATCTACCTCACTTCCTCAGAAGTAAGTCTCATTGTCTTCATCCATTCTGAATAGTAATTCTACCATCAGCAACATTATCCTCAAACTAACACATACAATCTAATGATTTTGAAACTTATTTTAAAACAAAAACATTACAATATGTCTTACACCAACTATAGTATTTATATGCAGTATTTTGGAAATGCAGATTTATATGCAATTTTTTGGAAAAATATATATATTCATATTATCAATATGATATATTCACATTATCAATATGATATATTCCCATTATCTATATGATATATTCATATTATCAATATCAGCAAACAACTCAAGAAGGCTTTCATTTCAGTATCTTACATACCATAAGTCTGCGTATTTAATAGTTAGGCTATTTAATTTTTTTGTTTCTTTTAGTAATTTTTCTTATGATTCTTTTATAAAAAAAATAAATTTCAAGTTTATTCGGCATACAATTAATCCCGATGCAGCATGTTATTGCTTGGGATCTGTTCAAATAGTTTCAAATCTAGAACTAGTAACTTCCGATAACAGTCCTATTTGGTTCTTAAAGTCAACTAAATATTTTTTCAATAAAAATATTTAATGATTACGAAGTATTAAAAAATGTTTTCTTTACATTGTAATATATTTCAGAATTTTTGTAAAAAAAAATGTTTGTCAATCACAAAATTTAATACTTCAAATTATTGGCTTACCATTTTACAATATTTTATATTATATACATATATATATACATCTTACTCATTCTGTAATTTAATTTCGTATTTGTTTTTTTTTTTTTTTTTTTTTGAAATTTGCTCACATTATTAATCTAATAATGAAATATTCCTAATTTTTTAGCTTGAAATGATATAATTTAAGATATAATTAATTATTAAATCATATAATTATACCTTACCCGTTAATTACAAAATTGTACATTATCAAGTGATTATACTTTTTTATTAAACACAAAACTTTTAATTATCCGTGTTTATAATAATAATTCGTAATAATGTTTTAAGCAAATCGTGATATTTCTTTTAAAATCATATCTTTATAACTTCTGTCAGGAGCATCAAATATTGTTTCCTAAAAAGCAGAAATACTAGTAAACAATCTCGAAACAGAATTTACTGAAAAGCAGCTTTTTATTGATCTGATAATTGACAACAATGTTTGTTATGCAGTCAATGATTTCTTTTTCTCAAGAATAACAGTTTAAATCGTAAAAATTTGTGTGGATAAAATTATCAATATTATTACAAATATTAAAAGAAGAATTAAGAAGCGATGAAATTATTTTAAATGCAAAAAATTCTTATCCTTAAAGTAATTTCTATTCTGAATAGATTCTGTAAATATAATAATATATTTTCTCTCATATTCTATACTATTGAAATTTGTAAATATTTGAGTTATATTTAAAATAGTACTCAGAACTATATATTGTTCAATCTGTCTCATTCATGGATTTGAAAGAGACAGATTTGGAGAGTCCAATGTATTTATGGATATGATGTGACAGATTTGGTGAGTTCAATGTATGCGTATGGTAAGATAACTTTTTGGGCCACACCGACCTGTATATCATCTCAAAGGCATTATTACTGTTCAGTTCAACTAACTACATTCTTGATCAATTTGTTCGTTCTTATGCGAGTGAAGTAGCTGACTCCATTTTCCTACAAGACGGTAATGGTAAGTACACAGAGTTTTGAATTATGTGCAGGAAGATATTATTACGCAGGATCTTATGTTATGGATTGGCCAGCATGTTCTCCGGACTTGAATTCCATTGCTCCTGTTTGGGATACTCTATAGAGATGTGTTGCTGCACTGAACCGCCACATTCAGGGTTTTCAAACTGTTTTGACACTGCTATGAGCTTTGTTTTGAGTAAATAAACACCAACATTTCGAGCATGGAGTATCGCGGACTTTTATAGCTGTTAGAGGTTATCACACAACATAAGCTGATCACACACTGAAGTCAAATAATATGTTTTTGGTATTTTTATATTTGTGTATTTTCTAGACAGGAAACCAGCATATTGTTCAAGAAGATGGTTGGTCTGTAGGGTGTTATTATTACAATTATTTTAGAGATAGATTTGGTAGGTTCAGTATATGTGTGTGGACATATTTTTCCTCCAAAGATCGGACTAATCTGTATATTGTCCCAAAATATGTTGCTGTGCAGTTATATGACACCAATAATATGTGTATTTTAAAGACAGAAAATAAGCCTATTGTTTTTTATGCTAAATAAGCCTTTTTTTTTAAATCAATGTAATAAGTTTTCTGAGGCGTATTTTAAGAATATATGATTAGTTGATGCAAATATATATCTTACAATTTTGCAGGTAATTGTCGGCTCTACACTTTTGTTATTTAAAGACTTTTAAAAATAAAAGTAAAGTAATAAAAAATTTTTTTTTTTTTTTTTTTTTTTGTAAATTATCTTATACTTAAGCAATATTTTTTCAAAATGCATTGAAAAAGAAACCGTATGGGCAACCTCTTAAAAATTATTATGTAAGATTTAAAAGAAAAAAAATGTTAAAGGAATATTTACAAACAGCGGAAAATTTTAAATGCATGAGATATTTGTAAAAAATGATGGCGATTCTTCGTCCCAGTAGACAAAATACCTTGATATAATATTAAATAAAAAAAATTCATTCTGCAATTATATATTTTACATGTCTTTGAAAAGTTTTTAAAAAAATACTGTAATTTATACTTTCTCGTTTCCGGAATCTCAAAAGGAAATAACTTGCTAGAAATTTATACTTTAATAGAACATCCATGTTTCATCCTATTTATAGTCAGATCTGCCTTATCTAAAAATATTCTGCTTAAAAATTATTTTTAACATCCGGCATCTTTAAATTACCCACAAAAATCAATTATATATATCTAGAAAGCTAAAAGGTTTATGATAAAACATGAACCCTACGACTTAATAAAAATATCTTTATTTAAGGAAGTTATCAGTGAGGTACTCAAAATATTTTCATAAAAATACAAGGGCTTAGACTTGCTTTCAGACACTTTCTTTGTAGAAATTTATTTGTAAAAAATATCAGATAAATCAAGTTGGAATTTTTTATGTAACCAATTACATATAGTAACTCCCCAAAATTGTAAAATATTTCATGAATAACAATTTAAATTTCACTTTAAAAATACGTATTATTCTAGGATAAAATTTCTGATTCACTTGCCAATTTATGAAAAGATGTTTGACTAAATTTCATGTTTACTGAAAAAGTATCATACAAAAATAAAAAAACATAGCCACATATTTAATTGAAGAAAATATGAAAATTAATTAAAAATTCTTAAAATAAATCATTCGTTGGATTAAATTACTGCTTTGAAATCTTCTATTCCACAAAAAATTTTGTTGTTTGATTGAAATATCCACCCTTTTTTTTTTTCTTATAAAATCTTCTTTAGACTGTTCCTTTTTCTTTACTTTTGGTCTTTGAACAACTTTTTTCAGCCATACTGCAAATTTTCGAAAACACTCCAGTCTAAAAATTGAGGTTGTGTATGTTGGTTGAGGTTGGTTACTGTTAATACACCAAAAATAATTAGACAATTTTGCCAGAATATATTCTCTTGTTTAAAAATAAAGCTATACAACATTACTAGTCTACCTGAACTCGTTTTGGTGTATTCTTTAAATTGACAAAGTACATTTTATTGCCCATAAAGCCATCGATAAATAAAAGTTTTCTTGCACTTTTATCTGACTTTCAGACACAAACGAATACGAATATATCTTTGTGTCTGATTGCCCTTATGAAAATTTTGGGATCTGGTTTTTTTTCCAGCATTCTCTACAAATTTTATATCGTCCATTGTTCCCAAAAAGTTTAAACTTCGTTTTATGTTTGAAAAAGAATTTTAGAAAAATTAGGGCTTTGAAATATGATTTTTAACGAATTTTTTTTTTTTATTCTATCAGTTTTTAAAACGATAACTCAGAAGTTTGCATGTTGGATTATAACTTTGAAAACATTTTTTAGAATGAAAGCATCTCAACTAACAAGAAAACGCTGTGCTTTATCAATTTGATTGAAATGTATACTAATTGTACATGTCGATTAAAATCTTAACTGCACAAAGCAATGGGGTGCAACTCTCAATAATTTCGAAATTTTAAAGATTTTAAAGGTAATATTAAGTAACGAAGCAGCATAAAAGTTCAATGATTAAACAGAACATACAGGTTCGAGTTCAGTTCCATCCAATTGTAGGTGTTTTTTTTTTTAATTTTTGTAATATGTTAGTTTCAGATGATATAGCAGAATTGCATAAATTAGTATATACTTTGTAATAAAATTACATCCTTTTTTAATTTATACTTTTTATCAATCGTATGAAAACGTGCCTTCTTCTTTTCTTTTTTTACTGCTGTTAGATGTTAATTTTGACAAATACATACAGTTTCGAAAAGTTTTGTGTCCAATGTAGCAAATTGAATACGAGAGAAATGAAAAGGGCTTTTTTGGATTTTTTATTTTGCATAAAAATGAAACACAAGTTATACTTAATGTTTCGGTTATTAAATTTGTAATCAGTATTAATACCCAGGATCGTACTGAATAATCTGATTGGGAAGTATTTCAGGTATGAAAAGTATCGCATTAGTTACGATGACCCTAATTGAAAAAATATAAGAAATGTCACGTCATCTGGAACACTGGAGTTTTTGCATGAACAAACATTTTTTGAGCACTTCGACAGGGAGACAAACTTAGTTCACATGAAAAGTGATGCTTTCTCATTTTCTTCATTGAAGGAGCAGTCTATTAATTTTTGCATTCAGCGTTTTTTTGTCTCTTAACTCTACTGATTTTTTTTATTTCCCATGTTGACTGCGAACTTAAACTCCATGTTGATTATAACTCTTGATTGCGAATTCTGGAATCTCTTGCATTCTAAAAAGCATTTAAATTGAAGTTATCTGTTCGTATAAAAGTATTTTTTTCTTATTTTGGACACAGCTCTCACGAAATATTCTGGGTCTAATTAATTTTTCTATTTCGATTGAACGGTTTGTTCCAAGATTTCTATTTTGATTATTAAGAGCCTTACAATATGCAGCTACAATTATATGTAATCCAGAAACGCATTCATACAGTTAAATAATTGATAAAACATTTGACAACAAATAAAAACCTGATATTTAAAAGAAAGACATAGTTTTTAATAATTTTAGATAAAAGAATACATTACAAATGGCAGGAAAAATTATCTATTTTTAATACAAAATACTCACTATACTTACGTATTTCTATTATACTATTTATAATAAGCGTAACAAAATTAAAGTTGAAAACTACTCGAGACAGGAATTGAGCTGGAACTCATTGAAATGCTAAATTATATTTTTAACTTGGTCGGGTTATGATAAAAGTCAGTATTTATTTAAAAGGATTTAAAAATTTGAAACTTATTTTGTTTAAAAGCATTGAAAATGCTTCCTATTACTTTCCCAAGTTAATATTCTAGTCATGATCTACACGTTTAGTGAATTTCAGTCAAACTAATGATGAACAGTTTGTGACGAAAAAAAACGTTTCCAATGTCATAAAATATCTTATTTCTTGAATATCTAAAGATGCCGATGATACGAATTTCAGATTTCTATTTAAATGAGTGCACAATATTCCTATTACAATACCATTTAAGATTTCTTTAAATCCTGTTCGTAAAATAATTGTTACGGATCCAGTTTAGGTATGAATTTGAGACATATTTTGAGCGTAGTATATTTTTAATCAAGAAATTAGGAAGGATTTCAGGATTTATTGAAGCAATTTTTTTGGTTCACTTGATAAGCAAACAATGTTCGTTTTAAGAAGTTTCCTTTGTAGGGTTTATTTTAAAAATCAGGAAAATAATTACATTTTACAGAAAATTATTATTAAGTTTTGATAATTCAACCATATAATGTAATATGTAATATGTAGCATGCTTTTTGGAAAATTTTAGTAATAAGTGGCGATAATTTTTGCATTATATGGTAAATATATAATGAATTTTTTAACTACTGTATTCGGACAAATTCTGAGTAAAATATACAAAACGTCATTATACATATTTTTTATTATTATTTAATCAGAGAAATCCATTATGCATTTTCTCGATGTCAAACATGTTACTAAAGATTGATCACTATGTGCAAAAATCAATTCAAAGTAGTTAATTAATTTTTAATTTTAAATATTGTATTATTTTTATAAATGTGGAAAATTTTTGTAAAAAGTAAAGAAACGATAATGTTTTAAAATAAAATGAAAAAATATTTTTAACTTTCCCTCCGTTCTGTAAATTATAAAATCTAAAATGTTGCACAAAATTTCTAAAGTAATCAATATTTCTTTTTTCATTACTAGGAAATGATTTAAAATTTCGCAATTCCATCAAATTGTCATTAAATGGAAATTCCATTAAATTATTATTGCATGTTTTAATTTTAAAATTTGTAGCCAAGTAAGGTATATCTTGAAGTATTAAAAATTGATTTAAAAAACTCGTTCAAATATTTGCTTTAAAAAATAAATATTTAAATATTTAAATTATCTATTTAATTATTAAATAGCTTATGAAATATTAAAACGAATTTTTAAAAATTTCTGATCACAGAATCAATTAGGAAATTTTCAAAGTAATTTAATCATTAGAAAATTTTTTAGTTAAAATAAAAAAATTTATTAATATTTGTAAAGAATTTTTTTAAAAAACATGCATAAAACTCTCAAATTCTCATCATTTATACTTGATAACAATGATTAAAAATAAAAACATAAAAGTTACTAAAAAAATTCTAAAATAAATAATAAAATTTCAGAATTTTTAAAATAACTCGTCAAATTACTGGAAATTAAGTTTTTCATTAATAATTTTTAAAAAATTAACGACATAATTTAACGAACATTCACATATTAATTGTGCTTAAAGCCACATATTTCAACATTCAGAATAGTTCATAAATGTCAACTTTGTGGAATCCAATAATAAAGCATATTATAAATCTAATTCAATATATTTCTGTATTAATGAAATTAAATGACGTCAGAAACATGGTGATCTTAATATGAGAAAAAGTATTAAAAAAAGTTTGTTTAATTTTAAGATGTGTTAATTAAGGCGTGCTGGTTTAATTCAAAATAAATGAACATCCTGGATTATTCCTACCTATGATTTTTATTTATTATAATTTTTACATTTACCTCGCTAGACAGTAGTGAGCTGTGAAGATATTACGACTTAAAAATTAAACAGAAATTGTCTTTGACTATTCCAGATGTGTTTCTGACGTAATTCTGACATATAAACTATTTAAAAACGATTGTTAAAAATTTACATCCCATAGTTATAAGCCGCTCTTTAAAATCCCCCTTCGCTTCCTCCGGGATACGCGTCTCCATGACAACTCTCTATTCAAATGTGAGGAGACCACTGTTCGATTCATTCAATGACGTAAACTTTATTTCGGATGACGTCATTACGGTCGGCGCAGAGAAAGATGCGCGCACGTGGGTGATCCGATCAGCATCATCAGTAGCAGCATCTTGTATTACCTGCCTTTTAGAAGAGAGTCAGGGATCGCCGTGCATTATTCCAGCAAAACTTTTCATCGTAGCAGTTATGAATGAAGGGTAGGAGTAAATTTACTACAACTGGAACCATGGGGTGGAATCAGAAAGGCATTCTGAGGAACCGATCTTCGTCTGCTCCCAGGGCAAGTTCACTTTTCACAATTTTCCTTTTCATTAGGTGTTTATGATTTTCTAGAGAAAATTCAGAGGGATGGAACTGAGTTTGGTGTTAGAAATTTTATTTCTTCCCATATTGGAAAATTGATTTTGGAGGTTCTAGTAGCACTTGTTGAGATGTTGTTGTTTCTCCTATTGATGTTTAACGCTTTATTTCATATAATTATATATATTCAAATTGTTTAATTTCAATATTGTATTCGGTATAAATAATCAATATATATATTTTTAAAGAATTAATTTCCTTATTTAACATTTCAAAGATTATTTATTTTAATTATTATTAAAGCTTATTTTATTCTCTTATTTTAACGATAAAAAAAAGTCGCATTAAATTTGTGTATTAATATTTCCAGTTACTTAAATATACGATATTAGAAATTCTTAATAAATATTGTAAAACTAATAATATAGATTTATTTTTTTTTTTAAATTTTAATGGATTATATTCATGTTTATTATGTTTTTCTCACTTTACATTATTGTAATGTAAATTTTTAAAGAGAATGGATGAATAATGCATTTGATAAAAAAAATTTCTTTCTTAGTATTTTATAATTTTAAAATCTCTTTTCAGTCAAAAATTAAGCTAATTTATTTGAAATTTAAAAAAAAAATTACATTTTGGAATTTTAATTTATTGAAAAATTTATTTATACGTAATTGCAATTGAAATTATTTAAAATATATTTTTAATAAACTTAAATTATTTTTCTCTTTTTATAAATAATAAAAAGAGAAAAAAGAGAAATTTTCTTCTTTTTTCTCTTTTTTATACACTGAAATGTTTTAGATACTTAGAAATTGAAACCAAAATTTTCTAAAAATAAATAGATAAAAAGGCAACTACAATTAATTTTCATAGTAGAATGAAATAAAATAAAATTTGTTCTTTAAATAAAATATTTTAAATAAATTTGTAGGGTTTTTTTTTTAACAAGAATCTAATAAAAACACCTTTTTATTTATTTATGTATTGCTTTTTTATATTTTTTTATTTGTAAAATTTCCTAGATTTTTTATTTGTAAAATTTACTTTTTTGTCGTACATTTTTAACATTGTATGTAGTAAAAAAATTACAATAAGCAAATCAAAGTTCTTCAAATGCCCAAAATTTAATTAAAATAAATATTTTGTGAGGTAACTAATACAAAAAATATTTTTTATCTACAATGAATTTCGAAAACGTATGTTTGTTGAACATTGCATTGTTTTAATTTCTAATTATTAGATTAAAAATTAAATATTAATAACTTGATTACTTAATCACTTATTGATTACTTACTTAAATACTTGATTTAATATTTTCGTAAAAAAATAACAACTTTAACTCAAATATTCTCTTTAAAGTGTATGTTTGGTGCTTAATTCAATTTAGGTCATTCATTTTAAATAAATCATCTTTTAATATAAGATAAATATAGAATACTAAAGAAATTAAATTCTAATTTTATATTTGGAAAAATATGCATTGTAGAGCATCTTCAGTAACGCATTTTAATTTAAATGAAATGCATAAAATAAAATTTAAAGTAATTCTTATTAAGTATTCTTAAAGTAAAATTTTGAATTGTAAATTTTATTTATGAAATATATAAAAGCACAAAAAATTATTATTTAATAACTATTGTGTCCTGAATTTCAAAGCTTAGCGTTTAATTAATTTTCTTGCATCAAATGTAAAAATGGTTTTTATTTAACAGATATATAGGAAAATGTATCGTGTTTTTTTATATCAAAACTCTTTCAATTCTACGCTGGGGTGTTTTTAAAAAGTAATATGGTACAAAATTATAATCATGTATTCAAAATAAAAATTTTGATGAATTTTCATCTGGTAAAATTCTAAGACCTTAGAGCATTTTCTTTAATAAATCGCTACAAAAATTTAAACAAATAAATTTATGTACTGATTTTAGACAATAAATATCACCCATACGTTGATTATTGTTACAACAATCAATGTAAAAAAAAAAGGTTCGCATAATCACGTGTTCTTAAATAACAACCTCCAGAGCATAAAAATTAAATTTATCTTTACTTTTCAATGTTACAATTTTATAGAAAACTATACAATCCGTTACGTCTGCGTACATTGTAATTCCCTTAAAAGCGACTCACCCGATCGATTCGTCTGGCGGTCGTTGCTTCCGAAATGTATACAGTGACTCACAGCAAAAGTGGTCCAATTAATAGTATATAAAAAGTACCAACTTCAGACGAAGATAATCACTTTTTACTCCCACCGATACTTTTTTTTTCTTATTATCTCATTCAGGAAGGATTTTCATGTAAATGTTACTTTTATGGAAATTAGTAATAAATATACTATCAATATATATTATTAGATAATGTTATAGCTTTGTTAAAATATATCAGGAATTATGTCCTGAATACAAAGCGAAAACAATTAAAATTTCAATTTTGCATTGAAAATTGTCTAGTTTAGAAAATGTCTTCTTGGATGGAGGAAATGGTAAAAAGTAGTTATTAGCTTGCGGTTTCTGTATGATATATATTATTCTTTATTTTTTTCAAAGCTGTGAATTGCTTCAAAATATCACTTTTATAATTTGTATAGAATTTATAAAATTAACACCCCTTGTATATCTTGTTATGAATTTTGTATTTATTTTCTCTATGTATGCAATAGTTTTTTTTAGCACGTTAAAATATGATAATTGGGAAGCATTTTTCTTACTTGTTTGCACGATTTGAGATTTCAGATCATTGCCTTGATCGAAACTAAATTTATTAAAATTTAATTAAATTAATTTTTAAAATTTCATTTTAAATAGAATAATTTTATTTGTTTTCTTTTAAATAATTAACCTATTCTTTATATGATGTTAAATATGTCGTTTATTAAATGTTCGAATATCAAACTTTCGAATATTTAATTAAAGTTTTAGTTTTTTCTTTTTCTTTATAATTGAGCAATATAAATTTCTTTAGTTATAGAGGAATTAACATATCTTTCTTGGCTTTATTGCAGGCTGAATGTTCACTTTATCTTATCTCTTCATTTATCTTTTTCCCATAGACAATTTCTCATCCAATTCTAAAAATATGTACATACATTTTATGAGCAAAGATTTAATTCTTACTTATGTTTCTTTTTAATTTTAACTGCTAAAGTAATGATTTTTCAAAATTATTATAGATTTATAGTTTGTTAAATTAAAAAGAAATTACTTTATTTTTTACAAAAATACTAAAAAGGATATTTTTTATAAAAATACTAAAAAAAGATATTTTTTGTAAAAATACTAAAACAGATATTTTATTTTTATCCTTGATTCTCATAAATGATAAATCTGAGTTACAAAGTAATTTACATTTATCATAATCATTTTTAAAATCAATTCTTAAAAAGAAATTCAAAATGAATTTAGAATCAATTCTTAAATTCTAATTCTTGAAAAGAAATAGTTTCATTTTTAAAATAAAAATTTCATAAGCATACATAATAACAATTATTTCCATCTAAAAAAAGGATTCACAGATTTATGAAGACCACGAACTGTATGCATGTATCAGACTGTAACATGATAGCCGGCAGCAAAGAAAAAAAATTTGAAATTATTTTTCATACTTTTATTTTATTTATATAATTAGTATATTTATGAAAAATAAATATAGTATAATAAACAGCAAATAAAAATTTATACGTGCCATTTCATTGATTTAATAACTGTTTTAGAATTTGGATAATCATTAAATTGATTAGTGAATTGTTTTATTTTGTTGATTTTTTATTATTCATGTCTATTTATACATTTGTAGATTCATAGAGGCTTACACATTTTAATGCGTTTGAGTAACAATCGCAGCTGCTTTGTTGCATACAATTTTTATATCAAATGCTGTTGTTAATCCTTTGAAATACCTAATGAATTCTTGGAAAAAAATATTTGTCGATAATGTTTTAATTGAAAATAAAAGTCTTTTGCATAATTTAATAATAGAAAATTGCTCAATTAAGAAACTTACATCTAGGCTAACGCATTAATTAAAAAAATTTATTATCTCCTTGTACATAATATAAAAATAAATCAATGAATGCAAAGCGTTCTCCTATGTTTATGTATGCTTTTTCACTAAACAAGAGCAAAATCGTGTTCTGTTCTCAATTTTTCTGCAAATTATGTAAGTCTTTCAAAGACATTACCAATTTTATTTTTAAACTAAAATAGATATAAACGAGACAGGTCATGGTCTGTGCATCTCTTATCAAATTAGATTTCCTATGTAATGGTTTTAACTAGTAACTATTTAAATCATGGATTTTAAACCAGCAGTTCACTGACATCTTAGTGGATGTGAGTTTGGACGAGTTAAACCATTTTTATTTTCACTGTTATTTAATAAATCTAACATTTTTCATATAAATGTATTCATCAAGTACTAGTAATAAGATCCATGGCCATCCTCTTAAATACAAAGGGATATTAGTTAATTAAATTATCACTGAATAGATATTATATATAGATTTCGATCTTAACATTTTTATAATATTTAATTCGAAATATTGTAAAATGTATTATGTAACAATTTAATGTTTTCAAAACCTATCAAAATAATTTTTTTCATCAATTGCATTATTTTGATTTAACTCGAACTGTTTATATCTATTTTAGATGATTTTATTTGGATTTATTTTTTAATTAAAGCTTGTTCAAGTGTAATTAAATACATTACTTAAGTGAAATTTCTTTTTATAAATTGCAATTGAGTAATCTTTTACATTTTTAAAATAGATCTCAGATGATGACAGGCTTTCCTTGACGACCGCTTTGAGCGAAGAAGAAGATGGAGAAGCTAGAAATTCTCCCTACAGAGCTCGATCGGGGTCAGCGGCCGCCTCCTTCAATTGTACAGGGGCTGTCAGGAAAGCAGGGTATGTAATATGAAGTATTATTTTCATGAAACAAAAAAATATGAGATAAAAAGATTGGTTTTCTGTTTAAATTAACAACAATATAATACTGGAGCTATTTTTAAATAAGATGTTCTTTCTTTTAATCCGCATAATTGTTTGTGGATGTTTTCCTTATAGAATTATTATTCGACTACAATTATTTTTTTTCACTAATAAATCTTTAATATATCTTTTATTTTGATGCTTTTAGCTTTTTAAATTTTTATCCTTAGAACATATAACTTGTTTTTAACTATTTTTAAGGCCTTTTGTTAAGAATGACTGGTCTTTTCTCTTTGTAATCTTGATTTGTTTATATGTTCTTGTTTCTACGGTAAGTGACCAAATTTGTATGGATTCAGTTCCAATAAAGCCACAGGGCCGTAATCAAAAAAAAATGTAAATAGATATCGCCTTCCATAATTAAAAATTCCCTATTTCTCTAATTTGAAAAATTTTTAATCCATAGAAATTTATTGCTCACAACTACAGATCATACTCTTATTTGATATTTTTTTAGTAGTAACTCAAAAATAAGCTTTATAAATATAAATTTCCAAACTATTAAATACTAGAAGTAGAACTATATAATAACTATAATGATAAAGCTGTAAACAACCACTAATGTTAAATGTTTACTACGTTACTTCTTTAAAATTAAATTTCACTACTCAAATATTTCTAGTATTTAGCTCAGTTAATAAATATATCAAAAATATATATATTTAAATGATCACATATTGCTATTTACCACAGGTACGTAAGAAAATCAAATATATAAAGATATTATATATATAATTTATATATAATATATTAAGTAAAATTAAACATATAGTTGAGTATATATTACATTGTATTTCCTTTAAACGAGAGATATTTAATAAAATATTGCATTATTAATTTTATTTTTATAAAATGGTTTAAAATTTTTAATTAATTAAATTTATTTAAAAATCCGAACTTTAAAATTAAAAATAAATGTATAATATTTGCTTAATAAAGTAATTAATATATAATATTTACTTAATAAAGTAGATGGAATGTTTATAATTTGTTTTATGAAAATGTGAAGTTTTTTTTAATGTTAAAGATTATTAACTATTAAAAAAAACCATATTATTGTAATTAAAAAGTAATTCTCCGAAGACGTCATGAATTAGGTACCATTTATTAGGCAAATGGGACATGGTTAAGATGCTTTCCTTCTCCCTTAGATTTCTCAGCGTCAAAAAGTGGCTCTTACGAAAGAAGCAACAGGTCGAGTTAGCTCGGAAACGAGGTTGGAAAGGCTATTGGGTTTGCTTAAAAGGAACAACACTGCTTTTCTATCCTTGCGACAACAGAGACAACCGGGCTATCGACACAGCCCCCAAGCATCTCATCATTGTTGATGGGGCCATTATGCAGCCAATACCAGAACATCCGAAGAGAGATTACATCTTTTGTCTCAGCACGGCATTCGGGGATGCTTATCTGTTTCAGGTACACAATCTTCACTTCTTTGTCAAAAAAAGATAGTTCTTAGTTTGGAAATAATTGACTTAAGGAGGATAAACATTAATGATAAATTTTCTAACAACTAACCAAGGTAATGTTCTTTATTTAAGAAGGGGGAATTATTAAATTTCTGTGAGAATTGTCTGAAATTAAAAACTTGAGTGCAAATTATTAATAAATATGCATTATTTTTATACAAATTAATTATAAATTATTACTTTTTAGCGGTTTGGCTATTTTTAATTTTCGTATATGTATTATTTGTCCTTTCATCAGTATTTGTATTCATGGAATCTTTTCTTTGATATCGATATTCTCTAAAGGATTTACAGCAACTAACCGTAGAAATAAATATAATAATAATTATTTAAACCAATCCTATCATTTTTAATAACTATGAACATAAGCGTATCTTCAGAAAAAGTTACACAAAATTTTTTTTATTTTTTATGTTTTTTATGTTTTTATGTTACGTTTAAACATTTTTTTATACACGTTTAAGCAAAATAAATTAAAAAATAATCTAATTTTAATACAAAAGATTTTTTTGTTTTATTTCTACCTGTAGGATTTCTTTGATTAAAGCATTGAAAAATTCATTTTAACGACTGTTAAAAATTTGGAATTTCAGATATAATATTATATATTTTCTGGATTTTTAGTAAAGAATTTTTTGTTCAGTATACATTTTAATTTATATTTTATTAATACAGAACAAAAACTACTAAAAACGATTCGAATTTTTATAAAAATAAATCAAATTTTTGTATTGAAGTCAATGTTGTTTTTAATTTGAAAGGTTTCCTATTCACAGGTATGGATTTTTGATAATTCTATTTCAATTTTTGATTAATTCCATTGCTTCACGTTTCAGGTAGAATTACCTTAGGAGAGTCATAGCATAATAATATCAGGGTGAAACACGATAAAAAAAACTCATATTTCACTCTCCAAAAATTATGAAAGCTTTCTAAAAATTACTATCATAAAAACTAAAGTTGACTGATTTCATGTTTACTCAAATTCTTAGAGATATGAAATATTACAGAAAAAACCCCTATCATATGCATAATATGTATCAATTTAATGTATGAAATTAAAAATTTTAGAATATCAAATTAGGTTTATATATTGAATAGCTGTAATTAAAGGGATACTATGTAGTGTCAAGTGTATTAACAACTATAATGACACAAAATTTGGTAAAGGGACTTTCAAAACATAGGCCACATAATAGTTTTAAAAATATACTTCAAATAGTCACTGATAGAGAAAATTATTTGATTTTGTAATGCATATACATATTAGACAAATCAATTTAACATAATCAATGAAAACAATCCTTCGAACATGTAATCTTCGGCTGTAGAAAATGCTTTACACACAATGCAGTTCCTCAACTTACAAAAAGGGCGGCTACGCGGAACAAGCATTTCAAAATTCTGAATCAAAGGCAAAGTTTTCATTCAGTTTTGCCATTGTAATTCATTTCATCCATTATAAATCTGAGTAGCTTGTAAAGCGTTAGATTTCTTTTTATTGGCTATTTTAGGAAGTAACATTTTTCCCGGAATCCTTGGCCCCATTTAATTAATAGTCTCTCTTTCAAATTTCATTTCAAATGGCTCTGAATAGAGTCAGTTTATTTAGAATTCCCTTATCCATCTGAGAGATATAAGTAACTATCTTTTTGAAAAGCAATTTTAACAATTTACGTTTAAAAGATCTTCTTTACAAGCTTGTCGGGTACAACTGCTTCAACTTATATTTATTTTATATTTTAATCTAGCAATGTTTTGAATTTTATTAAATATATCGATAATTTTTAGTGCATCTGTCTTTTGTTTTAATTTATATAATCGCAGAAATCCCACTCTGAAGTGAGCTTTGATAAATAGATTATGAGGAATTCGAATAACTTTATTTTCTCACAAAAAGTATCTTTCCCCTGAAGTCTTTTGAAATACAATTCTGTTGTGTTAATCCTTTCCTAACCCTTAATCACTCTTGGAAATTTTAAATACTTATAATATTTCTTGATCTTGTTAAAAATCATAATAAAAAACTCATCTTCATTATGGTTGAAAGATGCTTCTACTAACCTTTATGTTGATTGCTGACTCTAGTGAGGTGCCTGCTTAAATACTGGTGGAATCAAAACCACCACTAAAAATTCTGAAATCTTTTTTGAAATTTTTGCTATACCTTGCCTTTAAGAAATAATTTAAATTTAGTTTTAGAAATAGCTGTTATATCATTAGCAATCGACAAAAGTGAAAATTTCCATGTGGAAAATATGGAATAATTTCCTTCTCAAACCAGCTAATTTACCGTCAAACAACGTATAGTGTAGATTGATAGATTTTCGTAGTTTATGATACCTACTACCATATAAAAAAGTCATTCCCTGAAGTAGATATTGAAAAGACTGCAATGATTGAAAGGCAAACAAGCTAGGATGTAAGGGAGCAAACAATAGGCTGATAAATTAACTAAAAAATGAAATGCAAAAATCGTAAGCAAATCTTTTTAGTAATATAAAAAATATTTTTGTTTTAAATGAAACTTCAGTTTTTACAGAAAGAAAGCTTTTGAAAAATAAAACAGCATTCTTTTTGGATAAAACGGACAAAATTATTAGATCTTTCTTAAAATCGATTGCTTGTCCTAATAGCTCAGAAATGTATGTATTTGCAATATTATTTATAAAACTGTAATTACATATCTCAGCAACTTATCTACCTATCTCCTCGGCAGTTTAAGGGAATATATTAGGGACTATCTCTCGTCGACTATACAAAAAGCTACCGTACAGTTTATAATAACTTTTTTTTTCATTTTGTTGATAATATTTATCATACATATTTGAATAAGACAAGTCAATATAATATTAGGTTGCACATTAATTCAGAGATCCTGTAACTTAGAGATGGAAATAGTTTTAAAATATTTTAATTTTTTAATAAAATATTACTGTAACAATTTTAATAATAAATTAAATCTCGTGGAATAAAATTTTCAATCCTGTAAGTAAAATTAATTAATTCGGACCTGTAAGTAAAATTTTCAGTCTAAAAGTTTCAGTTATGTAAGGAATTATTATTAAGAATGTTTTGTGCCTACATTAATTTTATATTATTATCTATAATAACATATCTAAAAAATATACTGGGATAATTTTTGAATTTTCATAGACAAAAAATTACAGATCATTTTGTCGAATTAAATGCATATTTGTAGAAATTTTTTTTTTAATTTTCAATTATTCCTTTTACAATCATAAATTATTAATAATAGTAGTAGTGATTAAATTAAGGCATTAACTTAAAATTAAGTGCAATGAAATTAAATCCCTAAATCTGTACAACATAATTTTTATATAAAAATTAGCAATAATATGAGCACATATAATTAAATGTGATATTTTAATTTCAAATAATTTTATAACGTATGATTTCATTAAAATTAAATAATGCACTACAAAAATTAAAAAAACATCTCAGCATATAATTTAAATTTTCAAATCAAACACGAGAGAAATACTTTATAATAAAATAAGATAATAATTTCAAAGTGCGTTCATCTCATAAACTTTAATTAATGAATTAAGCTGTTTGTTACAAACAATACAAATTAAAAATAGTTTGCTCTTATAAGTTTTCTCATTTGTGTTTTAATTTATTGAAAAAATAGTTAAATATACCATTGCATGTTTTTCATATTTGAATCATGCTTTGAATATTTTCTTCTGATTTTAAAATATAAGAAAATTTTTCACATTTCGTTTAATATTTAAAAAAATGATTAAATGACAGTTTAAAAGGATATAATTTTTTTCTGCAATTCTATAAATATAACGTTCGAAGAAGCAAAGTGCAAAACGAAATTTCATCTAATTTGGAAAAAAATTCTCTTAAAGTAATAGAATTTACTTAATTTTTAATTTAAAATGTTGAAAAAGGTTGATAAACCGATATATTGAAGCAAGATATTTAATTAAAAATTTTATAATAAAATAATTAAGATTTAAAAATATTTTCAATTATGATAGAGTATCTTAAAATGAATAATTTATCTTATTAATTTCATTGCAATATTAAGATGCGTTCACTTTAAAAAGAAATTCTAAATTATATTTCCAAAAAAACGTGACAAAAATATTTTTTAATCATATTAAAACATAACAAAACCTATTTCACTTACCAGAATGTTTCTTTCTTTTGCAAATAATAGTATTAAAGAAAAAAAATTTCAAAAGTTAAATTTGAATTTTAAAATAGAGTGCATTTTTTTAACTTATTGATATTTTTTTTATATGCACCATAACAAATTGCTTGATTTGAAAGCATAATTTTTTTTTAAGTAAAGAAATATTTATACATCGCATATTGGTTTAAATTACAATTTGGGTAAAAACTCATTTTAAAAAATATGTTATGCATAAAAGCATGCCTAAACAATATTTATTTTATCGAAAATAGCACGCCGTCACGTAATAAAGCAGTTATGAATTCCAGCCTTGACCGTGGCAAATAGTTAAGAAGTCCCCATAACCTTGAAGAGTACACTGCATTCATCGTAATCTCTAACGTACAACAATCCTGCGCACGGCATTGCGCAATAGTCTCCAGTTCATGCCAATCGATCAAACAAGTCCTCTCACTCCCGCTGATCCCTGGCATACAAAACCCTTGATTTTAAGTCCAGTGGGAATGCAGCTGCAATTCTGTTTCATTCTTTGCAGTAATAGAGCCATTTATTCTGCTGTAAATGGCATTTCCCCTTCAGCGAACAGGGATTGCTTCGCTGCAAGTTAAAAAAGAAAATAGTACCCTTATCATGTTTGGAAATATTTTTCTTCGTTATATTTTAGATCCAATTTACGCTGTAACTTGTTTCATCTACCCATCAATAATGTTTAACTTTTTTTTTATTTTGTAATTTCCAGATACAAAATCAGAAACTTTTAGGGGAAATCATTGGAACTTTTTATTTAATCCACCAACTCCGCAGAATTGAATCCTCTCTTTGAATCCATCCTCTGTTTGAATTGAACATATTCTAACTTATATTATTGTATTTCTTATTTTTTTTAAAAAAGTTAGATATTTTAAATTCGTTACAAAAATAGTTGAATATTTTCCATTTATAAAAACCTCTATTCCATAGAAATGACTGAATGTTCTTTTTTCTCCCTAAATTTTCTTTAAAAATTGCGTAAACTTATGGAATACAAATATTTTTTATATGTAATAAATATTTTATGTTTTAAATTGGCTATTATTTTAATTTCATTAAATACCTCTTCAATTTTTACTACAGAAATCTTTTAAATAAAAGATTTATTTCAATATATGAAGACATAGAGGCAAAAATAATACATAATGATATACAAATAATACAAATCGAAAATAATTAAATAATATTAATTAACGTAAGTAATTAATAATTATAATTAAATTAAATAACTATTGAATAATACATAATACGTCATATATCTATTAACATATTTTCCTTTCTAATCTCTATTGTTATATTTATTTATTTTACTTTATCTGTGAAATTATTTACTTTAAAATACAGGGTTTTTTTTTTTACTTAATAATTTGCATTATTATGTTGAAATATGCAGTATTAGAAATATTATTGAATATTACTTAACTCTAAAATTGAAAACGGTCCGTTTTTATCAATGATAGAGTAAATGAAATTCTAATTTCTTTTATTTGATTAAGATATACCCTTGTTAAATTTCCTTAATCAACACCTTTATTGAAATCAAAATAAAGAAATTGAAAATTACCTGACCGAAATTGTTTTCTATTTGTATCACTTAGGCCCCATGCCATGTTGAACTTGAAAACTGGGTGAACAGCATCCATTGCGCTTGTGCAGCTGCTTTCGCCAGGCATCGGGGTAAAACGGGAACTCTTCACTTGCTGCAAGAAGAGATATTCCGCCTAGAAAAAGAAATAGAATCGGTAAAGTACTTTAAGCTTGAGTTCTATATTAAAGTTCAATTAGCGAATGCCAGTTCAAATTATTGAGCGTCGACTGTTTCCACAGGATTTCAAAATGAAGCATATGGCTGAACTGCAGCTCACTGTTGTTGCGGATGCGGAAAGCAAAGAGCAGCTCAACAATCAGATTAGTCAGTATGAGGAGAACATGGAACGGTTGCACTGCGAACAATTTCGCTTGCGATGTTACATGTCCTCCTTGCAGAGCGGCGAGCTTCCTAATCCTAAGGTGAGTTGTTTGGTGTGATGCTGTAGTATTGTTTATCTGTGTCTATCTTATTTGTGAAATGAAAAGCTGATATGTATATCACGAAAAATATATACCACTAAATTACTGCTTAATATGTATATCACAACGGCTTATAAATCACGAAAAATAAAAAGTATTTACAAAATAAGAAATTTTATAAGATTATTTTCCAGAGAATGCTAAATCTTAAAGCGTTAGAAAAAGATTTATTATTTCTAATTTTTATTAATAATAATAGCAACATTCAAATCGAAAATATTAATGAATTTTACATAGTATGTTAGTGGTTAAAAAAATTTCTTCTACTCGTAGCCTTAAAAAATCAAATTACGTCAACACTGCTTTCCTATGAGAGCAAATCCTATTTTAAAATTACTACCTAAGAATAAAGATCCGATTAAATACTATTTATTTATTTCTGAAATTTCAATGGCTTTAATTTGACTAGAAATATCGTTTCAAAAAATTAGAATAAAAAATTCCTAAGCGATTTGGATACTGAAATAAGAAGAAATATTGCCATTTAAAAATTTTAAAAAATTAAGGAAAAAAATAATTAATTTTGAAAAATTAAGGATTTATAAACTATAACAACTTCAGTTTTCTATCATAACAAAGATTTATTAGATACATTAAAAGAATCAAGAAGAATTGAAGCAAATTTGAAATTTAAAAATTACAACATTTGGGAATTTACAAATAATTGCTAAATAACCAGCTACTATTGTAAACCATGAAGTTGTTTTTCAGAAAAGACATATTAATTGATTAAACACGATGCATGTTTCATCAAGTTACACCAGATTTAATAAATAAATTCTACTGAAAAACAATTGTTTTGGTAATCCAATCAAGCAGCATTTGATAATATTTTATTAATACATGTTCTTTAGTAAAACGTAATTAACATTAATTAATGTGTAGAGATATTTAGTATGATGGTAAAGAAAATAGTTAGATTTGCATAGTAACATAAATTTTAATGAGTTTCTTTCAAGTAAATTCGAGTGTATGTGTTTTTCGCCTGTAGAGTCTGCTTACAAACGTGTCAAAAGCTACCAAGTCCACCTTGAACAAACTTGGGGTGTTTACCGTCTCTTCGTTCCATGCCTATATCTGTGCCCGGAGTCCCTCTCTGCTCACAAACCTTCTCTCCGGAAGGGGTGCGACTAAAAGGCGGTCCCTATCAAGATCTAACAGTGGGAGGTAAGCCACTTTCCAAAAATTACACCCCAAAATAATGCAAACCGGTGAAGCTTAATGACAAAAATTTAAATTACTTTCATTCATAAGAATCTCAAGTAATTTGAATGAATAAATATTTCAATGTCATCTGCTGAATTAGTTTTTTTTTTTTTGCACGCTGTATAACATCGTTTTAACAATGCAATTAAAAATAAAATTTAAATATAATTTTAAGGAAAAACCGTTAAATATACTGTGACTACTATATTTCTACCCTAACAAAAACACGATTTCTTGAACAGAGAAAATTTATTCGGTATATTTTTCTCAGCTTATACAAATATTAGGTCAGCAATAATCCAACTAAAATTTTTTAATTAATTTATAACTTGTGATGACAGGATAATCGAAGACATTATAACGGGAATTTTCATTAAATTTCCAACTATAAAAATATTAAGATTTACGTAATTAAATAATATTTATTACGTGAGAAAAAAAGTTCAACACAGAAAATAATTAAAAGTGGGTTTTTTTGTCAGTAGAAAATATTTAATAATAAAGAATCTCTGGATTTAAAAAACACAAAATGGGAGAGTGACAAAATATTTATACGTTATAAAAAACATTTTATTTCAGGAGATCTCTAAGTCTTTCAACTACATCAAGTTGCAGCTTAGACTTGCCTTCAATGCCTGAAAGATCTATAAAAATACAGATACCAGACAACCAAGTAAGATTTTTTTTTCATGTATACTGAGTGAAAAATATTTTGGAAAGATTTCTACCAATATTAATAGATGATTTTTATAGTAAATGTTAGAAACATTAAACCAAGCTAATGCACGTATTCTTATAATACACGAAAATGAATGACTCAATTTTCACTTTTGTATAGTTTATTTGAAAATGACTCGTTTCATGGCATGAATTTAATGACTCGTTTCATGGCATGATTTAAATTGTTGTGTAAGATGCATTATAAATGTACTACTACAATAATTATTTATAGTAAGTATATTTATAAAACTTTCTATAAGAAATATAAAATAGATAAAACAGTATTACTTTTTTTTATAACATATTTTTTTTTAAGTGTTGAAGTATAAAAAGGCTATAGTATTTTTGTTTTTAAATGACTCCACTACACATTGAATAATTTTCAATTTCAATTAAACTTACTGATAATTTTTTAATAAAATAATGGTACTTTGCTTTTATATATATATATATTTTTCAAAAACAACGATATGTTCTTCGTTTGTAGACCGTATCAACAACATCTCTGAACGTCAGAGATAACATGACAGTAGAAGAAGTACTATGGAGTGCCTGTGGGAAGAAACAACTTTCGCCTAACGATCATTTTCTTAGAGCGAAAAAAAGGAAAGACGTAGATGAATATTTCGTTCCTCCAAGAATTGAACTTATAGAAAATCTAATTAATGTAAGAGCCCTTTGTATAATCATTCTTTATATTATAAATCTTTGCTTTAAAATTTATTTTCACTTTAGTTAAATATTTATTTATAGTAAATATCTAAAATATCAAAAAATAAGAGAAGATTTTACAAAATAAAGTAACAAATAAAGTACATGAAACCAAATATTTGACTAATCTTGAATTAATACATCATGTGAAATGCACTGGGTTTTTTTTTTCCAGTCGTTCATTGATTTAAATTAGACGCACTTAAATTTAACTATTGATTATTGTCTGAAGTTTTCAACTATTCATACTGAAATAAAATAATTTATTCATTTTTTCAGCAATATGAAGTATTAGAAGTATGTCCCAAAGTATTATATCAAGTGGAACTGGGGCGTCATAGTCTCGAACAGCTGTTCGGTTTCAGCGTTGAAGCTGAGCTGGTGGAGAATGTTGACCACCAAGATGAACTCTGTGTCTATGTCAGCAGGGTAGAAGAGGGCAGCTTAGCTCATCAGCAGGGTAAAATCTCATTTTTTTTCTCACTTGGAACATTGAACTGCATAGTTTCTTCTTACGCGATCTTTTTAAATACAAATAATCATGGTTCATAAATGAGTAAATTAATAAAAGATTCCATTTCGTTTCATTTTACAATACGAGTCTTAATTTTTTTTTAATTTAAATAAATACATAAAACAAGAAACTTATCAACATAAAAATTTTATCAATTAATTAATTTTAATTTTATACTGACTCTCAATTCAACGGCTGTCACATAAGGATGTAAGTATTCAAACAAAAATAATCGAGGTTTTATTCTTGTAAGATATCAATAAATTATGTTTAAAATACTTTATTATAAAAAAATAAAGGACTTTTATTTGTTGTTTTTTTAAACAAAATGCAGTCAACTATATGTATCTCCGTTTTTATCCTAGTATCCCCTTCTATCATTGCAAAACCAAATTGTGACCTCTGTAACTATTTAACTGCATCTCTAAAAACCAATTCTAATCTTTAGGATTGATGAAAGGGGATGAGATCATGGTGATCAATGGTGCCATTGTGAGCGACTTGGACATGATGTACATTGAGAGCGTGCTCCAGGAAGAGCAATCCCTGTGCATGATGATGCGGTCCTCTAGGACAGAGCCACCTGACTTGGCTAGCGCCATGAGGACTACCACGGACGACTATATTGAGTCTCTGGTGTGTCCTCCTCCGCCGGGAGACTCGGTTATCTCGGAGGACATGATAGGAAAACTTATCGTTCCCTCACCCATGTGGTGCAAGGAGGGAGGCAATTTGCTCAAATCACAACAGTCAAGTGAGTAGAACTGAGTTTCCTCCGCTATTCATTCTTTACTTTAGTTGTACTTTAAAGACACCAACGCCTTTATTTAATCCCGTCTTGAGTTAGTTGAAAATTCCATGCTTATACTTTCTTCTGATAGTAAAACATCCCCCACAAACTCTCTGTCAAATGTCTGGTAGAATAGCGTAGTAAAGAATATCGAATGAATGCGAAAGACTTAAAATTAGGATGCACTTCACTTATGTTTACTTCAGTCAGAATGTAATATGATTCAATAATTCTTTATTTGTTTGCTTGCTACGTTTGCATAATTTGCTATTTTTTACAAATTACACCATTTTGATTGAACGACTTTGCTGAAGCAATTATAATATAATCAGCAATTCGTATATAATTAAATCATTTGTTGCAAAATTGCAAATGAAATAAAGCATAATTTGGGATTTAAAATCCATTCTGAATTTAAGTTATTGATTGAATAAAATAGAGAAACTATCTGATGAGCTGAATTCGTTAGATAACAAAGCTTTTTAAAAAACGCATGCATTTACCTCATTTCAGCTTTGCAAAAAAAATCACTGGCTCTCTATTAGTTCGTTCATACAGATTGTAGAATTTGCCTTAAATTAAAAATAATTCTTCAGTTGCCATTTAATATGTAGATTTGATAAATAAAGTTTAACTCTATCCTATGTCATTATTCAACGCTAAAACCTTTAATTGTTTTATAATTAAATTTTCTTTGAATATCAATAGTCATCTTTTCTTAAACCATTAAAAAATTTCACTCAAATCTCTTCATAGTAAAACGAACATTCCCGTTTTTTTGTAAATAAATACTATGTAGAATTTCTCGGATTATCTAACATATTACAAATATTTTTCCATAAAATCACATTAATTACAATCGATAAAATGGTTTTTATAACGCCACCCATTTCAAAAGCTTCAATAGATTACAATTACTTTAGTTAGCATACGATTTATTAAAAAAAAATTATCTTCTGAAAGATTATTAAGGCATTTAAAAAGAATCCCGAAAGCTCACTATAAATAGAGTGATATTTTTCATTTCGATTTTTTTTTTTTCCTTCAGGTTCTATAGAAAGATCTCCAGACACTTCTGGTCGGCCCACTCCGTCTCCCGTACCGAATGCCGACACCTCAGCTCTCTCGGTCGATCAGATCGATAGTATCTTGAAGGTAATTGAAGATTCATGCAAAAAGGTAAAAGTGAATCGTTGCTTTATCACTCAATCTTTATTTGTCACGTAAAAACCGATTTTAAAAAAGCCCTTTTATGCAGTTAAAGAATCAATACACCTAATTGAAATGAATAGCATTTTAATTTTTTTTTTCTTCAAATCAGAACATTTTTAAACATTAAAGAAGTTTTTTGTGATACAACGTATCCATTGTAAGTCGACAAATTTCTGAATTTAATATGCTAAATTCCATCACACGCTAAGGTTACATAATCGGATACAGGCGTAAAATAAAGCATAACCTTTTATACAAGCACAATAGGTTAAACTGAATTGTGTATAATAGAAAAGGTATCTGAAGTTACGTAACAAATTAGAAATTATTGTTATCACATAAATATATTATAAATTAAAATTTGTAATGTGTAGGTTGTTCAACCAGATTATAACTGGGTGCGGTTGAGTTGAGATACTTGAGACACATGTTGGAGAACTCACAGCTTTCTTTACACGCGCACAAACAACACACTCATACAATTAGAGACATACACTGTTTAACACATTTAAAGACAGATATAGATTCGTGGAAGGACTCCACTTCTAAGTCGAAAATCCGATAGTCGGCTACGCGCAGGGTTTGCGAAATATACTTCCTGTCGGGGCGAGAGACTGTAGATCAATTGACCATTTTTACTGAACGCCACAGGAGGTTCTCTTGCCAGTGGGTAGGAGGAAGCATGGTTACAAATCGAATATTTTTCTCTGCCAGCACATCATTTATATCAACCTCAATATTTCGGTGGACATCTAATAAAGCTAAACCATAAAAAAATGCCGGCTCAATCAAGGCGTGATAATAAAAACACTAATTCATTGAAATACTAATATTTAATATAGAACAACTGCGCCTAGGTGGCCAAAAATTTGCATACGTGAACAAATTACATTTATGGGCTTGGGAGGGAAGTTGAAGCTCGCCACCCACCCTCTGGTGCTTGCCTGGTTGAATAAATGAGAAACA
This sequence comes from Caerostris darwini, assembly GCA_021605075.1. Classification (NCBI taxonomy): domain Eukaryota; kingdom Metazoa; phylum Arthropoda; class Arachnida; order Araneae; family Araneidae; genus Caerostris; species Caerostris darwini. The sequence continues at coordinate 204,433 of BPLQ01012350.1, read as the reverse complement.
ATTTCAAATAAAATTTAAATTACCATTCGAATTCACGTTTTACGCAGCGAATGATTAAAGAATATTATAAAAAGAGAAAAAGGTAATATTAATAAAAATAGCTTTAATATTATGTTATGTCAAATCAACTGAGTATCATTTATATCAGGGGTCTCCAAATTTTCCAGACTTAGGTTTATACTGTTTACTCCAGTAAGTACCAAGGGCCAAAACCATTTTAATTTTTCTGCCATATTTATAATTTCTAGACTAATCGCCGAGTACGCGCTCTGAGCGAGCATACGCTTGTTAAATTTGCTGGTGCGGTTACTGCAATCTCTTTTAATAATTGGTACAAGTAAAATTGATCCACAACTACAAACTATTGTCAGTGAAAAATCACAATTAGATAAATCTCATTAGTATTTTTTTACAAGTGGATACCCTGCGGTTTCATTCGCGTTCATTTAGCTTTTTCCGTTTCTGAGGGGTTTTCAGGATAAAAATCATATGCTTGATTCAGGATATATACATTCCAAACATCGACATACATGCATATTCTATACTCTTTATCCCAACATAACTAGCGAGGGTAACCGCTGATGTTCACTAGTTTATAATGTTAGTGGGATTCATTTCAATTATTTGCTAGTTGTTATGCTTAAGTTAAATTTTCTGCATATTATGCTTGTCATTAAAAGCTTTACCTAGCAAGTCAATAAAACCGAGTTATTATCATTCTGTGTTTTTTTTATCCAACTTATTGCAGCAACAATAAGCTATTCGCTGTCGCGGGCCGGATTGATGATACCAGCGGACCGGATTTGGCCCGCTGGCCGTAGTTTGGAGACCCCTGATTTATATAAACGACTGAATAAGTGTTTGAATAATTTACAATTCAGCTAATTATCTAGGAAAGTTAAAATGAATTCTGAGCTGGATAATCGCAGTAAAATATTCTTATTCATAATCAAACTTTGAATTCGATCTTCATACTTATTGAGAAATTAAACATATAAAATTTATTCCTATGAAACTATTACAGAATAATATTCTATATCCATTTTTAAATTATTTTTATAAATATTGAAATCTAAAACATAAAATTTAAATTCCTCAAATATGATTACACTTAGGATTTTTTTGAAATAAATTTATTTTGCTTTTTGATACATTTGAAATTTAAATTTCTAGAAATTAAATAACGGAAACGTTTTAACTAGCAATTACTATTTTTTTAATATAAATAAAATGTGCTTCTAATTTATCATTCAATAAGATATACTTTGGATTGATTATTTTAATTGCTGACAGAAGATAACAAATTGACATGAGAAATTTTTACTTTACATAAATTTTATTTTGAAGTTATTCTTGAAATGTACTCAATTCTGGCACACAAACAAAAGAGAAAAAGCCATTAAAAACTTTTTCCCTATAATAATATTTCCAGTTGATTTCAAACTGATTTATTTTAAAATAATAAATATGATTGATTTTAGTTTAATTCAAACAAATACGGTTCAAATATAGTTTTAACTGGTAATTATATTTAATAACTTGAATAATTATTGAACAGAGCTGACATTTTACCCAACAATAAATTTGCCTACAAATATTGGAATACAAAGATGACTAAATATAATAATAAAAAATTTCTAGCTGTGTAAAAATCACATTTTTAATTTTTTTGTTTCTAAAATTTATTAATTAAAAACCTTACCTACAGTCCCTTGCAAAGAAACATAAACCATAATAAGATTGTAACTATTTATAATACCTAAAGAAAGCAAGGATAAAATAAGTGAACAAATATTAAAATAGTTCCATAGTTGCGTACTTTCCTTCAGGCTTTACTCAGCATGGCTACCATTTCAAAACAATCATACTTCCAAAGAGTATCTTAATACATTTATTGCAAAGATGTGCACATGCGAGGGGCTTTTTTTCTATTCAATAAAGAAAGTATCAATAAATAAATATAATTATTTTCCTAGTTTTATGGTATTTTAATGAACACAACATTAACCTCGAATAGGTTTGGTACACTTTTTATTATTTCTATGAATTGAGCATTGAGAAATAAGGATTTTTTACTCATGTGTATAAAATTTTTTTAAAAAGTTCAATAGCGTCCTACACATAATGAAAGCTTAAATTTTTAATATGTTGGATATTACTCGTGGCCCAGTGGCAATGTGCAGGAAAACCGAGGTTCGAATCCACTGGCGTCATTGCTGTTATCAGTGCTTACAGAGACTCGATGGCGATTGTCACAATATGCTTAAAAGTGTCTCGCCTCGATAGTCAGGCTTCCTTATGGGAGTTTTCAGTGTTTTCTCATGCATGGCCTGTCAGTTACCCTTAAAAAACCTTCCGGATGACGCTGTTCTCTTTTCATCACTGCTCAGTTGATAGGATACATGAATATCACAAGAGGCCCACCGATGTTCAGGGGGAAAAAACATGCTGATGTGAATATCGCAGCATGTTGAATTTATTGAAATGAAGGCATCGTGGAAAAAAGGAACTTTGATACGCTCGTTATTGAATAAAAATGTCTTACTGCCTATATCTGAAGGGGTTTTTTTGTGAACAATTTTTAAAAGTGTAAAAATATTTTTGAAACAGTCTATTGTCTCATATTTAAAATATTTGTAGATTCCGTTAATGAAAGTATTTTTTATTAAATGTTTGTATGTTATTTGGGTGATGTAAATTTATGACTTATAACTATTAATTAAAAAATAAAAATAAATTTTCAAGTAATTTTTAGATGTTTTTCTATTCTTCTTTATTTTATATAAAAATCTATTCTTTTCTGACATATTTAACAAGCTTGTAATTTTGTATTCATCAACATATAGTAATCCTATGATATTAACAGTTGTATTCTTGTCCTTTGTACAGACTGCAGACACAGTTACAGAATATTGTCGAGCTCCTTTGGAAAGAAGAAGCTCCAGCCTTGGTGGTGCCAGTAGCACCGGTAGCAGCGGTTCTGCCAGCATGCCTTTCATACCGTCGAGGCAGCTATCGGACGGTGAAAAACTGAGAAAAGTCATCATGGAGCTCATAGATACAGAAAGAACTTACGTTAAGGTATACCATTTTACACATCATGCCAAAAAAATATCTCCTTAAATAATATAATTATTAAATGCCCACTGCTATAAGCCCTTTGATATGAATAAAGTCAAGTTAATCACCCATTAACACACACACACACGCACGCACATGGTGTTTGCTAATAGTTTTTTTTTTAATTGATCGAAATTTATAATCTACAGCATGCTCAGTTTTTCATAACTTAAAATAAAACAAATTAAATAAGCAGTCGGTTTATACATAGATATCATTCATTATTTAATTCTTCAAAATATACAAATTTGCTAACGAACTTAATTATTTTTCAAGTTTTCAAACGGACATTCATTTAAATTTTCTTTTTGCGGGACTCATTTCAATTCAAATAAAAATTATTATTATAATATAAACAATTCGTAAATCCATAATAGTTTCATCGAAAATCTTTAATTGTTATCTAAAAAATTCACATAACCACACAATAAAATTTCGAAATAATTCAAATTTCAATTGACCCTTGTTAAATTGCCATCGTTCTTCGTCATAAAAAGTGAGGATTTAATGAAAACGTTTTCATAAAAACCGCATTAAGCTGTAAATTTTTAAAGTCTCAGAGACTTTTAAAGAAGCACAAAAATTTTTAAAATAAGAGGCTTTTTGATACCATAATTATTTATCAACAATTATATTAAAGGCACAATCACTATTTTAGATATAAAGTATAAGGAACACGAGAAAAAAAAGTAAATCCCATATAACATAATAACACAGTTTGCATTATAATTTTATTAATGAAGATGAAAAATTTAAAAATTAAGAAACCTCACAGTGCCCCAGAAGAAATTCTAAGGATAATAATATTTTATATAAAAATAAAGTAAGGATCTACAAATTTAATTTTTTTAGTTGTATGATAATAGATCATCCACTGTGTTTTAATAAATTAAATTATTTTAGTTTTGATTTCATTTTTAATTTTTTTTTTATTTTTAAAGATTGCTTTTCAAAAAAATCCATAAGTTTGCATTACTAGTTCATTTTTTTTTTTTTTTTTACTGGAATCATTTAATACCAAACTATTTGCACAATTTTCTTCCCCTCTGGCACATAACGCTTGCATGTTCACAAAAACGACACTTGAATTTAGAGTGCATGGAATTTTGATTCTTTATTTTTTGCCTGAATTCTTTAAATCCGAAAGGAGCAAACACTTTAAATCCGAACACACACAAAAAAAAAAACATGACTGGTCTCTTGTGCTTTTCTTACTTTCTTTAAAGAAGATCTACTTGACTGTTTTGAACTCCCTTAGAAAAGCCCCATTTTTGGAAGTGTTGTATCCCTGCTATTTCTGACACCTAGTCCTTTATGTTGTTGGTGCAGCACATGAGCGACCTGGTTGATTGGTATGTGGAAGCATTAAAAAAGGTAATTCAGACCTTTCATAGCCTTCCTCCATTCTTCTACCGCTCCACATATTGTCGCATGATTCCTTACTCTCTTACAAACCCTCCTCTCTGCACCATCAATATAAAATCAGGACTGTTTGTTGTTACTTTTAATGTGTTTTTTGTTTTTGATCCCGCTTCTTTCTTTCTCTGTCACTACCTACCTGATAAATGAAACCAAGCATCTATCTTTTCTGCACTTCGTTTACTGTTCGTTGCTTGATTTGCCAGAATGGATCGTCACATTTTATAGCTACCTGAATGTTTTTTTTTTTTTTTTTTTTTTTTTTTTTTTTTTTTTTAATTCTTGATGTTTTTATTTTTATCCCTCGTTCTTTCTGGAATGAACTTGATGTTGCTTAGTACTGACTTTCGTAGGTGATTCTTATCCTACCATCATGTGGAATAGTAATCCATAAAAAAATTAAGTCATATAACTATGCTATTTGATGTTGTTTATAATATATTTAAGAGAACATTTTATGTAGTACATTCAAAAAGTTCCGAATTGGAAAATGCATTTATGTGCAGTGTATTCCTTTCAAAATGTAATAAACTCTTTTTAATCTGGCATTCGATAGTTCGACATTCTGTAATCAAGGAACCGATTGAGCCTTCGCCTTAGTATTTTTTAGTATGGATTCGGGCGTTTGTTTGTCGTGAACCACCGGATGGTGACACAATGCTTCTCGCATCACTCAGATATTTATATTGTCTGTCTACACGTGTTCAGAATGAGCATAAACACATAAAATATGCACATGTTAAAAATGCTAATATGTACACATACACATAAAATATATGCATGGACGTTGTCACGGACGTGCCAGATTAAAGAGTGGTTATTGTACTATCTTTCAATTATCAAACACATTTCAAATCCCAGGAATATTTTAAGAAATTCTCTACAAACTGTACGTATCTATATCAATTAGAAAAATATTTTTGATTTATTCCAAAATATATCTTACTATTTGGCTCATTACAAATCTGCTACCGAATTTTTATATTAAACAATTGATATTGATGCTATTTGTACTGTCCGTGGTTTTCATTTACAAGTGCTATAATCTGATATTTTTTAACACACTTTTAAATAATTAGGTTGAAAACATGGATATCTCCTTACTATATATTTATAACATTTTTCGTCTTGTACTAATCATTCCTTGATTTATTAAAATAATAATAAATCCTTAAAAATAAAAATTGTTTCAGTAAGTAAAAAAAATTATATTGTCTAGAAAAACTTTATGAAGTACCAGAATTTTAGTCAAAAAAGCAATGGGATAGTAAAAAAAATCATAGTGGAAACATATGATAAATGATATGACATATGATAACATATGATAAAAAACAGAATAGTGGAAACATCAGATTTAAAAGCTGTTTTGATATTCAAATAAACATAATTAACACCGATACATCTTTCAATAATATCTGGAACTTTTTTAGTGTACTACTTGATGCAAGTCCTGATTAAATATTTTTAATATACTTTCAATCCATTTATTTCATTGTGTTATTGACTTCTTAAGATTAAAAATAATGTTAGTTCATTAAAAATTTTTACTATTTTTGATTGTTATTAAAATATTTTTGAAGTTTTGAAATTCTTTTTGGTGTTTCTTTGTGTGTATATATATATATAATTTGAAAAAAAAAAGATAGGAAAATACTATTTTTTTTTTCAATATCAGTATTTCAATCATTTTTGTGAAAACCACCTATTCAATCAATGTGAATACTAATAATAAAACCCATCGCTTAAATGTTATTTTGAAGGGAAAAAACAAATTGCTGAAAATGATTCGTTATTCTAAATATCAACATTTGAATATTTTTTTTTTTCATATACCTAAAAGGAAAAGGAAAATATATCACTTTTTAAACATTAAAATAGTGATATAATTATGAGCAAAATGTGTTTAATAATCTACTGCGGTTTCTTAAAAAATTATGTATGAAGCTATCTTGTGAAACGCAAATGCTTCCTTTACTTATGCATACTAAATTAAATAAAAAAAAAAAAACTAAATCAATAAAGAATGTTGAGTAACACTTAATGGGAGATTGAAATGAATTTTAAATCTGTAGGGGTTATTTTTGCAACACTTACTTCTTTCCTTGTTTCAGCACCTAAACAGTTTACTGGAGCACTACCTAGAGCCAATGAAGAAGGAGACATTCCTTTCGAACGCCGAAATCAACGCTCTTTTCGGAAATATTCAAGAGATTGTGCAGTTTCAAAGAGTTTTCCTCCAGAGCTTAGAAGAAGCGATTTCCGCTGAACCGGACTTTGCTAAATTCGAGCTTCCTTCCCAATTCAAGGTGCTCTATTCTTTTTCTTATTGCGTTAAATATATAAACAGATACATTCACATTTATTTATTTTCAAAGGTCGCATCCATGTGAATGATCATTTAAGTTTTAAAATTTTTCATGGTAAAAAAAAAAAAAAAAAAAAAAAAAAAAACCCCACTTTGATGCAAAGTGAAAAAGAAACGATTAATTCATGAAATATCTAGTTGTTTAAATATTACCATCGCATATGCATGCTTTTTATAAATCCTGAATGGGTTTTTTTTCCCGGTGAAATGTTTACAACTGAAGAACATTGAGATAAATAATTTGTCATATTTATTAAACCCTATCTAAAATTTTTCGAATCCAAAATATGCCAAGTCAATTTCATTAATTTAACAATCTCATTATTATTTATCATTCCCACTGTTTATTAACTAAACTATTATATCCTAAATTTTCATTAAATTATGGTGCCTAATTAATTGTTTTTAATCATAAAAAATTATAAAAATAAACATAGGGTGGTCATAATTAGATAGCTCTCAGGGATATTTGTATCTCTATCTAACAAAGAGTTTGAGATGAAATTTGGTTGGGGGATGACTGATTAACACGTGACAAAATTACAAACAAATTAGTTCAAAAAATCGCCGATAAGGGGAACTTGGGCATTTTGGATTACTTAAATTATGTCAATGAATTAAAATTACGCAATTAAATAGAAACTATTTTTTGAGAATTTTAAAGGGCATGTTTAATGGTACCCCCCATTCATAACCAGGAATTGGTTTCCATGCTGTGAAAGCATTTTCTACAATCGCATGAAGCATGTGTTAATGATTGTTCAACATAGGCTCTGTTAAAATGTTCTTTAAGAAATTCAAATACGAGATTTCGCCAAGAAAGAGTTGAGATTAACCCCACAACCAAAATTTGCATATGTCATACTACTTATAGTGAGTGGGGATATTTCAATTCTATGGTCCATCTTGTGAAATTGATTTTTATTTAATTGTACCAATTCAAAATCTTTGTTTTTATACTAATCATCCAAACATGCTGTTTACTTAAAAAAATAAATTTTCTTTTAGAACGTATTGTTCGCATTGGGAAATTCTTTTCTGTATTATGCAGATCAGTTCAAGTTATACAGTTCATTTTGTGCCAGTCACTCGAAGGCTCAGAAAGTGCTTCATCCAGGTATTTATATTAGTTTTCGATTTTTTTACCTGATCCATCCTTACAAATTTTTAAAATTCTTTAGAAAGCTTTTCCGATTTTTTTTTAAGATATAGTAAGAATAAATAATAATATTTTCGAAAGAATGTTTTTTTTTTCTTTGAAATTATTTAGCAACTATAATTAACTGGAATAATAATAATACTCGTTTGTTTTCAATTATAAATATTTAAAATTATATTCGAACCTGAAGTAGTGGGTTATTTACTGAAACATGTGATTTCCACCGCAGGCGAGGGGAACGCGGCTCTCGTGGAGTTCATGCAATCGCGCAATCCTCGAGGCCAGCATTCCTTCTCATTGGAGTCCTACCTCATCAAACCGATTCAGAGAATACTCAAGTACCCTTTGCTTCTGCAACAGCTCAAGCACCTCACGGATCCTACGTCGGAGGAGCACCAACACCTTGCAGGTATTTTAATTGTGTTTTCCTTTTTTTATTCGCACTTTATTTGCTCATCCAAGCCCTCTACTTTCTTTCGACACAGGATCTCAGCAAATGATGCAAATATTAAATCTCCAATGGTAATGCCCTATTTCGGTCGTCGACAGAGTGCTATTTCGAGAAACTCTTTAAAAAATTTTTTAAGCTTTAACCATCGGTGATTGGAAATGTAACTTTGAAATTTCCAATGTCGATCATCGATTAACAAGTATAACAAAATCTTGATTCTTATCTTGATAAACCCGATCGGGATCATTATTTCACATTATTTTAAATTGTCGACATAATGGCCACCATCACCCATTTTCAAAATATGAATTGCCTTGGATTTGACTTGATGAAATGAAGGCAATTAACAAACTTTAAAACTGTTTTCGGGAAAATACTAGGAGAGAAAGAATGAGGGAGAAAAATGAGATAAAAAAAGTCTAAATAGCAATATATATATATATATATATGGAATTTTACTTTTTAAAGAGCAGCTTTTATTGTCTGCTTTGTTTAACACTAAATCAATGATTTAAAAGTATTAAATACTGTAAGTTAGTAGTCAAAATATGTTTCTAAAATTAAAACAAAACAAAAATCATAAATATGAGTTGGTATATTTAAAAATTATAAGTTACCGAAAACATTTAAAGCAAAATGACTTAAAATTTTTTTAAACTCGCCTACTATTAGAACTTGAAATCAAGATGTAACATTTAATTTACTGATACCCCTTTCAGAGGCTTTGAAAGGTATGGAACGTGTTGCTGAGCATATTAATGAAATGCAAAGAATTCACGAAGAATATGGGGCAATATTTGATCATCTACATCGACAGCACTTGAAATCATCTAAGCAGGTGGGTTCAAGTTATTTTTTAAAGGTCTTGCTTATTATTTCCATTGTGATTATATTTCAAATTAAAGTTTCATTTTTTTTCAAGAAAACAAAACTTTAAATTTCGAACATAAAATAATACAAAAATATCACAGCAAATACAATTTTCATAAGTCGTCTACGATAATAGATCTCATCACTTTACATAACACAGTAATGTGCCATTACCATAGTGATCATTTCAAATTCATTTCGATCATTATTTATTAATTTCATCTTCATATCACAGCATATGTTAAAACCATAATTGATAAGTGACATAGACATGATCACAATAAGTGACGACAGTGTTGAACTTAACTGAATCACATGGTATGACTTGTTATGCTTTTGATTGTACGGTTTTGTTCCAATTTCAAATTCACATCAAAGGCATCAAAAATCGACCCACTTCAGTATTTTTTTCCTATTAGGATATTTTAGTACCACGATAAATTTTTAAGACATGTTTTTCGTCATCTTACACGAAATATTATTAAAATCTTCTTTAGAAACAGATTAGTAACATTAAGTTAAATTAGCATCTCTCTGCCCTCTGTCTTTTAACCACAGATAAGCATTTCTATTTATTGGCACATACCACTAAATGAAAAGCTGGCAAACTGCCAAATTGGATGGATTCAAAAAAAAAAAAAAAATACCGGTGGACGGATTGTAGTTGCAGTAAAAATAATTTTTATTTTTAATAATTAAAATTTCAGATTACATTATATTAAAAAGAAAACTAGATGAAAAAATTCTCACTAACTATTATACTTTTTTTCAAAGTAGATTTACGCCAGTATATTTGACTAGCACCCTTAACAAGTAATCGATTCATCTGTTTCCTCCATTAAACCACATGTTTATCATTTCATTTATATAAATGGTCCTACAAGTTGCAGGGCAACTGATTTCTTCATTCGCATTGTGACGCTTTTAATGTCGAGTAATGTAATTCCGCTTTTAGAAGTCAGACAAATGATGCTTGCCTATTCATTGAACCGTAATTTAAATTTGAACCCTAATTTAAACTTTAAAATGATAAATATCGGTTTATGGAAAAAACATATAAGTATTTTATTTATACTCCGATTCAAAACTGACTTAAGATTAAAAAAAACTTTTAAGTAATCTCGAAAATCAAAAATCTGTTTTACGAATAATTTTCGAATATTTTATATTTAGAAAGAAGAATACTTTTAGAATACTTTCTTTTGAAATAAAACTCTGTTTTAGTATGAATTAAAGAATTATATTTTCGAACTTAATATGTAAAATAACTTGCTCAATCTGTGAAACAAAATTTTCTTGCGTTAAGCTAATGTCATTACGAAATGAAAAAAACGAATAAAATGCGTTGTATTCAATGCAATGGATTAGATTGCATGCTATGCACTTAATAGAACTGTTATTGTGTTATTTTATTGTATCATTTCTTTCCCTGAAGTATTTTTGAAATTGATTTTCTTATTAGGCAGTCAAAAAAAAAAAAATCTTAATCTTTTTCTTAATTTTTTGCAGCACGTAGATCTGAGCCCAGGTGAATTGCTTTTCTACGCTGGCGTAGACTGGCTCAACATCTCAGAATTTTTAGGTAAAATCAAAAAAGGTCTAGAACTCTATGCTATGTGCTTTGTATTCAAGACGGCGGTAGTCTTCCTATGCAAAGAAAAGATTAGGCAAAAGAAGAAATTAATGGTAAGTATAATTATTCCACAATGAAATTTGAATAAAAAATGAATTTTTCACATTTTACTTCTGTATACTTCTTTATAATCCAATATTAATACTTATAATCTAAAGATAAATAAGCTCTGGCTTTAAATATTTTTTCAAAGTTGCTAATTTTAATTTTAATTTTAAAGTTACATCTTACTTTAAAATAATTTTTAAAAATTATACATTAATAGCAATCAGTAATTAATACACTTTATATTATGATATATGACGATCTCAATTTCACTAAATCCTTAATAAATTAAATATAAATATTTTTTTATAATTGTTTGATAGAAATGCCCAATTCATAATACAAAAATTATCCGTGTTCATCTAACGTCGTTATTTCATTTGTAGGGAAGCTCGAATAAAAATAGTACATCAGAAGTGGAAATAATTAGATACCAGGTGCTGATTCCAGTGACTGAAGTACAGGTTCGATCAAGTACGCTCAAAGATGGAGATTCCCACTTTCTGTGGGAACTCATACACCTAAAATCTCAGCTGCAGAGGAGATCGGAAAAAATTTATCAACTATCAAACAGGTAATATTAGATAGTGTTTAAAGATATAGATAAAAATTCGATATTCTTTTCCTCTTATTCATGCATCTCGATTTCTCGACTTATTTATTGGAATTATAATCATGCTTGTGTATTGAATTTTACTTCATTTTTCCAAATTATTATATATTATATATAAAACCTAGTATATAAAAATTTCCTAAGCATTATATAAAAACGTTCGTAAAATATTTATTTATTTATTTTCTTTTTTTTTGAGTACCCTGTGATAAAAGTTGTGAAAAATGAAATTTATACTGAAATAATTATTGGAAATATACGTTAAATATAACTTGAATAAGTGAATGTTTAAAACAAGCTTAATATTATTTAAATAGAAAACATTTTCATGTAAAAAATATGTCTTAATACTTTATTTTCGAAGTATTGATTCAGTCATTTTTACTTATTGCATAAATTAATATTTTTTCCTTCATTAAATGTACCTTTTTTCATTTATTAAAAAAATTAATTAACTTCCGTTGCTTAGTTAATATACTAGCAAATACGCAAGAGGCTATATCAAAAAAATTCCAATTCATCTACTCCACTGCAAAAAAAAACATTTTAAACAGCCCAGGAGGATTTTGAAGTTAAATCAATTTTTCTTCTTTCTTCAACAGCACGAGCGAGCTTAGGAACTCCTTCCTGCGAACCATCCGACAGATCATCCGGGAAAGCGTCCGCAACATGACTGTTCCCCCCACAAAGGCGAGCGGTGCCCGAGAGAAGTCCCCGCACTCCAAGAAGACGGACGGTCAGGGAATGACCAGGACGCTCAGCTCCAAGAAGCGCTCTGCTCGACACTCGCAGCGGCACTCTGCGGGCCACTTCGATCGAGAATACACCGCCGAGACATACGACAACGTCGATCCCAACTTTCGGACTCGAAGCCGAACTGTGGCAGATGGCATGGATGACATGATGAGCACATCTGTGCGAGATCTTAGGGGTCACTCACCGCTAACGCTGGATTCAGAAAAATCAGAACGGTCGGACAGGTCTGATAAGTCAGACAAGTCCGACAAATCGGACAAGTCTCACGACAGTGGTGGCAGCGGCAAGCTAAAGCCCGGGGGAAACCTTGGCACGCCCAAAGCTCTCAGCCTCAGCGCCGCGTCATCACTGTCCAACTCCAGCATGAGTAGCTCCTCCGCGAAGCTCATTCAGTCTAGCAATCCACCTAGCAGCTATCAGCCACCCACAGTGCAGGCCAGCTCTCCAATCTGGAAGCCCAGGGAGAATTCCTTCGACAAGGCTTCGACCCTCCCGGCGAGTTACAAAGGCAAAGATTCGGAGGTTTCCAAGCAGTACTTTGTGTACGACGAGTACGGATCTCCGCTGTATGTCATCCCACCGACGGTCCCAAAGAAGGAACAGCAACCGACAACCATGTCGAGCAAGCAATCAGACTGCTAGCGCTGGAATCGTTAGTGCCAGAGTTGCCTTGTGTGATAAGAAACGGGAGATTTAGGTCATATTTTTCGAAAAGTGAAATAAAATTTAAAAAATAAATAAATAAATAAATAATAAACATTTTAGTCTCCTACAAAATACTTGGTGCTCTATAATTAAAAAAAAAATACAATACAGAATAATTAATGAAATCTTTAAATGTGGACCTCGTGTGTCAGTTGTTTTTCGCGTAATTTGCACAGCGGAAGAGTTAAGAAGTCATGGAAAATGATAAAAATTTAAATAAAAACCACGTTTCTTAAAGGTTTTTAATGTCAGATGAGATATACATGCGGAATATTTTTTAAAAAAACCTACAGAGTTGTCAATTTCCGCGAGGGGAAAATGGGAGATTTTATTTATCACTGCATTTATTCAACCATATCGCTCCTGTTTGTTCTCAGTCATACTTGTGAACTGTTTATGAAATTTAGTTCAGTAACTTTGTATTGTTGTACCTGACATTGGTCAATGAAAGAACTATTTGAGCACTCAAAATGAAAAAAAATATATATACATATATATATCTACATTCCTTGAGACTTTATTAATACTACTTTTGTCTCCATATCATAGAAAAGAAATGAATCAGTTAGATTGTAATAATTCTATTATTATTATTATTAAAGTGTACAACGCGGACAGTTGGTTCATAGCTCAGTCAAAAATAGTTTTAACGATATTCCTCTCTTTTGCATGAATATTTATTTATGGTAGATAGTGCTTGGTCGTAGTTCTTTTCACACTGTACAGTAGGCCTATATTGTAAAAAAAAGAAAAATGATCTCTTTATCGTTAAAAAAAGAGTCACAGCTCAAAAGCAAACTGTTTGTATCGGTGTTTTTCAAGCTAAGTACTACGGAAAGTTGCTGTGCCTTGTCCATTGAATAGAATTTTTTAAAAGATATTATAATCAATCTAGAGAACTTTCGGTTAAATCAGTAAAAAAGAAACCATTCCGTCACAAAAGCATTTGTAACTGCCTTCTCTATAGACTGAAATTAATAATTCTATTTATAATATGAAAATTTTAAGCAAACCCAAAAAATTTGTTCAGTTATTATCTACAAATTTTATTCGATATCAAATTTAAGCCATAAAGGAAACGACAATATTTAGTGCCAAACTAAAAATATTTTTAAAAAAATAACTTACTGGAAGCCAAATTAAAATGCCAACCAATAAGAAGAAGTTTGGAAAACACTGAAATTGAAAATGAACGACAAATTTAATCAACAGCACCCGGGGTGGGGGGGGAACTAAAAGCTTACTGTTTGCCTTGGTTTACTACAAGTTGCTGTGCACAAGAATGATAATCCAACATCCAAAGTGCTCACAAGAGTGTCTTCAGAAATCTGTGCTCCAAATCCTACCGGCAGCATGATTTAAAAGCAAGAAGAAATTCGCGAGTCTAGCGTAGTTTGACTCTATTACAAGTAATTGGGATACGATTTGAATTTATCAACCATGTTATTCAAGTATAGATCGAATGCCTTCTCCTAATATTAGCAATCCTCAACATCAAGTGCTCACAAAACAACTTCCACTGCGACAGAGGCAGTAGACTAGAGATCGTCCCGGGATGGTCGTTCGCAGTATCCTAGACAAACCATCTATTCGGATGGGGGAAAATAATATGTAAATATTTCGATGCCTGTGTTTGTATGTAAATAACTAAATAAACTAATTAAAATAAATAATTAGCCCTAGGTCTTGAACGAAATGATGACGACGCGTTTCCTGAATGTAATCGTGATAACAACAACAAAAATATAAAAAAGGTAGATTTAGTTTTCAAACTGAAAAAAAAGGCAGCTACAGTTACAATTAAATTTCAGAAATAAATTTGAAAACAAATTTGAGTTATAATTAGCTCATGAGTGATGAACCTCTTTAGAAGAAAGCCAAAGTATATTTAGTAGATTTTGCTTACAAATAATCAATACACGCTGCTATCGAGAAATCAACTCAGTTTGGAGAATCTTTTACGCAGCAACACTTCTATATATATTTAACAGATCTTTTTGTTTTTTAAGATACGATGCTTCTATGTTGTGAATAAAAAGAAAGATGATAATGTTTCGAGCAAAGAGGATGTCTTATTTTGGATTTTCTTTTAATACCATTTATAAAGGTGCTGCAAGTTTTGCAACAAACCTGCTTCGAAATCAGATCCCCATAGAAGCTAGGATAACTCGCAAAGCTTAACATACAGATTTGTGGACATAATGGTATTTTAATGTCATTCGTTGTGTATTTACAAACTTGCTTATTTTTCGTAGGGAATTTCACATCCTAAATTTATCTCTTGGTTGTATGGCTGATGCTGTATTTGTTGTGTAAAAGTACAAAGTTGTAGATATTCTTGCGAGATTGTGTACATTATTTATAGATATATACATGTATGTATTTGTAAGATGCATACATATCTATATTTGTAAATATTTTCCTTTCATTTGCTTTGTCTTCTTGTGTTAAAACTATATTCAGTGTTGTTGGTTGTTGACACTTTTACAAAATAAAAACTTTACAAGATCATTATATTCAATGTATGGTTTCTTAATTACTAAAAGTAAAATGAAGAAAACACTTCAAAAATAATACATTTTTGCTATATAAATTGTTTAAATACAATTTGAATGTAGAATATTTCGAAACTTATGTCAACGTTTAGATCTTTTTATTTTAGCAAATTACATTTAACACTTAAAATTGCGAAATTCAAGTAGATAAATTTGTTACATTTCTGAAAGTTTGTGCATCCGCCTATGCAAGGTCACAATTTACATTAAATTTCACTAATTTTCCCAGGGTTACTTCTAATACAAAAACTTAGATAAACTGAAAAACAAATTCGAAATTAGATCTATATTTGTTAAAAAAATTGTCCAATTTGTGATGAATTAGGTTTTATGCCAATTTGGTGATTTTTCATGAAGATGTGATTTATGGGCAAATTTTTTATGATTGATGTTATTTTTTATGCTGTTCTACTGTTTATAGACAGACCGAGGTAAAATAAATAAATAAATGAAATATACTAACAGATGAGTTGCAATCACCTAAAATTTTGCTTAAGAAATAAGAAAAATTTTCATTGGCATTTTACAATAAAATTGCCAAGTTGAATCCTACACTCCTTCCCCGAAAGAAATCACCTTGTTGCACCTCGAAGTACATCGTTTACAATAGTTTACAATAGTTCAATTCAAGGAATTCAGCTTTTTTTAAATGTTATAGAGAATCTTTTAACGTTATTTTCAATTCTATTTTCTGGAAAAATTGTTATAATTTACAGAAAGAAAGGAATAACAGATTTCCGTTATTTTTTAATAAAATTATTATTTCATAAGAGATATCATATAACAATTTGTCGGCCATTGAAAAAATACTGTCTGAATTTTCAACCCTTTCTTCTTCTTCTGATTTGAATTCCTCACTCTCCCTTCTCTGGATATTCGAAATATATATTCGATAACCATAAGAATGAGTTTAGAAGGCGGGAGAAATAGTATGAGGTAGACTTATAATATTTATATGGGAGAACGTTTCATTGAGATTCACACTAATTTTTATTGCTAATTTTGCTATCCCACCTAAGAAAATGGGCAGATATCAGAATATCGGTATGTATTTAATAGATCAAGAATAGCCAATGCTAGAGCTAAGAAAGCAAAGATGCTACCTTGAACTAAAAAAAATGAGTTAATTCTAAATAAAAGAGTTAAGAGTTATTATTAATTAAGGATGATTCTAAATAAAAGACTTAATAGTAAGTTGTTTTTTTTCTGAAACCGTGTAACTCCGGGTTATGTGCTAGTAGTTAATAAAAACACATCGAAGTTATAAAATTATTAATAATTATTAAACTATTCATTAAAATCAACCATAATAATATTTGCATGAAACACAGAGACTAAAGAATGATGTTGATAGCAAAAAGGAGAAAAGATATTCAAAGGGATCCTCATAAGAAGGATAAATCTGGTGCGCCGCTATCCATAAATGAAGCCTCTATTTTTATTTTTGTCAGCGGTATTCTTAAATAGCCGAGATTCGTTATTTGCTGTCAGTTCCGTTCTTTTTTTTCCGTTAGCGAATGTTTTACCGCATTGTAATGTCAAGTACCACACAATATGTAGAAGAAAATGCAAATGAAAACTTTTGTATTACAATCCTTTGCAATTATAAAACTTTTGTATTTCTCCGTAATCCAAGAAAACCTAGGTCAGAATTGTTGGTATAGTCGCCAGTTACCTTTTAAAAACGTTTGGCAGACAATGTCCTCTTTTAATCACCGTCTATTTGCACATGAGTGGAAGCCAAGACTCAAGCAAATATTGTTTGAGTAATCAGAGAGTGATAAAAGTCTAGAATCCTGTACCCTTCGTGCCAAGTTGATCTCCAGGTTGCTAAAGTGCTATTACGCCGACTATAAATTGTTATTACACCAAATTTTATCACTATTATGCGAAAGTTTATTGCTATATTGCTGATACGCCAAATTTTATCGTTTTAACGACAAGTATTATTATTATGCGAAATTTTATTGCTAAATCAAAAATTTATCTATATCACACTGAAATTAATGGCAATTACGCTAAAATTTATCGCTGATACATCAAGATTTATTCCCAAATTACCAAAATTTATTTCTATTATGCCAAAATTTTGTATGTTTACAATGCTAAAAATCGAATGATAAAACAATATTATTTAAAAAGAAGAAGACGACGAATTACCTACATTTCATTCATTTTACATTCCATTCCATTCAACTGTTATTTATTCCTGTCCTTGCATATCTATATCAAATGAATAAAGAAGACAACAGCACAAAACAAGAGGAAAATTTTAAAAAATCAATAAATTACAGATATTTCATCAGTTAATGAGAAGCGCAACAACCTGTTTGAAAAGTTAAAAGTAAAATTCAAATTCCAATAACGGTTTCCATAAATTCTTAACTGCGTCAACAGTATTAGAAAGAAATTAGTTATTAATTGTTTAATAATTAAATATAAGTAATTAATAAATAAAATAATAAATTTGTTCGTACTTTAATGAATGACAACATCATAACAGATATTTATTTTATGCATCAATGGCCGACAATAAGATATCTTTCACGTAATAATCTTTTAAAAAAGAATATACTTCTATCCATAATTAATTAAAAAAATTCTAGAAATAGCAATGAAATTAATGGCTAAAATCTAAAATCCTGTATCATTTGTGTCAATCCGTCGCCAGGAGGCCGAAATCGGTAAACATACTGACTGCCACGCTTAGTTTTTGTGGTAAAACGATATTAAGCCGAAAAACCAAGTGGTCTAAGTAAACAAAGTAGCTGCCAAAATTAGTTGTGGCTGCCGAAATTAGTTGTCGTTGTAAAACGCTATTTCGTCAAAAATTTCTATTACGCCAGCATTAGTTGCAAAATAGCTATTATACAAAAAGTTTATTCCTAAAATGCTTTAACGTCAAATTTCATCACTAAGCGAAATTTTATTCCTAAAATGTTTTTATAACAAATTTTATCACTTTAACGCCATATTTTATAACTATTACGAGAAAATTTATAATATTTTCCTATCATGGCAAAATTTTAATGATTTACTTTTATCGCTTTAACGACAAAATACTTATATGCTATTTTGGCAAAGTTTTATTTCTAAATTGCTTTTACGCTAAATTTCATCGCTTTAAAGCCAAATTATTATGTGTAATTTCATTTTGCTAACTCACAAAAATGTATCATTTTAACAACAATATTACACTATTTTATGTTGCTGCTTAAGATGCCAAATTCGAATGATAAAACAACATTATTAAAAAATAAAAAAGAAGAAGAAACCGGAGAATAACTTACATTTTATTCTGATATATCATTTGTTGAAAGAGGAAGATGATCGTTTTATTACCTCACTAAAATCCAGAAAAATTCTGTTATCAAATTAGTACTGTCACCACCACATGTATGTCAGATAATTGACAAATGTTCGAGAAACATGATTCACAAACATCTTAGACAATCAACCAACTTCATATCAAAACCATATCTTGGACATTTAAACTTATCAATAACCAATCTATTTTCGGTAAAATATTTAAGCGCTGTATTTACACCCAATTTATTCAATTAAAAAAACATTCAGAGGCCCTTTCATATATTCTGTCGGCTGATAATGACGTACATCATTCCACTCGTCTGTCATCCATTGTATCACCAACAGAAATTTTATTTTTAAATAGCTTTTACGCCAGAAAGTATTGCTTTACCGCCAAATTTTATTTCTAAAATGCTTTTTCGCCAAATATTATGTCTATAACGCCAAATTTTAGCACTATTAGGGCAGAATTTTAATGATTTGCTTTTACGCCAAATGTTATCGCTTTAACGACAAAATATATCACTATTTTACCAAAATTTAATTCCTAAATGGCTTTTACGCCAAATTATTATGTGGAATTTTTTTTTATGAGTTAGCAAAACAAAATTCCACATAATAATTTGGCGATAATTATCGCTATTACGATAAAATTACGCCAAAATTATTCACTGATTCATCAATTTTTTTTCTATTATATCAAAAAATATTGTATGTTGTTTACGAAGCAGAAGTTGAATGATAAAACAATATTAATAAAAAAGAAACCAGAGAATAACTTACATTTTATTTTGATATATCTCTTTATTTGAGACGAAAATTATCTTTTTCTTTCCTCAGTAAAACCTATCTTTACATAGTCACATCAAATGAATGAAGAAAACAAAAATAACACAAATCCAAAGAAAAATTAATACGTTCCAGCTGCCGTCTTCTTCATTGAACTAACATTCTAAAATTAAAAAGTTACATTTTTCAGCGCGAATTTAAATAGCGGTTGTCACAAAATCTGAGCTATGTCAACAGTATTAAAAAGAAACATCATATAACAGCAGTAAAATTTAATGCATTCGAGAGGCGTTTTCGCCGTGAACTAACTTTCTTAAAATAAAAAGTAACATTTTTTTGAGCGAATTCAAATAACTATTTTCACGAAACCTTAACTGCATTAATAGAAAATAATTATTATTTGATAACCAAATATAAGTTATTATTAAAGTAAAAAATCGTTTTTGTTGTTTGTTTCTTATTTTTATGAGTGGCAACTTCATAAATGTTTATATTCTGCAGCAGTGGGCGAAATACGTTATAAGAACAATCTTATAATCAATAATTTATCTGAATAATTACTTAAAAGAATATATATTTCTGTCCTTATTTACTATAAAATAAAAATTCTGCAAATAACTATCAAAGTAGAAATAAAATAGTCATTATATTGTTACGAATTTATAGTTATATAGAATATAGTTATGAATTTTCCTAATTACAATATTGTAAGCCTAAAAAAATTGCGAAACATTGGTGAAATATTGCGGATTGCAAAATTGACGACATCCTCAAGAGTACAGTCAGGCATTTTTTTTTTTATTTAATTGGCATCCCAGTGATGGATTTTGGCATAATATACCGCGAAAACTAACTGCGGCATTCATTATTATGTTTACTTGGCCATTTGGCATCCTAGAGATGCTATTTGGCACGAAGGGTACAGGCTTCTAGATTTTTACCCAAATTTTAATCTTTTAATTACCAAATTTTATCGTTTTGACGCCAAATGGGTAAAAATCTAGAATCATGTACCCTTGCCAAATGCATCGCCAGGATGTCGTTGCCAAGTAAGCATAGTAATGAATGCACCAAGTAGTTTTCGCGGTAAAATGACATTACGCCGAAATCCTTCACTGAGACGCCAAGTAAAGAAACAAATGATGCCGTAAGAAGATACAAGTAAAGAAACTGCCGATGCCATTATAAAACGCTATTTTGCCAAAATTTATCTCCAAACATTGTTAATACGCCAACATTAATAGCCAAAAATTGCTATTTCGCCAACATTAATAGCCAAAAATTGCTATTTCACCAACATTAATAGCCAAACATTGCTATTAAGGCAACATTAATAGTCAAACATTGCTATTACCCAATATTAATATCCAAACAGCTATTACATCAAAGTTATACCTGGAAGTGATTTTAAGCCAAAGTTTATTGCTTTAACGTCAAATATTATCACTATCCAGTCAAAATTTTAATCCTTGAAATGCTTTATCGCCAACAATTATCGCTTTTATGCCAAAAGTTAATGCTTTATCACCACATTTTTATCATTAAAAAATTTTTTATTCTATGAATATTTTTGCTGCAAATGCTATCGCTTTTACCCCAAAATTTAGCACTGTTATGCAAAACAATATGCCTAAATCATCTTGTCAATATTATATCGTTTTATCGCCAAATTTTTAACACTATTATGGCAAAATTTAAATGTTTTCTTTTTAATCCACATATTGCAGCTTTAACGCCAAAATATAACATTATTTCACCAAAATTTTATTCCTAAATTGCTTTTACGCCAAATTTAATCGCTTTATCGCCAAATTATTATGTGGACGCATTGACATGCCGTATTCTAGAGAGTGCACATTTTTTAAATACATATAAATATTTTTTTTATTTTTTATTTTATTTCCAATGGCAGATTATGAACAGTTACCGCGAAAAAGGAACAACGAAAAAAAAAAACATACAACAACAACAAAACATGCTGAAACAGAATTCATTAATCTAACAATAATGCCAAGTTGCAGATCTTTTAGCCACTAAAAAGTGTTACCAGGTGCACCACGGGGAGGTAGGTCTTCTGCGCACCCTTATGTGGAATTATGTTTTACTAACTCACATAAATGTATCATTTAGACAAAGAGGATAACCGTTGTTACGATAAAATTACGCCAAAATTATTCGCTAATACGGCAATTTTTTTTCTATTTTGTCAAAAAAAAATTTTTTTTTTTTACGATGTCAAATTCGAATGATAAAACAAAAGTATTTAAAAAGGGGGAAGAAACCGTAGAATAACTTACATTTTATTCTGATATATCCCTTGTTGGAGGCGAAAATGATCTTATTGCTTTTCTAAAACCTTTCCCTGCATAACCTTATCACATGAATGAAGAAAACTAGAACACCAGAAAACCATAGAAAAATGTAATACTTTCCGACGGCCTTTTTCTTCTGTTAACTAACGTTCTAAAATTAAAAAGGTGCATTTTTCCTAACGAATTCAAATAACAGTAGCCACAAAAAATTAACTATGTCAGCAACATTAAAAAGAAACATCACAAAACCGAACAATTTAATTAACTTTAACGACGTCTTCGCCGGGAATTAACGTTCTAAAAACAAAAATTAATAATTTTCGCGCGAATTCAAAAACGATTGTTATAAAAACCTAATTGTATCAAAAGCATTAAAAAGAAAATAATTATTTGATAATTAAATATAAGTTATTAATAAATTAAAAAATCGTTTTTCTGGTTTGTTTCGTATTTTCATGAGTTGTAACATCATAAAAATTGTTTATTTTCTGTATTAGTGGCCGACATACGTTATAAGAACAATCTCAGAATAATCAATAATTTCAGAATAATCAAAATATCAAATAATCGGAATATTTAAAAGAATACATATTTATGTTCTTTATTTACTATAACTAAAAAATTCTTCAAATAACTATCAAAGTTGAAATAAATAGCCATTATATAGTTCCGAAATACACTCATGTCCATAAATTAAGGATAATGAAGTTCAGGCAAAGAAAGAGACAGAAGCAAATCAAATTTGACTTATTTGTAAAGTCTATTTATTAAACGAAAAGTAAAGAGCAGAAAAGATGCTATATGTTTGACATAATTAATAAAAATTGCGATTTTTACTCCCTTGAGCAAATTTCAAAAAAGAACCTATTTACAAAAAACAGTATAACATGGTTAGTATGATGGTTAATATGGAGTATGTCTCCCGGACGATGCAATACAGGCCTTACAACGACTAGGCATGCTGAGTAACAAATTATCAATCTGATCTTTGGGAATATTACACCACTCATCAAGGAATGCCCTCCGAAGTTCCGGTTGACAGGCGGGAGGTGGTTGACGGGTTGCAATTCGGGTTGCCTTGAAACTGTCGTACCGGTAGCTGAAGAGAGCTGACGAGGCAGGTCTGTTTCTTTTGGCAGTAACTGCTAAATACCTTTCCTCAATCGGCGTTGTAACTCGGGGGCGACCTGTGCTGTAACATCTACTCACATTACCATCATCTTGGAATCGTTGCCAAAGCCTGGAGATGACACTCTGGGCGATTCCAAGTTCCTCGGATACTTCCAGCTGGGTACGTCCACATTCCAGTCGTCCGATAATTCTACCACGTAAAAAATCATCCAAATGCTTCCTTTGTGCCATAACTATGCGGTTATTGCACTGAAAGGCTTTTAAAGCGCTTGTGAACAATTTTACTTCTTTGACACCATTCCTTATATATCCCTCTCTTACACTCTCGTCATTGTGACATACTATCCGCACCATCTGGTGGTTTCCTGTAATTTGCATATTCTTCTTCAAGATGTGTGTGATAATTCTACAGGTGAAATTTTTATTTTAGAGTTCAATTTCTGTGTGATTCTGAATTATCCTTAATTTATGGACACGAGTGTAGAAGAAATTACGAACTCTAGCTTATTGTAACCCTAAAGTAATTATCGGAACATTGAAGAAATAATCCTGGTTGCAAGATTGGCGACTTAATCAGAAGAAGAACTCTAGATTTCTAACGCTGAATATTAACGCTTTATAATAAAACAGCAAAATAAAAGATAAAACAATATTAATAAAAAAATGTGAAATGGGATTACATTTTATTTTTATATATCCTTTGTTGGAGGCGAAAATTATCTTTTTATTGCCTGAGTAAAACCTGTCTGTGCATAGACATATCAAATGAATGAAGAAAACAAGAACAACACAAAACCACACAAAAAATTAATACTTCTAGCTGACTTTTTCTTCCGTAAACTAAAATTAAAAAGTTATATTTTTCTTTCACGAATTCAAGTAAGTGTTGCTACAAAACCTTAACTATGTCAACAGCATGAAAAAAAAACATCGCAAAATCTCAGAAAAATATAATGCATTCGAGAGTCGTTTTCGCCTTAAACCGATGTTCTAAAAGTAAAAACTAACATTTTTTCGAGTAACGGTAGTCAGAAAACCTTAACTATATCAACAAACGTAAAAAAAAAAATTATTATTTGATAATCAAATATAATTTATTAATAAAGTAGAAAATCGTTTTTGTTGTTTGTTTTATATTTTTATGAGTGGCAACATCATAAAAATTGTTTATATTCTGTGTCAGCGACCGACAATTATTGGACTAACAATACTAAATACTTAATTAACAATACATTCATTAATAGAAAATCCCTCTTATCCTTGGATAATAAACTAATTATTTACATGTACTATTTGCGTCCCATCATCACATATGCTAGCCCAGTTTGGGGTTCCGCTGCATTCCTAGCAACGAAAATCCCATCCTACTGTAGATTCCTTTTTAAATTTTGGATTCTTTAATTGTTCTGTTTATTTCATTAATTTTTGTTTTTTATTTTATTTTTCTCCTTGTTATTAGCTATTTTATTAATTTTTTCTTTGCTTATATTTTTAATATATATTTTAACATGGGACATTGCTCTTAAATCACTTCACCTCCTTTTAACTATCAATGTTTTTTCCTTCACCAATGTTTCTCAGATGCAGATAGGAGTTTTAGGCCCCTTTGGGGCCAGGGCACTCCGAAATCCTGTAAAGACGACGGATATAGGAACAATCTCGGAATAATCAATAATTTATCTTAATAATTATTTAAAAGAGTATATATTTTTGTTCTTGTTTACTATAAATAAAAATTCTGCAAATTACAATCAAAGTAGCAATAAAATAATCAATATATTGTTCAGAAAGAGAAGTTACGAATTTCTTTAATTATAGTATTGTAACCCTAAAGAAATTGACAGAACGTTGGCGAAATATTCAGGATTACAAGATTGTAGACTACCTCAGGGGTACAGTATTCTTGATATCAATCCTTTGATTGATATTTGCAGAATCTCAATTTTTAAAATAATTATTTCGAGAAATTATAGGCAGTTCTTATAACGTATATCGGCCACTAAGACAGAATAATAAATTTTATGATGTTGCCACTCATTAAAATATGAAACAAACAACAAAAATTATTTTTTTACTTTATTAATAATTTATATTTGATTATTAAATAATTAATTTCTTTTTAATGCTGATAATATAGTTAAGAATTTGTAGCAGCCATTATTTCCGCCGGAAAAATGTTACTTTTTAATATTTAGAGCATTAGTTCACAGACGGAAATAATTACTCGAACGTCCTAAATTTTTCTGTTTTTTTGTGACAGCATAAATTTGATATCAGTAGAACTTTTCTGGGTTTTAGTGAGTCAACAAAAAAAAAATATTTCCGCATTCAACAAAGAATATATCTGAATAAATGTAAATTATTCTCTCGTTATTTCTTCTGCTTTATTTTTTCTTTTCAAATATTATTGTTTTATCATTCAAATTATTATTGTTTTATCATTCAAAGCCATAATATTTTTCGAAAAAGCATTTTAGAATTGCGCTTAGTGATAAAATTTGTCCATAAAGCGATAAATTTTGATATTTACGATATTTAAATTTTCTTCAGATTTTAGAAGTTCAATAAAAACATTAAAAAAAAATTAATATATAAAAAAAAAATTTAAGTCAATTCCTACTTTTTTTCACTATATTGCAGAAAGTCCTTTATAAATAATTTTCAAATTTATCTGGCGCCATCTATTGGTAATTACATGCAACTTAAATCTAAAAACAAAACTACGATTAATTAATTAAATTTAATTAATGAATTAATATTAGAAAAAACTGCATTAACATCAAGTGTCCTCCACTGCAAGTTAAAAAAAATGTATTTGAACTTGAGCGGATGAATAAAAGATATTTTATGAACGATTGAAAATTTGAACAAGATATATATAGGGAGAATGTGAGCTAGAAGGAATTAAAAAAACGATGAAAAATACTTTCCAAATATTAACTATTTTTAAACGAATCTTAATGAAAATATAAACTTAACTTTCACTGAACTATATAACATTATTTGAATTCGGAAATCATTTAACTGCATCATTCTCTCCTTCTAATATAATTATAAATCCACTTTAAAAGTAGCTTTATTTGCATCTTATTTTATGCATCTATTAGGTGATTGTAATTCAAAATAAGAAAAAGTTAAACAGTTAAGCATGTAAATTTATAAAATATTGTTTAAAATGTTACTTTTATTCTCATATCACTTTCAAATTCGATCGTGGTTACAAATGCATATCAGTACTACTCCTAAAATGAGACAAAATTTAAAAAAACCCACATTCTATATTTTAGTGTAACCTGTACCAAAAATAAAAGTAAATCCAAAATTTGTAACAGAAATTTTGGAATTTTCTTTAAAAAATTGGCTTAATTAATTGTTTATTTATTTCCATTAATTTATTGTGTGCTGATTAATTTTTTATAAGCATCACCAAATATATTATGTTTTTAAAACAAATAATATAACGGTTTTGAATTTTAAATTATAAGCTTCATACAATGTTTCTTTCTTTCTTTCAATACATAGTTTAAAAACTGCTATTTATACCATTAGATTTTTCATAATCTTCAATCCTAAGATTGCATACACAATTTCATTGTAGTGAATATACTCTTTATTAGCACATATACAATTGTTATATTGCTATCAGTAGATCTTTAAAAAAATAGTCGAAAGCGAAACTTGAAACTCGTCGCCGAACGATTGGTTCCTAAAAAGCTCAATTTTGTCCAAAATGAGCATCGAAATTAGTTCGCTGAAGATTTGATTTTCACAGATTCTATGAACTCCACCTTTATTGAACCACCACCTTCTATGAATTTCATCTTGAATGCATAATAATTGATGACGAGACATGAGTTTACAAGTACGGAGACACCATGTCATTCTGTTCCCAAGGTTACCACTTCTAAGAAAGCGTTTTGACTCAATTGAACCCACAAAAGAAACTTCTTTGAAAGCACTGAACGCCATACGTCAATCAGTCTACTAAAAATGTATGAAGGAATGGTTCAAATATTGTCATAGCGGTATTGCAATCGATGGGGATTACCTTGAAGGCGACAAAATAAATTTGGATGGAAAAGTTGTTTTTTTATGAGTTATATTCAACAATTCTAAATATTTTTTTCGCTAAGTGCATATATATATATATATATATATATATATTTAGCGAAAAAATTATTTAGAATTATATATATATATATATATATACATAATATTGAAAATCTAGTTTTATACTAAAAGCGATTGCTAAAGGTTTATTCGTCTGGTTTTTTAAGTAGATTTAGTTGTGTTTAAAATTGTCACAAGTTGAATATTTTTAATAGAAGGATTTACTGAGAATTTTAAATTCTGATATCCTATTCTATAATAAATGCAGATTATTCCTATCTCAAAAATACTATAACTTCGTACGAGGTTAGTCACTAATAGTAGGGCTTAATGATATATTATTTATTCATGATATGAATCATCATTATTTATTCATTATCATGATACATTTATGTATGCAAAATTTCATATCACAAACATTCCTAAGTTAACTAGCCTATGTGCAAAATATTCTATTTGCATTGCATTCTTTACCTTTCACTATGAAAATTCAGTTTATTTCACCATTATTTGTCTTAATCGGTCTGATATTGCGTTAGCTATCGAAATTGGAAGAACACTTGTTCGAAACAGACGCTTGTTCCAAATTGTGATGGCATACTTTGAGTGTAATGTGGTAAATCCTATTAAATCCTATATAAGCCTTATTTTGCATGCTATATTATGCAATGTTACGTTGCTATATAGCCCCTATTTTGTTTGTTCTATCTGCCATTTTAGTAGCGAAAAGTGCCTTACCAAAAACAACAATTCATCTCGAATCATTACATTTTCTTCCCTATAATAATTTTTATCACAATAAATAATGAAATATTATCAGTCAGACTAGTTTGGTTGTAGATTTGGAAAAACAAGTATTCTTAATAGGAAAAAAAAATAGGTAAATATTTTCCGCTTCGGTAAATGGTTGGAAAAAAGCAATAATTAGTACCAGCATGTTTCTTATAATAGTTTAGTACTTCAGTGAAATAAAGTGTGTGTTTTGCTATAATGCAAAACTTCATTACTATCAGAAATAAATCAATCCTCAATTGTGATTGTACAATGTTATTTTCCTCTATTCAAATATAAAAACTACGTCAGTTAACATGAAGAATAACTATTTTTAATTTTCTTTTAATCAAAGCATTTCTGCAATATCGATATTTTTCCTCCTCTATAATAATGTAAACCAATTGCAACTGTACTACATTTTTGCTATTGAAAATTGCTCTATGTGTTTTGCCGTGGTACAAAATGATGTAATCAAATTTTTCTGTTCCAAACAAAATTTGTTCAAAAGCGAAGGAAACTTCTGATGCTGGCACAAGAGTTTAATCATAAATTCTTGTTGCGCTGAATCCTGTCTTGTTTCTGATTGGTTTTAACATCATAAGAAGTAAGAACTAGTATCTTTATTTCATTCTTTACATTAACTCTTATTTTTAATTGCAATTTTGATAAAATTTTCGAAATGCAAAAGTAATTCTATATCAGCAGTTCAGCTAAAAAAATTCATTCATAAATTCATAATAATTAAAATAAAAAATAAATTCATAAATTCATTTTTTAAAACATAAATAATGAATGTAAAATATGCCGAATTACATTATTATTGAGATTTTAAATTCTGTTATTATTTATCTTAAAATGCATTCTTATTGGGTAATTTAAATTTAAAAATTTTCATATAAAATTAATTACAATTATATTTTAGCATTATGAGAAAAACAATCAGAAAATTAAAATGTCAAATTAAGCCAATTTTTATTTCGAATAATCCCATAAAGCTTTAAGTTTATTTTTAAAAAATTCAGAACATTTTTTTTTATATATAAATCTTCATTTTTAAAATTATTTACGTTTTTAAATGAAAAATTGTTGCTAATTAAAAATTGAATAATTTCATGTATTACATGCTTTTTGTTTAAGTTTTTTTGTGGTGTGTGCAAGTGTTTAAATAAGATAGATTTTATAAATGTATTCAAATGAAATTAGAATGATTTTTATGGAATCAAAAGCAAATTTCTAAATAAAATGTTGCTATATAGTGTCGGTAAATTTTGCATATGCAGTAAACAATTGACATTTATACAAAAACGTATAATAATCAATATGAATATAATTATTTACCACAAATTATCAAATTTTTCAGTAAGCGGTCAAATTATTAAAAACACATGCTATATTTATGAAAACAGAAACAGTTTTTTCTGAATATTAATAAATGACTCTGTGTGAATATTGCTTGAAAAAAGTCTTATTTTGTCTTTTAAAAAAATGGGCTAAATTTCTTTATAAAAATACCTAATGATGAATATTGATGCTGAGAGAAAAAAAATTGTTATTAAGCATAATTACACCATTTTCACAGAATAAAAAGCCTCACAATTATTCCTTCTTTTAAGGATTTTAAAAATTAATTATTATACTTTAAAGAAGTACTAAAAAAATAAAAGTACACTTTTTATCTTTCTCAAAAATCTCACAATTTATTTCTCATCATTATTATATATCTAGGAACAAAAAACCTTAAAAAGTAAGCATTTTTAGAAAGTTTAGAAACTTGTCTTTAAGCTTATATTATTTTCTACTCATAGAGATTTCATGCAACGAGAATTTGTGTCCTTCTCCATAAGAATAACATTAAATGTGTCTAATAATTTTCCTACTCAATATATTAACAAACCATTTTTTCCTTTAAAATTTTTATTAGGGAAAAAAAAGTGATCTCAAAATGGTAAGAGGCAAAGGAATTCGAGATGAAGCTGCAGAAAATAGTTACTGGGTCCGTTTCTCGATACATGTCAAGAAAACTCTCGAGAAATCCTCTATTGCTGGAGTGCCACAAATCGTTGCAGCTAATAACACTTTTCGGAAACTAATCCGGACCACCGTATTTCTGTCTTGCTTGTTCGGTTTCTGTTATCAGTTTTTTACTTTTATGGAATTATATTGGGCCTACCCTATTGTAATGGACGTCCAAGTCAAATCTCCTGCTGAAATAGCAACTCCTTCATTCACTGTCTGCGACCACAACATGTAAAGTATACTTACCATTTATGACATATTTCTTGTTAAATTCTTTTTAAAAGGTTTCTCGTAGTATTCTTTTTAAAATGTTTCTCATTTATTATTGTTAAGGTTTCTCGTTAAATTCTTTTTCAAACTTTACTCATTAAATTCTTTTTTTATAGTTTTTCGTTAACTTTTGAAGAGGTTTATCTTTTAAGCTCTTTTTAAAAAGTTTTTAGTTAAATTCTTTTTTAAAAAGTATCTCATTAAATTTTTCTAAACAGTTTCTCGTTAAATTCTTTTTAAAATTTTTTTAATTAAATTGTTTCTAAATAGTTTCTCGTTAAATTCTTTTTAAAAAATATCTCATTAAATTGTTAAAAATTTTGTCTTTAAATTCTTTTTAAAATGTTTCTTGCTAAATACTTTTTAAAAAGTATCGTACTAAATTCTTTTTAAAAATCTGTAACTAAATTCTATTTTAAGAATTCTCTTACTTCTTAAAGCTTCACTTTAAATTCTTTTTTAAATGCTTCTTGATAAATTCGTTTTAAAAAGCCTCTTGTTCAATTTTTTTTTAAAGTGTGTCTTTAAACTTATTTCTATCATGAATAAATATTATTTTCGCTCAGTATAATATATGTGATGTCGCTAAAATAAAACTAATAAATAACATTGAGATTGGTAAAAAGGGAAGGAGATCAATTATCACAAATTTGTTTTAAGACGGGCTATTTTGTTAAAGAATCATATCCATGTTCCTTGCAACCATATTCCTGATAAAAAGATCGTAAGAACTTGATTTAAATTTTTGTCTGGAAAGAAAGAAAATATCGACCAAGAGTATTTGGAAGGCAGAAGGAATAGTTCAAAACCTACTTTCAATTCTTGAAGTAATTTTGATAAATTATGATTGGGAGAAGAGAATAAGAAAAGCGAGAAACTTTTGATATCCGAAAATAAACCATGAAATTGTGTCAGTAAGACAGAACAGTTAAGCCTACCCTGCATTGGTGATCTTTGTGGAAGAACTGCTTAGTAACGAAAATGAAACATATTGTTTTCCACGCAGACTCGCTCATGAGTGATTGATTATTTAACTGAGACAACTAAATAGGTACAACCCATTCTATTTCGAGGGTGATGATATTATGTTATGACTTTTAGTTTCGTATTCTATGGGAATAGATGTTCAGGCCTGCTCGCGCGCAACGAAAATTATTTATTAGGATGCTTGTCGACATTATTGTCTTAAATGAAATCCATTTTAATGTTCATAAATAAAAAGACTCATGACCTTTCATTTTCCTACAAATTCCACTTCGTTTTCGACCATAACCCACAATAGATTCCGGTCTGCTATAATACATGTGTGTGCATGTGTATTAATTACGTTCAGTTGAAAACTTGAAAAAGAACTTGCTTTTATACGACTGTCCCTTATATAACTGTTTGAATACATCGTGTATTTCTTAATTTTATTAATTAATTTGAAATCTTTTTTCTTCAGGTATACTCTAAAAAGTTATTGTTCAATAACAAAGCATGAGTGCATCCCTGTAGAGAATGAAACTGAATTTTGTGCTGTCAAAAGACGATACTGTCGTCATAAGAAAGTGCCCGTGGGATTTCGAGTAAGTTTCTTTTCACAGAATTTACATTCATTAAATTTCTACAGCATCCCATTCAATGTATGCATCTCATCATTACAATATTTAAATAACTGTTATTTAGAGTCGGGCAAGTGGAAACATTCGAATCCCGGGCATTGCGCCCGAAAGGAATTTTCTCCCCACTGTGATGGCGGTAAGAAGGATCAATGCCAAACTCTTCTTTCGCGATGCGGAAATGCGGCTGTCGTCACAGTCACCTGTTCGAGGCGGGATGTGTTAGAAAACTGTGGTACAGTTTCAATTAGTATTTAAATTTAATGACTGGCTGGAATGATCTAAAAGATGATATTCTCAACTACCACGCAAAAAACGAAATTTTTGTAATCATATTCGAAGACAAAACACTTCTCCTCTAATAGGATAGCGATAAAACACTAGCGGTTTTTTTAAACACACATTAGCGGAAATAAAATTAAGGCTGCGAGTTGGATGTGTGTAGAACTTGAATTGATTATGCTCATCTGTTATTTCAAATGTGTCCATTCATTTACTAAAATCATGGGTACATATCTTTTTGTATCATGAGGGATTTAATATATTTTTTTGCCTTTTAGATACCACCGAATGAGACTCTCCTAATTCATGAAATCATGAATGAACTCAGTGTGGATGCTGCGCCTGTCATTCCACAAAATTACACCATTAAGATGTGTGAAATGTTAATTGCCGGAGATAGTCCCTCTACATCTTGCCCGTGAGTACCAGTTTTTTCATGCTTTTTTCCTCTATGATTTTTTTTATCTTTATTAGTTGACTTTTAGAAATGCAGAAATAACGAATAAAATTATGATCTGCAGAAAATTCACTGAATCAAAAATATACTATTGATTTCTAGATAACAATTTATACGAATATAATCGATTCGGTACACTGCCGTGTTTGTGAGGTAAGAAACGATCTCTAATTATCAAATAATTTTCTGCTGCAAATTAGTAACTCTACTGTGATATTTTCATGAAACATTTCTATAGAAATGTCGTTTAACTTATTACTATTACGTGAAGAGTGCCGTTAAAAGTAAGTTTATCGTATTTTACGATTCAGCTTAACTTTAACAAGACTGAATGACGTGATACTCATTTATGCTGAATATTAAAATTGATGCAGTAAGAAGCATTACTGCAAAAGAAGCAGTTTTTAATTACCTATTTTAAAATCCTCGGAGGCACTGCAGATCAAAATCATACAGTTTATGATCATATATAATCATAGACAGTAACATTTCAGATATATATATGACTTATGAAATGCTCTACACACGATATATGCGTAATAACCGATGTCGCCCCATATTAATAATTTAAGAGCTGAGCCAACAGGACGATGCATTTTTCAATCGCTTGGTCCATCATTTTTTTTAATCAAATTCTTCTTGGAATGATGATGTACTAAAAATCCAAGGAATGACGATAGTGATATTCCGAAATTATTTTCACTCCCCGGCATTTTAAAACGTAACAATATTCATCTATATTTTCAATAAATCTTGAATGGTAATAAATACTCCAACACTAGTGAAGAAACTTAAGAAACTTGTTCTAATTTTATATTATTTAAAGTCATTTATAAAAAAAAGTGTTAAGCCTTGCAAATAAGCATTTGAAAATATCTTTATAACTGTTTGCTTTTCAGACAAGCGAGAAGAGCTCCTTACACTAAAGGTGATATAGAAACAAGAACTAGTTGTTTCATGTTTAATTCCATATGGAATTTACCAGAGGCTAAAGTGGAAAAAATTACTTCCTCTGCTGGTAATAAACATACATCTTATTCTAGAAATTATTTTTTTAAATGTTCTCATTTGATGCATTTAAAATCAACATATGTATAGTATTAGTCTAACCTTTTCTGGGGAAGAATCATGCTTGTATACATCCATATTAAAAGTAATATTCCAACTTTCATACCCCAATACATTCTGCTATGCATTTCTCAATTGCTGCTTCAGATCTATAACATTTTGGGGTATCTGATACTGCATACCTATCAAGTCCCATATATATTCAATTGGTGAAATACGTGGTGAACTTTCTGCCAGGAAAGTGTAACCTTTTCTGGAGATTTGTTTGGTTTGTCGCTCTACGGTCATTTTTTGCCCACTTTAGACTAATTATACCGGTTACCTACTGTTTTACGTGAATTCCAAACCACTAACAAACATCCATGCCACCACCAGGATTCGAACCTGAAAGCCCGTGGTACCAAAGGCCAGAGCGCGATCCAGTTAACCATCAGACCGTCTTTTTCTGGAGAAGAATCATGTTTGTTAAAAGTAATAAAAATTTCTAATCTCATACCCCAATACATTCTGCTAAGCATCCCTCAATAGCTGCTCCAGATTTGCAACATTTTGGAGTAACTGATTCTGTCTGCCTATCATGTCCCGTATATATTCAGTTATATGAAACAGTCTGAAGATCTTTCTGTTCAAGAAAGCATATCAGCAACTCGAGGACTATCCATACATATGCGAATCGTATAAGCCTAGTATTATTTTGTTCGAAAATTGCCTTGAGATGACGGGCCATATAGGATAACGCAAACATTCATATGATATCATGAACGTATCGTTGAGCTAATAAAGTTTTACACATGATGACTAACAGCAATTTGCTGTCGGTAAAAATAGCACTACATAACACTGCATCAAGATTTATAGCTGTTAAACAGAGGTTGGTTGGAACCATTGTCCCAGTCACCTGCATATAAGGATCTGCTCCAAGAGTTCAGATGTTCATCTGCTCCAAGAGTGTAGCGGGATTCATCGCTGAACACTGTGCGATGCCACTCTGCTGCCAAAGATGATGATCAGCAATAACATCACCCTAGACGACTGTGTCGATGTTGTAGAAATAAAGATAAATACTTTAAACGACGCTGTGATCTTAACTTAGCCAAGCGCCTTGAAATGGTACCACGGATTGCATGAAAGTGGCTGCAGGTAGTGTAGGGATTTCAATGATGCCTGTTGAGCTTGTTGCACATTCATTTTATTACACATTCATTTGTTGCACATTCATTTCGTGAATAATGGCCTTCCAGAGCTTTGTTTCTGTTGATGAGTTTCTAGCAGCAACCATTGACTTGTACAGCAGTGTCTATACGATGCAAGTGTCGACCTATGTCTAAAATGCAACAGCGTTAAAAGTAGTCCAACCAACTATAAGGCTTTTGATAACCTTGCTAAAGCATTGTTGATTGTGTCTCGGGGAATTACAACACCGACTGCGAGAAAAGATAAAATGTTGAATCGGTACGATTCATCGGAGTTCCTTGGTCGCGAAGCTTGGTCTTGGTTAGCAAGAAATAATTAAACAGTGGTAGTCGGTCACTGCCCATTGATAACGAAAAACAATTTGCACAATATATAGAAAAAGTAAAAATATAAAAGAAAACATATACAAGAAAATACAAAGCACAACTACTAAAAAAAAAAAAAAGAGAAAAAGACCGGAGAGAACCTAAAGCCGAAGCACAACATAGCACCCACGCAGGAGTATTTAAAAGAACAAACAAAAATATAAGCGGAGCGCGAACTTAACCTGAAGTTACCAGGACCATAGAAAAATGCAAGAGAAGAAATGCAGTCTACTGATTGATGTTTATAACACATCTAGGTCTTTTACGAGACGAGTGCAGAGAAATATCATATTAAAATTGATTTAATGCTTGGATGACAGAGTTACTAGATCTATTGAGTGATGAATAAAAGTTTTTTGCAATTTTAGCCACATATTCCCTAAAGCTAGGCATGGAAAGTGCATATTTAATTTCGGCGTTTCTAAAATACCATGGGGCATCAACAATCATGCGGATAACCTTGTTTTCAAGCCGTTCTAAAATAATAAAATTGCTTTTGGCTGTAGAGCCCCAGACTGGACTCGCATATGCTATTATCGGACGAAGATAAGCTAAATAGATTAGTGTTTTTAGTTCAATTGTTAGTTTAGAATGTCTGCCCATGACAGAGTAAAATTTACGCAAAACATTATTAAATTTATCGCGCAAGTAGTTAATATGAGCCTTAAATGTTAGTCTTCTATCAAAAATTACACCTAAATACTTAGCTTCTTTAGACCAGGAAATGTTAGTATTAAAAATAGTTATGTTAGGAGGATTATAGACTTTTTTCCTGGTAAATAGCACTGCTTCAGTTTTCGCGACATTGAGTTTAATTTTCCATTAATAATAAAATCCATAAAATGTTAGCAATTGTTATATATATTTTATGCAAAACTATTTGAGCTGTGGAAACGCATGTTTTGACCGAAATGAGCACTTATTAGCCATGAAAATGAAATCATTTGCATAATTAGAATAAAGAAATCTGTATAAGAAATTTTGAGATAATTGGATAATTTTTTTAAAGATGCTTCAGATTTTTTTCCCTAAAAAAAAGTGTAATTTTTGTCAATTAATTTTAGAAGCTTTCATTAAGCTATGTTAGTTTGTTTGGATTTTTTTTTTAAGTATGATATATGAATAAGAGAGGTTTTTTTTTTTTTTTTTTTACACAAACTAAACCTTCGGATTATTTAATTGCAAGAATGAATTAATAATTAATGATGAGTAACCAATAAGTTAATTGAAAGTAAAAGTAACAAAAAAATGTTAAATCTCTATCTGCAAAAAATAATCAACTATTTAAATGTGATATATCGTCAATTGTAATCAATTGTGATTTGTGATCAAGTGAGACAAAAAAAAAAAAAAAAAAAAAAAAAAAAAAAAAAACCACTAAAAGCATAAGTTCAAACGAACCAGAAAACTAGAAAATTCTTATCAATACAGAAGAGAAAAGTTATAAGTATTTTTTGAAATTTACAATACATAAAATTCAATCTCATCTAAAATAAAAAATTACACTTTTTTTTAATTACTCAACTAATCTGTGGAGTTAATTTGTATCTATTGTACTCTTTCTCCCTACGGTTAAAAAACTACAATGATAGAAATGAATCAAACAGTAAAGATATGATTCGAAATCAGAAATAAACAGAATTATTATTAGAATCGTATTTTTTTTAATTATAATAATCGTTTAACAAACTTACATAATTTATATTCACATGTTTCATATTTGCTAATCAAAAAATAACGTTCCTTTTTTTAATGAATCATAAAAATAACATGACTCAATCAAACTTTCAGTCATCAACTTGATACTGTTGACCAACAAAACAGATTATTTTCCTTTCATCGATGATCAATTCATAGCGATGTACATCGATTTCCATTCGCCAATAGCCCTGTCGAATCCCTTTGTAAACGGATTCGCCATGTACCCTGGCATGAGGTACAAGTACTACATAAAAGAGGTGAGTTCATTTTGTCCCGTATTGAATTCTCTGTGATTTTTAATGCATGCAGTAACTTCTAAATAATATTTACAAATGTTATAAATAAATAAAATAAAACAATAATCAAATAAAACAAAATACCATCAGCATTTCAATGTGTGCACTCGGTCTTGCGCAACACATCAGTCTTCTTACAATTTTTTTTAATGCTTTGGATGCCTTTGAATTTTTTTTTTTATGGAATACGTGAAAAGTGCTGCTTATAAATCCTTAATTCGTGACATTAACGAACAGAAAAGTCGAGTTATATCAACCATTGAGATGATTCATCTTTTGATTTACAAAACTTAGCAATTTTATAAAATTACTAAGTTGAACAAAGCTACTCACTACGTTGAGTAGATGAGTTCACTATGATTCACATTGAGTTCACTATCTTAAGTGAAACAAAGCTACTCACTATGTTGAGCACAACTTATGGTGCTCGATAGTAATTGTGATTTGTCCTTTTAAATCCATTATTATCACAAACTAGGGAATGATCTTTTACGAATCCCCATAAAATCCGCTTATTAAAATCTGTCTATGGAATACTTGAAAGAAAATAATCACCAAAATATGATAAACACATTGAACAACAAACATAGTTACCATCAAACAAAAAAATGCAATAAAAACTCTCAAAATAATTTGATAATTTCTTTATTAAATTAAAACACAACACGTGCATCTTCTCTTGTTTTTAAATGAATTTTTAAAAGTGTAGATACTTTTGTGTTTTACAAATGTGCATGTGCTAGCGTACCATGTGACACATAGATTTTTCAGTCATCACATTGATTCTATATACAAGTTTTTTTAATAAGAAACAAACTTCTCGGTGGTTTAATTCTTATTAACAAGTTTGTAATTTCCATAATTTATCATCGACAAGCTGTATTCCAATAACAATATTCACAATAAGAAAAAACAATAATTCAAAAGAAGAAAGTTCTTTTTCTCAAATCAGAGTTATCAGTTTAAACATTTTTCCAGCCATTTTTTAAAAACTTTCTATTACATAGTACATATTAATTTTTATACATAATTAATTTTATAAATATTTCTACTGTACTGGGAAATCCAAAATTTACTTTCCACTAGAAAACGTTTAGTAGAAACTCAGTAGATTTCACTACATTTGCATACGCTGTTTAACCTCATTTTCTTTTACCGTATTCATATTTATGTATGAGATAATATTTGTTCAGAATACTGGAAGTATGAAACGAGAAACGTGTAATTTCATATGTCTGGCATTTTTGATGACATCATTTTTATAGTTCTTACGTTCATGACGTAATTCTGTTTTATTTGAGACGATTCACTTTGACCCTCTGTCTTTTATTTTCAAAAAGGACAAACTGTCGGACAACTTTGGATACATAAAACGATGAACACGGGTCAACGTATAGTTTCACTTATCAAATGTTACTATCTTATGACAAGCATATAAATACTGTTGCATATACATGCAACAAAAAACATAATAAACAGAAAAAGTTTTACCTAACGAGTCATATAAAACAAATTAAAAGCAATATTACCATATTTATTCATTTAAATTTCAAATAATGGGTAATTTGGGTTTGAACATTTAGGATTTTTTTAAAACCAAATAACAAATTTTTAAAGGTTATATAATTTTTGTAAGCTTTTCTAGTAATCTAATTTGAATAAATAAAACTTCTTCATTTCATAAGGCCACCAAAATTGTCGAATGATTCATATGGGAAAATATGGAAGAACAATCTAATCGATTTTTTAATAATATTAAAATAGCAATCGTGTTCGAACTTCTTTATCGGCTCAACACCCCCATGGGGGGCCAGCACAGTCTGTCCATTGGCAGATTTCGAGACAGGAGATGTTTTCTTTTTACGGGATAGGGCTGTCACCCCTTTGCTCTACAGTTGATATTAGATCGCGACTGGGGTTTAAGGTGGATTCCGAACCACTGCAAACATCCATGACACAGCCAGGAATCGAACCTTAAACCTGCAGCCCCGGGCGCTAGTCCTTCAGTCATCATGTCCAAACGTGCTCCGATTATTGAATTTAAATGGTGAATGCAGGAAAATGAATGGCAGACCATGAATTTAGTATTCCAGAATGCATTACATTAAAATTAAAAATTTCCTTTATTCTTTAATTTAAATTAACTGATTTAAATACCAGGGCAAATGAATAATTAATTTGAAAGAAATTTTTTTATAAAGGTATCTTTGATTGACATGCAATTATTTTATAGACGCGTGTCAAAGGTATTTTGTTACATGCCTGCTAAATTCTTACAAGTGATTATTTTTATGTTTTTGTGTAATGTTGTATCAGCATTTATTTCCAACAATATTATCGAGTGGTTTGAAATCAATGGAACTTTTTACTGACTTAAAAGGAAACTTCCATTTCAGAGAATCCTGAAACTTTTACCGGCTCCTTACAGCACCAACTGCACAGATTACCTAACGGAATGGAAGAGAAATGGAAATCAAGGACCTGTTTCACAAGGGGTTTGTTTAACTGTGCTTCTTTGTTAAGGCAAATTTTCTTTCATACTTTAAAACGTAAAAGTATTAGTTCATTAGTGCAGTAAAACAAAACTAAATGCAAAATTATCATGTTATTCTTTTTAATGTATATTCTGTGAAAAAGTATTCGGTGTTTTTTATTTAAAATATCAGCATATCGCTACACTTTTTTTTACAAGTTGATAGTACTGTGAATGCATGAGCATGGTCTGTCACTCTGCAATTTTTATTATAGAAAAATTAATTGCACCAAAAATTTGCCTTAAATTTTGAGTTTCAAACGAAATTTTGTGTACCAAAGCGCTAAAAATATTGCTGAAATCTTACTGTGAATCGTATATGTCAAAAACGTAAGTTTACGTATAATGCATTCAAAGAACGCCGAGAAGTTTTGTTGATTTGCCACGTTCTGGACGATTTTCAACTGCGACAACTGACGAAAACATCGACAAAATGAAGAAGTTGGTGGTCAAAAATCCTCATGTGAGTTTTAGAGAAATATCTGAAGAGCTGAACATATCTTTTAAATTCCTTCATATTATTATGACTGATATTTTGGGAATAAAGTGCGTAACGTAGTAAGGCACCAGTAGTGCATCAACGCACGATGATTTCGAAAGAGTTCAATTTTGCCCCAAAACAGCAAGGAAAGCAGATCACTGAAGACAAGATTTCCCGAGCTTCCATGGACACCACCTTTGTGAAATGCATAGTAACTAGTGACAGATCAAGCACAATATTCACCTCATATGACACCATACAGCTTTTTCCTATATTCTAAGCAAAATTATGACTTTGAGAAAAACATTTTGACTCAATTGAGACCGCAAAAGAAAATTCTCTGAAGGAACTGAATGCTATATCTGAATCAGCCTACTGAAAATGTTATGGAGGATTGGATCAGACGCTGTCATAGTTGCATTGCACTAGTTGGGTCCTACTTTAAAGGTGACAAAATAAATTTTGATGAACACATTTATTTTTGTGTGTTTTATTTAACAATTCCGGATACTTTTTACACAGAATGTGTAATACGTTTAACTGCTTTCTCCTTCTCCTGGCAGTAGGTTTTCTCAAATGTAAACGTATACAAGCAACATTCAAATTTTTCTAGAACAATTAGTTCTTTCATGTTATAATAGGCTTTGTTACATTAATAGTAGCGCGTACTTTTTACACTTTGACAACTCTGCATCTTAATATTCTATAAGCATTGAAAAAATAAATTTTAAATAAATAAAAATAACAATTTTAAGGTTTCACTAAGCTAAAAAATTTTTTCTATCAATGTAATGCGTAAAAATATAATTACAAATTTAAAAAAAGGTCTATTATTTTCGAATCTAAATAACTGGAGTCTGTGATTTTCATTTATCCTACTTTGTGTCGTATAAAAATCTAAAGATGGCACCACATTCAAAAGAAATAGCAAAACACCTGAATTGCTAATTACTAAAACGAGCTTTTGCTGTGATATCATTCAAAATCATTTGAAGTCTATCTTTAAAAATTGCATTGCTAAAACTCGTAGTAATAGTAGTAAACTTCGTAGCTTTCGAGGAAAAATAAAAGAGAAGTTTAAAAAGAAATCAACTTTATTTTTATTTATAAATTTAATACATGGAATTTTTTAAGATAGTATGCAAATTATGCTGATTTTATGATGATTCATGTTTCCAAAGATTTTTAAAAACTCCTTGTTAAGGAAGGTTCGAATCTTGGCCGTGCATAAATGCTTGTTTGTGGTTGAGAATCCTCGTTAAACTGTAGGTTCCGATCTAATTAGCCTAAAGTGTGTATAAAATGATCGTAGAGCGACCAATCCATCAATCTTATTTATGTAACATCATTTCAAACTAACCATAATATAGAAATAATATTATTGAAAGTATTTAATTTCATAATTAGAAAACCTATTTCAAAAACAATGGCATAGTACTCCATCAACTGATTTTTTTTCAGGATTGCATCGAATATTGCAAGCTGGAATTAATACGTAAAGAAAGAAAATGCGTCGACTTCTTTAATTTTTATCCCCATAATGAACCCCTGTGCGAAACTGGATGCAATGACGTCACTTGTTCCGGCGGATGTAAGATTCATACAATTTTTTTTAGAATCATTTTATTATTCACTCAATAAAAATAAACTCACAATGTTATACACATTTTATACAAACATACAAGATCAATCTGGTGATATTTCAAATTGTTTTTTATGCGAATCTATTTAAATAAGTTCTTTGTTATAAGATTCATAAAAAACTTTTTCTTTAAAGACGATATATATATGTATACATATAATTTTCGAGTAAACAGAATGAATATATATATATTCTGTTTACTCGAAAATTCATTAAAAAAAACGATTAACCTAAGATATTAAATGTTTTTAATGTTCTAACATTTAGCTACGCTTATTCAGTCTTGAGTATAACATACAGAAAATAACTTGTTATGATTGGATCACTTTCTTTTAAAAGTCTCTATTAAGAAAAATAATAAAATACTCTATTTAAAAAGTACCAAAAATGTGGCAACTATCCTAATGTCGAGCTTACTTCTCCTCATGTCTTTGATTGTCCAGTTTTGAAGCCTCCATGCATTGTCTGGGCCATCCCTTGAAAGAGGATTTATACTCCGAGCTAGCAATCAACCTAACCAATATTATTGGGGAGCACCACGATATTTGATTTTCTTGGGATATGACAATAACAACAAGAAAAACATAAAAATAGTCTATATTTGGTCTGTGTCATACATCAAATACAGAATTACATTTTTTTAAATATATTACTTAGCGATGATAAAAATTGAAAACTTTAAGCGCTACAAAACTATTTTTTCGGTTTATTTTATTCATAATGCTAATTATAGATTTCCTATAGAAAAACAAATATATTTTTTTAGATTTTCTTTTTCTTAGCTTAAATATACCAAAGGATTTCCTCGAAAGACGTGTTATGAAATTTCGTTATATAATATAGAATTTAAAAAAAAACTTTAAGCTTTTAACTAATTCATTGTATAAAATATTGAAACTGAAAAGAATTATTTTTAATTTTGAGTCACTTGATTTGAATTTTGAAAAACCAAACTTTTAAAAAATTAAAAAGAATCTCTTAATATCGTATATTTTTAAGAATATAATAGTATCAGTTTGAAAAATTAATACTGTAAATTTTCTACCTTATTTATTTATATTATTTTACCTGTGCCAATCACTTTTCTAAGGCTAGCGTCATGAAGTAGCAAGAAAATTTGATAGCAAAAAAAAAAAAAATAAGGTTTTTATTTATTTAAAAGATAATTAACAAATAAATTTCATAATTTTTGTTAAAGAATTTTTTAAAAATGAAATTATAAATTCAAGGAAAAAATTGAACTTCTAAACGTTATATATTTAAAATTATGCTGGAACATTCACTTATTCATACATCTAGTTTTATATTTATATATATATAACTTTTATTTATATATATATATATATATATATTGTAGATAAGGACATTGATCATATGAGTGAAAGCCTAGCGAAATTTGAGAAAATTTGTGCTGATAACTGCAGACCTGGTTGCGAGTAAGAAGAGATTCATTTTTAATTTATCGTTTATTGTATTTCCTTATTTCCTTTTAAATATGAATTAATGTTTCTTT
This sequence comes from Caerostris darwini, assembly GCA_021605075.1. NCBI lineage: Eukaryota > Metazoa > Arthropoda > Arachnida > Araneae > Araneidae > Caerostris > Caerostris darwini. Next base: position 160,898 of record BPLQ01012350.1, on the reverse strand, counting down.
TAGATAATATAATTTATATATTGTAATCACTAACTCATAGTTATTTATGAAATAAATATTTAAATTTTTAATATGATAGTATGAAACATGATACGATATTGTGGTATGAGAAGGAAAATTGCTTCCTTCGATACACATGTAGTTATCGGAATAACATCTAGAATGAGAATTTTCGTATAAAACTTTGTATACAATATCATGTGAATTCACCAAATAATAAATTTGTATTTATTATGAACAATGTGGAAATGGTACGCTGCTTCTTAACGAAAACATACAAATTTTGTTAATGATCAGTTTGAATTTTGTCATGATCAGTTCATTGTCACACCATTGTCTGACAATGAAATCACCACACCACAAATATGTAAATACAGGGCTATGTAAATTGTATAATGTGAAATTTATAGAATACAAATCATTAAAACTTTTGATCAATTTCATGAATTGAAAGCGTGATATAAGCAAAACCTCAGCTGACAAAAAAATCTGTGATATAACGGAAACAATAGAATCTAAATTGACTAAGCATTATGCTGAACCCATTGGTAAAGCGGTTAAAATTATACCCAATTCAGAAAGGAATTTTCAAAAGCCAATTAAAAGCCACAGTGTCAAAGCTACCATTAATTTAAATGAAAATTTCCAGACAGCTATGGCAAATACATTTGTTGGAATTGATAACTTTGTTGAGAAACCAGAAAGCTCCCATCCTAAACAACTCAAGCAATAGCCAATCATGTTAATTATGACTGCCAGAGCTTGCTGAGGAGTATATCAGAATCTTACCCGAGTACGGCGAAATACATCAATAAATGGTTAAATTTATATGCTATGGAATGTATCGATATTTTATGATTATACAGAAAATAGACAGGCCACTGAAAGTTACTCTGAAGTGTCTCCTAGTGAACACTAAAACTTAAAATAATGATTCTCATCTTTAAACCTGAAATTTAAAGAGGCACAATTAAAACGCATTAAACCCTAATCCCACTACCCATATTCCAGGTGGAGATACATCGTACTGATGATATCTTGAAATTAAATAAAATGATGTACTTATCAATTCAGTTTGGGAATTATATCCAAAGAAACTTAACGACAGAATACTTTGTAAGCAGTTATTTTCATTACATAAGTTCCCACTACAAACGACGTCGCAGTTGAGCTATGAGTATGTTCAAGTGCTATGAAAACACCCTGTCTGGGGAATGCCAAATTAGAGATAAAATGACCAATCAGCATGCAACAATTGTGAAGCAATTGGTCATGGAGGGGTACCCGGCCTTCTCAAAACAACAACCCAGAAAGGAATAAGCGATGGAACCTTTATTTTAACCGAGGGAGCGCTAGTCATTCGGTCATAGGGTCCCAAATATATATATACTGATAGATAGATAGATAGATATTTAGATAAAGGCTATTTCAAACTTGATAAGTAATTCTTATTCCATTTATTAATTTCATTTTAGTCAAAAGGTTTATGAAGTGACAAAAGAAGAAATTCAAGTACCAGAAGAAGTAAGCTTCTCAATTTTTTTAAAATTTGAAATGGTTCAAACATTGAGTGGAAATATTTTTTTTAAATTAGAATTCTTCATCAGTTTATTATTATTTAATTTCATTCCAGGTTTTTGCTCAAATTCCTAACAGACCTACATGGTAAGTTTTAATGCATTAACTTTTAAATAACTGAAGCGCGATTGTAAAGTTTGATTTGTAATTTTAAATTCCTTTTAAAACGCGCGCACGTTTGCATGCATGTGCGTGTGTGTTGCAGTCATGATATGATACTAAATGCAATTTAAAGAATAAATAGAATATTTAAAAAGCTATTATAATTCGATTTTTTTTTTTCATTTTGACAATACATTTATTTACCTGTTCGTGATTCATGTATCAGAATAACGCATAAAACATCCATTTTGTTTTCTTCCTTTAATTTTTTTCTCGACTTAAGTACTAATAGTTTTCTATTACAGCTAATTCAATACAACTTCCAGCTAACTTCTATTACAACTGCACTGAATTCCGACCAGATGTATATAAAAGCCGTATCTCGTGTTAATTGTTCCTATTGTTACAAGATTAAGTAATAGCTATTCAAATACCGCAACGAGCACGGTTTATCTCTAAAAATTAAACAATTCTAAGATCAAGATACTTGTGAATCGGTACGATTCATCGGAGTTCCTTGGTCGCGAAGCGACCAAACCTCCTATTAGCAAGAAATAATTAAACAGTGGTAGTCGGTCACTGCCCATTGATAACGAAAAACAATTTGCACAATATATAGAAAAAGTGAAAATATAAAAGAAAACATATACAAGAAAATACAAAGCACAACTACTAAAAAAAAAAAAAAAAAAAGAGACCGGAGAGAACCTAAAGTCGAAGCACAACATAGCACCCACGCAGGAGTATTTAAAAGAACAAACAAAAATATACGCGGAGCGCGAACTTAACCTGAAGTTACCAGGACCATAGAAAAATGCAAGAGAAGAAATGTAGTCTACTGATTGATGTTTATAACACATCTAGGTCTTTTACGAGACGAGTGCAGAGAAATATCATATTCAAATTGATTTAATGCTTGGATGACAGAGTTACTAGATCTATTGAGTGATGAATAAAAGTTTTTTGCAATTTTAGCCACATATTCCCTAAAGCTAGGCATGGAAAGTGCATATTTAATTTCGGCGTTTCTAAAATACCATGGGGCATCAACAATCATGCGGATAACCTTGTTTTCAAGCCGTTCTAAAATAATAAAATTGCTTTTGGCTGTAGAGCCCCAGACTGGACTCGCATATGCTATTATCGGACGAAGATAAGCTAAATAGATTAGTGTTTTTAGTTCAATTGTTAGTTTAGAATGTCTGCCCATGACAGAGTAAAATTTACGCAAAACATTATTAAATTTATCGCGCAAGTAGTTAATATGAGCCTTAAATGTTAGTCTTCTATCAAAAATTACACCTAAATACTTAGCTTCTTTAGACCAGGAAATGTTAGTATTAAAAATAGTTATGTTAGGAGGATTATAGACTTTTTTTCCTGGTAAATAGCACTGCTTCAGTTTTCGCGACATTGAGTTTAATTTTCCATTTTTCTAGCCATGATTCAAGAGTGTTGATGTAGTTTTGTAAGTTTACCTGGATGATGTGTAAATACCTTCCCTGTGTAATAATTGCTGTATCATCAGCGTAGAGTGTCAATTTAATTCTGTGGTCTTGTGGAATGTCATTAGTGAAAATATTGTACAGGAAGGGCCCCAAGATCGATCCCTGAGGAACACCCGCGAGAATCTTGCAGTTTTTAGAATCAGTATTGTTAACAGAAACGATAAAACTTCGATCAGAAAGATAGTTGTAGATAATTTTGATAATGTATGGAGAGTAATTATAGTTAATCATCTTATAAATTAGCCCCTTTATCCAAACCCGATCAAAGGCTTTCGCCACATCGAGGAAAATTACTGCAGTGTCCTGCTTCCATGAAAATCCTTCATTGATGGTTTCAGAGAGGTTGTACAGTTGGTGCGTGGTAGAAAGATCCTGCATAAAACCAAATTGTTGAGATATTAGAATGTTCAGAGCCTTAGATTCATGATTAAGCAGATCAGCAATCACCCGTTCAATAATTTTACTAAAAGTAGAAAGTAAAGAAATCGGTCTATAGCTATGAGGTGAAGTAGGATCTTTGCCCGGTTTTAAAATAGGAAGTATTCTAGCAGTTTTCCATGTTTTTGGAAAGTAATTAAGAGTTAAAATAGCATCTGTTATGTTGCAGATTTGGAGAATGCATTTGAAGGGAATATTTTTAAGCATCTTGTTAGTAATGCAGTCAATACCAGGCGTCTTGCTAATTTTAAGGTTAGAAATAATGTTAATCACTGAAGAGGCTTTAGTGGAAGGAAAGTTACTGTTAGTACTATTATGCCGAGTTAGAAAAGACGCGATGGTGCTTTCAACATCATTATCCACCTGAATATTGTTGGATGGGTTTTCTTGAAATTGATCCTGCAGCGAAGTTGCTAGAATTTCAGCTTTTCGGATGTCAGTAGTAACTTCTTCATTGCTATCCTGTAGTGAATGTATTTTAGACCTTTTCTTACGAAGGTTGCTGCAGAGTTTCCAGATCGAACCATTCTCAACATTTGCTGTTTCAAGGCGCCGATCCCAACAATCATTCCGGTATTTTGCAATTGCCCTTTTAAGAATATTCTGGTGATGATTATAAACATTTTTGCTGCGAGGATCACGATAAATTTGCCATAGTTTACGCGCGTTGTTCCTATTAGTTATCAGAGTTTTAATAGAAGGGGGTAAGTAGGTTTTATTGTTAGTAGGAATAGGCTTAGAGGCAGCTTGATGCGCAGTAATGATTTTATGTGTTAAGTCTTTAATGGCTTCTTCAATATCAAGCGGAGAATTTAATGGCGTAAAAGAGTAATTAAAGTTACGGTCAAGGATACTAGAAAATTTAGACCAGCAGGTTGTAACAAGCGGGTTAGTCAGAACATGCATAGCGCGGAGGTTAAAATCAATAATTACTGGGTTATGATCCGAAGAAAGTTCGTCAAGCGAATTAATGGTATTAGAAAAATGAAAGTTATTAGTGACAACTAAATCTATAATAGAGGTAGAGCGAGTGCCAATTCGAGTAGGAGTGTTAGGAGCAATAATATCTAAATTATAGTTATTCGCATATCTTTGCAAAGCAGCGCCAGTATTATTTTGGTTAGTACAGCCCCAAGCAGTATGATGTGCATTAAAGTCCCCCGCGAGTATAACACTATTATTCAAAGAAAATAAAACGTCTAAATCATGAGTAAGATTAGAGGAAGCAATTGCATTAGGAACATAAACAGAGCTAATAAAAAGAGAGGGAAGATTCGGAAAATTTAAAGAAATAATAGTGGCTTTTATCCCGATTAACTGTGGAGTATCTATATGGCGATGTGGCAGAGAGGCTTTGATAAAAATACCCGTGCCCCCAGAGAGAGGATCTTGAGGTCCATCGTTTCTATAAAAAGTGTACCCCATTAAAGAAGGTGTTTGTGAGTGCCTAAGGTGTGTTTCCTGAATCAGTACTATATCTGGGTTATAATTATCAACAAAGTTAGTAAATTCAGTCAATTTGTACCAAATATTGCATGCATTCCAATAGCATATGCGAAGACCAGAAATCAACTGAGTCATTACGGGGCATTTTGGATAGTTTGGGATGCAAGGCCATTGACAAAGACCTGCAACTTATCAGCTTTATTGTCTGTACTCCTTACTTGGTGGAGAATACCATCTAGATCATTAAGATCAGAGAAAATAGCAACGAACTCCTTCATAAGAAGCAGGGTTTTTTGAATAAATTGGGCTTGGCTAGCAATGCCCTGCAATTGGCTCAGTTGATTTGAGGTTAATTCATTATTAACAGTAACAGCATTACCAGAGTTGCTTTGTGGTGGAGATAAATTTTTTGCTGCAGCTGCATACGAGAAATTTTGAGAAACCTGACGAACAGGAGTATACTTAGGAAAAGTTGCGTATTTAGTAGTATTAATTTTTATCTTTGGAAACTTCGAACAGCCTCGCCAGGCAGCCGTGTGGCCGGATTGACCACAATTAATACACTGTGGTATCTCCAACTTATCATATAGCTTGCATTCCTTATGGGAATGTTCTTCGCCGCATTTTAGACAACGGGCTTTGAAGCCGCAGTTATTTGAGCTATGATGAAAGAAATTGCATTTAAAACACTGCAGCGTGATAGGTTTCTTATTATATCTCTCAACAGCTACAGCTAAATACATTAACCGATTCAGCTTAAAAATATCCTGATTCTTATTAGATCGAGACAAGGTGATTTGAAATATGGGTAGTGGCTGTTTGTCTTTGGTCCTGGTAAGTTGCGTAACCTTTTCGGCAATGAAGCCTTTGTCTGCCAGGGCAGATTTAATGTCATCCGTATTGGTATCCCGATGAAGTCCTTTAATAACAGCCTTTAAGGGCCTAAGGAATTTCGGAGTTATTACAAAGAATTCAATTCCACTAGTACTCAAAAATTTAGTAATAGCTCTGTGTTGGACTTCCGAATTGGGGAAAATCTTTAGCATTTCCCCAGCAAGCTTTATAAAAACATCCCCTTGGAAATGTTCATCTATTAATTTCAACATATCATTCAGGTTGCCTTTGGGTTTGACCATTACTGGTGGCATCTTGCGAACAACCGTGACAGTTTCCTCATCTACAGCTGCGTCAGTGCTAAGTGCTTGATATTGATTTGTAGTAACTAAATTCTCACTTGCAGACGACTTATTCAGAGTATAGTTTGCCTTAGCAATTTGTTTTTTACTTGGGGTGCGAAAGTCCCCTGATTCATTAACATTAGTACTAAGTTGACTAGCATTTCTCTTATTCTTATGTTTTACACTAACATTTACTTTGCTAGAGTTGCTAGCATTGATAGGATTTACAGTTTTACTATTAGTACTTTTAACAACATTCTTAACATTATTAACAGCATTCAAATTACTATTACTACTACTATTAACAGGTAATTTAGTACTATTGTGCAAATTGCAATTCTCAATAGGACAATGGAATCGACTCACCCACTCCTCCAGGAACTTGCGCTTCTGCATCAGATTCTCAGTCATCTGTAAATAATCTTGCTGGAGATCAGATCTTTTCGCATTGGCAACTATGGAATCGATGACATCCATTTCCTTAAGGGCAGTAGTCAGTTGGCGGCACATTCCCTCAGGGGAGACTTTTTCAGCCGTATTATCAACATTGCTTGCACCTGCAGGTGGAGAGGGTACTTCCGAAACCTGTGGCGAGAGTACTTGCGGCGGGTCCTGAGAAGGTCCGTTCCCCTCGGTGTTAGTATCCATCTGATTCATCGTTTGGCAGTAGAAACTTTGATCATGATCAATATTCATGTTCAATGTTCTCAACTGATCGTACAGGAAAAGTTTTATAAACGAATATCTCACTCAGATCGTTATTAAAGTCAGTCAAAGGATTTCAAATTTCAACATCCTTGAAGGTTTTTAAGAGAGTTGAAACCATAACATCAATTTTCAATAACAGAAAAAGTAAAAGTCCATTCAAATAAACCATTCAGATCAAGATACTTGGCATTTTTTAAACAAATTCAGATTTTAAAATGTATCTCGTGCGGGAAAAAAAAAGATTCAAAATCGCGCTGCAAGCGTCGGGAAAGAAGGAGGAATTTATGAAAATACAGGGTGATTATAATTAAAGTTCCACTTTCAAAATGCTGTATGAAAAGAACGGTTGGCCACAATGTGTTCAAATTTGAACTGAAGATACTTGAAGGGGGGAAACGGTACGGCATCAAAAAAAAAAGTTCCAAAGTGTATTAATCGATGGCGTTGTAAGCGGCGTAAAGAAAGTGAATTGGGATACCAGTGATATTTTGAATAGAAATTACAATGTATTTGGCAAAACTTGCCATTAAACCAACTGTAGTGTTCAATGTGCTTGATTGTTACGGTTTTTTGACAGAAAAAATTACTTCCAAGTCATTTAACAGTTGTGACACTGTTAGTGGAAAGCCCATCCACCACGGCAAGGTCATACCAAACTGGATGGGAAACCTCGAAAAATATAACTCGACTTTAAAAAGTTGAAGAAGCATTACTGAAATCAGATGTGGGATACCAGTGTTAGTAAACATACTCCGAACACTGATTGTGTGGAAAGGTAAACGTCCGGTTTAATATTCAATTGTCCCCTTAATTTCGTATGATATTAAAAAAAAAAAATCTCATTTACGACTGACACAATTATATTAATGAATAGCACATACAAACAAAATCTGCAATTAATAATATGTAATTTATTATTTTATATGCAATACTATAAATAACATCTTTTTTCATAGGAAGGAATATATTTATATCCGTCTTTCTTTTGATAAGTTCGATATTACAACTTACAGCTATACTCCTAAATTCGAAGTAAGTAATGTAACTTCAAATTAAAATCTCCTATTGTAGTTAAAAGTAAAAGATATAAACATGTTCTTTTGAACAGGATTTTTTTGTTTTCACACAACGGTTCAAAAATTTCAGTTTTATAGCAATTCTTTTGTTTGTGCATATAAATAATCTCCGTACAACAAAACCATTAAATTTTTTTTTAAAAATTTCGTGTATCCATAATAAGAAATATTCGAAACATATAAAATGAAAAAATATATATTTTTTTAATTATGAGAAGAATATTTATATAAAACAAATGTTGATTTAAAAAAAAAATGATTAGTATTTAAATATTCGACGATATACTTCAAGCGGTAATTGTTTTCTCCGTAGATAATTCGTAAAAATTTATTTATTTTAAAAATAATTCACTTAAGCAAGTGTGTCCCTAACTATATAATAGGTGGGCTGCAAAGTTCATAATCTGACACATAGATGGCGCTACTAGTATTAAATCCATATGATTTTTAGTTAGCCCTAATCTTCAAAAGACACGTGTATAAATTTGACAGCTGTTGTACTATTAGTATGTGAGTTATAGCATTTTTAGTGAAGGTATAGCATTTTTAGTGTTCATCACGTGCAGTCCATTCGGCTGACTGTCGATTGGACTCCGGTTTGAAATGATGCAGCCATGTTTCATCCATTGTCACATATCGACGCAAAAATTCGTGTTTATTACGCTTAGAATGTGTGTGCTTAGAATCATCAATTCGCTGTTGTTTTGGGTCGATTGTGAGCTCGCGCGGCACCCACTTTGAACAGAGCTTTCGCATATCCAAATATTCCTTCACGATATGTCCAACACATTCCTTTGATATCTTTAGGGTCTCAGCTATCTCAATCAACCTCACTTTACGGTTATCAGAAATTTTTTTGTGGACTTTTTTGATGTTTTCGTCGGTAACAACCTCTTTGCGGCGTCCACTGCGTGCATCGTCCTCGGTGCTCATTTCGCCTTGTTTAAATTTAGCAAACCACTTCTCTACGGTTGATTTTCCTGGTGCAAAGTCCGAATAATGTTTATCGAGCCAAGCCTTGGCTTCAATAGTATTTTTTTTCACCAAAAAGCAATGCTTCATTAACACACGAAATTCCTTTCTATCCATTTTTTCAAACTAACAAAAGCTGCTTCACTAAAAATGCTATAATTCACATACTAATAGTGCAACAGCTGTCAAATTTATACACGTGTCTTTTGAAGGTTAGGGCTAACTAAAATTCGTATGGATTTAATACTAGTAGCGCCATCTATGTGTCAGCCTACGAACTTTTCAGCCCCCTGTTACCTAGTGAAATTGTTAATAGTAAATGAGCATCACAATTTCTAGATGTATTATAGTTTCGCAAGAACGAAAGTTTTCGTATTTTATTGTCAGAGTGAACAACATGATATATTTATTGAATTTTTAGCAAATAAATAAATGTTTGTTTTTAATTTGTTGAAATTCATTATATCATATGCAGGTCTCCTTGCAATGCTAATAAAAAATGTTATGATTCTAAATAATTTAATTTTAATTTTGTATTGTTGTAACTAATCCTCAGTGCCCGGCAGAGGGACCTTCACCCCATGAGTGACATACTGATGGATGGAGGGAAAGGGCGGGGGGGCAGTGTCTGTTGTGATGGAACACCCATAGGTAGAAGTCTGACACGCCTCCGAGTCGTTAAAGAAAGAGGACACTGCCTTCCGGGAGGGCTTTTAGGGAGAACTACCCCGTATTTCCGTACCGTATGGGAGAAAACCCGGAAAACTCCCATCAGGTAGTCTGGCACAAGAGGCAAGATGCCGAACATCACGAACGCTATTGAGTTTCTTCGTTTTTGAAACAGTGTCTACAAAAATGCTGCCAGCAGAGCAAATTGCCACGAGTCAGCTTCATATTTTATTATTTTGCTTGGACTTTAGATTCTTCACTTTTTCTATACGATTAATATTATTTTTATCCTCATTTATTAGGAAAGTGTCTGTTGCTTAAAAAAGAGATTCAGGTGCAATGTTATTCAAAGTTAAAAGAACATTATTCAATTCAATTGTATGATGACAAATACATAAAAATTCTAAAAGGTTCCTTTGCCGACTATTTTAAGCAGCTATAAAACAAGTTGTTTCACCATCAATTTGCTATTTATTGTGATATTGGTTGACGTTTAAATAATGAACACATTTTTCCTATCTTTCATTTCAGCTTATAGAAACATTCTGTTACTTAGGAGGATATGTAGGAATATGGTTGGGAATCTCCTTGGTAGCAGTCTTTGACTTTGCAGAAAGTATCCTGGTTATTATGAGGCATCCATACAAAAGAATGAAGAGTAAACTTCGCTCTAAGATAAAGCCTTCTAATACAGAGGAAAGGCAATTTCAACACCACTACTATTGAAAAATGCTATTTATTACAATTCCAAAGAAAAAAGAAAGTTATGAATAAATTTACTTTTTCTTGCACTGCTTACTTGTATTGTCTATTTTCTTTATTTAACATAGAAAGCTTACGTAATCCATAAAAAAGGGGAAGGGAAACCTTTCGACTAATTAAATATTTATGCAACATTTGCAAAATGTAATAACATATTTTGTAGAAGTGAGAAATTTGAAAATTTTCAAAATAAAAATAGCTTATATTGTAGGTTAAACTTATGAATGTAGGAAAATATGTCATAATTATAAATGTATCCAAATACTTTTTAATTCCATATTTTCCATTAAAATTTTTAAAAAAAGCAAAAAAATATATAGATTTTGAAATAAAATATGTTGAAAGACTAAAAAATTTGAACACATAATAAATTTTTACAAAAAAATACTGCTTTGCAATTTTTGCCACTCTAATGAAACTTGTTAATCTTTCCAGACCAATTATGAATAATAACAGCAGCATGTTGTTAGTAAAGATCTGGCCATTAAAATCCCATACCAACAAAACGGCAGGCAGCAAATTAAATTTAAGGTACAACATTTTTAAATGAAAGGTACAGATGCACTAACAAAAAATAGGAAATCCTGAATAACTTTTGTAATTATCCATAGATCTTCTCAAAAGTGATATCTCTGGAAATGGAATGAAGGTAAATGTTATGGTGCAAAAAGTATAGTTGATTAACAAAATTGGGCAACATGATGAATTAAGTGCTTACTGCAGACTGCTTCATAATAGAACATGAAATTTTTTTAATACAATTGATTGAGTGTAATGAAATTACTATAAAATAATTCTTATAGAAATTTTGTGAAAGGTTTTTGTTGTTATGGGGGTTCAAAATTTGAAAATGAAGAAATTTTAATAATTATTTTTCAATAGCATAATTATTTATAAATAATAATAAGTATTTATTAATAATTATATAAATTATTTATCAATAGCAATAATTTAGTGAAATATAAATGGATAGTATTTAACAATTTTTTTCAAATAAAAAAAAAGGAAAACATCGAGTAAGGGACATAACAGAAAAATATAAAGGAAAAATGAACATTACCAAATGTCAAAAAATAAATTTATTTACAAAATGAATATAAAAAGTTAATTACATGACATATAATGAATTTCAATGAGATGTGAAGCCCAATAAAGCATCATTTCATGAATCAGCATCACTTTTGATTTGTAACAAAAAAGATGAAGAATTATCAGATTTGTCATTTTGTTGAGGAGTCCTAGGAGGACTACTATCACCTATCATCTATAAAAAAAATACAAATATTATATGAAACAATTAAAATCCAAACTACACGAAATTTACATTACAATAAAATTATGAACTATTCTTCTGAATCCAAATTTGAATTTAAGTTTAAAAGATACAATATAAAAAAAACTTAATATTAACTTCATACGAGTTTTATATCAAATGCTTATTAAATAAAAAAATTCAATGTTTTATATAATACACTTCAATTAATATATGAAGCCAATAATATTATTTTGTTAATTTTTCGTCATACAAAAATAAAAATTTGCAAATAAATAATAAATTAAAAATTAGAATAAAGATTAATTTATATGTAATATGAAATCTTCAAAATATTTTAAACTTATAGAAGCTCAATTTCAAATAAAAAATGGATTTTTCATTTGAAATAAAGTAATAAACAGAATAATAACTGAAGAAGTATTTAACAATAATTCTATATACTGCATTTTGAAGACATACAAAATAATATGTACTCTTTTAAGGTAGAAAAATTAATTCTATGAAAAATAATTGATGATCAATACAATTACACCATTCTCTTATTGTATTAACTAAACATATTCCTATAAATATATAAATTTGTTTATGAAACACGACTTGTAAGATTCCAACACCTCTATCTTTAAATAAGAAGCTAGTAAATCTAGAAAAAAAAATTTAAAGGTATTTAGGCCAATAAATAATTCATAATATACTTTTAAAATGTAGGGTGTTTAAAAAAAACAGTGGAAAAGTAAAATGTGATAAAAAAAAAACTCTAAATTTTAGAGCCCTACAGTTTTCAAATTAATATTCACCATAGTACAGGATTTTATGTGATACACAACACACAAAATATCTGCTCAAAATCTCAATAATGAAGGCAGTACTGCTGTTTTGAAAAGGCACGAAAAAAGAGAGATAATAAACGTGAAATTTGTTTCAGTATGATTTACAACTGCATATGCTCAATATGTCCATCACCACATTTTAATATTGAATACAGGACGGTATTTTACCTAATGCAACATATCAATAGAAATGTCTGCTGCTACTTCCTATGGCATTTTTCAATTCTGGACTAAGAATTTGCTCTATAGAACCGTTTTGAGCTAAATCCACAATTAGAAATTGTAAGGTGTATTATCCGGTAATCTCAGAGGCCATTCATGTCTGCTATGCAGCTCAAAAAGGCAATCAATCGCTGCTAATACTGACTGTAGTTAACTCCATCACTTGACATACCATGTACAGCAGCACTCCATCAAGAATGAAAATGGTGATGCCTAGCTCATTGTGTTTCTATAGATTAGAAAGAAAATGGTATGTAATAAATCATAAAACTCTTCACTTGTTAGAGTAGAAGTTTTTAGACCTTAAGCACAATGCTTCTCAAAAAGATTGATCATGGAAAGAATATATGGTAAATTTACAATACAGTGACCTTTTCTAACTGCAACCATACTTAAGCATAAATTGAGGTTTGCTAGTAATGCAGAAATTTTGAGAATTAACTTCTCCATGTAGCAAGAAATATGTATTTCATAAAATGCAAAATAACATAGCATCATCTTTCTTTATTTTTTAAAATGCCTCATGCCTGTGTTCATCTTCTGGTAGCAGTTGCTAAACATGTTGAGTTTATGCAGATACTTTAATAATATCATTTGGAGAGCTACCTAAACAATAATTATAGGTATGCTCAATTCACATCATTTAACACAAAAAAATTTGCATATGACATGATTAGGTACTATGTGTATTTCTCAATTACAATAACATCATATCTCATAATTATTTTTGTGTATTAAAAATGTGTGTGCAATATTCATTAAAATTTTTGCTTAATGTAAGCAATATATATATATGCTTCTTTCATGGAATTATATGAAGTAGCACCCTTTAATGAAGAATTTTTTTTTCTTTTCCTGACACAAAATCCCCCCATATGCCAAGTTCAGATGCCTCACTAAATTGCTCTTCAATAATTAGGTTTTCTATAAGTGAAAACACATTTTCACATTCTTTGACTTTTTATATTTTTCAATTTTTTCTTTCATTATCTTGTTTATATTTCTAACATCATCTCTTGTCTAGATTATATCACCTCAGAATAACAAATATGAGAAGTAAAACAATGTAATTTTTTTTTACATTACAGTCATGAAACTATCTTTCCTATTTGTATCATTTATAATTAAAGCTATTAGAATGCTTTTTTCTGTTGCTGATTCCTAGTGTAGATATTTAAATATTAGATGTAGAACTATGTATTTTATTAATAGTAATTTTTTCATGGACAGAAGTTAGTACAATCTTAAACTGAAATTTACTTACAATCACAGAACTTATTTGTTGTAGGTGCAAATAAGATTTGGTAAATTGTTTAAATTTTATGCTGATAGAAAGATAAAAAAAAATACTATCAATTAAATAGAACAGTTAAAATCATGATATCCAAACTCTACACATCATAGCATTCAAGATAGTGGTAAATGATATTAACAATTATTTTAAATGGTATTAACAATTTTTTATTATCTCATAAGTACCAAGTATCGGAAAAAAACATAACTAGTGCCAAGTCAAAAAAAAAAAAAAAAAAAAAAAAAAAAAACATATTAACATGACATGAGTAGTATTTTAAGAGCAACAGCACTCTCTCTGCCTAGTGTGCAGCTTTTTACCTTAACAGTTATGCATTTGCATAACAACTAATCACTGCCTTGCTGAAACTGTGAAGCAAACAATTGGAATTTTGTCATAAATAAAGGAATAGCTCCAGGCAAAAAGTTAAGGATTATGTTAAGTACAAGCTTATAGGGAAAGAGTTAAAGAAAAAACTCATTATATGAAATATTATTGGTGAAAATAAAGAGTGGTGCAGTATCACAGTGGCTGCATATGAGCTACCATTGAATATGTTAGCTTAGCATAAAAAAAAGTACTTACTTCCGAAAATAAAGTTGCAGCAACATTCATATAATCATCACCATAACCATCTAAACGGTCCATAAGAAACCTAATTTTAAACATATTAATTAAAAAAGTGCATGAAAGTAATTACAAAACTTGAATATTGATTTTTACAAATAAGTGTAATAAAGAATTTTATTAGCATAATTTAGTTCCGAACTTAAAAGTGAATAATAAAAAAATATTTTTTCCCCGTATAGTCACTTACTTTCTTTCTTTTTTTCTCCTGCGCAAAAGCTTCTTTACATAATAAAGTCTATTCACTAGTCTTTCATTACTCTGTTATAAAAATACATATATATTAAAAATCAACTCAACATATAAACTTGTAAATGTAAAAGAGAAATTATATAAGTTTAAATTGATTTTATAAGTAATTCTTTTTACAAAAATTATCCAAATTTTTGTGAATGGAATTAATAACTAAAAATAATAATTACTTAGCTAAAACTTTAATACAAAACTAATAAAATAGGTCACAAACTGCCTGTTGCCAATTTGTTTGAAATTTATAATACATGCAGGTCATAACTAGTTTGTTAACTAACCTAAATAGTAATTCCAATCAATAGTTCTGAAGAAAATTAAGTTTGAAAATTTTAAAAACTCTTATTTCATTAAAGCGCTATGCTGACTTGTGATCGAATTGCATAGTAGTTAAAAGATTGTGCTAGCAACCAGAAGTGTATTGATACTATACTCTGTTTTCTTTTTTTTTTCCCCCTATTTTAAATTCTTATGGTAATAAAGCAAAATAATAAGATTTTTTTTTTTATTAAAAACATAGGTAATTATCTATTAAGTGAAAGAGCATACTTTCCTTTTAAAATAATATCAAATGTTATTTTTTCCAGAAAAGTACATTTTATCAGAAAGATGAGTATACAATGCAGTAATTGAATATAACAGACAGGGAAATTAACTGTCATTTTAAATTGCATGAAAAGAAAAAATATGTTATAATCAATAATTGAATTTATGATAAATGCTAGTTTATGTTTAATTATATGACTGTGAAGTATTATAAGTGGAAGAACCAGGTAAATACCAATTGCAAAAACAATAGAATAAATATGATTTATGGCAACTGGAACACTTTATGAATAAGAGTTTTCTAACTGATAGTGAAGATATCAACTTGAAGATACAGTCTCAACAACTTTTTCATCCAAGTTCTTTTGCTGATTCTGCAATTTTTTGTAGATAAATCATTACAAACAAAATTATAATTTTAATCAGAAAGAATATTTTACACTTATTAAAAATAAAATTTTCTTTTCTTGCAGAATGTAATTATGTGTTTTACTCAGATTACAACAATCATGAATATTTCTCTATAAATATTTATATATGAAAAAATAAAAATAGACAATTAAAAAATTAATATTTAATAAGACTTTTATACGATAAAATTAAAAAATGTACTGGAGAAAAATATATAAAGATGTATTTTTAATAGAAAAGGCTAATTAATTTATATAACCCTACTGTATTACTTATAATGTGTGAAATATAAGAAAATAAAATTTTTAAAAAATTCAGAGAATAGACTCTGTATGTGCATGCCTTTAACTACAGAGATACGAGATCATAAGCCAGTGCAACTCTTTAACAATATAAAGGTGTTTAAAATTCTCAAATTGGAATTTCTCAAAAATTATAGAAAAATACTACATCCTACTAATTTGGCTAATTATGATTCTAATCATGACTTACTCACAGCATAAATTTCAATAAAATCAGTGAGGACAGTTTGGGGTTTTTTTTTTTTCTTGTACGAGCAGCAAACTATTTTTGCTCATTTCAGATAATATACAAAATATATGATTCTGGATTGATAGTTAATGAAATATTTTTAATAAAGTAAGTATTTGTGCAAACAAAATCCAAAGATTTTGCAAATTATCGTACTTTTTGAAAAAAAATAATAATAACTAAACAAACCAAACCAAAAGTGAGTCATTGTTAGTTGCCAAGAATTTTTAGGATCGTGTAATTTGGCAACATATTAATTAGTAATAATTGATAGCTATTTAAAGATTTAAATTTTACATATCCAGCTATATATATATATTCATTCTTCACAAATTGATTTATTTTATTGCATTTATAAACATGCTATACTTATGCTTCATCTGTTAATTTTTGTATGCCTATATTGACTTACCATCATTTGCAAGTCCCATTAGAAAAGGCATTGCCATAATTGAGCATTAATATTAATATACAAGTCCCAAATATTTTCAAATTTTTCCACAATAGTTTCACACTTTTACATAATGTAACATAATATGAAGAATTAATTTCTTAATACATAAAACAAGAGATTTTTTTATTTGTCTGTATTTTGTAAAACTTAAAAATTATAACACTTAGAAGTCCAATTTTTTCTTTCATTTTATTAATTTTTTTATCTGATGCATAGCCAGAAAATTAGTAAAATATCCTTACGAATTATTTTTTAACTAAATCCAACCCCTATTTTTTATTGGTAAATAATGATTTCGTCTAGTGTCCTCTGATGATGAGATAAAAATGTTTAGTGCTAATGATATATATGGTGTGTTCACTGGCATCTTAAAAAATTTATGATTTTCATTTTATAAAAATTTCTAAGTTATAGTGATTGTGTTCTATTTTTTATCTTTTTATTTGTTTCCAATGTTCTCTTACTTACAATATGCTTAACATTTATTTTTTGCAATCTTAATTATTTTTATTCATAAAGTGATTCAGTATAATTTTTCTTTTATTCCAAATAAGTTTTTATTTCCAAATAAGTGAATTTATATTGTTATCAGATGTTTTGCATTCCCAAGTGAAATTTTCTTTCAATTCTTTTGCATTTTTTACTGATTACCTAAAACTAATAAAATGTATCAAATTTAAAACTATTTTTATTTTTGTATATTTTTAATTTTTATGACCAGATAACAAAAGGTCATATCTGCTAGTAGTCAATAAAATTATATCTTATGTGTTTCAGAAATGATTCCTTTTTATTAATTTCATATTCTTCTGCAATTATTCCTTTACAACCTTAGATAATACAATTTTAATTGCACTACATGACATAGACACTATATATTGCATTACATAACCCCAAATGTCACTTTTCAACAAGTTAATGCTCAGTTCATCAGGAATGCTTTGGCTTGTGTGTAAGAGCTCCATCGGCCACCCCAATCCTCAAACTCCCTGCCAATTCAGCATATATGGAATACAAGTGATTGATTCAAGAATGTATTATCTAAAATAAGGCAATATTATCTTATTGATGTTTTCTCAATCTTTATGTTGTATACCATTGAAAACCAAATAATTTATTGAGTGTTTCATTATGTAGCAATATTGGTCTATTTCTAAAAGTTCCTTTATTCAGACATTTTTTCTGTCGGGCAGTGTATATAATTCAGTATCAGATTTATATTATATTATAAAGAAAACTTAAATAATACATTTCACCAACTAAAACAAGGAATTACAATCTCATAATCATCAAAAATAATAACAGCTTGTAAAATTTTTCAATAGCCTGAAAGACATTTGATATATGTTTAATTCAATAATTATTAATTTTCACCAATGATTAAGTAATCATATTCTAAATAGAAGTGGGACATTGTAAAATTAAACTGAATGAAGAAAATTACAAACATACCTGCTTTACAAGTTCACATCTATGAAGCAAAGCAAAATATTTTTTTTCATATGGAAGGAATTCTTCTTTTGGTTCAATTTTTATTTCTCCATTACTAGTTTCTGATCGAGTATCTGCAAATGAATTCGTTTTTTCTACTTTCTCAGGTATTTCAACCTAAAATAGATAAAAACAAAAATAAGAGAATCACTAATAGTATTTTAATTTAAAAAACAATATATATATAGTTTATAAGAAAATTAAAACTGGAAGAAAAGAAAGTTTCAAGAAAGTCTTGACTTTGAAAAAAAAAAAATTTATCTTAAATTGGTTTTAACACATAGGTAATGTTTTTTATATGTGTGATATAACACAAATAATACTTTCCCAATTTAAAATTGATATTCTTAGAATCGCATCTTAAAATTTTTCATCATTATACTAGGACGTCTATAAAGTCACTTTACAATTTCAAAAACTTATTACAAAAGCAATTAACATACATCCATCAGATTGATTTTAAGTACTCAGTAGTTATCAAAGTTTTTATCACATACCATTTATTTATTTTAAATTCAAAATTGCTACTCTCTAAGAGAAATTACAGTGTGCATTATGGTCTACTGAAACAAATTATCTATAGATTCAATGAAATTTCAGAACTAAGCATGAAAGAGATCCACCATCATACCCACCAATTTGTGCACAGCACAAGAAATTTATAGCAGCAGATAAACATAAAGGGAGCAATGGGTTTTTTGATAAAGGGGTGGGGTTTTGATAAAGGAGGAATGAGTGTCAAACAATATCTGAAAAAGACAGTTATAGCTACCACATTCAATAATGCACAAAAGTTGCAATTATAAGCTTACAAAATGAAATTGTTATGGGTACTTGAGTCTACTGATAAACCAAGATGAAGAGTTTGCAATTAACAATTGCTGGAACGAATTTCTGAGGATGAAACAGAGTCCGAGTTTGTTTTAGTGATGAGGCAACCTTTCATGTTTCAGTGAAATTGAACACACACAACAAGAGAATTAGAGAATCATAAAACCTCCATGTGACTAAAAAACTTCATAAGATAGTCCAAAGATAAATGTGTGGTATTGGATTATATGTTCTTTGAATCATTGGTCTGCTTTTCTCCAAGAATATATCAATTACTGCAATTTTTTACCTTGACCTCTTCATAAATACATGGCACCTCAACTACATGACCTTCACCAACCATCATTTTCCAGTAAAATGGTACACCACCATATTGAGACAGCTTGTCTATAAGTGCTTAAAATATTTCCCGCTGGTTTAATTCTCTGGCCACATCATTCACCAGATATCACTCTCTTCAAATTTTTTCCATGGGGTTATATTAATAACATCTTGTATCTAAAAAATGTAGAGGACAACACTAACCTAAAAAAGGAATATTGATCCCATTGCCATCACTGATAAAGACATGCTAGAGCAAACATGGCAAGAAATCAAGTATCATGTCAATATGCTTTATGCAGCTAATAATGCGTATAGAAAGATATATTACATCAAATTTAATTTAATTAGTTTTAAAAAATCTATACATTTCCTCTTGCAATAATTTCATTCATCTGTCTTTTCATTTGTTTTTGTAATATTTTCTTTTTATTAAAATTGATAAAAATTGTAAAGAGACTTTATAGATACACAATCAAACTGTCTAGACACTTTATAGAATTTCAATACCTATATGTGTGTGTGTGTGTAATTCAAACCTTTAAAACTAGATACAATTTTCAAATTAATAGTATGACCAATCTTCTTTTATATTATCAGTTTATAATTAACGATTAGCATTTGAAAATATATCAGCCTGTATTTCCACATATGTACCAAAAAAAAAACTTTCTTATATTTACACATAAAAAAATACAATAATTTATTTATTATCACTCACTAATATTGGTAGTACTTTTAAAACATTGCATGAAGTGTTATTCCAGCTAGAATTGTAATGTATTATCAATTAACATGTATGTAATGATATTTTAAAACAACATAAGCAGAAAGTCAATTTAAATCATTTAAAGAATAAAAACATAAAATAAAAGTAAAGTAACAAAGTAAAGTATAAAGTAAAATATATATAGAGATAAAGTATAACATAAAGCAACATATAATATTCAAGACATTTTTTATATCAAGACATTAAGTTTCCATAAATATACCATTCTATAGATCAGAAAAAGTTTCATTTTCATATTTAAATTTCATGATAATCTTTATTATTTGATTTAAATTTTCACAATGCATAGTACAATGCATTATGTTAGTTACTTGTTAAAACATACAATGTCATTTTATATGAAAAATAATGACTAAAATGTCAACAGATTTATATTATTAAAGTTATGGTTAATAATTTACACACAGACATTGAACCAAATGAGAAAAATCAGCCTTCATCAATAATACTTTTGAGGTCATTAAAAAATAAATTCTTTTTTCATATTTTTTATAAAATTTAAAACTTTTTATGTACCACTAATAAATTTCATTCAATGATAAAATGAAAGGAAGTATAGATTATTAAAAACAAAACAAAAACATGTAACTATAAAAAGTTATATGAGAAACGTTTAAAACACACACATACAAATTGTAGATAAATGAAATGAAAAATGTCAACAGATTTATATTAATAAAAAATATAGGTTATTAATAATGGTATAATATATGGTTAATAAAGTTTATGGTTGTTTCACGGCTTTATTAAAAATATTATATTTTTAATGTGATGGAATGAGAAAAATTATAGTTTACCAATTTTTGTCTTGAAATTTAAAAGAGATTATTACTATATTGAAATATAAAGATTTTACAGAGCAAAAGAAAATATTAAATGTCTATTGTTGGAGTAAAATGAAAAATAATAATGGCTGAAAATCCTTATATTCTTTAGAGGTTAGCTTCAGAGATAAAAAGGTTTTAAATTTTTCTTTGACCACCAAATAACTCAATCTGCCTGCAGCATATTGAATAGCCAAAACCTCTAAACACAAGAAATAGTTTTTAAAACTAAAATTGATCATACAAAACTGACATTCATTACATCTATTGTACTTAAATAATAATTTGATGAAAACTTATATGTGTAGATAAAAAACAATGTGGCTTTGATAGACCCAACCATTTACGATATCATTATCTTGACTTCCCACAATCTGTCTTTCAAGCATATTTATCATGGGATAATTATGACTGTGAAAGTGTTAAAATAAATAAAAATAATAATAATAATTGGTAATCACAAAACCTAAAATGGACTTGATTGATCAACTTAGATTTTGGTTATTAATTTTTCTGTGTAAAGCTTACTTTAAGGAAAACTCAGCCTCTTTTGTACAGAAGTCAAAATAAACTAATGGATGGTTAAAAGACAATAACATCACCACAAGAGTTTTGTTTTAAATTCTATTTAAATTTATTTCAGTTTGGAAATTTGTTGTTTTAGTTTAAAAAGTTTATGCAATTCAAACAATTATACACGATTCTCACACTATATTTTTTCCCCAAAATAAATTCCTTTTTAAAAATGTAAAGTAAAATATACACAATGTTTATTTATAAAATAATTATATTTATCTTTGTGATAGAGATACAGTTTCTTTAAGAATGTTATCTATGATCTCAAACTCTTCTTCGATCAATGAATTCTTTTATTATATGAAAAATAAAAGAAAGACAATTATAGTTAATACCTCTATAGTCGCATTACTTACAAAGTCGGATTTTTCTCGAACAGATTTTCCTTGCATTACAAATTTAAAAAAAAAACTATGTACACAACGCTACTGACCAAACTTTCACTTATGAAATTTTTAAATGCTTTATTACCCACTGACTTTACATAATTTCTCATCCACACCGTAACTCGAAGCGAATTTTATTTGTAAACAAACATTGTTTTCTTCTTCTAAAAAACGCGGACAAAATGGTAAATGATTAATTTCAATATGTAGGTAAATAGTTAAATTTTATAATCTTAAATTGGGAATTCTTTTATCATTTATAAGGGAATTATTAAAGTATCAACTATACAAAATGCAATGCTACATTTTTTTTTTTTTTTTTCTTTATAAAACTGTGATGATGAATGAAGTGATATATGGGGATGTGAAGCAACAAGGACTATAATCCCCTAATCACTATATATATGAACAGTTGGTTTTTAACCTTATTTTTAATATGTCACTCTCCACAACGCTCTACGATCGTGTTAGACCGGGACCTACGGTTTAAAGTGGATTCCGAACCACTACAAACATCCATGGCACCGCTGGGACTCGAACCCGAAACCTGTGGTACCGAGCGCCAGAGCGTTAGCCACTCGGCCATTCAGGCCCTTATAAAACTGTATTTCCACCAAATACTACAAACGCAAATCGCAAACTCTCAGCCAATCAGAAGCCAGTTTTCATTCTTTCTTTACCACGTTTCTTGGACTGATCTACAAAATGATCAAACTTCAATTTCCAACTTGGATCATTAAGCCTCAAACCACCGTAATTTCCTGCTCACTTATCGCTTTTTAGATATTTTACTTCAACGCTGATCATACATTTCTTGTTACGTTTCCATCACCGATGATTTACATTTTCCTTACTTTCTTCTTTTTTTTCTCTCAATTCATACGATTACTATTATCTATTTATCATGACTTTTCTTTCCTACTGCCTTCACATACCATTGAGTAGATGAACGCTTCGCGTTCAGGCACTCGACATCTGTATTCAACAATGATGACTTGGATCACACTTATCATTACAAATTATCATAAATAGAACCTTTCAAGTTCGACTTCATAATGAATTCTCCAAAATCGGTCGTATTTGTGTTGGTAACCTCAAGGAAGCGTGCTAAGTCCTATTCTCTAAAATATCTTTACCTACGACTTTCCTCAATGCACTAACCTTTCCACTTGCCTAATTGCTGACGATTCTGCTGCTCTTACCCAAGGTGCTTCTATTCTTTATGTCATCAATACTCCTCAAAATTTTCTGAATATCCTAGAGGATTGTCTAACTAAATGGCGCATCGCAATTAATATCTCTAAATCTCAAGCTATCATTTTCCGAAAAGGACACGCCAGACAACCATATATTAATCTGTTCCTTTTTGATCAACAAATTGAATCGGCAAGTAATATTAAAAATCTCGGCTTAATTATAGACAATAAACTTACGTTTCGAGCTCATATTCAAAAAAATCAAAGAAAAATGTTGGAAAGAATTTTATCTCACTCTACCACTCATTAATAAATTTTCTAAATTAACTTTGTCAAACAAACTTCTTCTCTACAAACAAGTTCTTAGGCCTATCCTTACCTATGCTGCCCCAATCTGGGGTCTAGCTGCACAATCTAACAAGAAATCTGTACAAATTATTCAAAACAAGCTTCTTCGTATTATCACTGGTGCACCCTGGTTTATCCGCAACTCTACAATTCATCAAGATTTAAAAATTGATTCTATTGACAACTATACTACTAAACTTTCTAGAAATTTCTTCAATACCATTGCTACTCACGAAACCCCTCTCATCAAGGCACAAACTATATTTACGCAATTGAATGGACGACGATTTGTATTTTGTGGAGCTCCTTGGCTGCGAAGCAGCCGTTAGCTCCGGTCTGGTAATAGTCCTTTGAAGAATGAAGAACACATTGCTGAGTAGAAAATGGTAAGACTAAATGGAGAGCTTACCCAATAAAAAATAAAAAAACAACAATAACAATTTAAAAAAAAAAAAAAAAAAAAAATGAGAGAGAGAGAGAATTTTTTTGCCCACTACTATTATTATTATTATTATTTATTATTATTTATATTTTTTTTTATTGTCATTAAAATTATTAAAAGGGAAATAAGAAACAAAAGCGAAAAGAAAAAAGGAAAACATTGATAAAAAAGAATAAACTAAGAGAACGGAGAGTGAACTAGGAAAAAGTCAACATATGAATGTAGGTCAGCGCTATTGGGAGAAAGCATTCTGCAGATGAAAAAACTCGAAATCTTGAGAGCGGGGATAATAAGCATGTCAGCTAATTAGCAGTGAGGTTCGCGGGCGTTTGGAGTTCTTCGGATTGTTTATATCATATTCTGGGAGTCGTTTAAGCAGCTCGTTATCAATGTTTGGGATGTTAGTGTAAAAGTTATGCGCTAGTTTAGAGATGAACTGAGAGTCTGTAAATTTAAAGAGCGATGAATATCGGTGTTGCGGAAGAACCAGCGTGCGTTTATAAGCATACGGAGTGTTTTATTTTGCAGGCGGCTAAGGATGACGATGTTAGATTTGGCGGCTCATCCGCAGATTGGACTCGCGTAGGTTATGAGTGGGCGAAGATAAACTTTGTACAGCAGCAATTTTATTTGGATGGAAGTATGAGACTTTCTACAGATTAAAGGGTAAAAGATGCGAATAGCTCTATTGAATTTTTCACGAAGATGAAGGATGTGTTGATTGTAAGTTAGCGTTTTATCCAAAATAATTCCAAGGTATTTAGCTTTATTGGTCCAGATGATATTCTCTCCATAGATAGAGACAGTTTGGATGGGATAATGTTTACGCAAAAAGAAAACAGCCTCGGTTTTAGTAACATTGAGTTTAATTTTCCAATTAGTAAGCCAGATTTCGAGAAGATTAATATGGCTTTGAAGTTGTTTAACAAGGTAAGTAGTATTTCGGTTTTGTGCAATAATGGCTGTGTCACCGGCGTAAAGGCTGAGAGAGGTTTCAGGAATGACAGGGATATCATTCATGAAAAGAGTGAATAAGTGCGGTGCAAGGACAGAACCTTGGAGAATTCCAGCAGACATTTGTCTAAGGGAGGAATCATGATGTTTGACACAGACAACAAATTTACGATTAGAGAGAAAGGAGCAGATTAGGTTAATAAGGTGCGACTGGAAGTTATAGTAAATGAGTTTAAGAATAAGTCCATTAATCCAGACCCTGTCAAAGGCTTTAGCAATATCTAGGAAAATGATGCCAGTGGCAGATTTGGTGGCGAGTCCTTGTGCGATGATTTCAGTGACACGTAAAAGCTGATGGGTGGTTGAAATGTTCTTAATAAAGCCGAATTGATGAGGAGACATAATATTATTAGAATAAACAAAATCAAGATATTTGCTGAGGATGATTTTTTCAGTGAGTTTACTGAGAGTCGGAAGAAGAGAGATAGGTCGATAACTCGTGGGGTTAGTGGGGTCTTTGCCGGGTTTTAGGATAGGGAGAATGCGGGCGGTTTTCCATTTAGTAGGGAAGTGAGCAAGGCGGAAAATTGCATTAATAATATGAGTTAGCAAAAAGATAGTGGAGCTTGGGAGATTTTTGAGCATTTTGTTAGTAATATTGTCTATACCAGGAGCTTTTTTAATTTTAGTAGATTTAATGTAGTTGATGATATCAGAAGGGGAAGTGGCGTAAAAAATAGTGGGATAAGGGTGAAGAAAGAAGTTCATGAGAGAGTCGGAGACCATGTTTTCAGTGTTAGTATCAGAAATGTTGTTTTCAGAGAATTGTTCTTGGTAGCTATCAGCAAGAAGTTCGGCTTTGTGAGAGTCAGTGAGGGCGGTAGAGGGTGAGAGGTCGTTAGAGGTTAGCGCGGGGATGCTAGAACGTTTCTTTTTTAATCTTTTAGCTGTAATTCAAAGGGAGGAATCCTCCGTATTAAGCACGGCGAGTTCAGTTGCCCAAGTAGATTCGTTATAGATTTTGATTTCTTTACGGAGAATAGCTTGTGCTCTGTTGTAGAGATGCTTGGAGAAAGGGTCGCTATACTTTTGCCAATTTTTCCTTGCTCTATTTCGTTGCGTGATTAGGCGTTTGATTGGAGGGGGAAGGAAATAAGTACTTTTGTTATGAAGAGGTTTAGAAGCAAGATTGTAGGCGGTGATGATATTAGTAGTGAGATTATCCACAGCGGTTTCGAGATCATTGCTGTTGTCAATATTTGAAGGAAACAGGGGAGTGATCTGAGAATCGGTCGTATCCAAATCGGTCGTAATCCAAAATCGGTCGTATTTGTGTTGGTAACCTCAAGGAAGCGTGCTAAGTCCTATTCTCTAAAATATCTTTACCTACGACTTTCCTCAATGCACTAACCTTTCCACTTGCCTAATTGCTGACGATTCTGCTGCTCTTACCCAAGGTGCTTCTATTCTTTATGTCATCAATACTCCTCAAAATTTTCTGAATATCCTAGAGGATTGTCTAACTAAATGGCGCATCGCAATTAATATCTCTAAATCTCAAGCTATCATTTTCCGAAAAGGACATGCCAGACAACCATATATTAATCTGTTCCTTTTTGATCAACAAATTGAATCGGCAAGTAATATTAAAAATCTCGGCTTAATTATAGACAATAAACTTACGTTTCGAGCTCATATTCAAAAAAATCAAAGAAAAATGTTGGAAAAATTTTTATCTCACTCTACCACTCATTAATGAATTTTCTAAATTAACTTTGTCAAACAAACTTCTTCTCTACAAACAAGTTCTTAGGCCTATCCTTACCTATGCTGCCCCAATCTGGGGTCTAGCTGCACAATCTAACAAAAAATCTGTACAAATTATTCAAAACAAACTTCTTCGTATTATCACTGGTGCACCCTGGTTTATCCGCAACTCTACAATTCATCAAGATTTAAAAATTGATTCTATTGACAACTATATTACTAAACTTTCTAGAAATTTCTTCAATACCATTGTTACTCACGAAAACCCCTCTCATCAAGGCACAAACTATATTTACGCAATTGAATGGAAAATACAAGTATCCTTTCTGTACTTGGCTAAATGGAATCGAAGCCTCTGGTAATAGTCCTTGAAGAATGAAGAACACATTGCTGAGTAGAAAATGGTTTTTATGATATTTTACCCAATAAAAAAAAAAACAACAATAACAATTAAATTTCTTGTTAGAGAGAAGAGACATTTTTTTTTTTTTCACTATTATTATTATTATTATTATTATTATTTATTTTTTTTTTATTGTCATTAAAATTATTAAGAGGGAAATAACAAACAAAAGCGAAAAGTAAAAAGGGAAACATTGATAAAAAAGAATAAACTAAGAGAACGGAGAGTGAACTAGGAAAAAGTCAACATATGAATCTAGGTCAGCGCTATTGGGAGAAAGCATTCTGCAGATGAAAAAACTCTGAATCTTGAGCGCGGGGATAATAAACATGTCAGCTAATTAGCAGTGAGGTTCGCGGGCGTTTGGAGTTCTTCGGATTGTTTATATCATATTCTGGGAGTCGTTTAAGCAGCTCGTTATCAATGTTTGGGATGTTAGTGTAAAAGTTATGCGCTAGTTTAGAGATGAATTGAGGGAGAGTCTGCAAATTTAAAGAGCGATGAATATCGGTGTTGCGGAAGAACCAGCGTGCGTTTATAAGCATACGGAGTGTTTTATTTTGCAGGCGGCTAAGGATGGCGATGTTAGATTTGGCGGCTGATCCCAGACTGGACTCGCGTAGGTTATGAGTGGGCGAAGATAAACTTTGTACAGCAGCAATTTTATTTGGATGGAAGTATGAGACTTTCTGCAGATTAAAGGGTAAAAGATGCGAATAGCTCTATTGAATTTTTCACGAAGATGAAGGATGTGTTGATTGTAAGTTAGCGTTTTATCCAAAATAATTCCAAGGTATTTAGCTTTATTGGTCCAGATGATATTCTCTCCGTAGATAGAGACAGTTTGGATGGGATAATGTTTACGCGAAAAGAAAACAGCTTCGGTTTTAGTAACATTGAGTTTAATTTTCCAATTAGTAAGCCAGATTTCGAGAAGATTAATATGGCTTTGAAGTTGTTTAACAAGGTAAGTAGTATTTCTGTTTTGTGCAATAATGGCTGTGTCATCGGCGTAAAGGCTGAGAGAGGTTTCAGGAGAGACAGGGATATCATTCATGAAAAGAGTGAATAAGTGCGGTGCAAGGACAGAACCTTGGGGAATTCCAGCAGACATTTGTCTAAGGGAGGAATCATGATGTTTGACACAGACAACAAATTTACGATTAGAGAGAAAGGAGTGGATTATGTTAATAAGGTGCGACGGGAGTTATAGTAAATGAGTTTATGAATAAGTCCATTAATCCAGACCCTGTCAAAGGCTTTAGCAATATCTAGGAAAATGATGCCAGTGGCAGATTTGGTGGCGAGTCCTTGTGCGATGATTTCAGTGACACGTAAAAGCTGATGGGTGGTTGAAAGGTTCTTAATAAAGCCGAATTGATGAGGAGACATAATATTATTAGAATAAACAAAATCAAGATATTTGCTGAGGATGATTTTTTCAGTGAGTTTACTGAGAGTCGGATGAAGAGAGATAGGTCGATAGCTGGTGGGGTTAGTGGGGTCTTTGCCGGGTTTTAGGATAGGGTGCATGCGGGCAGTTTTCCATTTAGTAGGGAAGTGAGCAAGGCGGAAAATTGCATTAATAATATGAGTTAGCAAAAAGATAGTGGAGGTTGGGAGATTTTTGAGCATTTTGTTAGTAATATTGTCTATACCAGGAGCTTTTTTAATTTTAGTAGATTTAATGTAGTTGATGATATCAGAAGGGGAAGTGGCGTAAAAAATAGTGGGATAAGGGTGAAGAAAGAAGTTCATGAGAGAGTCGGAGACCATGTTTTCAGTGTTAGTATCAGAAATGTTGTTTTCAGAGAATTGTTCTTGGTAGCTATCAGCAAGAAGTTCGGCTTTGTGAGAGTCAGTGAGGGCGGTAGAGGGTGAGAGGTCGTTAGAGGTTAGCGCGGGGATGCTAGAACGTTTCTTTTTTAATCTTTTAGCTGTAATTCAAAGGGAGGAATCCTCCGTATTAAGCACGGCGAGTTCAGTTGCCCAAGTAGATTCGTTATAGATTTTGATTTCTTTACGGAGAATAGCTTGTGCTCTGTTGTAGAGATGCTTGGAGAAAGGGTCGCGATACTTTTGCCAATTTTTCCTTGCTCTATTTCGTTGCGTGATTAGGCGTTTGATTGGAGGGGGAAGGAAATAAGTGCTTTTGTTATGAAGAGGTTTAGAAGCAAGATTGTAGGCGGTGATGATATTAGTAGTGAGATTATCCACAGCGGTTTCGAGATCATTGCTGTTGTCAATATTTGAAGGAAACAGGGGAGTGATCTGAGAAAGCTGATTGGTAAAGGTTTTCCAGTTGGTGGAAACTTTAGGGGGGATATTGAGTGTGATGTAATTAACATTAAAATTGAGAAGAACTGGATTATGATCTGAGGAAAGTTCGGAGATGGAGGTGATGTCGTAAGTGTAATGGAAGTTATTAAGGATCGTGAGATCAATAACAGAAGAAGAGTTCAGACCGTATCTGGTGGGGGTGGAAGGTGCAATGATCTCAAAACCAGTGCGGACAGAAAAGTTGAGAAGGTTGATGCCAGTATAGCTATTGTTATGACAACCCATCGGATATGATGAGAGTTGAAGTCGCCGGATAGAATTGAACTGTTGTTGATGGATAGGAGAGTAGTGAGATCAGCGAGGAGATCGGATGCGGTAATGCGGCAGGGAACATAAATGGAAGCAATGGTGGTGGTGGGGGGGATGTTAGTGAAGTGGACAGAGATGATAGTTGTTTTGATGCTTTTGAGGGAGGGCGTGGGAACTTCGTGATGAGAAATATTGTTTTTGATGAGTATTGCAGTGCCGCCTGAGACAGGGTTTTGTGGACCGTCATTACGAAAGAAGTTATAATTTGGAATGAAGATAGTTTGGGTGGGTTTAAGCATAGTTTCTTGAAGGAGAATAACATCTGGATTATGATTATGAACAAAGTTTTTAAAATCAGTCAATTTAGAATAGATGCCGTTGGCATTCCAGTAGCAGATTTTGAGTCCAGCGAAGGGATCAGACATTAATTTGATTTATTATTGTATAAAGCGGAAAATCCATGCAATATAGTAAATAATTTGTCTTCTTTAGTTTGATCAGCTTGCATGTTAATGAACATTGATTTAATTCCATCGCTAGCGAAGAGTTTTGCAAATTCTTTCAAAATAAAGAATAATTGAAAAATTTCCGTATTATTAGTAGCATCAGTTTGAATTTGGGGGATTTGAGTAGGAGTGATTTTCGGAGGAATTTGGGGGGTGATGTTGCTGGCAGCGATATTGGCGTAAGAGAAGTTATTGGTGACTTGGCGATAGGGGGTGAAACTGCGGGGGTTAGCATGATTTTGAGGGGGAATTCTTGGTTTAGGGAATTTTGGGCATCCGCGCCAAGCAGCGAGATGACCCGTCTGGCCGCAGTTAATGCAAGTGGGGTTTTCAATGTTTTCGGTTATAGTACATTGCTTTGTGGGCTTCGCCACATTTCAAGCATCGGGGGGTGCTATAGCAATTTGCAGAACTGTGATGAAAACGGTTACAGGAATAACATTGGGTGGTGCCAGGCCGTCTATTAAATTTTTCTATTTTTACGGTGAGATAGGAGAGAGTGGTGAGATCAAAAATCTTTTCATTTTCTTTTGTACGAGGGAGTACTAGTTGCCAGACGGCGATTGGAGTTTTGGTTTTGATGTTGGTAAGTTGAGTAACTTTAGAATTTTTGAAATTGAGGTCCGACAGTTCTTGCTCAATTTCCTCTGCAGGCGTATTTCAAGGAAGACCTTTGATAACGGCTTTAATTCTCCTTTCATTACGGGACGTAATTAGATAAAAGTCCATTTTGTTATTTTGTAGAAATTTAGTGACGTTGCGGTGTTCGTCAGAGTCTTTGGTAAAAATTTTGAAAATGTTCTTCGGAGAGAGTGATTTTAATATCTTTGAATGAGTCCTTGATGGGTTTAAGTTGTGCTTTGATATTTTCCGCTCAGCGGACCATGATGGGCGGGATTTTTGGAGCCTGCGGCAGAGAAGGGTCAGGTTCAATTAGATTGTCAAGGTTCATGAATTTATTAGACGTAGAAATAGGATTGGAAGAAAAGAAAGTAGGCGCTTTAACAGTGTTGCGTTTGGGGGGAAGATGAAAATCGCTATCTTCGGCAGTCGAAGAAGAACTACACAGTCAAAGAACTTTGCAAATTTGGAGGCAGACGAAATACGTTTAATCTCTTCACACTACTTTTGATAACAACTTTGGGTACCATTATTGTACATACTCTGGATGTACAATAATGGCTTGACCGACAAAAATATCTTTATTTTTTTACAGACTCCATCAGTTTGGCTATTGCTTTTCATTTACACACCTATCAGCACCTTATAAAAATTCCGTTATTTGTGGGCACGAAATAAAAAAATTGTACCCCAATTGTAAATTCTAGTTAAATTGCAAAAGATGAACTCACTCAATATTAAAATAGCAAGTCCTATATATTCAAGAAATGATTGAAAACATCTGCAGCATACAAGTTTCCTTTTTCCCCGAAACTATTAAAACTCTCACAGAAAAAATATGGTGTATATTTTTCTCTCAGCCAAGTGATAAAGAAATTATGTCCTCCTACCAATACATCATTAATAAGCACTCTTAAAAATAAAAATAAAATGAAAGATAGAAAATTGAATTTCAACGTTCTGCAAGACTTAGACAACACAGATAACCTTCTCCCTACTTTTCGTACAACATAACAAATAGTTCCAATCTATAAATAAGAAATGTAGGCCCCTATTTTGATTTATAAACTTTTCTGTGCTTTCCTCTTATTTATTTTTTTTCATGTTCAATTCAGCATTTACATTTTGCAGTGTCAGAGTTAAAAATACCACCTTTATATTCCAATTCTTTTCTTCAATTCACACTTTCATTATACGAGAAACTTTCTCAATTCCCTACTCAGACAATGAAATATAAGCCATCACACTTCATTTCCCACATAAAAGTTTTACAGTAGTCAACAACTATTCTCCCAATGACCTTTTCATCATTGAATGATATATATCATCATCTGCATTATTCTGGGAGACTTTTAATTTTAATTATCTCAGTCTCAGATCCTTCTCTTCAACAAACAGTTCTCAAATTCTGAGGAACTGGATTCTCAACAATAATTTTAATAATATAAACATCATCAATCCAGATCGCATTGCTATGTCTTCTAAACCTCTTATTGATCTCTCCGTGCCAGTGCATATATAAATTCGAATTTATCTTTCTTTATTTACTTCGGCCCTTTCGACAGTGATCAATTACAGATCCAGCTAACCTTTAAAATAAATTAACTTCAAAAACTTGCAGAGAGATCATTATGTGGCCTGAAGTTCCTCATGATCAACAGAATATCCCTAGCGCTTTAACATCATATCCTGATTAATAATCTTTCATGTCCAACGATTGCATGATTGCAGCAAAGAAAAAAAAAAAAAAAAAATGTAAGCAAACACTGTGGTTTGAAGTGCAGATAATAGAGAGTTTTTGCATACCGTATTTTGGACGTCCGTTAGTTTTTTCTCCCTAGCGCGCATGCTCATAGGAAATTGCGCATGCGTATCTGTAATAATGGTTCCTATGAGCATGCGCGCTAGGGTGTAAAAACTAACGGACGTCCAAAATACGGTATGCAAAAGCTCTCTAATATTGTAGAAAACGTATTGTCTGACAAAAATCGACAATTAAGAGTGGTTCTTTTTGGATCTGGAAGAGTAAACAGATATTTTAGATATTGCTCCGGCGTTACTTTTTATTTGAAGGATAGATTAAAATTATGAAGTGTATGTACAGTTTCGTGACATTCATAGCATTCACGGCACAACAATCAGAGAAGATATTTTCAAAGGAGTTCAAAATGCTGTTCAGAAAAACAATATTCAATGGAAAAAAATTTCAAGTTTATCACTATTAATGGCGTTAAAATTAAGTGTAATTGGCTTCGTAACGGGCAAAAAAATAAAAGTGTCATTGGTCTCGTATCAATGTCCATAGAAAATGGCATTGGTTCAAAATCACTAATCGTATATTGCATCATTCATCAACAGTATTTGTGTGGAAAATGCTTGGATATGCCAGAAGTTTTAAAGCCAGTCATATTAGCTGTTAATTATGTCAGATCACATGTGCCGTTAATTATATCAATCATCGTCACTTTCGCGAGTTTATTGAAGAGATTGGAGAAAACGACTTACCATATTATAGCGCAGTACATTGGTTTAGCTGCGGAAAAATTAAAACGCGAGTTTTTGGGCTCTGAATAATCGAAATTTTCTCGAACGAAAGGAATTGTCCACTGGCTGAGTTACAAAAGAATGAGTTGTTATGGGAGTTATCATTTAACTAAACATATGAATCACTAACTTAAAATTAGGAGAAAAACAGAATCTGCCTGATTTATACACTCATATTAATTGTTTTATTTTAATCCCAATGCACAAATAATGTTTCATACATTTTAATACATGCTAAAATCCAATCAGCAATCTGGAACTCCATTTGTGGTAGATTTTGTAATAGATGCTTTAAAAATACGTTTTAAGTTTCGTTTTTCATATTTTGATGCAATTGCAAAAGCCATTCAGATTTTTCAAAAATCTTGCAACGCTGGCATAACTCTTGCCTCCAGAAATTCAAATGGAAGTTATTTATTTTTAGTGTAGTGATATTTTTAAAGAAAAATATTTAAACTCATCACTGCTGAAAGTCATAAGTCTTCCAGATGTATGAATTTGGTTGTTTGTGGCTTTTGCCTGCTTTCGAAACTATTTATCTGTTCTCCAAAATGAAATATAAAAAAATATTTACAGATCCAAGTTAACTGATCAATATTAGAAGTAGCTGCTGATAATATCCACAACTGCAAACAATTGTCAATGGAAAGTTATTTACGTAGGCTCTTCGTGCCTTTTGGCACATAAAACATTCAGCCTACGACCGTCAGGAGCCCGGGAGAGAAAAACAGGCGCCAAATTCTCTCCAAACATGTCCTAGTCCACCCCCCCCAGCCCTCTATTTGACATTTTTTTCCCGATTAGAAGAATATCAGCTCTTTCCAAAATTTTACTGCAGCAAAAAAAAAAAAAAAAAAAAAAAAAAAAATATTGATTTTAAACATCTGTATAGGAAAATTTCTAATTTATTAATATCTGCTTTTCTTAAGCACCATGCCTCTGCAATACACAGCAAGATGTCTTACTATTGCTTTGTAGATTTTAGTTTTAGTTATTAAATTAATATTTGTTGCGATTCAAAATTTTCCCAAATTCTTACAAGAGATTTTCTTTATTGCTTCCGTTTTTGATATCCAAATATGTTCCTATAGTTTTATTTAACAGGTGGTGATGGGAATCATTGCTAACAATAACGATCTCCGGTAAAAGCCCCTCAGCCGAAAATTCGGAACTCAGTACATCCATTCATCATAATTTCCCAGATGAATATTCCAGGATCACTATAATGGTCTTTGCCTGTGATGTGTGGGATAAAATCGTATCCAAGCGGCGTTCCTGATATATATTCCCGAGAATAGATTGCCCTCCTGAATCTGCTCTCATCTGTAAACAGTATGCGACTCAATTGATGAGATGTCTAGTCTTTGTGTTCTTTACAAGTCAATACAGTACCGCCGATGGGCAGATATCGAGCTTGCAGTATTCTAGGTGAATAGGTTACATTTATGAAGGTGTTTGATCACAATGCACGACATAGTTCTTATTCCATTGCCGTAAGTAGCTGCTGCGCAATTTTTCCAATCGACTATTATTAATCTATTCGCTTGGACTACGCTCGTCACATTTGGCCCCTTCGTAAGTTCGCCGATCATTCTATCAGGGCAAAAGTCGTTTAAATGGTTTCTTAAAGCCCTATTGCCCATACAAATTCACTTGACCATAGAATGTTCTTAATAGCACCGTTAGTGATCGCTTTTATACTGAATGTACAAGTTTTGTGTAGGCAAGTCCCTTTTGTTTTTTTATTCATGCAAATTTTTTCTATCCCTTTGTTTACACCCAAGTTCAACATCATATGCTGAAAGCCTATAATTGGTTATGATGTCAGGTACACATGTATAAAGCCCATGAAGTGTGTTGGTTATTTGGTTGGTTGCAGACAATGCTATTTAGATGG
The DNA here is from genome assembly GCA_021605075.1 of Caerostris darwini. Taxonomy (NCBI): domain Eukaryota; kingdom Metazoa; phylum Arthropoda; class Arachnida; order Araneae; family Araneidae; genus Caerostris; species Caerostris darwini. The sequence goes on along the minus strand of BPLQ01012350.1, from coordinate 125,535 downwards.
ATCATAATTAGTTAAAACCTCACTATGGTTTTTTTTTTTTTTATATGTGCAATACATTTCCTTAAATTAAGCGATTCTTGCTTACTCTACACCAATGGACTTTGCTAATTTTCCGATATTTTGCTTGCCCTCGCATCACCTGTGCTGTCCTTGTTCCAGACAATTACACACAAATCTCCTTCCTACACAATGTGGTATTCGTGTTACTAATTGCAACATGTCCTTTGCTAACTATTTATTACACCACTGTTTAAATTTAAATTAATTTTAATAAATGTGATAGATTCTGAAACATATCTTTTACCTGGTTTACAGATAAAGCTTAAAGAATAAAGATTCTTTGGATTTATTATTGCTAATGTATCTAATTCTAATTCCTCTTTTATTTTTATGCGATTTTGTATCCATACTTTGGGTATATGATACAAAAATAAAAAAAACACAAGCATTATCATAAATATCTCAAAATCTACCATAACAGCCGACTGTAACCTAAAACTAACAAAATTTTACTATATACAAATAGTAAAATTATTGAAATGCAAACAAATATGTTGTTATTGATATACAAACTCAGAGCTATTATGTATGCTTCTGTTAGTGTTTACTAATCTCAACATCACAAGATGATTCAGTCGGTTTTTATCTTCAGATAATTTGCAAGGCATTTACTTTGATATTTCAATTTGATGCTAATGATCATCAATATTGTTAATAATTATATAATGTTTATGAGATTAGCAAGATATATACATCACCTTGTGAAAAAAACTATTTGGTAAAATGTTATATATTAGCATGTGACCTGAAAGTTATACAAGCCCATAGAGGGTTAAATAGGTATAACAAAGGATTTCAAAAACAAGATGAAGATAACAAGTCATAATTTCCAATAAAATTCTTTCTCTCCCCTTTGAAGTGATTTAAATGTGAAAGTTAATTTAGAATAAGACATAATGAAAGTCATTATTAAGCATTGTCATAGTTAATAAATGGAAAAAAATTAGAAGACTCAATGAATTTTTTTATGGTTTATTTTATATATAAATGCCTTTTTCCATGTTACACATACCTACAAAGATATTTTAAAAAGCAACAAAAATTGGGCTTTTTGAAAAAATGTTACACAAAACAAATGCAAATATGGACAAGACACTTATATTCTAAAAAGTTCAAATTTATAAACCAATTTGATATGAAAGTAAAATAATAAAAAAAACAGTAACTGGCATTTTAAAAAAAGTGTATTGATATTTACAGTGCCCCTAGAAAACATTCAAATTGCACACAGATTTCTTTGGGAAAATATATCTGTATCAATACTTAAAAAAACATTGTAATTTTTTTTAAATCAATTTTTCAATTACATATTTATTTTGTCCATTATTTCATTTATAATATCAGGTTTTAGAGATATAAAAAAAATTACTGACTAGAAAAGTAGAAAATTAATCAAAGTATTTTACACGTTATTAAAACAATTATATTAATTGGTATTATCACCGTCCCCCAAGTTCAGTTCAATTTAATTTTTTTAAAAGTAGAATGAAATAAAATGCTTACTGCAATTCAATAAAAGACAACATTCATTTTTCATTGGAAAAAGTATAGCAGTTCATAACAAAAATGTTTCATTATATAATTCAAACAAACTTTAAATGAAATTTTAAATATTATCACTATAAGCATTAAAAAGAAAGTTAATTTTAACTTCATGATATGCAATCCACAAGCTCATATTTAAAAATAAAATAATTTTTTTTCTCGAAAATAATAAAAATACAAATTAGTGCATAAAAAATGATGCAATTTTTTTAATATCTAAATAAATTACCAGAAGTAAACTTTACTTCAAAAAAAGCCAAAAGTAAACTTACTTATACTTTACTTCACACATTATTTGAATCACATAAAATATCAATTATTTGAGATCATTCATAGCAGACTAATAAATATAATAGCTTTTAAGCTACTATGATGAATGTAATAGATCACAAAATTGCCATATCCTATTAATACTCAGAGGTATTTTTAATGTAAAAGTATGTTTCAAATTCAGATTTTTAAATTAAAAACTTGATCCAATTTATTTGCTTTGATTAATAATCAAATTCATTTAAGTCATAAGAACATGTATAATAGAGTATGATACATATCTTAAAGGTTCTAAGAAATATTGTGAGGACAAATAAAAAAAATTTCAATATTTCACAATTTTCTTTCACACTTACTAAATTATTCTCACATAACAAAACTAAAAAATAGATTTTTCATATCAAAATTAGTTATATTTGAAAATATCAATGCAATGCATTTTAAGACGTACTTACAATGAATAATGAAAAACAATAAGTACACCACTGCAACAAATTACATTTTAAATGATACACACATTTGAACTGTACAAGTTAATATACTTGGACCTTGATACTGATATCAAAAAAAAATTTTTTTTTTCGAGTTGATGTCTTCCAGCTATACAATCCCCTTGTCAGAGAAGCGATATTCCAATATATCATCCTCAACTATATAAAGCAGCATGAAAAAGAATTTTGCACATACATGAAGCATTTCATTTTGTAAGTATGAAATAAACACACAAAATACATTGCATGAATAGAAATGTAACTTCTGTGAATATTTTATGTAACTAAAGCTTGAATTTAAATACAAAAAAGATTAAAATGAATATAAAATTGTTTAGAAAGAAATGCCACAAAATTAAAGTAATATATGAATATTTATTTAACAAATTTAATTTTGATGATAAATGATCAAGTTTTTTCCCTATAGTTTGTGGCAATAATATATTCACTAAATTTAATTTTTAAAGAAATATATATTAACAGATATAAATATATTATTTCGTAAAATTATTTTTTAAATCAGATTAGCTTAAATTACAAATAAGTAAATTTATTTAACAGTAAATGTTGTAAAAAAATACAACTAGTTTTTTTTTTTTAATATTTCATAGCTATCTTTAATTTTTCTTTTCTATAAATAAATTAAATTAACTATTAGGTAACTGCATATACATTAATGGCAAACAAAAGTATATAAAGGGAAAAATAATGTCATTAATTTAAATACATACTCTTTATTACTAAACTATAACTAATTATAAAAAATATAGTTGTATTTCTTTAGAAAAACAGACAATTTAAAATTTTTTATCATAAACTTTAAAAATAAAATAAAGTTTGTGGATGAAATAATGGAATTCATTGAATAAATTTTTACTGAAGACATCACATTCAGAGTGAATATGACTAAAGTGGTCAAAGTTTAATTTATTAATATTGAAATCTAATATAATTACAATAAAAAATTACTAAAAGTTAATTCTGATCAAGAGCAAATACTATTCTCAACAAAAGCTTGAAGCATTAAATATAATTTGTTTAAAAACAAAATACAGAATAGGATCCTTAATATAGAAAATTAGAATCTGACATGATTATGAAAATGAAGCATTAAAAGTTTTTAATATTTATACAGTCTAAATCTCAAAGTAATATTTTCAGTTCCTTTAAACAGCAGCCTAAAATCAGAAATATTTTCAAATACAGGATCCTAAACTATAGGCATACACAAACACACATGCACACACACTTATATATATATATATATATATATATATATTATATGACATTAACAAAATATTCACAGGGATTTCCCATAGCAGCTCTAAAAGACTGAGAACTACCAGAAAGTTCAGGAGGTATCGAATCCAGTCTCGGAACATCTTGCGTGACATTAGTGTTGGCACTACGATCACTACCACTGCTTCCAGGTCCACAGTCTACTGGATTTGTAATTCTGCGGCAACTGTGCTGGCTGGCTACCTCAGAATCACTGCCACCAGGACTACCAGATTTACGATCTTTATCTGGCATTAGATCACCTCCATTACTGCTGCCACCTTCATAAAAAAATAGTCTTTCTGAAAATGTTGTCAAACTACCAAGACAAAATTATTTTATTAATATTATACTCACAGATATATATAAATATATAATACACAATATACAGTATAAACATTATATTTAATCACAATACAATTATGATAAAAATACCAGCAGATTTTAAACACATATCTGAAGAAGCTCATTAGATAATAAAAAATATATTTAAATATTTATTTTTGTGATTTGTACCATTCTTTATTAAATGTTTTTAAAAAAATTAAATTAAGTTTTAAATATTTAGGAAGTTTGCAATTAATAAATTTTCAATGAGATGTAAAAGTCTAGTTAAACTTTGAGCTTTATTAAAAACACACAATCTTAGTTTATATATATCTTTTTCTATCACATAAAAAACATGAAAAATTTACAACAAATTAAAACTGGCAAGACTGTACATTACTTTCTACTACTACATTTATTATTGCCTACATACTATATACAATATAGAACAAACATCTTAAAAAACCTGTGCATGATAAATGATACTAATGTTATAGATATTTTAATAAGGAATAAAATAGAAACATAAACAATGAAAAAAAAAGTACCTGAACCACTGTGAACACTACCTTCTCGAACAAAGTTTTTGCAGCTACTGTTATTGTCATTTGTGTAATTGAATGGCAAAGGCATGAATCCTGTATTCGGAGGGATGTAGCTGCCAGAATAAGGCAATTGATTTCCCCAAGGAGAAGGACCAGAAGGCGGGGGCAGAGGTCCCAATGTGTCACGATCAGCCTCGCTCACAGAATCATCTTCATTCAGTTTCAGTGCAGCAATATCTGAAAAGGTTAAACAGTATAAATAAAATAAAGCACTTTTATTAGATTTGTCATTTATATCCCAGATGCATACTTTCAAAACTAAAAAAATCTATAATCCCACGAGCAAAAACTATTGTCAATGAATAATTTATAGAAAGGGAGAAACAATTGGAAAAATTAAGTATTCATTAATTTGTGATACATACACATATATTCTTTAAATATATATTCCAAAGAAAAATAATAAAAGCTATTGGTAATCACTATCAAAACCTTAAGCCAAGGAAACAATTGGATTTTTTCCTAGATTGTCCAAAAATAATCATGTTATATATTTAGTCATAAAATCATCTAATCATAAGATAACTTATAATCATAAGATATCTCATGTTATTATGTTTAGTCATAAAATTTCCAGTTTCTTTAATTAAAATCTCTACCATAGTAAAATATTTTCGATTATTTATCATTTTTGGTTGAAATCTTGTAAACTCATTAAATAAATTGTATTTTTTAAAACATATAATATATAATGAAATTTCACAAAAAGTTAAGGCAAAATGAAATAGGCTAGACAAATAAAATTTAACTTATTAATTCACCATAATGAATTTTTCAGGTATTTCACTTAAAAATCAGTTCACATAAATAAAAAACAATAATCTTAACATGCACAAATAAATCAATTTAAGAAAACATGCCATTTGTTTTAAAATTTTCCAATTTTTACAAAAAGTTTTATAGTACAACAAGAAATCTATTATCAAATAATTTTAACATAATTGACTACCATAAAAGAGTTGCAAATAAAAAATACACAGTCCAGTCACATTAATGTGACCACCTGTCAAAAGTCACAATATACACTCTTGTATAATCTGGCTTTAAGTGGAGTGTGGTATTAAGTGGAATTCTTTATATACACTCCACTGCAATGTGCTGCCACCTGCCTTTTGTGATTGCTGTTGATGTCGAAAGTAGGTGGTGGTCACATTAATGTGACTGGACTGTGTATAGATAAATTAATAAAATTTATTTGTCAAAACTTACTTGTACTTAGATCTCCAAAGGCATAATAACACTGCTCTGAAAAAGTTATTTTATTTACAGTATGACGTATATAACCAGCTTTTAGCAACAAAGTGGCATATTTTTTAGCATCTTTTCTATCTTGAAAACCTTGAACATGGTTGAATAACCAATCAACAACATCAGCACCTGAAAAGTTATAATAAATAAATTTACACACATTATAAGTATTAAACAACTGCATAAGTAAATTTGCTAAAACCTTGAAGGACAAATGTTTGAAGTACACAATTTTCATAAAAAGTTATAGTAAGGATAATATATATATATATATATATTATATAGTGGTTATATATTAAATGGCAATTCAGATTATATAAAATATTGAATAATAGCTACTGCATCATTAAAATTTCCAAATTAGGTTGAAGCATTAGTGTCATAAATTTTCTTGTTACACCACACATTTATCTTTTATACATTGGATTTCTACAAAAATTTAGTATTTAACATAAAATGCAAATGTTTACACCTACAAATTTTCTTTAATATTAAATTAAGACTAATTATTCCTCTTTTACTAAGCATTTATATTTTGCTTTAAAATTATATATGACTTACAAAATTAATCTTAACTTTCATTTTTATAGATTTTCACTTGACAAAATAATAAATCAGGAAGAGACGGAGAAAAAAATCTTACCAATAAATGAGTTTGGTATAAGAAGCTTCAACCACATTCGATCTTTCACTTCTAAACCAGACTCTGGGTTAGTCATTGCCTTCACAATCAATCGCATATCCGACTCTACAGTCAAGGAATTCTCTTGGAATGCCCCTACAATTTTTTTTAAAAAAAGTTATAAATAATAATTTTGCAAACTAATAAATCAATAAGCTAAACAAAAATTTCAAAAACTTACTATCAGACTCTGGTATGGAGCTAGTAATGGATGAACTAGTTGAAGTTAAAGTGCTAACAGAAGGTGGCCTTAGGGGGTAGTCAGCAGCTAAAGTGAATATATTACAGATTTAAAATAAGAATATAACAGATTGATATAATAAAAATATATTTTGAAGATTTTCAGAAAATAAATTTGTAAATTATCACTAAATAAGAGAACTAAATTAATTACTCTCTCCTCAAGCATCAGTCTATATAAACAAAAGTCAATGTCCATATGTGTGTCCCTATAGACTCTAAAAACTACTCGACCAATTTCACTCAAAATTTCAGTTTGTCCTTAGTGTCAGGAGTGTTTCAAATTTCGACTGTTGTTCATAAAAGGCATTTTGACACGAGACATTGAATACAAAAAAATTAGTGAACAAAATTCCCATGAGTAACATAATTTAATAAGCTGGGGGAAAGTAAAAAAACACCCTAGCATGCCAACAATGAAACAAGAATTATCACAAACAATTGTAATTATTTAATTCATATATACACCCGTATTTAGCAATAGTGGAACATTATCGGGTCTGTCAGTGAGTTTATATGGCAAAAGAAATGTTGCTAGTGCAACTACATTATATTTTGAGAAACGTTTTGCAATTACCCCTTTTAATTTTAAATAAAAGATTTGAAATAACTATTATGACAATATACTATATATGCATTGAAACCTTGATACTATTTTTCTAAAATTCCTTTATGAATTTTATTTTAATAATATATCAATCTAATGCTTTGCACTAAGGCTTCTTTACACTATAACTACTGTTCCAAACTTTGTTCTTAATAAACATATGAAAAGAAGAGAAATATTTATAGTTTAAAGAAAGCAAAATTGAAAAGTCAAGAGACAAAATGACATGTTTCATTAATTTTTCAGGTTATAAAAATTTGCAAACAATTTTTTTTACATATTCAATATTTAAAAATATATATACAATAATAATTACATAAATAATTTTCTTATCACACAATTTTTATATTAAAATAATATACTTATAAAGAATAAAATAAATTTCCAAAGAAAACATATTTGCAAATTTTCAAAAATTCAGTTCAGTACATTTTTTAACAATTTATTTCGAATAAGCAGTAACTGTAGCAATCATAGGAAAAGAGTCGGGTATGTTTCCCAGGAAGGATACCACCAGCATCTTCCATTCTCCTTTCCTCCAAATCATTTTAAGACTTATTTTAATTTAAAATTATAATACTTTCATATTTTTTTAAATAAAATTTAAAATGCTGAATTTTTTGTTATTTGACAATGCATTGCAACTTTTCAATGTTAATTAAATTTTTCTTTTTAACTTTACACACTAAAATACTTATTAGCTTACCCCTTGTGGCTTCTATATGGGCAACCCATGCACCAGGGTCTATTGGACGAACTGGTTCAGTACGAGGAATCGTAAAGTAACCAGTAGGATTGGGATCCCAACATTTAGCAACAACTAATTTGATGGGACTAAATTTGAACAAAATAAAATGTTTTAAAAATAATGCATACCAAAATATAATACAAATAATTCTACAGAATATTTGTTCTTAAAAGTTGAGAAATAAAATCTTTACTACAAAAGTACTTGTTAAATTCGAACAATTATGAAACCTACCCAGGTTTTTGAACAGCTTCTCGTAAGACTCTGACTGCATCATCATTGCTCATATTTTCAAAATTGATATCATTTACTTGTAATATCATGTCACCAGGCTCTATCCTACCATCTAAAGCCACAGCACCTCTACAATTAGGATATTAGTTTTTAATTACAAAAATATGTTTGTAAAATTAAAATATCATAACTTAAAAAAATGAATAACACAAGAAACACTTGCCCCTTCATTATAGATCCAACGTATATTCCCCCATCCCCACCTTTATTTGATTGTCCAACAATGCTAATACCTAAAAAGTTCACAGTATCTAAGGAGAAAAAGAAAAAAAATGGTAAATAAACAGCATAAAAAAAATGTCTATCTTTGAAATTTTATTGAAAAAAGTATAATACTGCACAAAATATTATTTAAAAATGTTTAAAATCTTCACAGTATGAATTATCAAGAATATTTACTTCATACATCATAACAGCTATTTATATATATAAAAAAAATTCTGTAATTATGATAATGAAATTCTGTTTGTCAATAGTTCCTTATTTTAAGGATTTTGTTGGAATATTTTATTCACCTAGAGTAATCTTTGTATCATGAAATACATTGCAGATACTTATAATAATATACGATTTCTAGTAACAATAATTTCATTGTTGATTGCCTGGATTCGATCTACTGGCATTTAGTTATAAAGGTATTTGAAAGTTTCTAAGTATATCAATTAGATTTTTCAAACTATAAAAATTAAAATATTTTATTCACTAAAAGATAGTGTTTATCTAAAAAGCCACAGTTATAGGTTTGTTATTACTTCAGAATATTTTGAAAGTTAAAGTGAAATTCTTTGATTAAACACAAAAATTTTAAATCCTATTCAACATTTTATATTAAAATTTTTTTTAATAACTACTTAGATGTGTATGTTATACATTAAACTTTTATCTAATTCCTAAGAAAAATTATTCAAATATCAAATTTTAAATGATAAACAAAATATGTAATTTAATTATACATTAAACACTATTGGAGCATAATGTAATTGAACATATTTAGAAACACCATGTTAAATTTATATATATTATTTCCTGATTGTTTATACTTTCAAAAAATGATATATGTCACAAATTAAAAAATTTTTCAATTATATTGTTTTCTTACAAATCTAAGTGTATGAATAAAACAAATCTTAAAACTTTTCTTTTCACTAAAATTACATCTATTAAATTTTAAACATAGTAATCAATAAAACTCAATACTTGAATGCAAGTAAAAAACATTAAACTTTTACCATATTAAAATTCAGATAATTATTAAAAATTTTTTTTTAACTTGCTTTAATTCTTTTAACAAATCTCTGACTAAAATATTAACTCAATGTTATAATTAAAACATTAATTGTATTATAACTTTTATAAAACATCTACTTAAATAAAAAAAGGTGAAAAGTTAAAATAATAACAGCAAAAAATAATGAATATAATTTTAATAAGATAAAATCTAACTAAGCCAATGTTACATACCATAAAATAGTTATTATAGACTTAACATTCATTAACATTTATTTTAAATATGTATATTTATGTCTCAAATGATAAAAATTATGTAACATTCCTGAAATTAAAGTTATATATAGGCTGTTTAGGCTTAATAGTTTATATTGTTAGGCTTAATAACCTTTCAAAAAGAATGCAAGTAGTTACCTAAATTTAGAGTGACAGTAATAATATTTAAAGACATAGTAGAATCAGTTATACTGCTGATAGATGATGTCTGAAACAAGATAAGCAGTTTTACAACATGAGCTAACAACATCAATCAAAATAAAATATTAAAGTTAAATCTTAACAATTAAGAGTTAAATTTTTAAACTAAATAAAAGCAAATGAAATAAAGCAAATGAACATTTTTCATTAATTTTATGAACTCACTATTCAGTAAATAATTATAATTTAAAGAGATCTTTATAAATTTGAACACGTAAATTAACTTTATATCCAATAGAAAAAAGGTGCTAAAATATAGCACGAAATTAAAGTTAAAAAATAATATACTATAAATACAAATTTTCATATTAAAAATATTTTCGACAATAATTTATTTTTTATCATAAATATTTTTAACAAGCTACGATAATTTAAAATATCGAATTATTGTAATTTAATACATACTCGACTCATTGGGGGCATTCTGTGTCTTCTCCGCCGCCTTCTATGTCTTGGATGAATCCTTGAAACACTACTTTCTTCTGTTGTGGTTGATATTCTAATACAATAAAACAATTTACTAGATAATTGCAGCATGATATTGTAACCCTATAGATTTTATAAATAATTGAATGAATCTTACATGCTCAAAAATGATTTACTTGTACTCAATTATTATATCTTAGTAATTAAGGTTTTTGAATAAAAAAAATTTGAATTTTTACATTTATTTATTGAATTTTATTTAAAAAATAAGTGCAATAAAATAATCACATTTATAAATTTAACAGCAGTTTTATCTAACAATTGAATTCATTCAAAGAGCAAAAAATTATGAATTAAAGAGACCTTAAATGTAAACAACACGATAGTTATTTTAAAACATATCAGAAATACCTAAATATCTTTAAAATACCCATAATTAAAATGACAAAAAATAAGAAGAAGTTACCTGCTAGTTGTTTCTTCTTCAGAATCGAGAAAACTAGTGCTTTCAATATCACTCGTCATCATTGAGGAAGACTCATAACCATGGCCACTCCTATGTCGAGAATGAATATGAGGATGGATGGGTTTTGCATGGCCATTTATTCGAGTTGGGGGACACCCACAAGAAACTAAACAAAAAAAAATAAAAGCTTATGAGGAATGAATACAATTATTTATGTCTTTGCTATTATCAAATTTAAATTTATTTTATGTAATGTCAATTTTGATAACAAGTATTAGACAAAGAACATAAATATTACAGATTTAAAAAATAAAATTATACATTCATTAGCAATTATAACTATGCAATTTTTTTTACCATGATCATCATGAAAATGCTTATCTCTATGCTTCATTGATCGATGCATATGAGAATGGAGATCTGAAATAAATAAAAGAATAATTAGAATTAAAAAGAAAATGTCTTGAAAATGAACTTCATTAAAAAAAATTATAAAAACCTTTTCTTGAGCTAATGACAGACTCTGTTTCGGTACATGTATCTCCTATGTCTCTATGATCAAGAACAGGCGCACTGAAAAGATAAAAAAAAAAGGCATTTAATTTTGTAGCAAAACAAAATCAAAAAATATATAAATAACCCAAGAATTATCCTTTTCAACGAACATGTAATTTTTATGAATTACATTTATGAAAAACAAGTGATATCTATAAAAATAAATGTATTAGCATGCAAAACTTAAACACAGGTGCAATTTTAAAATTAATAACCATAAAATTAGAAAGATGGAACATGTAGCAAGCAGATAATGAATATTCAGTTCAGTAGAACAGTGAAATATATTGTAAATAAAATGAAAAATTCTTGGAATGATTCTATTTAATAAGTAAAGTTTAATTTAAATAAAGAAAGTAAAAAATTTGAAACTAAAAAGAATATAGGCAAAAGACTTTCTATTTAACATTCTTAATGTTATAATTTTTTTTAATAACTAAAAGGGATTTTTTTATCTCATTAAGTAAAAATCATTAAAATGTTAATTAGCTTTTACTCCCACTCCTGTTTCTGAATATAAATTATCTGCTTGTTTTGCAGAAATATAAATTTGTAAATACAGCTAAATATTCCTTAATGTCATATAAAGATTTATTCTTGTGTATTGTTTTTTCATTGAAGAAACATACTTCATAATATTTACAATCCATTAGTCTTAAGTTTGGGAGGATGGGAAGGGGGGGGCTTTAAATATAGATAACCTTATTTCCCTTTTTTCCATTTCTTTCAGCATTTTTTCCTGATTTAAATCCTATAGAACATGTGCGAGATGTTTTGAAGACTTGTTCTTTGGACAATATGGTTATGGCAATATACATCTAATAATTGAAGAAATGATATTAAAGAGTAAGGGCTTTAACAACTGTTCGATATTTTGGTATTAGATATGGAAATAAGATGCTTGAGCAATCACTGCAGCTGGAAGCTAAATCTATTTGCTTGTCTATGATCATTTGTAACACTCTTCCAATAAATCTGTTTGAATGAATATGTACCACGTCTTATATTTCTTTTCTTCTTAATCTGATTTTCATTTAAGTTTTGCATTCGAGTTTAATAACAGTAGGACAAAATTTATATTTAATAGAATTTGTGATAAAAAACTTGACATATGCAGAAATAAATATTTATATAAAATGCTCATCTCTAATAGAGAATATATTAATTAGAATACATGTAAGCACATGAAATAGCATGTTAAATTCAGAGCTTAACAATAACTAGTTTAATTCATATTCATTATCATAAAATGTAAAATAGAAAATTAACAAAATTATATTTATATAAAATGATATAACAATATAATGATGATATTCCATATTAAATTAAACTCATTTTAAAAATATTAATATTTTCACTTTACAAATATATTAAAATTATAATAAAAAAGTTACTGGAAAGAAGGTGGTCTGCTATCTCCAATACCGACTGTTCTTTCCAGAGGAAGTCTCAATTCTGATCTTTGGGACATAGTATCGGTACATTGTGACGTACTGTCAGATAAGCTACTGCCTTCTGCAGTTACAAGCTATGATACAAATTAAATTGTGTTAATTAACAGCTAGGATAAAATTTAATCTTTATGAAAAATTTTTAATTATACTGAAGAACCATTTACTTACCCAGGAAACTACTCGGCCCCCAACACATGGCAATTTTGCATTATCATCACTAATTTCTTCTTTTACAACCCTGTGATTAAAAAAATATATATGATTAATATATTTATGCAGATTCAGAATTTTAAACCTTACTCTTTAAGTCTCTATATTTCTTCCATCTTTAATAATCAATATTAACATTGATTTTAAAATAAATTTTATGAGCCTTAATATTACATTAAAAATTTTTATATAAAAATTATAAGTTTTTTAGTATGAGTTTTTAAGATGGATATATCTTTCATGAAAAAATACTCACCCAAAGTCATCATCCATTGACTTGAAAAAGAATTTATAATTGGGCCTATTAAGAACATTTTTAAAATCACCTAAAGTAACACGATCAGGTGGTATAGAGAGTTTAACCAAATAAGGTGTGTCTTCATCATCAATATGATAAATTATTTTAGTCTCTTCTAGGGCCATCTTCAGATTCCTAAATAAATTATAAAAATACTTTTAATTTAAATTATATTCATTGAATCTTTTCGGAAATTTCTTGTATTCAAAAATACTAAGTTAGGATTTAAATAAATATACTATATGTAATTAAAAAAGTTGGTATTTTCTTATTCTACACAAATAAACAGTCATAACTACGTTTCAGCGTTTAGTTTTGTCACACATTCATATACCATTTAATCATAAATTTATTATAATTCAAGTATTTATTAATTTTCAAAAAATTGCACTTGCTTACCATTTTTACTGACCATGAGTAAGACTACATACAGCATAGAATGATAAAAGAAGTTGCCATTTGTTTGAAAATGTTCATAAAAATTTTACCACATTTTGTAAATCTTTTAATGAGCTAAAATACAATCCAACTCAACAAGCCAAGTTCGGCTAAAATACAATCCAAATCTATTTCAATAGTTTTGGATATTCATCTTAAGTCATGGTAGTGTGTTTTAAATGTAAATATAATTTAACCATGGCATATTTTCCAGGATAATGCCTATAATCAAAATTTTCAGGCATTTTCTTTTTATTATTATAACTTTCACTATTTAAAAACCACCAAAAAGATTGCCAATAGTTTTTCTCATGACCGCCAGACTATAAGAAAAAATGATCAAGTTTGCTGACATATGTTGGCCATTTATTGCAGTGTAATAATACAAAAGTACCAATTAAATTATTAAAGAAATTTAAATCTAATAATTTTTTGATATTTATCATAAAGTCATGTTAGCTCTAAATATATATATTGCTATATATATTTTAATTAATTTAAATCACACTATCATAACATGTAACACACTAAAATAAAGAAATTCAAATAGAAAGCTACCAGACATGCCATTCGAAAAAAATGTCATTGTAAAAGTAGTTACACTTATGTAGCATGCACACACACGTTCGAAATAATTTATATGGCTATTTAATTTTTAGAGACATTTAATAAATATAATAATGTTTTTTAAAAATAATTCTAAGAATTTAAAACTACAATAACTTATCAGAAATGTTTAAATTTTAAAGAAAAAAATATCTTCATAATTTCTTTTGAAAATTAAATTTTGAAATGGTAATTTTTTACAATTTTACACTCACATACTTAAATAAATAGAAGATTTCTTTAACTATAATGGAGAGCCATCAGATCTCTCTCTCTCTCACACACACAAACACATAATTATCCAACAAAATGAACCCTAAGTTCATTATCAAAAAAATTTATTATTTTGCATCATAACTTTGTTAAATACAAGAATAATTTATATTAATTAGAATATGCCTAACTATTTTGCAATTACAAAATTTTAAAAGTCCTTTACCTTATTTTATTTAACTTTCTTGCATTTCATTTGATACTTTATAGATTCATCTTTATTTTTAAACTTCGTAGTAACTCAACTACTGAAAAAAAAATTGCAAAAATTAGGAAAAAAATAATACAATTGGTTATGTATAACTGAAGTTTTGTTTAAATGCATTGTAACATCTAAACATAATACCCCACAATATATTTACAATAATTACAAAAATAAAAATATATAGGCAATTGCAGCGCAATATTAAATAAAATTGTTTATATATAACAAAATCAGTTTACAGCGTATGTTTTTCAATTCTTCAGACAGTCAGATTGGAATCCAATTAGTACAATGATGATACAGCAAGAAAAATACTTTCATTTAGTTAGATGCTTATTATTTTAACTATAACTCAGCAGTAGGATTAATGGATCCATGTTAACAGAAGTTTCAAACACCTATCAATTCAGACAAATGAGATCATTCAGAAAGTGACAGGCTTGCTAGCAATGCACGTTTAAAAGCAAGTAATCTTACAATAATTATATGACACTGCATAATTAAAAAAACTTTATATTACCTTTGTTTAAAAATAAAGTTTAAGAACTAATTAAATCTTTATTTCCAGTCCTATAAATCAACAAAAATTTTAGAAACATCAATAGTAAAAATATGCGATTTACCGCACCCGAAAATGGAAAGTAGTTAATGCTTTTCTTCGTTATAGCATTAAAGAATGATTTAAATCAAATCCTCGGTCTGAAATTTATGAAAGTCTAAGCTAAACAATTTATAAATAAAATTATTTTCTTTCAACTTCAATATGAAATTGTCAATATCAAGTGCATCATGTCGTCTACATACAACAGCGAAATGTGACGTCACAGCTCTAAAGAAAAACTGCTATTTTCTTCTGCTCAGACATTGATTGATGATTGATCATTTAGAATAAAGAGGAGATGTAAAAAAAAAAAATAATAATAAATACAATAAAAATAGGAATAAAGTTTAAAGGGAATTGAGTTTTAATAAAAAAATTTTAAGTAAATTTAAAATAAGCAAGTAATTGACAGATAAATCAAAGGACAGGCAAGAAAAATATAGAATCATTACTTAAATAATTTAAATTTTTGAAGTTATGATTTATTGTCATTTGACAAGAGTAGCTAAATAAGACAAAACTACGCCATAAATTTTACATATATAAGAAAAAATATTCAACTTAAAATGTTATAATCCTTTAGATTTAGTAGTTTCTGATATAGATAGAATTATGGAATAACTAATTGCATAATTCAATTTTAAATTGAATTCATAACGCTTATTCTCCCCATAAATCAATATGTGGTTCTGTCTTTGAGAAGAAGAATATTAACTTTCTTTTTTTAAATATTTTCCGAAGCAAATTTAGGTTATTTTGACAATCAATTCAAATTCTTCTAAAAAAAAAAAAAAAAAACCCCCCTCCCCCATTTGGCTATTGAAAAATACAGTTTTGTTAAAATAAGTAATTAAAAATTTTATTTACACGATTATAAACAAAATTCAAATATATAAAGAAATAAGATTTAACACAGTAATGATTCAATAAAATCATGCATGGCAACATTAAAGAAACTAGGAAAATATTAGCAATAGTAAATAAACAATGCTACAGCCTGTGAGAGGGACAAATACCAAAAGCTAGTTAATTAAACTTTGCTATAATAACGATCTATAATATAATATTGTACTTCCCTTATTATATTTGCTATAATATAATAAGGGAAGTTTCTGCCAAGGAAATAATTAATTTGGCAGAAATATAGTAGGCCATTTCGCTGGTATTGTATACTGTTAAAACTAACTTTTAATAATGGAGTCTGATTGTGAAGTGTTAAGTGATAATGATGCTTCAACGTCTTTCGGTTCTCATAATGTGCCTTGCAATTCTTTAACTCCTTACACTGATGCAACTAACTGTAAAAAGAAAATATCCCATATTAGACGGCCAATGAATGCTTTCATGGTATGGAGTCAGATAACTAGAAAAAAAATTTTGGAAATCCAGCCAAAAATGCACAATGCAGAAATAAGTATTCAGTTGGGAGTTAAATGGAAGCAATTAACTGATGAAGAGAGAAAGCCATTTATTGAAGAGGCAGAAAGATTACGCAGGCTTCATCTCCAAGAATATCCATATTATAAATATAAACCTCAAAAAAAATTAAAACCTTTACATAAGAAAAAGAGTACTATAAATATTTCAGCTAATAGTGATTTAAATGAAATCATAGATTCTTCTATAAAAAGTGTTAATTCTTCAATAAACACTCCAACAACTACCCCTCCTAAGAGTAATGTTTCTTCTCCCTCTAATTCAAACAAAAATGTTGGCAGGTCTCCAAATTCATTTAGCAATTTAGAAGCATTGCTTTTAAATGATTCTAAAGTCAACAAACCAATAACAAACAGTAACTCTAATAAATTAAGTTCTCCAAACTGCCCTATTAAGTCATCAAGCATAGTGATTGATAATGTTACTTCCATAAAGGATTTGATGAATAATCCAGAAAAGCAAACCTTAAATTCTTTCTCAGTTTCATCCTATGAAAATAAAATTACAATTGACAAAAAATTTCGAGAAAATCTAAAAGGCACAAAAATTACATCTCTTGAAAATGCACCCTACATTTCTATGGAATCTGGAGAAGATAAAAAGTTTGCAAAAAAGAAATTTTGTAAATTACATATTGAGGGATGTTTAACATCAGGAACCATATGCAACGTGGCATGGACAAGTAAGGACGAGTGGTCTGAAACTTACGATTATTTAATTGAGAATGCACTTCGCAATTCAAAAGATGCAAATAAAGAAATTAAAAAATTAGCACGAGAGTATAAAGAGTTAAAAGCTGAAAATGAAAAAGCAAATTGCAAGAATTTTTCTTCAGAATGGAGTATACCAGATTTATCAGAAATTCTTGGTGAGCATTGGAATGATATTGAAAATAAATTTAATGATTTTTAAATTGAATGCTTTGTATGGATTCCATAAAGCAAGTTTTAATCATAAAGATATTAAATTATCTGGATTCATTCAAAAATTGAGAAGGTTTAATCAATTGTTGGAACTGTTTTTAATTTGTTTATAATTTAATCTTGCATGCATTCTTTGATGCAATAACTATCATGAATAAATGAACTAAATAAGTATTTAAAATTCAGGGCCATTCCACAATACAATGAGAGTAAAATTTTGAACTGTTTTTTATTAAAATATAACATATTACACATCAAATTAAATCTAATTGAATGTAGCTTATAAATTTGAAAGTCATATTGTTAAAAGAATGCATGAAATCAGGGAAATATACACTTCTAATTTTCATGTTATAGCCATGACAATTATAATATTTTAGATATATTAATTATTCTGAATTTTTCTTGTGTGTATGTGTAATCTTAGTTATAAAAATATTTGTAGATTTTAATATGGCGATTCTTAAGCAGAGATAAGACATGCCTACAAAAAATAATGTAGATCTCTTTCTAATATATATATATATATATAATTCAGTCTATTTCATAATGTTGGGGCCATAACATTAATGCATGTTTAAGAAAAATGCTAGTTTTTAACAGAAAAGAGTTAACAAATTTGACAGTAGTAATTAATATGTCTGGCTGTCTGTGCCACAGGTTTCAGGATCGAGTCTCGGTAGTGTCATGGATGATTATAGAGGTTTGGAATCCACTTTAAACTGTAGGTCCCTGTTTGATATGCCTATAGAACATTGGGCGTAGAACTGGCAACCCTACCCTGTAAAAAGAAAGCATCTTATGTTTCTGAATCTGCTATTTAGGATACGGGCTTGGTCTACTATGAGGCTGTTGCACCATTAAAAAAAAATTAATATGTAAAATAATATTTGAAGGTTGCTAAAATTCATTCATAATTTTGCATAAAATTCTGTTAATGTCTTTTTTTTTTTTTTTTTGCATGTAAAAAGAGAACACTCTTCAATTGTTACTATTTGACATTTTTTTCATTTATAATTTATTAACTTAAAATATAACTTCTTGATATTTTTGCCCTTAAATGTTTTTTTTATTTGCAAATTATTTTTAGAATTATAATCTAAATTTTTTTTTAATCCACCACCTGCATACATATATTAGAAACCATTTTAGGATTTTGCACTTAAAGGAAGACTGAAACAAATGTAATGAATTATGAAGCATGTAAAAAAAATTGGGAAAAAATGCATATGCATTCATTTATAATGATAAGACATACTAAGAACAGGATCAAAAGAGATGCAGTAAAAAAAAAAAGCTAACTGAACAAAATTAAATCTCTCTGAAATCCCTCTTGGATAAAGCCATTATCAGTCGTTTGGGAAAATTGTTAAAAAAATTAATGACACCTTGCAAAAACATGCTAATATTTGTCAGTAAAAATTCATTAATAACAAATATGACACTTGAGACATTAAGTAATATGAAGGTTAAATATTTATCTACTAATGGTTTTTTATTTCTTACTTAAAAGTTGTTTTTATTTAACAAATTCAGTCTTGTGAAAAATTAAGCTTTCAAGCATCATGCCCACAATTCTCATAATTTATTCTTTTAAAAATGTAAATTCTCTTATATTTTGTATCATTACTCTACTTATACTCGTTCCTTGTGACTGAACCTGATTCTTTTAGAGATTTTGCTTGGAAACACTATGGATGATTATAACCCAGAAGTGATTGTGTTTCAAATTTTCAGAAAATTCAAAAAATGTTTGGCTATCTATTCCTAAAATTTAGTGTTTCCAATAACAAAATTTCCATTCTACCATTTCAAAAATGCAATGTTGAATGTTCAAAAAATATTTCTTTATCTCTAAAATAAAGATGCTCATAAATTTTGTAGGCAGTAATAAAAAGCAACATAGCACTATTGTAACCAAAAAGGTGTGAGGAGGGAAGAGTGGAATCTGGTTTCTAAGCATAATCGCTCCTGGTATGAGCAATGATATAACCTCTGTGTATTCTGTATTGAACTTATGCATCTTACATTTGTTCAAGAAGCAAACATTTGAGAATAATGGTTTTTCTTCATTTCTCAGAAAAATACCTCAACAGTCATACCCTCAAAAATACCTCAACAATAATACAACAAAAATATCTAACTGCTGATTGAATCAACATCGTTTTTATATATAAAAGTAATGCCTGAAAATATTGAA
Organism: Caerostris darwini; assembly: GCA_021605075.1. NCBI lineage: Eukaryota > Metazoa > Arthropoda > Arachnida > Araneae > Araneidae > Caerostris > Caerostris darwini. Next base: position 105,344 of record BPLQ01012350.1, on the reverse strand, counting down.
AATGATCTATCATTTATTCTTCATTTTACAAGAACGAGGAATAAGAAACTTTCTTTTGAACATTTTAAAGTAAACTAAATATTAAATTTCATTAATCCGAAACTGGTGCACACTGTGTCAGATGAACACTGGTGATGATTGTCAAAATAATGAATTAAGTAAGATTGCAATGTAATTAAATGCATAAGAGTTTTTTGAGATTGCATAGAGATGTAGTCAACTGAACAATTACTACTTTCCAAGAATTTTACCAGAAATTTCAAAAATAAGGATTGCTGAAAGTTGGAAAGTATTGTAGAATATATATTTTAAGATTTCATTCAAATGTCTCTAATAAGTTTTTATTTATATTATAATTAAACTGTTATACTTACTTCATTTTTCATTTCTAGTTAAGCACAATCCATAGTGTCACCTAACAAAATTGCTAAGTAGTCAGATTCAATTATAGTTAAATACCTAAAAATTGTCCATCAAATCAGAATTTGTTCCTTACATCAATGAAATATGTTAATTTGTAGAAATGATGAATTTAATTTTTGTATAATTTATTGTCATTATCCACGAAAATTATTTTCAACTAATATTTATTTAATGTTTTGTTACATTGATCTTGTTTTCACAGTTAATATATATAATGTACCATGTATTTATAGTACAGTAGAACCTCTTTAAGTCGAAAACCTCCAAAACTCAAAAAAATTTTTTGTTCCCTTCTCTTCAAGCCCCAAAACCTCCATTACTCGAAATTTCAACCCTCTATATGTCGAAATAATTAGTCAATCCCCACAAGCCATTTTGGCATATATTTCCCTTCCGTAACTCGAAAAAAAAAAATTGGACCTCTGTATCTCGAACATTAGCAATGTTTGATTTTACAACCCGATCATTTGAAACTCATTATCTCTATAGCTCGAAGAAAGATAAGTTACCGACTTTAAGGATTTGCCGACAATGCACGTCGTTGTTTCTTAGAAAACAATGTATGAGTATACAGTAAATAGAATAACCAATTCTATGAAATATTCTTATTATTGCTATTGATTTCATTTGAACTCTAGCGAAGAAAATCTTTTGTTATCGATTGCAAAAATATCAGAAGTAGTTTGGTTTTACTGCAATATACATCTATTTTAACAACAGTATAGGAATAATATTGTTAAAAAATGAGTGCTGTGAAACGTAAACTGAAAACTTTGACTCTCTCTGAAAAGTTTGAAGTGCTTGAAGCTGTGAACAATTTGGCCTACCAATGAGTTCTCTGTCAACAATAATAAAAAACGAAGTTTGTCCTGCAAAAGACAACGAATTGCAGAATTTCCCGTCTTGGAGGAGTGCTTACTTAAATGGCTTAAGCAGTGTCGGAACCAAAACATCAGTGTCAGTGGACCACTGTTACAAGAAAAAGCCGAAATGTACTCTAAATTACTGGGACTGACTAATTTCAGGGTCAGTAACGGATGGCTAGAAAAGTTCAATAGAAGACATGCACTTGTTTTCAATAAAGTTTGTGGAGAAAGTGCAAGTGTCATCATTGAAACCTGTGACAAATGAAAAAGCGAATTGCAAGACTTGTTACATGGTTATGAACCTGACAATATCTTCAATGCTGACGAAGCGGGACTGTCTTCCTGATAAGACTCTGACTTTTAAAAATAATCGATGCTATGGTGGGCAGCATAGCAAGGAACGTTTGACTATTTTGCTCGCAGCAAACATGTCGGGCACAGAAAAACTCTCACCGTTAGTCACCGGAAAAGATAAGAAACCTCGTTGTTTTTCAAGATGTAAATCATTACCTTTGAAATATGAAGCAAATACTAAAGCATGGATGACTTCTGGAATTTTCAAAAACTGGCTCATAAATATTGACAAGAGAATGTCTAAAGAAAAAAGAAAAATGTTATTATTCATTGATAATTGTATGGCATATAATGATATTCCACAAATGAAAGCAGTTAAAATCCAATATCTGCCTGCCAATACCACATCAAAATTACAGCCTATGAATCAAGGCATCAGTTAAAACTGCAAGTCTACCGCAAAGAAAGAGCCAGGAACATGTTGGATAATATGGAAGAAGAAAAGAATTATATTGTACACAGTCCAGTCCACCTGTCAAAAGCCATAATAACCACCTTTTGCAGAGTGGACCGCTGCGAGACGTGCAGGAAGAGAGTCAATTAGGTTTCTGAAGGTGTTCACTGGGATGTTGAGCCATGCCGACTCCAGTGCCGTGGCCAGCTGCGCTAGATAACGCGATTGAGGATCCATGGCACGAACAACTCGATCGAGGTGGACCCACAGATTCTCGATTGGGTTTAAATCCGGTAAGTTTGCTGGCCAGGGGAGTACGGTAAACTCATCCTGGTGCTCTTCGAACCACGCACATACACTGCGAGCTGTATGACACCTCGCATTGTCCTGCTGGTAGATGCCATCATTCTGAGGAAAAATAATTCGCATGTTGGGATGGACATGGTCCGCAAGGACAGATGCGTACTTGTGCTGATCCATCTTGCCTTCCACAATGATGAGTGCACCCAGTGAATGCCAGGAAAACATTCCCCAAACCATAATGCTCCCTCCTCCAGCTTGGATCCTTCCGGCAATTGTTGTAGGGTGTTTGCTTTCAGACGTTTCACGCCGTATACGCCAACGTCCGAGCATAAAACATGATTCATCGGAAAAAGGCACCTGTCGCCACTTTGTGGGCGTCCAGTTTCGGTACCGGCGTGCAAATTCCAGTCTTCGTCGCCGATGAACAGCAGTCAGCATAGGTGCATTAACCAGGTGTCTGCCGCGGAGGCCCATGCGCAACAACGTTCGCTGAAATGTTGTTGAGGATACATTCTTGGCAGCCCCTTGGTTCATCTGGGCGGTCACTTGTTCAGCAGTTGCACGTCTATTCGCCCGAACGCATTTCCGTAGCCTTCGTTCGCCTCTGTCATCTATAGCCCGTGGTGCACCACATGTGCCACGCGGTAGATTTTGGATAGTGCCATTTTGGCATGCACGGTATACTTCTACCACGGCGGCACGTAAACAGTTCACAAAATTAGCCGTTTCCGAAATGCTTCCTCCCTTGGCCCGAAAGCCAACAATCATGCCCTTTTGGACGTCGGATTAATCGCTACATACTATTACGCCAACGATTGAAATGCTTTCCGATGCCCTAGAACATCCTTTATATACACTCCACTGCAATGTGCTGCCACCTGCCGTTTGTGATTGGTTATTTCGCGTTGATGTCGAAAGTAGGTGGTGGTCACATTAATGTGACTGGACTGTGTAACTTTTAAGTTGCAAATAAATATGTTTATTACCTCTCTAACTCAAAATAAGTTAGAAAGAATCTAAACCTGTACAAGTCGAATATTTCCTTACAAACTCCTCCGTAAGTCGAAAACTCTATAACTCGAATTATTTGACGTCTCCCTTGAAGTTCGACTTAGAGCTTCTACTGTATTAAGAATATGCATACTAAGATCATGATACAAGTTTTTTAGTTTGATCTTTGAAATTATTTCCATATAAAACATGTGTCTTTTCATAATGGTAAAATTGCATTGGTTACACAGTAAGTGAAATAATACAATTTAATGTAGTGCATTTATGTATATTGTACTAAGTGCAATGATATGAGATTTTTTTTTCACCTAAAAAAAACTTTTTAAAAATGTTTGCTGTAATAATTCTAAATTTTTTACATTTCAAATTAATTAGTGATGACAAATTATTAGAATATGAATCTGTTAGCTTTTATTTAATTCTTTTGGCTTATAATTTTTGAATAATTAAAAAGGAAAATTATGAAATGATTTCATTATATTTTTATCACCATATTTTTTTATTATTTTACTTTCACTTTTATTTGTTTTGCTTGTTACATTAATTTTTTAATAAATAAAACTGTCCAATAAAAAAAAAAAAATTACAAATTTTTTCAAATCATAATAAATAATCATTTATGTTATGTGTCTAGATAATTAATGTAAATGCTTTGCTAATAGTATTGAAAAATGATTTAATTTCATTTTACAATCATATTCAAGAAATAATATCATGAAATTAATCTTAAATATTTAATATATATATTAATGTCTCCATTAAGATCATTATACTTAAAAAGCATTGATATTATATGATATAAAATAAAAATAATTACATTGACCTATGAATTTTATTTGTTTCAATTTATATAGATGCTTCTGCTTTTACAACATAATAGCAACTAACTCTAGCCATATTTAGAAATGAGAAATATGCATCAAAACCAAATGTTAAATTAATATTACTGAGAAATTTTAAACATTTATTATTTATTTCCATTTTTGAATAACAGTAATAATTTTATTTATTTAATTAGAACATAATATCTTTAAATTAAATAGAACATTCAAGAACAAAGAAATCTCATTGTTCATGAAGAAAAAAATTTTATAATGAAACTTATGAAAAGAGAGTATTCGCATCACTGTGGAGCATTTTTTTGTTAATCTGACACAGACTTGATGCCAGTGACTTGTGTCACTTTTATTATCTGTATTGCTTTGTCTGGTTGTTGCAATTTTTTTAGTTTAGCTTATTTAATTTAGTTTGCTTCACCAATGGATGAAAAAAATTGTTTCTTGCAAATTTAAAACTAATCATTTATTACTCTTTGAATGTTTTCAGTTAGATATAACATTAAAAAATAATTATTTTACATTATTTTTAAATGTAAGAGTGGGAAGTTAAGTTGATGAAATTATTCAGCAATGTTTTTATAAATTCAAACAATTCTATTTTATTGCTGCAAATGTTTTAACATCATAAATTTATAAAATGAAATAATCTGCTAATTTATATATATATATAATTCACACAGTTAAAAAAATTTCAATAATTTGTACAAATATTTAAACAAATATTATATTATATTACAGCAAATTATAAATTATTACAAATTATATTAAATTATTACAAATTATATATTAAATTTCATTTGTTTTATAAGATTAACAAGATTTATATTTATAATAATTCAATAATTTCAAAAAAGAAATGGATATATATAGGAATAGGATATAAAAACATAGTTCCAATTATAAAGGAAAAGCCACATTTCTAAAGCACATATTATCTAATGTAATTTTTGAAACATTTGAGAAAGAATGCAATAAAAATATAATTTTTAATAGCAAAACATTCTAAACATATATATATATATATATGTTTCATTTTGGCAATTTTTTTTATAAAGGTTTCCTACTGAGAAAACTTTCAATCATTTTAAAAGCTTGAGCAGGCTTATCTTGAGGTACCATATGTCCAGATCCCTATTTCACAATAAAAAAAAATATGCATTATTGAAAATTTTCTTATAATAAAAAGTATTCAACTATTTGTATATTACTGTAAATAAGGAAAATACAAGTTTACATATTTCTATTTATAAATTAGTAAAATATTTTAATGATTCGCTTAATAATAATATATAGGTCCTCCATGATCATACTAATTATTTTTTATGTTTAATATACTCTTTTAAAATGCGAATAGGAAATTATTTTAAATGTTTTTATAAATTAGCAAATGCCATATATATTATAAAAACTGCAAAAATATTTTAATTATTAATATACTTTATTCTATACTTTATTCACTTATTATTTTATACTTTATTCACTTATTAATTTATGAATACAATTAATATACTAGCTTTTTAATTTTCAGTACTATTATTTAAATAATACAATTTTACTAATTAATATTTCCTTTTTGAATTATTTTTTTATTAAGTTTTAAAACTTTTTGTTATATTAATAAGAAAAAAAATTTAATAAATTAAAAAAAAACCTCATAAAATGTAAAATATATGCTTACTTTTACAGTAACAAATGTTAAATTGCCATAACTTTTAAAAAATCCAGCAATTTGCTTATCAACTTTCCAAGGCGTAAACTCCTTAGTTACCTGTTAAAATAAAATTTAAATTGGTATCAAACATAAAAAAATTACATTTAAAACTAAAGATATTTTATAAATGAAAAAAATAAAATTTAGTATTTTATTCCAATTATTGGATATGTTCAATTAAAAAAGTCATTAGTATTAATAATGCATTATAAATAAGAGTAAGGTAAACACTAATTTTTATACACATTTCTTAGAATTATTTTTTGACAAAAATTCAAATAATTTCTTAATATTAAATATTTGGTTGATATTTACAACATGTACTTATTTTTAAATATTTTAAATGAAGTAGCCTGTCTAATCCGGCACATTCGAGACTATGACCAGCCAGAAAATTGAGCACTTCAGATAAAAATTTAAACATGTACACAATATATTAACACCATAAATATGTATCTATTTAATATTATTAAGCATATATGTTTTTAATGTGTAAATATTTAATAAAAATGTGAGTAGTATTGTGCTGTCATCTGACAGATCAACAAATGCCCAAAAGATCAGAAAGATCAACAAACACTCAAATCCATGTGAAAGTAAAGATTGGATTGGTACTGGATTATAGAATGTTCTGAACTATTGAATGCTGGATTAAAGAGGTTGTTTTAATAACAAATGTAGTACAAGATTTCTGATTATTTTCTTAAACTGTCAAATATAATTTTTATAAAAATGATTAATTTTTGTCAGAGCATCAGAATTTTAAATTTAAATAAAAATTATATATTTTAATTTGATTTAATTATTAAAAATACATAAAATTAAAAGAAAGTTAAAAGACTAGTAGTTTATACCTTAAGACCTAAATTATAAGTAAACCATTCATCGCCTAAGAAATTACATGCCATATCAACATCTCCATTGTAAATAAGTCCACGGAGTACACCAGATCCAATTAGTTGTAGAATTTGGGGTCTCATAGTATAATAAAGTTGATTATAACCCATTCCCACTTCGGAGCTAAAAAAAATTTTTTTTAATTGTGAACAACATACAAAACACCTTTTTTCAAATCAGATATTTAATTTATATCAAATGAATAGTATAAAAATCATATACATTTTTGTTAACTCAATTAATGTTTTACATTTACAAAATTAGCTAAAAAGAACTTAAAACATTAAACAAACTATATTTTTTCAAATTAATTTGTCTTAAAAGAAGTGAAACAAAGCTGTCAAATTTTTTTTATGAGCATTACCTTTCAATTTAAAAGTATTTTTTATTTGATGCAAAACTGACTGATATCTGGCAAAATAAACTTCTTTCTTAAAAAAATATAAAGTTATTTTTATCTAACTACAAAAGATGCTTGAAACTTCATTGTAACTACTTTTTTTAAAAAATTGAATTGCTAGAAAATTCAATAATTATAAAAGAGAATGTTTTTTAAACTAATGGATTTAAGAGAATTTTTAATTCTGTGAGTATCACAAAAAAAAATAAAATCCCACAAAAAAGATCACCAAAATAAAATCACAAAGAAAATCGAAACCACAAAAATAAAAAAAAAATAAAACACTAAAAGGTTATAAATAAATATGTCGATATCATTATTAAGGATATTAAAAATTGAACCTGCATATATCCCAATCTTGAACATGTGGACGTATATGAAGGGCTTGACGAACTGATGGCTGATTTAACCATTTCCTTAAATTTGAAGCGTCGGTGCAAGGGGGATCATCAGAATATTTATTTCCCTGTAACATAAGAAATTTATTATTCTGATATGAAATTCACTCTTAAGAAGTAATAAATTTTATTCATGCCTCTATTCATTTATTCCCTTAAGATGCTGACTATTTATGTTACTTCAAAATAAATCATGGTAAATATTGATATTCAAGTAATGGAAGAATAATTCAAATAGCAGAAGTTGATAAGTATAATTATTAAATTGTAGTACAAAGCAGTCAAAAGTAAAGTTAGTATAATTAGTATATAGTATTAGTATAAAGTTTAACTGAAAAGTAGTTTAAATAGGAGTCTGATTTTAAAATTAAACAAAAAAAAAAGTGCCAAAATGAACAGATTTCTTTCCAAGTTTAATAACAAAACAGTAAAGACACTAATGAAATACATTATACTTTTATGTAAGAAGTAAATTAAAATTTTGTAATAATATAATAATGGAATGAAACTATAATTAAAAATATAAATTATAAATGTATACCAACTTTCTTTGAATCAGGTAAATGGCGAAGAAGATTTTTCTTATCGAATAAATATCTTGAATTCTTATCTTGAGATTGTACACAATCTGAATACAAGTTATAGACATTTAAACCAGTACCACCAACAATATATGATACTTCACTAACCTACAAATTTAATATTTATAGAATGATTAAAACAATCAAATAAAATTAGCATTATTAATACAATGTCTTTATTGAATTGCAGAAAACATCACAGATTAACATTAAATATACACCCTCTTAAATAATAATCCATAATAAATATCAGAAATGTAATTTGTTTTTATGTTCAAAATTATTTTTCTTTCAGCTCAACAAATGTACAGGGGGGAAAAAACGCATACACAATTTAATAAAAATGAGACTCAAACCTTTTAAAAAAATAAACATTATATTTTGAAATATGATAAAGCTATTCTTACTAGTTAAAATAAATTACACTTCACATCAAAATTACAC